>OY723270.1:389200-1002200 GCA_963210315.1 Rhynchopus euleeides
TTGTGCCGAGTCTCGTCAAAATTTGCTCCACACCCCACCGCCCTGCGCAGGCGATTGTTGCCCGCGCCCACGCCATCCTGGATCGGGTTGGAGACCGGCTCAATGTGAACATGGTCCGCATGCTCGGGTATGTCCGTCATCAATGTTCATCCGTTGGGTGTTCGGCGGGGGGGAGCCCTTTTCCGCTACTCCTCCAAAAGGATGTTGTGTGGAAATGACACTTACACCCCTCTCACCCCCCAACACCCCACACCACACCCCCTCCACAGCATCGGCCTCCGCAAGGTCATGCAGACCATCTACGCCAACGTACACACCAACAAGAGCGCATACGAGTTTGTCCGTCGCTCCTACCTAGGCATCGGCAGCCTCCGTCCTGTAGGGCGGAGGGCCCTTGTGCTGATCCCTTCGCACCGCTCCTATATGGACTTCCTTGTCGTGTCGTATCTGATGTATATGTGGGGCCTCCCCGTGCCGCACATCTGTGCGGGAGAGGACTTCCTGCGGCTTGCGTTTGTCAGCACCATGCTCCGGGGGAGCGGGGCCTTCTTCATGCGCCGCTCTTTCAAGGGCGACCAGCTCTACGGCACGCTGTTCCGTGAGTACACCCGCCTGCTGGCGACGGACGGGCGTGCCATCGAGTTCTTCATCGAGGGCAGCCGCAGCAGGATGGGGAAGACGCTCGCCCCGAAGGTCGGGATCCTCAAGATCATGGTGGAGAGCCTGCTGGAGGCGGTGATGAGCGGGGACACCGGGTTTGTCGACGTGGTGTTCATCCCGGTGTCGCTGTCCTACGACAAGATCCTGGAGGGCGGGCTGTACACCCGCGAGCTGACCGGGGGCAAGAAGCCCCCGGAGACGGTGTCCAACCTCATCTCCGCGGCGAGCGTCCTGAAGAACAAGTTCGGGACGCTCAACGTGACGGTGGGGAAGCCCATCTCCCTGAGCGAGTACATCCTCAAGGGAGAGCAAGGGGGGCGCACGCCGGACCCCGTCATCCCGAAGCCTGTGGCCCTGCTGAAGGACGTGCCTGGCAGAAGGCCGGAGCCGGAGGGAGACGCCACACAGGTATGCAGTGTGCGGGGCGGTGTGGGGAACCGTGGAGGCAGCACCAACATAAAAAAACATTAACGTGTGTGTGGCGTTCATCATGGTTGTGGTGTGTGTGATCTGCAGGTGCAGGCGGATGCGATATACGAGAAGGTGTCGGGCATGTCGCCGGAGGACAACAAGCAGCTGCTGAACCAGCTGGCGTGGCGCATCACGGCGGATCTGCAGGTATGACATGCGGCAGTAGGGGTGCGGGGTGGGGCTGGGTGGGGGCAACCGTGCAGACCGCGTGGCGCAGTGGCATCTTCGTTTCTCCACATCACACCGCCACACCGCAGAGCGGGCTGATCGTCACGCCCTCTGCCCTGCTTGCCGCTGTGCTGCTGTACCTGCACACCCCGACCGAGCTGCTTCAGGGCCTGCACGTCGACGACGTTGTGGGCGAGATGACGTGGCTGCGGGAGCAGGTGCTGAAGTCTGGGGGTCACATGAAGCCCGACACCAAGCGGCAGAGCGGGGAGCAGCTGTTCAACTACGCGGCGAACCTGCTGTCGCCCTACGTGGCGGTGTCGGCCCTCAGCGTGGTGAGCATCCCCGACAACGACGCGCTCCTCCTCCTCGCGATCTACAGCAACCAGCTGGTGCACCTCTTCTGCGACAGGGCGGTGCTCGCCACCGTCTGCACAAGCCTGCCCAGGGCGACGCTCCCCGCGGGCAGCTCCGAGCAGAGCGTCTTCTCCGTTAGCGCTGACGCCGCCTCACAGCGCTGCGCCGCGGTGAAGGACCTGCTCTCCATGGAGTTCCCGAACTACCGCCAGCCCCCCCTGGGGCACGACGCCTGGATGGCGGGCACCACGCGTGCCCTCTGCACGCATGAGGGTGCGGCGGTGAACGGGCCCCACCTCACGCTGCCGCGTGACACGATGTCGATGATGTTCCTCACCAACATGCTTTACATCCTGTTCGACAGCTACTGGCTGGTGGCGGCAGGGCTGGCCTATCTGAAGGGCGAGAGCAAGGTGCTGGAGGCGCAGTTCCTCGACAAGCTGGGCAGCGCGGTTGAGCCGCTGCTGGAGGAAGAGGTGCTGCAGTTCCGCACCACCGTCAACCGGGAGGTGCTCCGCAACGCGCTGGCGAAGCTGAAGGAGCTGGGCTACGTGACGCGGGGCCCGAACGCCGCACAGGGCATCGCCCTCGCTCCGCACCTTGCTGCGGGCAACGCAGAGGCGCTGTACGCCTGCATTGCTGACGTCAACGAGCTGAGGTGGAAGCCCACCCCAGACCTGCGCGGCTCCGTCTCCCAGGTCGTCTCCTTCATGCAGTCCGCCAGGCTGTGACGCGTGCACACAACCCGTGGCTGGTTTGCAGCCGAGCTCCTCCTGTTATGTCCGCCAGTTCTCTCCGTGGTCTTCTGTTAGATGCCGATCCCCTCGTCCGACACTGCCTCCATTCTACTGCAGGCAAGCTTTCATGGATCTGTCACTTGATTGTATTACACGCATCCACGCACACATCCAGGGTGTCTGGTTTAAAGCGTTGCAGCCATGCTTCCTTATTCTTTCTTTGATGCGCTGGCGCTTCCGCCACAAAAGAAAACTACCACGGGAGGGATCCCGTGCTCAAACGTACCGATGTGTTAGGAGGAGGCTGGGTGGCGGTGGTGGTGGGGCCGCAAAACAAAAGACCCCCACCCACCCACCCACACCCCCCCCCCCCCATCGGAAGGTGATGAACGAAGGAATTCAACCGGACCCACCCCACACCCCTCCTGAGTCGAAAACTATCGGCCACCCGCCCCAAACACCCCACCCTCTCAGCTCAGCGGAAACAGACACTTGGCATGGCAGCGTTGGAAAGGCGGTGTTGTTGTTGTCTGTATCTCAGGTTTGGCTTCAAGCGTTAGGCGGCCTTCCGATCTGTGTCACACTGTGTGTCAAAAAAAATATTGTGGTTGCCCCCTTTTTTTGCCAACCGAGGCACGCACTCACACGGCGCGCCTCGAGAGGCAAGAGAGGAACCCCCCCACTGCCCGGTTCATCGCCGTTCTGCATGTCTGATTGAAAGCCCTTCCAAGGGGGGCCTCGCCACCAGGTGTGACTGAGTAGCGTATCAGTTCTCGTGCGTTCGTCTCTCGTGGACTTTCTGTACGATGCGGATCCGCGAATCCAACACAGCAAACGTGAGACCAAGTGAGGGGCCAGCCTGCTCCCCCCTCATTGACTGACGTGCTGTGATTGGTAGCGAGGGCCCCCCCAAGAGGGGTTTCGTTTGGAGTGTTCTGCGTCCGAAAGAACAGAAGACAACTTGCCGCAGCTCCCCTGCTTCTTCTCTTGTGATTCGCCCGGTTGCATTAGTTTTTGTGTGGCCAGCATCGCCACATCCTGACTTGAAATGCTGCCCGCATACACCCGACCTGTGTTTGTCGGGGCAATCCCACTGCCACGCCAACCGGACTCATCATTAGCGGAGAGGAGGGGGAATGCACAAGGAGTTGACCCACACCCCACAGAATCCCCCGAAAAGCCCCCCCTGAAAAATATCCCACCTTTTTCAGTTGTTGCCTACCACAGAAAAAAAACGTTGGCCGGGGCAGCTGCAACCCTAGCAACACATAAACCCTAACCGAGAATTGCGCGTGTGATCTAAGGCTTCCAGGCAGGGAGGGGGGTGGTTTAGGCCACCCCCTCCCGAGCTTCGCCCCTTCCGCCTCCATCTCCATCTCCAGCTCCCCCCACCCCCCCCATCCCCTTCACGGTGGGATCTTGTAAATTTTACATGTATAACTACAAGTATATACATGTATTATACATGTATAATACTTGCATGTCAACTATTATACATGTATAATACATGTATATGCCTGAAATATACATGTAAAATACATGTATATCAAGTAAAAATACAAGTATAATACTTGCATGTCAACTATTATACTTGTATTTTTACTTGATATACATGTATTTTACATGTATATTTCAGGCATTTACATGTATTTTACATGTATAATACTTGTCATGCAAGTATTATACAAGTAAAATACTTGCATGACAAGTAAAATACATGTAAAATACTTGCATGACAAGTAAAATACTTGCATGCAAGTAAAATACATGTATTTTACTTGCATGCAAGTATTTTACTTGTCATGCAAGTATTTTACATGTATAATACTTGCATGACAAGTATTATACATGTAAAATACATGTATATCAAGTAAAAATACATGTATAATAGTTGATATGCAAGTATTATACATGTATTTTTACTTGATATACATGTATTTTACATGTATATTTCAGGCATATACATGTATTATACATGTATAATAGTTGACATGCAAGTATTATACATGTATAATACATGTATTATACTTGTAGTTATACATGTAAAATTTACAAGATCCCACCGTGTTGTCGTCGATTCCAGTGTAGTGCACGGGTCTGGCCAGGATCCCGTTTATCGTAGGTAGAACCGAAAGGGAAAAATAGAATCGCGCCTGCCTTCAAACTCAGTCGATTCTTGTGGAGGAGGAGGAGGAGGAGGTGTATGGGATTGCTCAGTGACAGCGGCTGCGACGACAGGCTGCGTGAGTGATGTGTCCGGTGGGCGGGGAGGGGTGGGGGTGGGGGTGGGGGGAGAGCAGGAGGAGGTGGCGAAGTAAAATTTTGAACGAACCGGCGGGGGGGGGAGAGGGGGTCGGGGGGAGGGAGAGATCGAGCGCCGAAAGAAGACAGCCCCCCCCCCCTAGGGCCCCGGATGTCCATACAAAAAACTGTAATTTTTTTGAAATATCCAGGTCTGGAGGTCAACAGCGCAAAACCACCCCCAGACCCACCCCAGATATGAATTTCCGGAGGTTTTTACCCACTTTTGGGCCCACCAACACTCATTTTTGGCCAGTTTTTGGCTTTTTTGGCTTTTCTGGGGTGAGTCCTGTGCAGGGTGGTTGCAGGGTCATTTTTGGGTAAAAATGTGCATTTACCGCACCTCTGCTGGTCCTAGAGGCCCTGGATGGTATACAATGTGCCCCAGGGATGCCTAGGGTACGTTTTTCACCCGAAACCCACCCAAAATGGGGTATAGTTGCCCTAATTTTGACTTTTTTTCATGAAATTGGACCTACAACATCGTTGCAGGGTCCTTTTCCTTGGGTAAAATTACGCATTTTCACGTGCTTCTACTGGTCGTAGAGGCCCTGGATGGTATACAATGTACCCCAGGGATGCCTAGGGTACGTTTTTCACCCGAAAAACACCCGAAATGGGGTATAGTTGCCCAATTTTTGACATTTTTTCATGAAATTGGGACTTTTACCCCACATGGGCGAATCCCCCATTTTTCACAGTTTTTTCAAAAAATTGGACGGAATTTAGGCAATTCGGTGTCGAAAACCTGTTCCAACAGGCCCGTACACCCCTTTTCGGGCATACCCAGTGGTTTCTGGGTGGTTATAGGGTTGTAGGGTGCCTACAACACGGTTGCAGGGTGTGTGCAGGGTCCTACAACATCGTTGCAGGGTCTACATTTTTGGGTAAAAATGTGCATTTTAACGCACATCTACTGGTCGTAGAGGCCCTGGATGGTACACATTTTTTTTAGGAGAGGGGGCCCGGTGCCTGCGCGCGTCCTGTCGTACTGTGGCTGCTTGGTGGGGCTAGCGCAGCAGGTTCTACTTTTGCTTCTACGGGCTCTTAGCACTGTAACATGAACTACACAAACAACAAAGCTCTAGGGCAAACAAACCGCGCACTGGCCGGGGTTGAGCTGCGTGGGGCTCCGTGCTGGCGGCATGAACAAGGGGCTGTAGGCAAGTCTACCATTCACAAGGGGCAGCCCGCTGGTGAGGGGAAAAGGGGGCGAGGTAAAGGGGGGGGGGGCAGGGGGGGAGAGGCGAAAGCGACTGACAGCGAGGGCGTGGACCGACTCCGCTGGCGCATTCACCGGAAGAAAGGGGAAGGGGGCACGGGGGTGGGGAACGGGAGGGGGGGGGGGGAGGGGCGAAAGGAAAGAGGGGGGTAGGGGGGGGGGGGAGCCGACCTACGGCTATCTCGCTCCCCTGGCGGCCCTACTCCCCTGGCTCTGGGACCCCTGGGAACTCCGCTGCGAAGACCCCCGCGCCCCTGGCCGGCTCGCCCGCGCCCGCTTGCCTGCCCGCGCCCTCAGACGACAACAGACCACGTTGTACGCCTCCGCCTGTGAGGCCTTGTCATCCCCCAACTCGGCCCACCAAGCCTGAATGGCCCGGAGCGCCGCCTCCTGCTCCTCCTGCGGTCGGTGCACGTCGGGGCAGAACTGCTCCTCCCACTCCCCCACCGTCGTGGCCCCGTCGTCCTCATCCATCTCCTGACCACGCTGCGGCGATGCCGACTCCCGCTTCCGCTTCGGCTGCGACGACATCGAGGTGGCTGGTGCTTGCGCAGGGTTGGAGCCTTCCTCGGTGGCGGTCGGGTCGGAGCGGCCGGTGGCCGGGGCGCCGGTGGGTGCAGGAGGGGGATCACCTTCTCGTCGAGGGGGATCACCCTGGTCCTGCGGCTGCGGGACCCTCGCAGGCGGCTCCTCCGCGTCCCGAGGCCCCAGATCCATACAGGTCTCCCCCTGCTCCACGCATTCACCACACGCCCTGCAATCGCAACCGAAACAACGCCAGTGTTCGACTGCGGTATCCACCGCCTCTGCACAGCGGGCACAGTAAAAGCGGCGGCGCGACGGCTGGGACGGCACCTGGCACATGGGGAGGCCCTGCTCCCCCCCTGGACAGCCAGTCCGCCCCAACACCGGCGAGGGGGCGAGGGCAGACACTGCCTCCGCCAGAGGTGGGGGCACCAAAAGGGGGGTGTAGTGCTTTCCCTGATGCTTGACTCCAAGCACTCCGACGAAAGGCTTCACCCGGGGGCGGTGGACCGTGGGGGGCGCTTGATCAGATAGGACCACCACAGCCCACCCCGACCCCAGCGCAAGTCCATGTACTGCTACCTGGTCCGCCCAAGAAGCCTCGTCCCGGCTACCCTCGACTCGCATGGCCGCAGCCCAGGACTCGCTGTTCGGCTCGGCCCGAGCACAAAGGCCTGGGTCACGTAGCACCGCCTGGACGGCTAGCCTCCGCATGCCCGCCGCCGAGCCTCCCATAATGAAAGCCGCCGCATCGAAGAAGCAGTCGCCTGGTGTGAAACGGAACCCCGTGCACTCCTGCATCCCCAAAGACCGTTGCAGCCTGGACAGACCGTCCCCTCCCCCTGGGGCCCGGCCCTCCAGCAAAGCCTTTGTCAGTGCGGTGCTCGCCGGGGGCGGAGGAGGGGGCTCCGCTTGCCCCGGCGGATGAGGGGCCACCCCTTGGTCCTCGCGTGGCAGAGGTAGTGGCGTGCAGACGCACCTGGTGTCGTCTTCGCCCAGCTCACAGCAGGTCGGGCACACCATCCTCGAGCAGTGACCACACTCCCCATGGTGCACGGCCGTGGTGAAGAGCGACGCACAGAACTGACAGCAACCCGGTGACCCCGACACATCCACGCGCCCCGGGATAACCGGGCCCTGCGGCACCTCGACCTCCACACACTTCGTGTATGTGACCTGTTCCACCACCTGGTCCGGCACCGTGACCGGCTTGAACCCCCCGTCCACGCCGCCCACAAAAAGCGCTTGGCATGGTTCACCTGGGGCCACGAGAAGAGGGGGGAGGTTGTCTCTAAAAACCACAGCGTGGACGTCGAGGGCCACCGCCACCCCACGGAGGGCCACCTGGTCCACGTCTTCGCCACCCCCGGAAGCCAGCATACGCCCCGCCCACTCGTCGGGGTCTGAGAGGAGCAGACGGAGTGTGGGCGCTCGACGGACGCACACCACCGCCAGGCGCAGAAGCTTGTCAGCGTCGATGTCAAACCCCAGGTCACACGCCGCGGCCGTCACCGCCACCACCCACGTTGCTGGGGCCCCCTCCGCCACTGACCCACCCAGGGCGGCGACCTGTTCTGGCATCGTAAGAGCATTACCAAGCCCCTCTGCCAGGTCCTCAATAGCCACTCGCGCCCCTCCTCGCTTGTCTCTCCACTTTTCGATGACGACAGAGGGGGACGGAGATGTCGGTGCTGCCTCTGCCCGAGGGACCGGGTCCGCCTGGGGCACAGGGCGCTCCTCATCAGGGTCAATGAACACCTCCCCCTCCCCACGCGAGTCAACCGAGAACCGCATGAAGTGGTCCGGGTTCAGGGGGGCCGCGGCCTCTGTAGCCAACGCCGTCCGGCTCACTGCTGCTGGTGATATGGGGCCGCATTCAAGGAGTGTTCGACCCAGGATGTGGCTGTACGCGCTACTCACTCTGGTGGCGTGGCTCTGGGTGACCAGAACCCTGCTTCGCCCCGTCCGTTCTGCTGCTAGGCGGCCCAGCTTGCCGAAAACCTGGTGCGCCGACGGCCCCAGACCCCCGAAAGCCTCCATCGCAAAGGCCGCGAAAATCTGGCCAGATCTCCTGCAGGGATCACGATACCTCCTGTTCTTCTCTGCCTCCCCCGCTGCCGCCGCCGCTCCAGTAAACCTCGCAGCAGCTTGGACCACGGAAGCCGCGAGGGGATTGCGGATCGTCACGTCGATGACCCGCGGCCACACCCGGCGAGTGACAATGTCCCCGGGGCGCTCCTGGGAGTCCGGAAGGATGTGGAGCGTCTCCATCTCGGGGCTCGTACCCGCTTCCACCGCGAGCCTGTACAGGCTGTCCCGCACGACATCGTGACGCAGAGTGGGCCCACCCCCCACCCTACAGTTCAGCGCGTGGGTGCCGTGCGTGTCCATCTCTTGCCCACACCTGCCGCACTTGGCGTCTGGCTCGAAGAGGGAGATGCCCAGCCTGTGCCGCGTCACCACAACCATTTCCTCTCCCCCGACACGCGTCTCTTCCGTCAGCTTGCCCGCATACGTGGCCCCTGCATGAGGGAGTGACAGGGACCGGTACCTGGCTCTGTCACTGGCGTCTGCCCGCTCGTGCAAGTCTCGGTGGTGAACGTCGATGATGGCCAGGGAGAGGTCCTTCTGTTTCACCATCTCCGTGGGGCGGGACTCCGAATCCACAGCATCCCCCTCGCTCACGTCGTTGTTGTAGGCCGAGCTCAGGGTGTGCCACGCCGCCGTATCCCAGGTGAACTCCTTGTCCAACTCCCGACATAACAGATACCCGTTCTGCATGGAAGCCATCGCTGCGGCGTGCCAGTGCTCCGTAGAACGGCGTATACCGAGCCCACCCACCCGGACCGGCAGCGTCGCCTGTCGCATGGCGTCGTCCGGGAGAGTGTCGTCCGCCAGGCAGAGGATACGAGTCAGGCACTTCTCGACCGCCGCATCGCTCTTCGCCAGGTATTCCGTCGCACCCCTATGTCCCAGTGCACGCATGTAGAACACCAGGCGCGCGAAACCCTCGCAATGCCGGAGGAGAGCAAGGGCCACTTGCCTGTCTTCGAGCGTCGCCAACGCCTCAAGGTAAGGCGCGAATTCAGCCAGCTTCTCGTCCATGTAGCGCTCGCAGAACTCTCGCGACCCTATGGGCGTGCCCAGGAGGGTGAAATCGCCCCCCTCACGGTACACCACTCCCGGCTTGTCAGTCTCATCAGGGAGGCGAAGAAGGAACCCTTGCGCTTCAAGCTCGGTCTTCGAGAGGCGGTTGAGGTCGATAAGCTCACACTTGTCCAGCTTGACCTCCAACCCCTTCTCCTTGCTCCACTTCACCACGAAATCCAGCGCCTCCTTCACGACTCCCGCTGGCCCCATCAGCACGCCGTCGTCCAGGTAGAAGACACTACCTCCACACCCTGCGAAGTGCCCGACCAGCATCTCAGCTAGCTCTTTAATGGCTAGGGAGAAAAGAAGTGGTCCGAGGGGGTCCCCCTGCTGAACTCCACACGTGGACTGGAAGACGTGCCCACTGTACGATAGTGTGGAGGGGGACCCGTAGCACCACTGTGCGAAAGGGAGGAGGCCCGGGATGTCTCGTTCAACCACCTCTAGGAACGCCTCCCGGTGGACAGAGTTGAACGCGTTCTTGAAATCGATTTTAAGAACGACAGCATCCCGGGGCCCACCACCTGCGGCTGTCGCCTTGGCGCGCTCCGCCCACTGTGCCACCACCGCTACACCCGCCTCGAGTCCCCGTTGAACTGCGACGCCCACCTGCTTCCCTTTCATCAGGATGCGCCGTGCTGCGTCTTTATGGCGAGTGGAGAGCAGCTTGGCGGTTAGCCTCCTCAGAGTCTCACCGCACGCTATCGGTCGCACATCACCGTCGCTCTTCTTCAAAGCGGTGAGCTTGGCGCCTGCCAGGATCGGCATGATCTCCTGCGGAGCCCTGCCTGACGCCATCAGGTTCACCACCTGTGTGAGCCACGCCAACGGCTTCGCCCCTGCCGCGTCTTTACACTCAACTGCCTGGCGGACGTGATCCGGGCGTAGCCCCACTTGACCCCCGGCCGACCCATTAGGGAAGGTCTTGAGTGCACTCATCACTTCGGCCGGGGTGAAAGGCCGGCACGTGGCAGGGGCTGGTTCGCGCGCATGCGGTGGAACTCCGGTCGGGTGTTTCGATTCAAGGGCTGCACGCGTGCTGTCTGTGTTCTCCGCCACCACCTCAGGGATGAGGCTCTTGTGTGCCGCGGACATGCGATTCTGCCGTGCATACTTCGCGACACGCCTTTCCATTTCGCCAGGGCGCGGGGGCCCCCCCACTTTTGGCGGCTGCGCCTTCTTCTCGCACGCTTCTACCCACAGCAGGTTGAAGTCCCCCTTCGCCCAGCGATCGAAAGTCCTCAGCCTGTCCCTGATGGTCCCCTCCATCCTGTCCCCCATCCGCGCCCCCCGTAGCAGGACTGACGGGGCCAGCAGCAGCGCTGTCCATGCCTGCACTGTGTTGTGGGCCGCCACCTCCCGGAGTAGACCGGCAAACGTCCGCGTCCATGATGCGACGAGGTGGTGCGGCACGGATTCCCACACCTTGATGTGCTCCGCTCTCACTGCTTCGAGCCCTGGGAGGGCTTTTGCCTGCACCCCTTCCCCCGCCGGCACTGCTTCGGGTTCCGGCTCGAGTCTGTGCCGACAAGCCAAACACGCTGTGTACTTGAGCGCGATGACGTTCTCGCAGCGAACACACTCCCGATACCCGATGGCGCGCAGGACACTGGGGGTCACCGTTTCACCCCTGGCTGCGTGCTTGTTCAGGTGCCCCAGCATGGACCCCCGGAGGATAGGCACGCCACATTGCATAAGGGAGGTGCGACAGCTGTCGTGCGGGCAGTACACCTTGTCCGTGGCCCTTTGCACCAACTTTGCCTCCACCGTAGCTGCGTCCATGCCCTCCGGCGTGGTGATAACCTGCTCCCCTACAGACTCCGTGGTGAGGAAAGCGGGGTGCGCCATCCTGATGAGGTCTAGCAGTTGGCCCCTTGGGATGTCCACTTGTTCGTAGTGGTCCCCAGCTAAAGCAATCACCCGGGTGCGCTTGAGGAGGTCTCTATCCTTCACACTACGGGGGCGGATCGCCACGACTCGATGAGCACCCGGTTGAATGACCACTATATGCAGGTCCCAGAGCCGCGCCGCCAGTTGCAGGGTGAGGTGGTCCATCCACCCGTCCTCTCCGATCGCGTTGGCATATGCCAGGAAAGCCTCCTTGGCCCCCCCGAAAAATGCCACCAGTTCCGGTCGCGACTTGGCCGACTTGGCGAGGTCAGCTCGACGCGCCCCGATCACTTCAGCCTCGAAACCCAGGGCCCAGTACCCGCAATCCCCCGTGGCGGAATTGGGGATGCGGGAGGCGTGCAGCAGGCGCAGTGTCGAATCAACATCAGCCCAGTCCCGCCCATCCATCGCGCTATCCTCTTCCGCACCGCCCCTGAGGTCCCCGGGAAGGAGGTGCACCGGCTCCGCCCCGCTCCCCCGCACCGCGACCTGTCCCTCTTGGCCTCCCGGCCCCCACGCCCATGACGGCATCCCCCTTGCTCGCCATACTATCTGTACACCCGTTTTTATAAAAAGGAGGGGCGTGCGTGGCCCCTTCCACTCGCCACACTTCCTCACCACCCACCTCAACGCTGCGCCCCAGCGGAGGATGCCCCGTGTCGATGCACCCGGCGGGGGGGGCGGGGGGGGTGAGGTGGGGGGTGGGGGAGGGGGTGAGGGTGGGGTGGGGCGGGGGATGGGTGGACGGAAGGGGACAAGGTAGACAGGGAGCGAGAGGAGAAACTCGGGGAAGACAGCACAACAGGAAGAGACACCCGAGGGGAAAGGCCCGGCCCCCACGACCCCTCCCTCCCTATCTGCTGTGGGGGCACCGGTCGGGGTGCCCCGGGTCGCGCGCCGATCTGCTCTCCCAGTCGAAGACTGGCTTCGCGGTAAACCGCGGGCGTGGCTGTCGACCACGCGCCTGTGGGTTCCCCCACGCGTTTCTGGGTGCGCACCCAGGGACCGGGCCCGGAGCCACTGACGGGCTCTATGCGCATCGTTTCGCCCTGCTAAGAGGACGGCGCACGGTACCACTCGGCCCGCTCGCCTGCTCCGCCGCCCCAGGAGGGCCGTCAGCCGCCCCCTCCTTCTCGCCCGCCATCGCCCGCGTCGCCTTCTTCTGGCCGGCTTGGCCCAGCTCGCCGCTGTCACTGCCGCCCAGCACGCCGCTATCACCGCCGCGAGAAGTCCCAGCATCGTCATCCGCCGGGGTGGGGGGGATGGGGGGGGTGAGGGAGGGTTTTTTTTTCGATGTTTGTTGGGTTTTGAAAAGTGGGGAACGGGGAAATCTATTGGCTCGGTTTGTACCTTCCCGTTGTGAAGATATTCACCGGGCAGTTACCGAGCTTGGGGAGGGGGTTGTTGAGTAAGACAAACACGAAAATTGGGGAGGGGGGGGGGGGGGGGTGGGGCGGAAGCGGATGGCAGGCTGAGATGGTGATGCCTCGCTTTTGTGTCGTTTGTGGTCGGTGGGGAGCCGAGCCTCTGCGGTGTGGGGACAGCCCCGTACCCCACCAGCCGCGTTACGCAACCAATGAAGTACAGAAACTGTAGCTTAAGAAATCGTTGGTGGAGGGAGGTTGTGCACCACACCTTGAGAGACTTGTCGAGAGAGCACGACACCAGGTGCTGCTCGTTCTTCGTCAGGTTGATGCACACTACAGAATCCACGTGACCATCCAGGGTGTCTGTGAGTGTGAGGGTGCTGATGCCCCACACGTGGATGACACGGTCATCTGCTGCGCTGAAGATCTTCGTGCCTGATGCAGCAATGTCGGAAACACAGTCGCTGCTACCCTCCAGAACTGTGGCGCTCGGTATGCCCATCAAGTCCCACACACGCATGCCTCTCTGATCTCCGGATACGAGACGCCCGCAGTGTGTCCACGCTGCACTCCACACCTTGGCCTTGTTGTGGTCCAGCATATACAGCCTCTCCCAAGTTGATGTCAACCACACGCAGATGGTGCCGTCCCAAGAGCACGTTGCCAGCCACGTCCCACAGACAGAGAACGCAGCGCAAAGTATTGGCTTGACAGTGCCATGTGTAAGGTCCGCCACCACAGCAGCGGTGATGGTGTCAAACACAGTGATGTGTCCGTTGACGTAAGCCACTGCACAAAGCTTCCCACACCTCGACAGTGTGGTGCAGTACATCTTTCCGCCATGCGCAGAGGAGTAGACTGCAGGCGACTTGATGTGGGGCCAGCGCGGGACCAGCTGCACGGTACCACCATCCTCCAGACCCGTGTCGGCAATGAGCTTTGCATCGTCCAGATCCTCCTCACACCCTTCGATGCGTGCCGCCACATACGCAGCCTCACGGGCTGTGTCAATAGAACCCGGAAACATCTCCTCCAGCGCATCCGCCTTCAGCCCGACAACAGTCCCCCCTTCCGGAACACCGACGACACAGCTGTGCCCGGTTCCGGTGTGACGAACAGACACATCCATGTTGGTTGAGTTCACCCCACCCCTTGCACGCTGACACCAACAGCAAAGCCTTCCTGGAGTGTGGCGGCGTGTGCAGCTCGGTGGGGCGAGGGTTCAGAGGCTGTATGCCCTCACTGTTGAGACCGCATTTAAAAGCCAAGCCGCTTGCCCTGCAGGCTTGGGACACAGCACGGAAGGGGGGCCGGTGGTCCTAACACTCCCTTGAAAAGGCCAGTTTAAGCAGTCTCTGACCCAGTTCCTATCCCAAGCCCCCTCCCACATCGCCCCCGAGGGCACGACCTGCCCATGTTGTCTGTTGTCAACAGTGACCACGGACAGCAAACTGGCGGAAGGGTGAAGGGTCAGGGAAGAGTTGCGCTGACAAGGCTTGAATCACAGAGAGGAGAAGAGAGAGTGCATGCCTGTGTGGAAACACATGCCCTAATTGCGCGCAGTGGTGAAGCGCCGAGCCTCACGCACAGTTGCCAAAACAACGCAAATGGGGGAAGAGGAGGGGGTATTCGCTCTGTGCCAAATCGTTGCCAGGTTGCCTCGACATGTTTAGGCGGCTCTCGCATATCGCACTTCAGAGCGAAGGCCCCCAAGCCACATTCACCTATGAAGCAAGGGGCAGGGCAAAAGCCGTGCAGAACAAACTACGTCAGTTGAGGCTTTGTGGCAGGATCAATCACGGAGAAACGTCCAGGGCTCAGGGAGAACTCTGGTTGATTGTTCTTCTTGGAGGAGCGAAGCCTGCTCAGCTGCACTGTCCCTGTTACTTTACTGTTGAAAAACAGTTCTGAAAGGGGAAGGAGGAGGCCTTAGCTATACGGTGGCCACGGTGGCACGGTCAGGGTGGGAGACCATCGCGGGACGATCGCACACATGGAGGAAGACGTAAAGTATCAAAAGGGGAGAAGAACCAGACACGCCTGGAGAGCAAGCACGGAAGTGTTGCAGGCATGCGGGGGGGGGGGGGGGGTAGGGGGGGTCATATGCCTCTTTAAAAAGCGAGTAAAATGGAAAATTTCAACAATGCCGAAAATCGAACTTCTGTGTACCGTTACACACTCCAACACCCCCAGAGGGTCCCATATGCGTTGCATCTGCAAAATTTTGACATTTGTCCATGATTTGGCACCTTTATTGCGTGATGTGAAAAAAGTGCCCATGAGTGGTACCTGTGGGCACTTTTGCCACCACCACAACCAACACATTCCTGCAATGGATGTGTCCCCAGGGGGGTAGGCAGGTGTGAAATCAACGCAGATTACACATATTGGAGAGGAACTGTCAGAGAAGTCCTATTGTTGCGGTCGGTGCCATCTTCTGCTGTAACTCTGTTGGCAGCCTGCCTGAAGGCTGCCACAACCCCGGCCGCTGGCTGCCACCACCCACAAAATCAAGCACCATCTCGATACTTCCTCATGCGTGTATCAGAGCACATTCAAAAACTTCCCCGATGATGTTTCCCTGATGCCTGCGACCAACAATTTTGCCAAGGGGTCCACTCTCGTATGATCCGGGCTACAGTAGCCCACTGAACGCCTCTACCGCAGCGATGGTGCCGTGCCAGCACAATCAGCAGGGTCTGATCACAATGCCCCCCTCGTCCTGAGACAGGAAGAGATGGATGTGTGTTCCCAAGAGGATACAGGCAGCCGAAGATGCTGCGTGCAAGGCACATGGTTCTCGCAGCTGCAGCAATAAGGTCGAGCGATGAAAGACCCTCTCACGAGCCTCAAATCAGTGACCAGGAGGGAGTGCCCATTACAGCAGGTGAGGAGGGCTGGCGTTATTCAGGAGCTTGGAGAATCGCGCGACTGACCCCTCTTTCACCATCCACACCTCCCAGTCAGTCCCCTCCATCCCAGAGGCATGCAGCAAGCGTGTTCTCACCAGGAAAAATATGACGGTTCATGTCCTAGCCACCCCAGAATGGGGCCCAGGTACCACTCAGGGGCACATTTTTCCGGATCACATCTGAGCGACCCAGAGAGGGTCGTCCAGGCTGTGGGATGCCCTGGGGGGTGTTTCTGGGGCGATATGGGTGACTTTTTCGCCTCGATACCATGCTGGGGGATCCGATTGGGGCATCTCAAAATTTTCCATTTTACTCGCACATATGACCCCCCCTAGGGCAGTGCTTGCAGAATACGCGTATTCTTCGAAAAACCCAAAATCTGCATACGTGCATACGTATGAATACGCATACGGCTCGAATACGCATACGGCTGGCAGGTCACAGGTGGAGGAGAGTGGGCCCGGTGCCTGTGCGCGTCCTGTCGTCCTGTGGGCTAGGTTCTCAGTACGCAGTGGGCCCACGTACCTTGGGTCGGGGAAAGCCCATAAGTATGGGCCGGGCCCGACGGCCCACTTGGCTCCTGTACCAAAGTAGTTGGTACATGTAACTGGGCCCGGATGGACCCAAAATCTGATTTTCCCCCAACGGCCAAATCTGGCTCTCTGGGTGCGCATATGTCCCAAAAATGTGTTTCCGGGCATTTTTGGGCACAGTAGCGACGTTGTTCGTGCCAGAACAGCAGGAGGCACAGTGGGCAGGCACCAACGAGTGGCATGTGTAGGGGAAGCCCTGCCTGGCAGCGTACAGTGCAAAAGTATTAACAGACGTATGCAAGCGTTTTTCCGAAATCTGCATACGTGCATACGTATGAATACGCATACGTATGCCCGTATTCGGCGAGCACTGCCCTAGGGGGGGGGGGGGGGGGGGGGTTGATGCCGCGTTGCTCATGCGGCAGAGGACATGCACCAAAGGGGGGCGCTGCCCCACTGCTGGCCACTGCGGGTGTGGCGTGCCCTGCATGATCTGCACCGCGCAGCTTCCCTGCGAGAATACATAAAATCACATGAAAAAACGGAGTTCGGGGGGAGCGAGAGCCCCCCCCCCCCCTCCCTCAATCCCCCACCGCACCCACTCCCGCACCACACCACCCCCCTCCAGCGAGTTACACGGTGTGGCCGATCCCTGCTTCGTGAGTACAGACTACATTTCTAATTTTTCTGAATGTGGCTTGCCCTTGTGGCCCTCCTTGAAAGATACCCAATCCTGGGCCGTGGCCAGCGCGTCGTTGCCACTCGTCTCCCTCGCATCCGGCAGAAGAGCAGGTATCACCGAGCAGGCCAGCGTGAAGTCACCATCCAAGGTCGGGACGTACTCCAGCGGCTTCAGAGCGTTGCGGATGCGGGATGGCCACGACCTGATGTCCGACACCACGCTCGCATAGCAGGTCGGGCTGCGCACTGACTCCGCAACGTCGCACAGCTTCCGCGAAAGCTCTGCGTTCTGCCCGACAACAGTTAAAAACCGGAGGCTCGCTGTGCCGACTGTGCCATGCTGCAGGGGGCCTGTGACAATCCCAGTGTGCACCACTGCTGCAGGCCCGTCGCTGTAGGGGAACTCGCGCTGCATATGCGCGGCAAACCGGAAGGCGGAGTCCACATGCGCTGGGTTGGGCTGGGATGTGTTCCACGTCACCACGACGCTCATCCCCAGCACGCCCACCAGCTGCCCGAGCGTGGGCCCAGCGGCTGCCAGCACCGCATGCAGCACCGTGCTGAGGGCCAGCCTCGTCACCCCGTCGGGGCACCACATGCACAGCGACCCTATCGTGGCAGCAGGCACTGCGCGCAGCTGATTCTTCGCGCTGCTCATCCGCCTGCCGGCGGCAATGGGGTTTGGCGGGAGCGCGTGGTGCACCATAGAGGAGGCGCTGCCAGCCGAAAGCAGCGCTGGGGTGGCAAACGGGCTGCCACGCCGCCCCGCCAGGCCCACGGGCAGCACGGTGTAGAGACGGACGCTGCCTTTCAGCCCCTTGAGGTTTTCGGCACCCGTGAAGCTCACGCTGCACTCCACAGAGCTGAAGGTCAGGAGGGCACCCTGCGCCACGGGCAGGGTTGCGGATGCAGACAGGGCAGCCTCCGATACAGCGACCATGCCTGGGGGGCATGCCGACTCGATGCGGGATGCGGTGTTCACCGTGTTGCCGACATAGTCGTAGCGCTGTGTGACAGGGTTCATCTCGACGCCGACCGGGCCCCAGTGCACCCCGATGCGCACCGTGATACCCCCCCAGAGGCCGTCGCACCGCGGCGCGCAGAGCGGCTCCAGGAGGAGAGATGGGGGCCACGCCGCCTCCACCAGCTGCTCCTGCACGTCGGCTCCAAAGGCGATGGCGTCCGCCACGTCTGCAAAGGCCAGCATGAATGCGTCACCGATGGTCTTCACTTCGTAGCCCTGGTGCACCGAGGCGGAGGATCGCATCACCTCGTTGTGGAGGCAGAGCCCGCGCTGCATGCCCTGGGGGCTGCTCTCCCACAGCACGGTGGACGACTTGATGTCTGTGAAGACCAGCGCAACATCTCCGCCCTGCAGGCCGGGGACACGATCCGGCGCTGCGGGTGCCCTGCTCTGGCGGTGGGTCCCGACAGTCAGCTCGTGCAGCAGGCCCTGCGGCAGGTACGGCATGTAGGCGTGGAGGATCTGCACGATGCGGAGGAAAGGGCGTTTCATGTCATCGCCCATGTCTGTCGAGTCGATGAGGACCTGCTCCGCAGCGGCCAGCTCGAGGTCCGAAATTAGCACCGCGATTTTGTTGCCCGCCCGGCTTGCAGCCTCGGAGAGACGCTTCTCCTCAAGCATCTCACGCGAGAAGCGCTGCGTGAAGTAGAAATCAGCCAGGAAGACAGACACGCTGGGCAGGGTAATGCTCCACACCCACAGGAGGGAGGTCGTGTTGCACGGGGGGTCCTCGCAGGCGCAGTTATCCTCCCAGTGGTTGCGTGGGTAGAAGATCTCGTGCTTCGTCAGGCCCTGGCTCACGGCGATGTCCACAGCAAACAGCCACAGGGAGGCGAAGACAACGAGGGCCTTGACGTGGTTCAGACGGAGCAGCAGGAGTACGTCGATCATGAGAATGAAAAGGGGCCACATCCGGATGCCGAAGGGCGACGATATCTGCACAATGTCGGCGACAGCTATTGAAGCGATGTAGATCGCAATGGGTGCGTACATCTGCCAGGCAGGGAGGCGTCTTGTTATAAGCAGTGCGGAGAACCCAGCGGTGCTGACGGCGGTTGCAATTATCCCTGCGGTGATGAGCACCCCGTACCCCAGCGGGTTTTCCGCCGTCGCATTCAGAAGCACAGAGGGGACCGACACGGAGAAGGCGCAGACATTGATGCCAATCATCACCATCTTCCTCAGACGCACATCGATGCTGTCCCCTTCGCATATGGCCCGGTCTGTGCAGTGCGTGAAGCACTTCAGACACTTCAAGCACCACGACATATTGGGGGCAGGGGGTTGTGGGGCTGCCCGCAAGTGAAGGTGGAGGGCTTAGTATACAAGAGATGGGGGGGGGGGGGGGGGTCCGACTCCCTAGCTGTTTGTACCTTTGGAACCCCGCGTCCGAAAAACCATTTTTGGCATAGTTGGGCATCTAACCGGCACCCCCGGATGAAAACCACCTGAAATTGTGTTCCCACACACCTGTGACCATTCTTCGTCAGTTTTTCACCTAGTTTGGGGTGATCGAAATCCCGTTTTTGAGCCACACGGAACCTACACGGAACTCGATTCCCCAGAGAACGGGATTTTGCTTCATAGGCAAAAGGCGAAAAAAAATCGGATTTTTTTGTAACAAACGCACCGTGCTCACGGAAAGCGTTCAGATCGAAAAAGGTTGCAGTGGGAGCAATGTTTTGTTCACCTCCACTCCACGCCCCAACGTGCAGGTGACCAGAAGGTTGCACAAACAAAACAAAATAAACCCGGCAATCCTTTTTTGAGTTCCACCAGAGTCCCAGAGAGCCCGAATGAGTCTAAAGAAACCGGTTTTGGTCACATTACTGACTCTGAACCCACCTGCACACCTGAGGGGGTGGGACGGGGTGGGGTGCTTTTGGGGTGAGCCACACGGAACCCGATTTCGATCACCCCATAGTTTCCTTAGAAAATGCACCAAAATGCACTGACGATCACCCCGTAGCGAAGACCCCCAAGGTTTTCTTTTTGTTTGTTGCGCTGACGGTTCTACTCGAAAGCAGTTGTTCCAGTTCGGAGGGAGGGTGGGTGTGGGTGGGGTGGGTGTGGAGGAGTCTGTGGAGAGATCCCTGCGCCAATCCTTTGCACTCTTCTCATTTCAGATGCACAGCTGCCTCGAGCAGAGCAGGGGATAGGTGATGCTGTGCTGCGAATCAGCAAAGCAACGGTGCAAATGACGACAAACACACGAGACAGGGAAACAGGGTCCAACCTGATGCAAGACAGACAACAAGTGGAGGCCGCACTCAGGGTGAAACAGAAGACACATCACACACGCAGACAGAAGTGTAGTTCGTTGGTGCGAAGAACCACCGCCCGCAGGGGCTGAATGCAACACCATTGCCCGTTGAATCCACCTTCCCCAGACAATCACCTGTGCTGATGCAGTACAGAGTTGTGGAGAATGCGCTCTTCACTGCAACAACATCTGACTGTGACACAGCAAGTGAATGGGGATAGTTGTCCAGCCGTACGGTTCGCAGGCAGGTGAGGGAGGTTGTGCACCACACCTTGAGAGACTTGTCGGAAGAGTACGACACCAGGTGCTGCTTATCCTTCGTCAAGGCGATGCTGGATCTATTCACTCCACCGCGCGCATCCAAGGCACGTGAGAGCATGAGGTTCCTGATGTCCCACACACGGAGGCTCGTGTCAGGTGATCCGCTGAAGATCTTCGTGCCCGAAACAGCAATGGTACCAGCATCACCGCCGTGACCCTCCAGAACTGTGGCGCACGGGATGCCCCTCAAGTCCCACACACGCACTTGGCCGAGCCTGTCCCCGGACACCAGACGTCCGCACTGTGTCCACGCTGCACTACCCACCATCGTGTTGTTGTGGCCCAGCATGTGCAACTCCTCCCAGTTTGCTGTCAGCCACACGCAGATGGTGCCGTCACGAGAGCCTGTCGCCAACCACGTCCCACAGACAGAGAACGCAGTGCAAAGAATAGTCTCGTCGCCGTGCGTTAAGTCAGCCACCACAGCAGCGGTGATGGTGTTAAACACCATGACGCGTCCGCCGGAGAAACCCACTACACAGAACTTCCCACAACTCGACAGTGTGATGTGCTCTGTGCTCTTGCCATGCGCAGAGGAGTAGACTGCGGGCGACTTGATGTGGGGCCAGCGCGGGACCAGCTGCACGGTACCCCCATCCTCCAGACCCGTGTCGGCAATGAGCTTTGCATCGTCCAGCTCCTCCTCACACCCTTCGATGCGTGCCGCCACGCATGCAGCCTCACAGACTGCGTCGATAGAACCCTCAAACATCTCCTCCAGCGCATCCGCCTTCAGCCCGACAACAGTCCCCCGTTCCGGAACACCGACGACACAGCTGTGCCCGCTCCTGGTGTGACGAACTGACACATCCATGGTTTTGAGTTCACCCCACCCCTTGCCCACACAGACGCCTCTCTTGTGCGGAATGCCTGGGGTGGGTTGGCTGTATATTCAGAAGATACGGATGCAAGAGCACTGCAGCACGCCATGGGAACACTCGCACAACAGAGCACAGTGGGTCTAAGGGGGGGCTTACTGGCACAGGAAGAATGCAGAACTGAATGTGGGGGGACTGAGGGGAGGGGAGGGTGTACAGCGGTCTGCTGAGAGATCCCTGCGCCAAACTTTCGCACTCTTCTCATATCAGATGCACCGCACAGCAAGCCGGCACGACGGCTGTGGTCCTTGGAAGGGGTGTCGTTGTATAAACGGTCCCGAAACCCATTTGTCCTGTTGGGTTTCCTCCGGTGCCCGAGGATGGCGCGAGCGCTGACCTCAGGGGGGACCCTGTATCTTGACTGTGTCCTTTCTTACCAGCTTCGGTGGATTAGCTGACGTTGATCTCCTGGTCCCCTGGTTGCAACTGGACCTGGGTACAACTAATACGCTACGTCCTCCACGGCAGCAAGGCAGACAACAGGTGGAGATTGCACTCAGGGTGAAACAGAAGACACATCACACACGCAGACAGAAGTGTAGTTCGTTGGTGCGAAGAACCACCGCCCGCAGGGGCTGAGTGCAACACCATTGCCCGTTGAATCCACCTTCCCCAGACAACCACCTGCGCTGAGGCGGTACAGAGTTGTGGAGAATGCGCTCTTCACTGCAACAACATCACCGGGCCGTGACACAGCAAGTGAATGGGGATAGTTGTCCAGCCATACGGTTCGCAGGCAGTTGAGGGAGGTTGTGCACCACACCTTGAGAGACTTGTCGGAAGAGCACGACACCAGGTGCTCCTCGTCCTTCGTCAAGGCGATGCTGGATCTATTCATGCCAGCGTGCACATCCAAGTCGCGTGACAGCGTGAGGGTGTCGATGTCCCACACACGGAGGCTCGTGTCAGGTGATCCGCTGAAGATCTTCGTGCCCGAAATAGCAATGGCGCAAACAGCCTCGCTGTGACCCTCGAGCACTGTGGCGCACGGTGTGCCCCTCAAGTCCCACACACGCATGCCTTTCTGACCGCCGGATACGAGACGTCCGCAGTGTGTCCACGCTGCACTACACACGTCGGTGTTTCTCCTGTCATCCAGCATGTGCAACTCCTCCCAGTTTGCTGTCAGCCACACGCAGATGGTGCCGTCACGAGAGCCTGTCGCCAACCACGTCCCACAGACAGAGAACGCAGTGCAAAGTATAAGCTTGTCGCCGTGTGTTAAGTCAGCCACCGCAGCAGTGGTGATGGTGTCAAACACAGTGATGTGTCCGTTGGAGTAACCCACGACACAGAACTTCCCACACCTCGACAGTGTGATGTGCTCTGTGATCATGCCATGCGCAGAGAAGTAGACTGCAGGCGACTTGATGTGGGGCCAGCGCGGGACCAGCTGCACGGTACCCCCATCCTCCAGACCCGTGTCGGCAATGAGCTTTGCATCGTCCAGCTCCTCCTCACACCCTTCGATGCGTGCCGCCACGCATGCAGCCTCACGGGCTGTGTCAATAGAACCCGCAAACATCTCCTCCAGCGCATCCGTCTTCAGCCCAACAACAGTCCCCCCTTCCGGAACACCGACGACACAGCTGTGCCCGGTTCCGGTGTGACGAACTGACACATCCATGTTTTTCGTGTTCCCTTCCTTGTGCTGTATGCATGGGGTGGGGTTGGAAAATGCGGGTGCAAGGGCACAAAAATTGGGATCTGGGTACAAGACAGCATGCCTCGAAGTGGTACCAGACATTCCAGGTTCCTCAGTTCCCAACTCCTGTATTCCACAGATTCTGTTCGTATCTGTACGCGGTGACGCTTTCCACACATCACAAAGGACACTTGTCTGGTAAACGCACACACCCGACCTGCGCACGAGGTGAGATGCTGTACTGCATTGCAGCACTACTCGCGTGCCGCCAAGACTGAAGTCGGACCTACTCCCACCGTCCCGCCCCTTACTCCATTTTCAGGATTGCATGAGGTTGCAAATACTGCCCCTACCCGCCTGCGGGCAAAACAACAGCAATTCCGGTATGACTGGCGTAGTTCGGCGATTAAGCTGAACGTTCCTCCGAGGAAGTGTGCGATAACGCACCGTTTTCGGCACCGTATCGCTGTCACCGATGGTGATGTTACAAACAATGGGCACTGTGCCAATGATTTGCACCTTGTTCTAATCTCAGCTGCGACGCACAGCTGCCTCTAGCGAAGCGGGGGCCAGGTGTGTGCTGTGCTGCGAGGCAGCAAAGCAAGGCAGTCTTAGAATGACAACGCGCTGTTAGTGCGCCAAACCGCACAGTCATATCAACAAGGCAGAGTAGATTGTGGTGTCACCCGAGCTATATTTTCTCGGCGCAAAGCCAAAAGAGCCAGGGGGCGCTCGCTCCAGCCAGTCACCGGAGGATCGTTGGTGCTTAGTGAGTGGAAGCATGCCGCCGCCCCACTTCTCGCGAAAAAGAAGGAAAGGAGTTCCTGTGGTGCCGATGAAAAGACTGATTTACGGAGTTACTTCCACAGTGTTTACGCAGTACTACGTATTTTTTTTAACTTCGTTCCCGTCCCCCCACGTTGTGCGCGTATTTGTTGCGGTGGTATTTTTTTTTGGTGAAGCTTCTCTGTAGTCAAATTAGAGGCTGTTTTTTCGGATTTCCTACGTGGTTCTTACACGTATTCTTATACGTCGCTCCTCGAAGGCTTTCAAAAACGACAAGCACGCAAGGCAAGGAAACAGGGCTCTGATTCCCTGCACTCAGGGTGAAACAGAAGACACATCACACACAGAGACAGAAGTGTGGTTCTGTAGTGTGAAGAGCCACCGCCCGCACGGGCTGAGTGCAACACCACAGCCCACCGAGTCCACCTTCCCCAGACATTCGCCTGTGCTGAGGCAGTACAGCACAGTGGAGGAAATATGCTTGGTGGAAAAAATGTACTTCCCTGCAACACCATCACCTAACCGCGCCACATCAAGCGAGTAGGGGCTTGCACTGAGGTGCTCAGTCCGCAGGCAGGTGAGGGAGGCTGTGCACCACACCTTAAGAGACGCATCGAGAGAGCACGACACCAGGTGCTGTTCGTCCTTGGTTAGGATAAGGCCGGTGATCGCCTGTGTGTGGTCATCCAGGGTGTGTGTGTTTGTGAGGGTGCTGATGTCCCACACACGGATGCTCTTGTCACATGACCCGCTGAAGATCCTCGTTCCCGACACAGCAATGACCCAGACAACCTTGCTATGCCCCTCCAGCACTGTGGCGCTCGGTGTGCTCTCCAAGTCCCACACACGCACCAGCCTGTCTCCGGACACCAGACGTCCGCAGCGTGTCCATGCTGCACTGTACGCGGCGGCGTCCAGTTTGCACACCTGCTCCCAGGTTGATGTCAGCCACACGCAGATAGTGTCATGAGAGCCCGTCGCCAACCACGTCCCACAGACAGAGAACACGGTGCAAACAATATCACCGTTGCCGGACATGAAGTCCGCCACCACAGCAGTGGTGATGGTGTCAAACACAGTGACGCGTCCGCCGAAGTAACCCACTGCACAAAGCTTCCCGCACCTCGACAGTATGATGCACTTGATGACGTTACCATGCGCAGAGGAGTAGACTGCGGGCGACTTGATGTGGGGCCAGCGCGGGACCAGCTGCACGGTACCCCCATCCTCCAGACCCGTGTCGGCAATGAGCTTTGCATCGTCCAGATCCTCCTCACACCCTTCGATGCGTGCCGCCACGCATGCAGCCTCACGGTCTGCGTTGATGGAACCCGGAAACATCTCCTCCAGCGCATCCGTCTTCAGCCTGAGAACGGTCCCCCCTTCCGGAATACCGACGACACAGCTGTGCCCGGTTCCGGTGTGACGAACTGACACATCCATGTTTCCTACTTCGTCCTCCTGACCCTCCCCTCTCCACCCCCTGCCCGCTGTGAGACAGCAGCAAAGCCTTTTCCTGTTATGGCGTACGAGACCGTGGGGCTGAGGTTCAAATCATCACAATGTACACACCAGTGAGCAGTGCTGCGATGGCGGGTCAACACCAACACGGGACGCAGGGGCCGCACTGAGGGAACCAACCCAGCTGTCGAAGAAACTTACCCCAAACGGTCGGACATCAGCAGTGCTAAGAAGCAGCTGCTGTTCTACTGGCTCCCATACGGCCTGCCCAGGGACGGCACCGCAACCACGGCCCGCTGGGGCTTATTGATGGCGGGGTGACCTGCGGTCAGAAAGTGAGTGCCTTGGAGGGGTGCAACGCTGGGCACAGTTTTTTTTCTTCGGTACAGAGTGAAGTGCACCTCCCTCCCAGAGCCCGTATGCAGGCACATCACCCCAACCGTGGCGGGGTCTGTCGGTTCCCTGGGCTCTCTCTGTGTCCCGCCCCACAGGCATGTGAATCTTTTGGGGCAGTGCACAGCACACCGAGCAGGCCTTGCTCTGGGTGTGATACTCACTGTCACTGTCACACCCACACACACACACACAGACACAGACACACAACCCCCTTTTTTTGGAAAGCGTCGGTGGCGCCTGGTCAGGGCAGGCCAGTAGCCACTCTTGAATCCCATCGGAAGGAGGGCACGCCGCTCTGAGACACAACGTGAATATTTTTTTTGGAAAGTGTGTAGCGCTTGGGTGCCAAAATGGCTGAGCTGCCGTAAAGAAATGCACACCGAACACACGCCTTCTCCCTGGTGGCATTTCCCCCCAGAACGACACAGCCTGTCATTTCTGTTGGCGTCGACCACCACCGGCTGGCGTGTGTGAGACAGCCACATCAGTAACCTGCAGCATATCGTAGAATGAAGCCACTGTGCTTCCTGCCAGAATTGAAGTCGATACGGGGAAAACCAACTGAGAGACACGGCTGAGGGCGCCATGCTGATGAACGAAACAAAAATTGAATACCGTAAACGGAAATATTGTGGACCGTAATAAAGGTGAACCGTACTATAGGTGGACCGTAAAAAAGATGGAACAAATGGGATTTTTCCGGAACTTGGAACATTTTTACGGTCCACCTATTTTACGGTTGGGATCGTGGACTTGGCGGTTTTTTTACGAGTTCCTTCGCGACGAAGTCGCGAAGGAACCAAGGAAATCGTACGACTGAAGCTGCAGGATTAACACCACAGGGCCTCAGCACAGAGTGTGCGCTCACCATCGTCCGGGAACTGTTCTCCCACAGTTACTGCAGGGTGTACTACACTAAAGGAGTACGATTTCCCTTAATTTTCCGGGCACTGATTCACGAATTTACATCTGGAGGGAGCCCGGTGGTCTCAGCTTCTGTCTGCGCGCCCTGCCGTACTGTGGCTGCTTTTGTGGGCTCGTGCAGCAGGTTCTACTTTTACTTCTACCGGAATGCTCCTTGCATGGTACTACACTTCTCGAGGTGTGGTGGTGGGTGAGTCTCGAGGTGAGTGGTGGTGATCGTGCCTTTTCCACACGCAGGGAGGACTTGCTTCTCTTGCTGGTGTTGGTTGCGGTGGTGGAGGGAGGGTCCAAAGCTGGGAGGTCGGGAGGCCTACGTGTGGGTGTCTGCGGCGTGGAGGCCGCAGTCCGCGCCCCGCAACCCACCAGCCCGCGGGCGAAAAACGCATTGTCTTTTCCATATTCAGTCCCAATAAATGGTGGACCGTAAAAAAGATGGAACGTTTGGCCTTTTTTTGGGAACTTGGAACATTTTTACGGTCTACCCTTTTTCCGTTTACGGTAGTCTGAAGGGGTGGGCTCCTGCGTGACTCCGCCCCTTCACCCCCTCCCCCAGTATTTGGCACAGAGTGAAAGGCCTGCCGACGTGCGTTGTTCACAAAACTACGAACCGATGTCATTCCTACACCCTAAGGTATCAAACAAACCCTCCCATTGACCTGACACACGCACATGTGAAAGTGGGACATGATCCGGCACAGGGTTGGTCCAGCCCATCTCCAGAAGCAGAACCCCACCGTTCTTCGCTTTAATACACCTGCCCGGCAACTGTGGGGTAACAGTTCCGGACTACCTTTTCTGTTGAGCTCACAAAAACAACGCACCGCGTCACGTGGGAACACCCCCGAGTGCACCCTGCTTCTAGCAAGCACACGGTAACCTTTTGGGGGCCTTCGCTTTAAAGTGCAGCAAAGTGAGCCGCCTCACACAATATAGGCTGCAAACCCTGACACACTTTGGCACAGAGCGAAGTCCCCCATTTAGTTTAGTGTAGGACGCACCGAGCGAGCTCTAGTGATGCCTCCACTGTCTACGCAAGCACACAGGTGCAGGCGCATGTGGACTTTTTTTATAAGAGTGCAGATGACACAGAGCACACAGATCACACACTGCTCTTCATGTGATCCCCACTGGGGGGGGGGGGGGGGTACATCACACGTCTTGTGGCTGAGCGATTTTGAAACGATTTCTTCTGCCCGTGCTCATAGCAGCGGGTGCTGGTTGGGCTATTCTTGATTCTCTTGTGTTTAATGCAGATCCCTGAAGAGCGCTCGTAGTTCCCTTTGCGATGCGTTGGCGCTTTCCACACACAAAATCCCCCAACTCCTGTGACGGGTGGGGGGGCGATTGGATCGGCGGATCGCATTTGGTTGGTGACTCGCCATGACATGCTCTGCTCACAGGTGTGCAGCTGCAATTAAAAAAGGGTGATTTTTTTTCCTTCTTTCGCCGATCGCACGAAACCGCAGAAATGACAAGTCCTTTTGAGAGTGGGGAGGGGAGGGGGGGGGGGGGGGAATCACAGCGTTTGATTTTGGCAAACCACAACAAAGACAGCAGAACCTCCGACCCCCCCCCCCCCCCACTGCCCCACCCACTGCGAGGGCTGCTGTGGCACGCCAAACTTGCTCGGAGGTGTGGCAGGATTATTCAGCACATCTGGTGCAAACCACACCACACCACACACCACACGTAAATCTTTCTATTGCAGTGCAGAGCACACACAGCACCTCCTCTTCCCGCTCTTGGTATGACCCCCACTGTCTCTAAGGGGTGACCCACACGTTATCGGCTATTTGTTTCGCTTGCAGGCCACACCGAGCGCAACTCGGTACCACCCCCCCATAGCCCACTCCCCTCCTCCACTGACATTGAGGGGCACTGATGCGACCACCAAACTCACGACCCCCGCTCCCCTCCCCCCGACTTTTCTGTCCTTCTGACGAAGGCCCCCACCCGTTGGGATCCGCTGATATTTCAACTCGGTGCTGCAGTGCCATACCTGCGCACCATCGGCGCAGACAAGCCGCGCTGCCGGACGTAGCTCGTGCCGTCATGGCTGAGGCGTGGCTTCAGTGGCAGGACGTGGCGGAACCAGCTCCCTTCTCCGCAGATCGAGAGGCAGTTGAGGCGCGCCCCACCCAGGTCGAAGTCGCGGAGATCGTTCAGGTGCTCCACGTCAGTCATGTTGCTCGCAACGAGGTGGCTCTGGCGGAGGCAGAGCAGCAGCACGCCTGCCGTCACAACACCGACTAGCGTATACACCACCACACAGGCCACACGCGCCGACCGGGTCTGGAGGCTCCTATAGCCAGCATCGTGGGAGAATGAGGCACGCAGAGCTGGCGCCGCTGTGGAGAGCCAGATCAGACCCAGCGTCAAAAGGTAGTACAGCAGCACGAGGAAGAGCTTGTGGTTGTGGAGGCCGATGCACTGCCCGACCCACGGGCAGTGGTGGTCGTAGCGGAGGACGCAGGCTCTGCACCGCGAGCAGTGGTGCGCCCGCACCGGCTTGTACGCCCTGCAGGGGAGGCACTGCGGCAGCCCCTCCAGCTCCTCCTCCTGCAGGAAGGGAGAGTCGGACCGGTAGCGGCGGGGGACGAACCCAGGTGGGGTCAGGATGACCTGGGTGTAGGCAGCGGCGCATGCTGCGTACATCAATGAGATGATGACGGCGAGGGCAGAGGCGGAGTCGGTGAAGTTGGTGGTGGCGATGCTCTGGCCAGCGCGGGCGCTGTAGTAGCCGCTGCAGATCAGAAGGATGTAGGCAATGTATGTGCCAGCTAGGAGGAGGACGGAGGTGGCGATGCCGGCCCAATCGAAGGGGGACCGGTTGCGGCGGGGGGTTTCAGCAGCCATGAGTGTGCCGATGTCTTCCGGCACCTCGCCGTTCTTCACGACTGTCCCGTCGTGGCGGTTGCGCCACTCCACCCATTTCAGGAAGTAGTTTCCGCTGGCGCTGATCTGTTTCGTCCCGATCCAGTCGCCGATTTCCACCTCTGCTGTGGCGACGTGCATCTACCAGCACCAACGCAACAGAGCCACAGACACAGCACACACACTCCCCACTCCCACCACCCCTTCTGGCCCAGCCGCCTGTGCCAGAGCGTGTCTGTCCTGTGTGGGTGTGGTGATGTCTCGTGGGGTAGCCTCTCTCTCCCTTCCCCGTGGCCCAGGAGTGAGTGGTGTCACCAGGTGTGGGGCTGGTGTGGCATCATTCCGGGCGGGGCTGAATGCCGTGTGGCAGAAACACAAACTGGGTGGTGTGCTGCAAACTGCAGCACCCTCGGGGCTGCGGTGGGCGGGGGGGGGGGGGGGGGGAGTGGCGGGGGAGCGGGTGGGTCTTCTGCGGCAGACGGGCTTGGATCATCCCCCACCATACCCAAGGGTGTGGGGCGGAACGGCTCTAGATTGTCCACCCTCCCTGGTGCCCCGAAAACCCCTCCTTTTCACTCCGCACAAACACCTACGCAATCTGGGGGGTAACCCGTTGAATATCTTTTTGTTTGTGCAACGTGGGCGTATTTGTTATTGACCACACACAGACACCCATCCTTGTTGGTGGTTTCCAATGGAGGGCCTTCTCTCAGAAGTGCAGCAAAGTGAGCAGGGTGCAGAACCCTGCCACGAGTCTTATTTTTTTTTGCTGTGCGAAACAGGTGTATTTCTAGTGGGGGATGAGGATGAGTCTTTTTGGCATCCGCCCTTTTTCCGGTTTTTTTCCAGCCAAAACCAGGTTTTTTTTCCAGCCAAAATCTGGCTTTTTTTCCAGCCAAGAGCCAGACGTTCACTACCGTGGCCTCCGGCGGCTGGGGGGCTCCGCCCCCCAGACCCCCCTGTGGCGGATATCTCGTACCCAAGTCCGTCGATTCCCATCAGGTCAGGAATCCAACAGCTCCGGTAGCCTCAGGAGGACGCAGCCAACTCACACAGAATCTGTACGCCCACAATGAACAGATGTTCACTACCGTGGCCTCCGGCGGCTGGGGGGCTCCGCCCCCCGGACCCCCCGTGGAGCGTGTGTTTGCCCGTCTAGTAACCGCAGCAAGTCCTTGGGCTGTTTCACCTGGCATATCGGGGGTATCGTCGGAATAACGGTCCCGAAAGCCGTTTTTTTGGGGTTTTCCTCCAGCACCCGAGGATGGCGCGAGCGGGAGGAACCGTGGAAGGAACCCATTTGGTACAAGACCAAGGGCCCCACACTGGGGAGGAGGGACGTTGGGTACCATTTTTTGCTGGAAAAAAGCGGGGATGAATCGGGGGTTTTTGGCTGGGAAGACCGGGGATTAAAAACACACCTGGTGCGAAACGCCAGAGAGAAAATGGTTTTCGTCGATCTCACGAAACACGGTGAGTGAGCCGCCTCACAAAACGGGTTGCGAAGGTGAACACAGTTTTTGACACACAGCGTGGCACAGAGAGGGAGGACTCTCAAAGGAGTTGTGTGCGCGCCAAACCCCGGGGGGTCACTGTGCGAGACAAAGCCACAGCTCATTCAGAATCATCCAGCTTGGAAGGGGAAATCGAGACAGGGCGCATCAGAATATCGTCTAATTAAATCTACTGTTCGGGGGCGGGTTTTGGGGCGTAAAGAGGGAATATATCCGGGGCTGTGCGCGTGCGTGGGGGTGGGATGAGAGCTTGGGTGGATAATAGAACCAGGAAAATTCCAGGCAGTTGGCACCCACCCACACACACACACCACCCCTGTGTGTATCCCAAAAACACAACACAGGGATGATGCAGCGCATGGAATCAAAAAATGGGATCATCTACGGGGGGGAGGTGGGGCGGGGTGGTCGGGAGGCTTGGGGAAGAGAGAGAGCGCGGCGCAGAGCCAGAGATAGCGAACAAGAGGAGGGCGATATACGTCAGCAGAATTGAGAGGCGTCTATCGCTCCCCCCCCCCTCTCTCTCTCCCCCTCCCTCTTGGCAGGGTGTTCCGCCCATCTCCGGCGGGGGGGTTTTTTTTCCCCTATGGAATAGGAGGAACTGCAACCGGAATTAAGGCAGCTGCAGCGAAGACCCACCTTTAGAATTGTATGCCTCGTTCGCTCCTCTGCACCGGGAGGGGATTGGGTGGGTGGGTGGGGAAGAGAAGGGGGTCGATGCTGCTGGCGACCCCCCTCCATGCACCACTTTTCCTGCAGTGTTTTGGATGCTTCTCCAGACCTGCCATGGCAACGCGCGCCCCTCCCCCGCCCCGGGGCCTATCTGCGTCTCTCGCAACAGAGCCTGCCAGTGGATATCCCTGCTGCTGCTGCTGCTGCTGCTGTTGTTGTTTCTGCTCCCCATCGGGCACAGCCGCTCATCACGCTGCCGCCTTAACACCAACATCCACCTGGGCAACTCTGTGGAGCACACGGCACGCATCGACAACTGTGGTGGGTGTGGATGTTTGAGTGTTGAGTCAGCTGATTCTGCTGGCGGACTGAGAGTCTCAGAGACAAAGAGAGGGATCCACCCGTGATTTTTGATGATTTTGTGATGCTCATGCACGATTTGCCCCACCAAAGAAGGATGCAGAGACCCACCCTTCTAGCGAGGGAGGTGGTAAGCGCTCTGCCCGACCCCCCCTCCCTCCCCTGCCGCACACCCCACCCAGGCATACCACTCTGAGCTGTCGACTCCGCCACGGGAATGGCTGTCACGGAGACGGGGCATGCGTCGCTAAGATGCGCCGCCACTAGCCGCCCGATGCAGCTGCGGCGCATCTGCGACTTCGCCTCCTTCGGGTCGCTCGCCAGCTTTGCGACGTGGTGCAGGACGTGCGCCGGCCCGTCTGCTGGCTTGGCAGACACACCCGAGGTAAACATGAGGGTCACCGCCACGCCGCGCGACGGGAACCCCATCGACACCACCAGGTGCTGCGGCCCGTCCAGCGGCGCCTGTGCCTCCCTCGTCTGCAGCACAGCTGCCGCCCTCTGCATCGCTGAAGCCACGCCAGCGGCATCCGCCACAGCGCAGCACGACACCTCGGCGAAGAAGCCCGCCACCCCCTCCCCGGCAGCCACGCCGCTCGGAGAGAACAGCCCTGCCGCCGCATCGTCGCGCAGCACGTCGCGCACCGCATCGCCGTACACCTCTGCCGCACGCAGCTCCGCCGCAGGCACCGCCTCCTCACCGTCGGGCGACGCCGCCAGCATGCGCGCGGCACAGCCTTCGTAGACCTGCGCTGCCAGACTGGCACACACCTGCCCCACAGGCCCCAGCGTCACCGCGGCAGGCACGAACACCGCAAGGCTGCACGGCGGAACGGGCAGCGCGGAAGCCGACGGCGGGTTGGCCACCGCACGCACCCCCTCGGGCCCCGGCAGCACCGCAGCGAAGGAGAAGGTGAGAGGGGCCTTGGCGGCGGGCAGCGCCACCGACAGCTCCGTGGTGCGCATCGAGGGGGAGGGTGGCACGACGCTCACACCCTCCACCGCAGAGCAGGCGTGGTAGTAGGGCTTCACCACGTTGGAGAGGCGGTTGACCCGCGCCTCCATCTGGCTGCGCTGCTGTGTTGCGGAGCGGACCTCGCCGTCCATCTCGACCTGCGACGCGATGACGCGTGAAGCGGCCGCCTTTGCATTGGCCAGTGCACCGAGGGCTGCGTCACGCTCCCGAATCATAGCTGCCTTGCGGGCCGCAGCCTCGTTGGTGCTGGCATTCAGACCGGCCTCCTGTTCCTCCAGGCTGCGGATGGAGTCGACAATGCTCTGGAGCTCCGCGTCGGCAGCCTCGCGGTCAGACCTGGCTGCGTTGAGCGCGGCGATGGATTCGGCGTGCCTCTGCCGGGCTGCGAGGACCGCGTCACGCACGGCTTCCTCGCGCACCCGAACCTCGTCGTCGTCCTCCTCCTCAGCGAGGCGGTGCCTGTCGTCTGCGATCTGCCCCAACAGGTCCACCTTGATGGCCTCGACGTGGCGCTGGGAGAACCCCTCGGCCTGCGCCATCTCCTCGGCGTTGAGGGGCCCGCCGCGCAGCTCCTGCTTGCATGCGTCCAGCTCGTTGCGGTGTTTCGTCTTGGCCTGCCGGCGCAGCTCCTCCAGCCCCTGCACCGCCTGGTCTGCCACCGCGAGCTCCGTGTCGAGCGCCATCAGCTTTTCCACCTCGTCGGGCGTGAGGCGGCCGGGGCCCCCTTTGGCGAAGCCACTGGGCATGCCCAGCCCGCCACGCCCACGATCCCCTCGTGCTGGGTAGGGTGTGTCGCGGGGCGGCGGGCCTGGGGGGAGGGACGGCCCCGTGCGAGACCCAGCCACCCTTGCACCCCTCCGCACAGACGGTGTGGACATGGTGCTGTGGTGGCCCGCCCTGCTGTGGTGGTGGTGGTGGTGGTGTGGGGGGGGTTGTGGGTGTGTGCGGTGGTGGTTGCATCGAAGGGAGCAGCAGCCTGTGTGTGGGCAGCACATCCGGCTAATTTTTACTGGCTGAGCGGACAAACCTATCAGTGCCCCCCCCCCCGCTGGATCGTAAAGCAAAAAGCGAGACAACAAACCAATTCCTGCCGAAGGTTGTTTTGTTGGAACGCAGACCCCGCTCTTTGTGTACGCCACTCCCCGGTCTGGTGAAGTGGTGTGAGTGGGGCCGCACGATCCAGCTAAAGGCACAGAAAGTTTCCCCAGTTGGCGACGCCGAACTAAAGGATTGCCGGGTTTCGTTTGTTTTGTTTGTGCAACCGGAAAAATTAGGGCGGGAGCGGGGTTGGGTGTGGGGTGCTCTGTTTGGTCTGGCGGCCATCGGGCAGCCTGGCGTGGCGAGACGGCCGGGCAGTGGCGCGTGTACATCCCACACATCTCTATATGTTGGCGTCGACGACCACCACAGGGCAGGGCAGTGGCCTCACATTGTTGTCAGAAACCTGCCCTTTCTGGCCTTGGTTATCATCACACCTCTACCTTGACAAAAGGGTGTCCTCAGCTCTGAGCGTTCTGTTCTGAGCAAAGCCTCCAGTCCAAGCGGCTCATTTGGCACACAGCTTTGGCACATAAGGGGCAGAACCACAGGCTCGGCAGTCCTTCTTGGCCCCATTTTTAGATGCGCTTTTCGAAGAGAATACCTCAACACTGCCACACCACCACCCCCGACCCCACCCCTCCCCGCCCCACCGGTTAGTTACTTAGCACCACAAAACAAGTTCCCTTTGCGACGCTTCGCCATGCTGGCCACACAAGAGTGGGAGACCACTATTGCGAGAGAATGGCGCACGCACACACTTACCCCTCCACCCCACCCCTCCCGAGTGTAAATCACCCTCACAAACGCTTCTTCGTTCATCCACGTCGGGGGGTCTTGGGCTCGTCGCTTGTCGGCAAATTTCCCGAAGGCAACAAGGCGGTTCTGACCTATAAATGATGATAAAATGAGCCAAAAACACACCGTCGCGAAGACGCCCTTTTGGGTGCCCACCCCACCCCACCCCACCCCACCCCACCCCTCCACCCGCTCAGCTTCTGCGCATAATGAACCCTGTGGCGGTCTCGGAGTAAGGGATGCCTTCGTCTTTCGCGAACTGCCTCAGGGCAGGGACTGTGTCGGTGCCCGGGGCCGTGTCACTCGCAGGGCCACCGTCCACCAGCACTGCAAGGAAGCCACCCACCCGGAGCTTGTCCCACCACTTGCGGACGAGACGCATTGGGGGCTGTGCGGCCTTCTTCATCGGCACCTGCAGCAGCACCGCGTCGAGCGAGCTGTCGGAAACCCCAGTGGGTGATGTGCCGGCGATGCGCCGCACCGCGGCGCCCTGAGGCAATCCGGCGGGGGGGGACTCTGCAGCGTACCCCGCTGATGCGAGGGCCACGCACCCCACCCAAGCCTCGAGCTGAAGCACGGCAGGTTCAGCCGTGGCCTTCACAACGGCACCCTCGGTCTTGGCCTCGGCCTCCAACAGCCTGCCGATGTCTGCGGCAGCGTCGGCCACGCTGTGCCCGATGGGGATGGCGTGCAGGCGGTGCGTGGAAAACTGGGCCTGCGTGGAGGGGCGGACGGAGGTGGCGATGACGTGCGGCAGCTGCACCAGCTCCGTCTGAACCTCCTCCCACAGGAAGGTGGTTGAGGACACGTCACCCCGGTACCTCAGTGCGCTGATGACGAGCAGGATGAGCAGCGAGCCCCCGGCAGCAAGGCAGGCACGCGCGGCCCCCTCGTTCTGCATTATTTGATGCCGGCCCGGCGCACCCCCTTCCCCTCTTCCCCCCACCCCCCTCTTTGTGTGTTGCGCAGGCGCGTGTCTGGCGGAGAAGAGTTTGATTTTGCAGTGATGTGTGTGATTTTTTTTTGGATGAACAGTGCCTGCTACCGTTATGATATGTGTTGCAGGGGCGTCGAACACAACAAGCCTTCTCAGGATTCCTCAGGATTGGTCGCAGCTGTAGAATGGCTTCGGAGCGGCTCAATGAGAGGCAACCCGGATCACCGTTTTCCTCACGCTGCGTGCGATTCAACACTGGCAACCCCGCTTGCGCAACTTCGATGCCTCCCCCCAGGGCGGGCTACCTCCGGAGAAGTGTGTGAAAATCATCGCCACAACATCTGCAAACCTCCGGAGAAGCTGGGGGGGGCACGGCAGGCCGATGATGGGTTGAGGAAGTGGCCCCCTCTGGGGAGGCAACCCTTTGCCCTCCTTGGCATCGAGAAAGATATTCCTCAGCTACTACCCGGCACCCGTGAGAAGGGGGCTGGGGACAGGGTGCCCGTTCCCCCCTTCCGGACACCCCTGGAGTGGAAAAGCTGGAAATGGGCGGGGAGAATCTGTGCAGAACATCTTCATTCCTTTCGGGATTTCCGCAAATGCCTGCACAACAGCAGGGTTCAAACTTCCCAATCAATAACCCAGGAGGCCAGGCTGTTCTGCACCCCCTCGAAAGCCCGGAGTTGGTATGCTGAGCTGATCTCGTTGTGTGGGGTGCGAAATTGTGATGGCGCATCGGCTTTGCCTTCGAATGCTGCTACATAGTGCGAAAAGCGGGAAGGGGAAGCGTTGTGCCTGTATGGGTGGAGGAGACCCACGCGTCCTGTCGGGCCTGGGATCTGTTTGGAGGAGGAGGGAGTTGCGGTACCGGGTTAGGATTTTGTTCGCTTTTCTCCGGGATATTCGCAGACAAGGATGGGGGGGCACACAAACTCACGAGCAACAAAACGAGTGTAACACACGGTGGACTCCCACCCCCTGGAGCGGGGGTCTGGGGCGGGGGTCTGGACCCCCGCTAGCGGGAGTCTGCCCTGCTATTTTTGGTGCCCAGACGACCCCCGCGAGCGGGGGTCGGCCATCTCGGGGAGACCTATAAGGGGAAATGGAACACATCAGACACAGTTTCTCCGAGTCTGTACAAACACAGTAAATCGCACACGAGACGTTGACCACACTGTGGCGGCAAAGTGCACCAGTCCATACCTGAAGCTTATTCTGACAAAAAGCGGCCAAAAACCCGGTACTTATACTCAATTTTTTCTTGGTTTTCGTGACCTGTTTCATCCCATTTTTTGGGTGGTGCGCACCGCAGGTGACCCGAAAAACACCGAAAACGGCATGTTTCGGAACATTGGAATCCATGGTGCCCCCAGACGTGTTCTGCGGATGAGTCCATATTTTATTAGACCCCGTACAGAAACACGAGAAAACGTGGGAATATGCAGTTTGACCCTGTAGAAGAGTGGTGCACCCTTAGAGGTGGTCCAGAGAATGCAAAGAGGTCCACAGGGGGGTCTGGGGGGCGGAGCCCCCCAGCCGCCGGAGGCCACGGTCGCGAACACCTGTTCCTTGTGGGGTACAGATTCTGTGGTGAGTTGGGTGCGTCCTCCTGAGGGCGGTCTCTGGATTCCATGACCTGATGTGATCCCAAAGGGCTTGGTCGACAGGCATACGTCACGCGGGGGTCTGGGGGGCGGAGCCCCCCAGCCGCCGGAGGCCACGGTACTGAACATCTGTTCCTTGTGCGGTACAGTCCATCTTCCTGAACTTGCGTAAATTGCGCCCAAGGGTTCGATGAGGGCGCCAAGGCTCGTCAGTGCGGGCTGGATTGTCGCCTCAAAGCCAGAGGTTCAATGACAGACTCTGAGGACATGGGCCAGGCCCCATGGGCTGGCCCGCCCGGGCCCATTTTTGGGCCATTTTTTCCTCCTCCCGAAAATGCGTTTATTTGCATCATTGGGATCCGTGGCTCACGCCATGGTACTTTTCTTTCTCCGGAAATATTATTTGTTCACACCATTTGGGCCTGAACCAGCGATTTCACTGGGAAGATTTTGGGGTAAAAATCAGGGGATAAGATAGGTCTGGTTTTCCGGTTTTCAAAACCAGGGTTTCCCGGTTCCCGGTTTTCTGGAAGAAAAAAAAAAGGTCGGTCTCATTTTTGGCGGTTTTTCTTGTGACTTTGGGACAGTAAAACAGTCAGAAAAAACGCCATAAAAAAATAGAAAGTGACCCCATCGTGATCCGCACAGAGCTCAAATAGTCCAAAGAAGGCAGAGAAGCGGAGAAGAAAAATGGACCTAGCGGATGGCCCGGTGGGTGGTGACCTCGTCATGCAGGTCTCTTCTGTTTTGAAGGTGCACACATGGTGGACTCCAGCCACCATGTCTAAGAGGGAGTCTAAGACTGCAGTCTGGAGGGCTGAGACGAGAACACGAACGACTTTCAAGCAGTCTTGAAGGTCGCCAAGCCTATTGGGGGCAACTAACAGATGAGATTTGTTTGTTGCCTGTCGTCACAGCTAGGTGCCCATCTCCTCGATAACGGAATGTGTGCAGAGATCTCGTGGACCCTTTGGCCATTCTGTCGTGCACCCACTCCACCCACAACGCACACCTGTCACGAGTGGTCGCTCCCCCGTCCTCCTCCACCCTGAAGGTTGAACCCTCAAGGACCAGTGATCTCCTGCTGGCCGGGCTGCGATACAGCGAAGCCTTCCTACTTACAAGCGAATCCAGACTGTAGTGAACAGATGTTCACTACCGTGGCCTCCGGCGGCTGGGGGGCTCCGCCCCCCAGACCCCCCTGTGTAAAAGCATTGCACCAGACCGGTTTTTTGGTCGAGAGTCCAAACTTTCAAAGCAGCTGCTGCGCCTGCCCCACCAAGCAGCCTCAGTACGACAGGACGCGCGCAGGCACCGGGCCTTCTCAGACTCTGGGAGGGTTTGCGCGGGTCGCGCGCGCCGAAGGCGCGCGCGAAAAATTTTCAAAACCAGAAAAACCGGAAAACGGCGCCAGAAAAAAAGTCTATCTTATACCCTGGTAAAAATCATCAAAACCAGACAAATGAATCGCCCAACTGAATCGTGCTAGCTAAACTCCGGAAAGAAGTGTCTTTTTTCGTTGAACGCAGCCAAATATAAGGCCTAACCTGTTTTGGCGCACGGGTGTGATGACAAAAGGGAAAAGTGCTAGCACGAACATGATGTTGGTCTTCTGGTTATGTCTGGTTTCTTAGAACACTTAACGTGTATGCAAAAAAAAAAGAAAAAGCCCGGCCACCCAGGAAGATTTTCTTCCTGCACTATTTGTGGTGCGGGGGAGGCGGGATGGGGCAGGGATAAGGTGGGTAGGTGCGCAGCGACCCACACTCCACACACCCACACCTCGCCTCTGCAGGAAGATGCCAATGCAGACACAAACCACACTTTTTGGATCTCGTCCAGAGAATAAAATCGTGCGAAAGAATTATGAGACCTGGACAACCCCCCCCTGACGTATGCCTGTCGACCAAGCCCTTTGGGATCACATCAGGTCATGGAATCCAGAGACCGCCCTCAGGAGGACGCACCCAACTCACCACAGAATCTGTACCCCACAAGGAACAGGTGTTCGCTACCGTGGCCTCCGGCGGCTGGGGGGCTCCGCCCCCCAGACCCCCCTATGGACCTCTTTGCATTCTCTGGACCACCTCTAAGGGTGCACTACTCTCTTCTCCAGGGTCAAACTGCATATTCCCACGTTTTCTCGTGTTTCTGAACGGGGTCTAATAAAAGAGAACACGTCCGGGGGCACCATGGATTCCAATGTTCCGAAACATGCCGTTTTCGGGGTTTTTCGGGTCACCTGCGGTGCCCACGGCCCAAAAAATGGTGTGAAACAGGTCACCGAAAACCAAGAAAAAACTGAGGATAAGTACCGGGGTTTTGGCCGCTTTTTGTCAGAAGCTTCAGGGATGACTGTAGGGGTGCGGGTTTGTGATTTGTATGGTATGTACGTGCCCTCCGGGCGCGCGAAGCGCGCCCGGAGGGCGCGCCTCGCCACGAAAAAAAATCCTGGCAGTTTGAAAAAATCTTCCTGGCTGTGGACCCCCCTGGAAGACCAGTGAAATCCCTGGCCTGAACCACCAAGAAAAAAAAATTATTGGCAATTCTGAAAATCCTTATACTCATACCGGGCAACATTCAGGTATGCACCAGTCTTTTGAATTATTTTTGTGTGAAACACCGTGCTCACGGAAGGCGTTCAGAACTAAAAAGATTGCAGTGGGAGCAATGTTTTGTTCACCTACACTCCACGCCCCCAACGTGAAACTGTGTATTAGTGCAAATCTGGAAGGGTCTGCACTGGCACAGTTTCCTGCGTTGTTGCACAACTCTCAACAGGTGACCAGAAGGTTGCACAAACAAAACAAAAGAAACCCGGCAATCCTTTCTTGGGAAACACCACACGGAAAGAGGAAGAGATGTGGCGCTCTGCCTCCGGGATGGCCTCAAGCGCCCACATCACACACATCCCGCACACACACAGAAATGCCATTCGTTATAAAAACCCACCTCCCGCAGGGGCTGAGTGCAACACCTTCGGCAGAGGACTCTGACATTCCCAAGCTCCGCAAGGTGCTGAATTCGAACAGCTCGGTGTGAGCGGTGTAGGTCACCGCCACAACATTGCCTGGCTGCGACACGGCAGTCACGAAGGGAATGGACCGCAGTTCCACATCCCGAATGCAGCTTAGGGAGGCTGTGCACCACACCTTCAGAGACCGATCGCGGGAGCACGACACCAGGTGTTTCTCATCGTTGGTCAGGTCAATGCTGTAGACGGCTTCCGTATGCTCACGCAGGGTATCAGTGAGGGCGAGGGTGTTAGTGTCATACACACGGATGGCGGTGTCCTTTGACCCGGTGAAGATTCTCGTAGTAGATACGGCAACCCCAAACACAGTCCTGTTGCCGCCCTCAAGCGCTGTAGGGCTCGGCGTACCCACCAAATCCCAGACATACAGCTTACCAACTCTGTCACTCGACACGAAGCGCCCGGAGTGCGTCCATGCTGCACTCCACACCTCCGTCTGGTGCTCCTCCAGGCACCACTCCTGCTCCCAGGTTGTTGCCAGCCACACGCAGATGGTGCTGTCCTGTGAGCCCGTTGCCAGCCGTGTCCCGCAGGCCGAGAACTCGACACAGGTGATCCTCGACTTCCCATGCCTGAAGTCTGCCACGGCCTCAGCAGTCCTGGTGTCGAACACAGCGATGTGCCCTGCGAAGTAGCCCACCGCACACAGCGTCCCACACCTCGACAGTGTGATGCAGTGGATGCTGTCGTCACCGCTGTCGTAGTCTGCGGGTGACTTGATGTGGGGCCAGCGTGGCATCAGCTGCACGGTGCCTCCGTCCTCTAGACCCGTGTCGGCAACGCGCTCTGCATCGTCCAGCTCCTCCTCACACCCTTCGATGCGTGCCGCAACCGCTGCAGCCTCACGGACTGCGTCGATAGAACCCGCAAACATCTCCTCCAGCGCATCCGCCTTCAGCTTGAGAACGGTCCCCCCTTCCGGAATACCGACGACACAGCTGTTCCCGCTGGAGGCATGCTTCACAGACACATCCATGGTTTCCGCAGTCTTCTCCCCCACTCCGTACAACTTAACAGAGGATGGTGGGGCGGTGTGGGAACCCGGTGTGACAAAGTAAGGAGAGAGGGGCCTACTTCCCCTCACTGACAAGTGGTGACTGGTAGCGAGGGCGCCATGCGAAGTACCTGTGTACGTGCATGCGTACGCGCATGGATTCGATTGAGGCCGCAAAGTAATATGGGGGAGAGGGTGGGTTGGGAGAGGGGGGAGGGAGCCTCACAGCCCACAGGCAACCTTCGGTAAATCCTCATCAGCGTTTGTTGGGGTGTTTTTTTGAACAATAATAAAGAGAGGAGCTGGGGGGAGATGCGCACAAAAAAAGCCGACCAGAGGTTGCGTTCCCTGTTTGTACGAACGGTGCCTGCAATGCATGCACGCATGATACAGAACGCTGCCACGAGTATATTTTTTTTTAGTGCGAAAAAACCGCACCTAATTTGCCCCGCTTTTCACGGTGCGGAGAAGCAACCGGGCTCAAAATGTGATCGCCCTCCAACCAGACACACGCGAATCTTTTCCTGGAAAAGGCTTCAAAGTGTCGGGCTCATCTGAGGAATTGACTCATTTTGGAACCCCCCCCCCCCCCACCCCCCTGCTGCGATAAAGAAACTCACTCCTCCCCCCACTCGACTCCGTCGCCGTACGAGCAAACCATTGGTTTGGGCAACAAGAAGCTATCCGCGACGCCTCCCCCCCTCCCTTCCCCCGACACCCCCCCCCCCCCTTGTGGGGCGAGTGTCAACTGCTAAGCAAGTATTGCATTGCCTAGGCTGCCGAAGGAAGTGTATCATGACGGGTCCACGAACCACCGCTCATTATACATGAAATGACGCAAGTGGGAGTGTGATCTACTGCTGTGTGTGTGTGTGTGTGTTGGAAGGCCAGACAGAGTGGAAGAGGGACGATGTGTGTGGGGGTGGTGGGCACTGCTGTGTCTGAACCCCTTCTGTCTTCTGGTCTCGCTCGCGAGTGACAGAGAGGCGAAGAAGGGCTGGGTTGGATCCACAGCAGCGCCCTGTGGAGCTACGAGCCCGAGGGGGAGGTGCGTATCACAGAAGACAGTAAAGTAAAGGAGCCTTGAGTGAAATGAAGTTGCACCGAAGCTCTCTGGCCCAGCTCCGGAGGATGGCGAAGGGTGGAGAAACTCGGGTTGGTTTTATTTGATTCCATCGGGGGGGGAGGGGGGCTAGCTGCCAGGCGTGACTTTTTGAGTGAGAAAAAAAGTTAGCAACAGCCCCACTTCCCCTCACCGACTGACGTAGCTGCGACTGGTAGCGAGGGCACACATTTGGGGTAATCAGGCTGGGGAAAAAAACAACAAATCACAACAAATCACACCCGATCGTCAGCTGATTGAGGGTGTGATATGAGGGTTCTATCCAACAAGGATATCAAGGCGGCACTTTCAAAGTCCTGCCAAGGACAGCGCCACGTGGGTGTGTGCTTCTGATATATGTTATGTCATCATGTGAACCCTCCCCAGCGTGTGCCAACATCCCTGACACGCTCACGAAAAGCATGACACGGAGAAAACAGGTGCCGAAACAACCTGCCGAGCACACGGGTGGTGCCACGTTGATCCACGCAGCGATCTCCCATGACAGGAAGCCTTGTCGCCACGGCAGAGTCGCCGCAGACTGTGGGAGAGGTGTCGCCAGTCACCTTGAGGTTGCAGTGTGTCATCAGGCTAAGACCCGTGCCCTCTTCACCTCCCCTGTTAGGTTGCTCCCATATCGTTGCCTGCTTTGGGGCCTGAAGGACATAGGGGTCCAGCAGGCACTTGAGCATCGCAAGGCATGAGTGGCTGTTTCAAACTCCTGGTGCAAGCACCCGTCATGGTCTGGGGAAGCCCTCCCAGGTAGTTTAACGTCTTGCCCAGGACACCCGATCACAACAGATCACAACAAATCACAAGACAAATGTTGTGATTTGTTGTGATTTTTTGCGATTTGTTGCGGCCAGTTGTGATTTGTTGTGACTAGGTGTGACGTGGTGTGATTTGTTGTGACCAGTTGTGACGACTTGTGACCCTTTTGTGATGAGTTGTGATGAGGTGTGATCTGTTGTGATCTGTTGTGATCGCGATCCAAAATTTTAAATTTTTGAAATTTTGGATCGCGATCACAACAGATCACAACAGATCACACCTCATCACAACTCATCACAACTCATCACAAAAGGGTCACAAGTCGTCACAACTGGTCGCAACAAATCACAACTGGCCACAACAAATCGCAACAAATCACAACAAATCACAACATTTGGCGTTGTGATTTGTTGTGATCGGGTGTGATTCGTTGTGATTTGTTGTTTTTCCCCCAGCCTGATTACCCCACACATTATTACTTTTTTTTTGGGGTTGGTGACAGCCGATCCGTGCACAGCTCTTACACACCCAACCCACCCCCTGGAAACGCAGGGCTTCTAAGTTATTCCAGAAAACATCGCAAGGGGTGCCTTCGCTCTGTGCCAAACTGTGTCAGTTTGCCTCCTCTGTTGAGAGATGACTCACTGATCTGCATGTATGAGCCAAAAGCCCCCATGCCACATTTGTTGGCAACAGATAAAAGAAACGCTTTGGGGGCCTTCGCTCTGTGCCAAACTGTGTCAGTTTGCCTCCTCTGTTGAGAGATGACTCACTGATCTGCATGTATGAGCCAAAAGCCCCCATGCCACATTTGTTGGCAACAGATAAAAGAAACGCTTTGGGGGCCTTCGCTCTGTGCCAAACTGTGTCAGTTTGCCTCCTCTGTTGAGAGATGACTCACTGATCTGCATGTATGAGCCAAAAGCCCCCATGCCACATTTGTTGGCAACAGATAAAAGAAACGCTTTGGGGGCCTTCGCTCTGTGCCAAACTGTGTCAGTTTGCCTCCTCTGTTGAGAGATGACTCACTGATCTGCATGTATGAGCCAAAAGCCCCCATGCCACATTTGTTGGCAACAGATAAAAGAAACGCTTTGGGGGCCTTCGCTCTGTGCCAAACTGTGTCAGTTTGCCTCCTCTGTTGAGAGATGACTCACTGATCTGCATGTATGAGCCAAAAGCCCCCATGCCACATTTGTTGGCAACAGATAAAAGAAACGCTTTGGGGGCCTTCGCTCTGTGCCAAACTGTGTCAGTTTGCCCCCCCCTCTTTTGAGAGGGTGGCTCACTGTTCTGCATTTCTGAGCGAACGGCCCCCCAAGGCTGTTGGTTGTGCCAGGGCAAAGCAAAAATCAAATCCCGCAGCCTGAGGGGGCGCTCGCCACCAGATGTGACTGAGTGAGAGAAAGTGAACCACGGCCCACCTCCCCCACTGACTGACGAGCTGTGACTGGTAGCGAGATCCCCCCCTCTGACGAGGGAATTTGCCTTTTGTTACCCACAAGCGCTGCCTCCTATCTCATTTTGGCACTGACGGGAGTACCCTGTTTACAGTAAAAAAAAACACACAATGCCACCAAGACACCTAACCAGTCAGGGTGGTGTGCCCGAGACCCTCGTGGGTGGGTGTGAGGGTTGTGAAAGCAGAAGAGAAAGCACGGATGTGACAGCCACTTCACCCACAGGCTGCCTACGCAAGGCTGTCTTTGGCAGGGGAGGGGGTGTATACAGGCCACTGCATACATGCCGAAAGATAGAAGCAACACCGGAAGGGGAAGGGGGCAGGTGGGTTGACGGGTGCGAGGGAGGCAACGAAGAAGGAAAAGGGTGTGTGCTGAGAGGGAGAGGGGGGGGGGGGGGTCGGGTAGGGGAGGGTGGGGAGAGGGGGGGGGGGGGGGGGGTAGGGGGGGTCAAATGCCACCCTTTTACGTGGACAAACACGATTTTTCAAAAAACCGGCGCAGAGGCCCCAAAGCCCCCGTAAACCCTCCAAACCCCCCCAGATCGGTCCGGAAACCCATCGAACCCCACTTTTCCACCATTCCGGGCACCTCAGGTGCCCGAATTGGGGTACCTAAATTTTGTGCCACCGTTTGGTACCGGACAGTGCCACTGTGTGGGAGGTTGGAAAAGAAAATGCCCCAACACACCACATCTGAGGGTTGCAATGCATGTTGCTTGCCAACCACGTCATCCGGTGGGTGTCAGGCGCTATGTAGGTGGCATTAGCCAGGTCTTCGATGAGTTCTGGCTTGTATATGTACCTCCCTGCCACCATGCACCGGGAGGCTGCCTGTAGGTACGGAACAAGTCCAGATGGTCGTGTGATTCCTGTGCAGCAGTGCTCCACAACCGGGATGTGTTGACAACGACTGTTGCAACACGAGCTGTACATTCCGGGAACACACGAAGTGCGCTGTCGTGGTACCCATTGTGCCAGAATTGGTAGTTGCTGCGGTCTACTTTGCCTGGCCCAAGAGCACTGGTACTGAACGGTGCAATATGCGTGGCGAGGTGAATGCAACGGAAGGGCGCAAAGTCAATACAGCTCTCGGATGGCGGGTGGTGGTGCCACTAGTGTGTGACGTTCACTCGAGGATACAACGCATCACAATGAATCAGCAACCGTGGACCGAGTACAATACGCTCTCTGTGGCTGGTGTGGGGGACAAAGGCAGTGCCTGTGCCGCAGGCAGGGAGGTACATATACAAGCCAGAACACATCGAAGACCTGGCTCATGCCACCTACATAGCGCCTGACACCCACCGGATGACGTGGTTGGCAAGCAACATGCATTGCAACCCTCAGATGTGGTGTGTTGGGGCATTTTCTTTTCCAACCTCCCACACAGTGGCACTGTCCGGTACCAAACGGTGGCACAAAATTTAGGTACCCCAATTCGGGCACCTGAGGTGCCCGGAATGGTGGAAAAGTGGGGTTCGATGGGTTTCCGGACCGATCTGGGGGGGTTTGGAGGGTTTACGGGGGCTTTGGGGCCTCTGCGCCGGTTTTTTGAAAAATCGTGTTTGTCACCCCCATTTGACCCCCCCTAGGGGGGGGGGGGGGGGGAGAGGGAGATGGCAAACAAAGGCCCCATGTGCAGAACAGAAGAGGTGAGAAGAACAGGCTCCTGGTTCCCCAATGGATGTGTGGCCTCTTTCCCCCCCTCCCCCGTCCGCCACCTCCCCCCCCCCCCCCCCCAGACGCACCGGAGGTGCTTTGACACAAAAAAAAGGGCTCGGCAGGATGACACATAATAAAGAAACGAATGTGGACCGGAAAGAGGAGGGGGGGGGAGGGGAATCAGGGTTGGTTGCATTCAAAAAAATATACCCCCCCCCCCCACCCCCTCCCCCCCCCCATGGCTGCGTGCGCTGCCTTTGCTATTCTTTTTGACAAATGAAGGGAGAAAGGTGGGGGGTGGGGGGAGAAGGGGGTGGGATAGGGTGGGGGGGGGGGGGGAGGCGGTAAAAAAGATAAGGCTGTTGTTTGTGCGCCAAACCCGGGCGGTAAAACAGCAGGATGAGTCTTTCACAAAACCGCTTGAGGGCAATGGGGGGTGTGGGGGTGGGGGCGGTGGCAGCAGATGGGAAGACAGGAGAGCTAATGCACAAGAGGTGTCTGCCACCACTTCACTCAGACAAATGCAGGGGGGGGGGGGGGAAGGGTGGAGAAGGGTGGCCCAAGAGGAGGATTGGTGTTTGAATTGTCGAGAGTGGCTGGAAAAAAAACTGTGTTTTAGTGCAAATCTGAAAGGGAAACAATAGAAGAGCCGAAGGGTATTCGTCGATCGCGAGAACACCCCAAAAACCAGACAAATGAATCGCCCAACTGAATCGTGCTAGCTAAACTCCGGAAAGAAGTGTCTTTTTTCGTTGAACGCAGCCAAATATAAGGCCTAACCTGTTTTTGGCGCACGGGTGTGATGACAAAAGGGAAAAGTGCTAGCACGAACATGATGTTGGTCTTCTGGTTATGTCTGGTTTCTTAGAACACTTAACGTGTATGCAAAAAAAAAACAACGTCTCCCCAGCACCTTCTCGCAATGTTGAATGTTGTCCCTTTTTTGTAGTCACCATAGAGGATGGGGGGCGGGGGCGGGGGGGACGGAGGAGCCGCAGATGTAGGAGGGCGATTTCCCCCCAACAGCAGGGCATGCTGAAAAGTGTCACCTCTGTGCCTGCTATGTCCGCCGCTCGCCCCTGGCGACACCTTCGATCGCCATAGACGAGGGTCAGAGAGAGAGGATACAGAAGATATGGATGTTCACTGCAGACCGTATTGCAGTTTGGGTTAGCGTGCTGGCATTGTGGAGTGGACCCAGCCCTATAGTAGGCGAGGACACACTGTGAGAACCCAGGCCCGCTGATCCTACTCCCACCCTACGCGACTGCAGACCACACCGGGCGCAAGGATCCGGGAAGTTCAAACGGTGTGTTCAAACACGGAGCGCAAACTCCTCCGTGACAGGGGTGAATAAAAAGTCCCTCTTGCCAGAGGAGGGCGCGACGAACACTGCCAAAAAAAACCATTCAAAATCGTACAAAGTGTGTGCTGAAGTATAAACATCAGCAGAGCGCAAAAGCTGGGCGTCATGGCTGGGGGGGGGGGGGGGTAGGCCCCCAGATGTCCTTGAGAAAAACTGTAATTTTTTTGAAATATCCAGGTCTGGAGGTCAACAGTGCCAACCCACCCCCAAACCCACTCCGGATATGAATTTCCGGAGGTTTTTACCCACTTTTGGGCCCACCAACCCTCATTTTTGGCCATTTTTTGGCATTTTTTCGCTTTTCTGGGGTGAGTCCTGTGCAAGGTGGTTGCAGGGTCATTTTTGGGTAAAAATGTGCATTTTAACGCACTTCTACTGGTCCTAGAGGCCCTGGATGGTATACAATGTGCCCCAGGGATGCCTAGGGTACATTTTTCACCCGAAAACCACCCAACATGGGGTCTAGTCGCCCTAATTTTATCATTTTTTCGTAAAATTGGGACATTTACCCCACATGGGCGAAACCCCCATTTTTCACAGTTTTTTCAAAATATCGGACCGAATTTGGGCAATTCGGTGGAGAAAACCTGTTCCGACAGGCCCATACACCCCTTTTAGGGCATTCCCAGTGGTTTCTGGGTGGTTATAGGGTTATAGGGTGCCTACAACATGGCTGCAGGATGTGTGCAGGGTCCTCCAACATCGTTGCAGGGTCCTTTTTTTGGGTAAAAAAAGGCATTTTCACACACTTCTACTGGTCCTAGAGGCCCTGGATGGTATACAATGTACCCCAGGGATGCCTAGGGTACGTTTTTCACCCGAAAACCACCCAAAATGGGGTCTAGTCGCCCCGATTTTGTCATTTTTTCATAAAAATTAGGACTTTTACCACACACGGGCAAATTCCCCGTTCTTCACAGTTTTTTCAAATTCTCGGACCGAATTTGGGCAATTCGGTGTAGAAAACCTGTTCCGACAGGCCCATACACCCCTTATAGGGCAGGCTCAGTGGTTTCTGGGTGGTTATTGGGTTATTGTGTGCCTGCAACATGGTTGCAGGATGTGTGCAGGGTGGTTGCAGGGTCCTTTTTTGGGTAAAAAAAACACATTTTCACGTGATTCTACTGGTCCTAGAGGCCCTGGAGGGTATACAATGTACCCCAGGGATGTCTAGGGTACGTTTTTCACCCGAAAACCACCCAAAATGGGGTCTAGTTGCCCCGATTTTGTCATTTTTTCATGAAAATCGGGATTTTGCCCATAATGGGCGAAACCCCCTTTTTTCACCGATTTTTCAAAAATTCGGGCCGAAAATGGGCAACCTAACAGGGGAGGTGAAGAGGGCACGGGTCTTAGCCTGATGACACACTGCAACCTCAAGGTGACTGGCGACACCTCTCCCACAGTCTGCGGCGACTCTGCCGTGGCGACAAGGCTTCCTGTCATGGGAGATCGCTGCGTGGATCAACGTGGCACCACCCGTGTGCTCGGCAGGTTGTTTCGGCACCTGTTTTCTCCGTGTCATGCTTTTCGTGAGCGTGTCAGGGATGTTGGCACACGCTGGGGAGGGTTCACATGATGACATAACATATATCAGAAGCACACACCCACGTGGCGCTGTCCTTGGCAGGACTTTGAAAGTGCCGCCTTGATATCCTTGTTGGATAGAACCCTCATATCACACCCTCAATCAGCTGACGAAAATGGGCGACTAAGTGTGAAAAACCGGTTTCATTGGGTCCCCAGACATATTTTTGAGGCGGGTACACCCATTTTAGGTGCCAATAACCCTTGTTTGGGGTCGGAAAAATTTTTATTACAATTTTTTCAAGTACATCTGGTCCCCTAGGGGGGGGGGGGGGTGCGGGTCAGGTTTGGGGGGGAACCAGATCCGGATAACTGAACGGCTGCTGGGAAGTATTCCCGAACACATTATCTGCAGTCACTGGGGAGCACTTCCCCGGCAAATGTGTTAGCAGTGCCTTCAAAACTTTCCCGACAGTTTGGCATGATCCTGCAGTTCCACTGACCAAAAATCCACTGCACAATCTGCCCATCCCCCCCCTAGGGGGGGTCAAATGCCACCCTTTTACGTGGACAAACACGATTTTTCAAAAAACCGGCGCAGAGGCCCCAAAGCCCCCGTAAACCCTCCAAACCCCCCCAGATCGGTCCGGAAACCCATCGAACCCCACTTTTCCACCATTCCGGGCACCTCAGGTGCCCGAATTGGGGTACCTAAATTTTGTGCCACCGTTTGGTACCGTACAGTGCCACTGTGTGGGAGGTTGGAAAAGAAAATGCCCCAACACACCACATCTGAGGGTTGCAATGCATGTTGCTTGCCAACCACGTCATCCGGTGGGTGTCAGGCGCTATGTAGGTGGCATTAGCCAGGTCTTCGATGTGTTCTGGCTTGTATATATACCTCCCTGCCTGCGGCACAGGCACTGCCTTTGTCCCCCACACCAGCCACAGAGAGCGTATTGTACTCGGTCCACGGTTGCTGATTCATTGTGATGCGTTGTATCCTCGAGTGAACGTCACACACTAGTGGCACCACCACCCGCCATCCGAGAGCTGTATTGACTTTGCGCGCTTCCGTTGTATTCACCTCGCCACGCATATTGCACCGTTCAGTACCAGTGCTCTTGGGCCAGGCAAAGTAGACCGCAGCAACTACCAATTCTGGCACAATGGGTACCACGACAGCGCACTTCATGTGTTCCCGGAATGTACAGCTCGTGTTGCAACAGTCGTTGTCAACACATCCCGGTTGTGGAGCACTGCTGCACAGGAATCACACGACCATCTGGACTGTTCCGTACCTACAGGCAGCCTCCCGGTGCATGGTGGCAGGGAGGTATATATACAAGCCAGAACACATCGAAGACCTGGCTAATGCCACCTACATAGCGCCTGACACCCACCGGATGACGTGGTTGGCAAGCAACATGCATTGCAACCCTCAGATGTGGTGTGTTGGGGCATTTTCTTTTCCAACCTCCCACACAGTGGCACTGTACGGTACCAAACGGTGGCACAAAATTTAGGTACCCCAATTCGGGCACCTGAGGTGCCCGGAATGGTGGAAAAGTGGGGTTCGATGGGTTTCCGGACCGATCTGGGGGGGTTTGGAGGGTTTACGGGGGCTTTGGGGCCTCTGCGCCGGTTTTTTGAAAAATCGTGTTTGTCACCCCCATTTGACCCCCCCTAATCCCCCCCCCCCCCCCCCCCCGTGAATCCGCGGTTTCCTCCCGCACCCATCCTCAGTTAGACACAGGACGAGGCTTTCTTCTCTCTCTCAGCTGGGGAGTGTGTATCTCTTCATCATACGGCCCTTCGCGGCACAACAGTGTGTGCTTAGCGAAAATCATCTCAAAATGACAAAACAGGTTTTTCTTTTTGGGCTTGCGGATTTTACATAATAATTATGCTTGGCTCTGAGGGGGGCTGCCTTCGCTGCCTTTCTGCCATAAAGCTGTGCTCTGCCTAAGGGGGGTCTTCGCTACGGGGTGATCGTCAGTGCATTTTGGCAGATTTCCTGAGGAAACTAGGTGAAAAACTGACGAAAAATAAAAAATAATAACGAAGCCCTAACGACCAGCGAAGACCCCCACACGCCTTTATTGCACACAGTTTTCTGTTTGAAACGAAAAAAGAGAGGAGAGGGGGGGTGTCCGATTCAGTCATTTCTTTTCTTTTGAGAAGTTCATGCGGGCCTGGAGGGGGGGGGAGGGGAGGGGGAGGGAGAGCCGCTGTGACGGGGCCCACCTCCCGGGGCTGCAAATTTCACTCAACACCCGTGAACCCGAAAGAGGCATACACAAGGCACCCGCCAACCCCCAAAAGAGAAGAAAATACACACACCCCCTCCCCCTCCCTCAACACCCCACACTGGCATACTACACACACCTTACTTGGGTTTGACCCAACGAGGTCCAATACCCGCCCCATATCGGGCAAGAGTTAGCCTGTCGACCAGGCTCTCCAGCACCCGCCCCGGCATGCGTGTGTGGGGGGGAGGGGAAGGGGGAAAAACACTGGCATCCCCACACACCGCGACCAAACAGCTTCCGGGCAAGGAGGCGTCGGTGCTCTGCAAATTAAAAAAAACGCGCACACACACACACACACTTTCGCAGCAAATGAAGCGTTCATAAAGGGCAGTGTGAACACACATGTCTGAGACTGGGGGGAAGGAGAGTGGAGAAAACGGGTGAGAAAACGGGGTTGAACAAACTGCACGGACGGATACGGATGAAGAAATGAAGGAAGGGGGTGGGGGAGGAGAGGGGAGGGGTCATGGCGGGAAAGCGGTTGGGAGGAAGAAGAAGGGGTGAGAAGAGAGTGGGGGGGAGAGGGGGGATGTGGGGGTGGGGGGGTAAGGAGAGGGGCAGCCTTGCACGGCGGGGCTTGTTGGCATACCCTGGTGTCACATGTGATGTGACAAAAGGGAGGGGGGGGGGGGGGGGAGGGTGTCCCCGCTATCGTATCGCAGCTTCTTTTGGGGGGGAAAAGAAGAAGATTCGGCATGTGGTTCTTCACCTGGAGCCAAGCACTCCCCCCCTCTCCCCAAAAGTGCAGTCATCGAGATTTCGTGTGGCTCCACCTGATCTGACCTAATCGCAGTCTGTCGGTGTTTCCGGCGGAGTTTGCGGCGGTGGTTTGGCCGGAACTCATGGGTTGCCTTAAAAAAAATCAGGTGGGCCGTATCTCCCTTGGAAGACAACACGACAGCATGCATAAGGGGGGGGAGTGAATGGAAAAGCAAGTCAACAGCACCTTCTTGCAATGGCAGTCCTTTTTGTAGTCACCACACCAGATATGTCGGACAAGGCGGTTCAATGCACAATTGGAGGGCGTGTAGCAGTTGTCTGTCAGTGGTTGCCTGGTGGTTGGACCGCAAAACAGTATCGCTAAAACATGACCGGGTGTATAAAGGGGGGGGTTTGATTGTCGAGAGTGAAATCAAAGGCAAATCTCCCACCTCCTCGCAATGTTTCATGCATAAAGGGGGGTGGTGGACCTATTATTGCAGCAATTCTTCAGCCAAATTGTGGGATATGGCTGAAAAATTGTTGTACTAGTTGGCCCCAACCCCTCCCCCCGTTTACCAAGGCCGCCGTGCGGGGGTGGTGGTGGGCGAAATGTTGTTGGGGAGGACACGGGTGAAGACATAAGACATTACACAAAACACGCGTGAATCCTTTGTTTGTCGGCGCACTGGAGAAACTCTTCAACAGCAGCACCTCGCAAACACACCCCTGCTCTATGCGGCATCCACTGCAACACACATGCACATGTTATCCCCTTTCTGTTGGTGTCGGCAGTCCCAAGCTCCACTTGATCTGCCTCCAGCAACAGCAGAAGTTCACCACCGTTTTTCTTTTCAGGAAAGCGTCGCGCTGTCTCACGTTGCCAGGGGGCGGGGTGGGGGGTGGAGGTGGGCACAGGCCGAGGAGCTCGCCATTCAGGCAAGCCCGCAGCCCAGACACACCGCCCCATCTGGCATAATTAATAACACATCGCACAACCTGGGGAGGAGACATCTGTGTGTGAGTGGCACGGGCAAGCCGTCGCAACCACCCGCTCTGGCGCACAAAAGGTAAATAATAAAAGCCAACAGTCGCTGTGTGTGTCTGCGTGTTTTTTTTACACAGCTTTCATATTTTTTTTGCCACAGAGCAGAAGGGCTCGGACGACCCAGATACCCGCACCACTCACCCATCCAACCCCAACTCCTCAGGGCCGTGTCACAAGGGGAGTTATCGCAGAGGCTGGAAAAGGGTAATACGACTGGCACACTTTCAGGAATCTCTCACTTGATTTGCGCTGCCACAAGAAGGCTGGATTTGGGTGTTCGCGACCCCCCCCCCTCCTCCTCCGCCCCCCTCATGCGACACAAATCTGGGAAAGGTTCGCTGACAACCCCAATCAACGCGCACAGCTCCCACAAAAAAAGGAAATGAAAAAATCACACACCCGCCTGCAACAAGAAAGGGCCGGATCGAGAGAAGGGCTAATGCGGGCTGCCACTGCCTTACCCCCCCCCCCCCGCCCCCCCACCTCAGAAGCTGTGCCAAGCGGAACCGCCGAATTTGTCGTGGCAGCCCACTTCACACTCCAGAGCGAATCACCCCTCCCTTGGTGAGCATCCCTTAGGTGCAACCTTAGGTGACCCCCAAATAGGCACCCCACAAGATATCCCACAGGGAACCTGGCCACCTGTGTATGTTATGAAGAAAGTGGCGGTGTGGTTCATCGGCACGATCCGTGTCTTCTCATGCATGTGTGCATAACACATGCGAGCTACAGAGTCATGGCCCCACTGTTGGGTGTTTGTGTTGTCGCATCAGAGGCTGCTGTTTCGCGGAGGCTAGGCTTTTCTACGAGGCAGCATTGAATGCAGTGTGGGATAGAAAGAGTGTTCTGTCAGTTCACTGCGGGAAGGGTGGGCGCCTTGACGAAGGCACAGGCATTCTTCTCATCATGACGATGGAGTTGCCTTCCCAAACCTTTAACTTCGCAATAAAGAAGCACGGCCCGACCAGGAAGCTTTCTCTCGCTCTCTCTCGCCCACTCATACATTGCACACGCGAATAGGTTTGCAACACATGCGTGCACAAAAAAAACCCCCGACCCCCTCGCTAATTTTGCTGGTGCTGCTGCGTGGCGCTTCCCCGCAACAAAAAAAATGGTGACGAATATACACCGGTATCCCCTCCCTGAAGAGCGGGGGTGGTTGCGGGGTGCGAGGAGCAACAAAACATGCAGAGGAGGAGGAGGGGGTGTTGTTTTTTTGTGCGCGCAAAACACTGGAGTGTGCGGCACACAGCCCCCTGGTGGAGGGAGGAAAGGCATGCGGGGGGCATCTGCCAGATGTGATACCCGAAAGAGCTGTAGCGGCACACCCACCCCCGCCCCCCTCACACACGCCTTGCTGCGCGCATGCTGTGGTTATTTTATTGGTTTGGAAATATCCCCTTCGGATCCTCCCCCTCTCCATATCTTCGGATGTGCATTGCGACACAGTTTTCTGACACAGGGCAAAGGGGGGGTCTTCGCTACGGAGTGACCGTCAGTGCGTTTTTGGTAAATTCCCTGTTAAATTAGCTGAAAACTGACGGAGTTTGACGGAGGATAACTGCCAGCGAAAGACCCCCAAAGGCCCATTTCTTTTTGTAACAACAGAAGGAAAGCAGTACCCTCCCCTACCCTGCCCCCCCCCCCACTCGGAACGTCGGGACGGGGGGGGGGGGATGGGGAGGGGAAAGGCCTGTTCAGCAGGCACGGGGTTGTATGGTGTATGACACAGGATAACATGGATCGAAAGTAACGGTAAGACAAGTCTCCCGACCACCCTCTGAAAAATAACGTGGGGATGGGGAGTGGAGGGGGGGGGGGGAGGGGACAGGTGGGTGGGTTGAGGCATGGTGTCAGAAGGGCCTTTCTCTCTCGCCTCTTTCTGGCGGAAGATCGCTCTCTCTCTCTCCCTCTCGACTGAATAAAACAATCAAACACAAATTGGCGTTTCGGCCAGGAGAAGTGGGGGGGTGGTCTCTCTCTCACCCCCCCCTTCTTCCCCCCCCCCTCCTCCCCCCCCTCACCTCCTCGTCGCTCTCTCTCTCCCCCTCTCTCTCTCTCTCGTATGATTATAGTGTGAATATCCCCGTACCTGGGACCCCCCGTGTTTAAGTCCCCCCCCTGGAGGCGATTTTCGGCCGGGGGGGACTTAAACACGGGGGGGGCGGACCTAAACACAGGGGGGGCTTAAACACGGGGGTGGCACAGTGGAGACCAAGAAGACCTCTTCCTCTGCTGTCGTAGGGGGGTAATTCCGGTCCGGATGGACTTTTGGCACCCCACTTTTCGACTCTGACAGCACCTGGAGGGCCTAGGGGCCACCTGATGACCCTCCAGACCAGCCCACCCCCGTGTTTAGGTCCCCCTGTGTTTAAGTCCCCCCCCTGCCAGACCCCCAGGGGGGGACTTAAACACGGGGGTAAGGGGGGGGGACTTATACACGGGGGGTCCCAGGTAACGAAAATACTCGCACCCCTCTCTCTCCCCCCGCCCCGCACCAGCAACTACTGCAAAACATAACGCTGCAAAAGAATATGCTGAAAAAGGACCCTGAGATCACTCCTCGTCCGCCTCCGCCTGTCCTCACCCCTTTCCGGTGATGGCAGTTGTTCCCACCCAAGAAGAAAAAGGGAACTGTCGTCGGAATGTATTTTTTTTGTGCGTGATGTATCAAAGATACAACGCGCCGCTCCCCCCCCCCCCCCCTGTGGCTCTTGTCGCAGTGGCACAGAGGGCAGAAAGTCGATTGTTTTGTTTTTTTTTTGAGTGTATTTTCTTCATTCTCGGGGGAGACAAAAGAAAAGAAGAGGGCAAAAAAAGAAGCCAGGGCAGAAACCAGGCATGCGCTTCACACACGTGAACAGGCCTGGGCGGGGAACGAGCCCTTTTTCCAGGTTTTTTGAGTCGGGGAACCAGGTTTTTTCTAAGAATTTTTACAAGGGATTTTTTGCTCGCCCCCCCACAGTTTCCAGGCGCGTGCCCGTCAGGCGGGACTTTTTCTCTGATTTCTCTCCGCGTCATCATGTGACAGCTCTTGAGTGATGCCCAGAGATGCTTGCGGCAGAGAGTGCCCCTCATGCGCGTTACAGCTGAAAATGAATGAGGATCATCTGGCACTCGTTCTCATCGGGGGTTGTGCTCCGCAGGGACTCAATACACCTTGGCACTCTCGCAGGGCTGGACATGCCAGCAGCTGGAGGACAGTTACAAAGCTGCCACTCCCCGACGCCACCCACCTGCTGGCCCCTTCAGGTCTGAAAGCCCAAAAGCTCCCGGGGATTTTTGCAGTGGTGCGCACCATATTCAGCGCAGTAGGGTGATCTCTCCGATTTTCCAAAACTGCTGGTTTACTGGTTTGGGGAACGGTCGTCGGCAGACCGTTGAAATGCCCGTGTTAGCAAGGCACACTCACGTTTCAGGTAGCGTGTCGCGTGTCACGCATGTCGCGAACGCGGCAAGTGTACCTCCCAGGTGGGGAAGCCCGACCTCCTGTCCGATGTCAGTCAGGCTTCGAAGAAGCGCTTCATGGATGCGGCGCTGACCTCCTACGCTGCACTGTACCCGGGGAAGTGAGATAGATAGACGGGCACACGCTACATGGGGGGTCTGGGGGGCGGAGCCCCCCAGCCGCCGGAGGCCACGGTAGCGAACACCTGTTCGTGTGGGCGTACAGATTCTGTGCGAGTTGGCTGCGTCCTCAGAGGCGACTGGAGTGGTTGGACCCCGACCTGATGGGATTCGAAGGGCTTGAGTACGAGACGTACGCCACAGGGGGGTCTGGGGGGCGGAGCCCCCCAGCCGCCGGAGGCCACGGTAGTGAACGTCTGGCTCTCCAGTTGGCCAGCAAGGCGAACGGTACGGGGGACAGACTTCCCTTCCATCCTTGTGCGCGCCCTGTCGACTGGGGAAAACTTAGAAAAAGTTTTCTCCTCTGCGAAACAACCTTAGAAAAAAATTCCCCTAACAAAATTCTTAGAAAAAAACTTTTTTTCCCTTACAAAAATTCTTAGAAAAAAAGTTCAGAATCCTGAAAGTGGGGAACAAGCCCCCCAGTTAGGAACAGCCCTGCACGTGAAGCGTGTTTTTTTCTTCTGATTTTTTTTGCAGGAGACTGCGGGATGGGGCTGGGTGGGGGAGAGATCCACCTTTTTTTTGCCTTTCCACACCGCCTCCTCCTCCGCGGTGCCCTGCATGTGTGGGGGGTGTCCGTGTTAACACACCCACCACCCCCACACACACCCCACCTATTCTCTCTCTCTCTCTCTCTCTCTACTCTACCCTACAGACCCACCAACTCATCATCCGCCACATCCTCTATGTACACACCACCCGTGCTGACGCACGACGAATCGTTGGGATCCACCGAACCAGCCTCCGGAGACCGCTTGCTGGGCGACGGCACGACAACACCGGTGGTCGCCTCATGCCAGAACATGTCAAGAGCCAGGGCGTAGTCACGGGAGATGTGCTTCCGGATGTCCTTTGCGGGCAGGGGGCAGGTGCGGCGGCGGAAGGCGACACGAGAGGCAGTCGGGGTACCGGGGAGCCCCTCCGGAACAGACTCTCCATGAACCAGGACCTGCACGTCAGACGAGCACCAATCGAAGAGGCACGCCTCTGTGGTGTGGTGGAAGGGGTTCAGCTCGATCAGGACGCAGCCGTCTGCCGTCAGCGCCACATCCGCCACACAGGAGGAGAGGGGGAAGTGCGGGATGAGTGACACGACAAACGCCTCGATCCGAGCCAGGGCATCTCTGGGGTGGTTTTCGAAGTAGCAGTGGTGGTGGTATTGCGACACCGCGGTCAGCTTCCCCCGGTGCACGAAGCACCGCCACTCCGAGTCCGGCGTGACCCGCCTGTCGAACCGCCGCACCATCAGCTGCATCCCCACATCCGGGTCGCTGGATGGCAGGAGCGCCTTCTTCAGATCACGCGACACACGCGAGCTCCCCGCAAACTGCTTCAACACAGAGAGCCCCGAGGTCTGAACCATCGCATTCGACGCCGCCTCCAACACACACACCGCCTCGGTGTTGGCCCGCGCGACACCGCTGATCTCGCCGGAGCCTGCGGGTGTGGGGTCGATGCCCATGTCTGCCTCACACTCACGCATGAAGGAGTCGAGGTCCAGCGAATCGGGGGTTGAAGGCTGCTGATCCTGCTGCTGCTGCGGCTGGGCCTCTGGGGCCTCCAGCGCAGCCAGCCTCTCGCGGAGCCTGGCGTGGAGTGTCTCGCGCCGTGTGGTGTCGGTGTCGTCGCACCGCAGCAGCGCGTCGTCCTTCGCGCTGCGTGAGGACAGCTTCGCAAAGGCCTCGCCGCCCACCGCAGCGATGGCAGAGTCGATCTCCGCTTCGAACGCCTCCAGCGCCTGCCGGAGGGACTCCTCCCCCCCGGCGCCTGATGCAGCGCTGCTGAACCCGTCGGCACCGGAGAGCGCCGACACCAGCTGGCGGGGGAGGTCGATGACCTTCGTTTCGAAGGACGCGTTGCACAGCGCCTCGGGCCAGGCTGAGATGCTGAGGGAGTGCGTCGTGCGCCAGAACTCTGCTGAGGCTGAGGAGCTGAAGAGGGGCTCGGGCGACGCGACCTGTGAGAAGGATGGAGGCGTGCTTCCAAAGCTGGATGCGGCGTGGCTGATGGATGGGGATGGCGGGGTGAGGGTCGGCTCGCACGACTGCCGCGGTGTGGTGGCGGCGCCCGTCATGCCGCAGATGGAGGCTGCCGAGTCGCTGAAGGATTGGAACATGTCGGGGAGGATGGTCGGGCGGCTGTCGATGGCGCGCTGCCGCACGGCCTCCAGGCGGACGCGGCGGCGCAGCTCGGCTGCCTCGAGGCGTGTGTCGAGCTCAGCCTTGGCATGCCTGGTCCGCTTCCGCTCCAGCCGGTTTCGGAGGGAGTCAGACAGCTCGCTGCGCCTCGCATCGCTGTCAACGTCGACCACAACAAGGTTTGACATTGTGCTTCCGACCTGCAGTGTGGTGGTGGCGTGGTGGCGGAGGGGGAATATTCGTTGGGCCCCAGGGGGGGATGGCAAGACACCTGCTCGGGCACGTGTCAGGCACCAACCCACGCAGCACGAACAGAGATCAAAGCGGGTGGAGAGTGGTAGGAGGTGAGGGGGTGGGGGGGGGGGGGGGCGGGGGTCGTGCCCGGAACTCTACTCTCACGTTAAAGGGGACGCAGCGATAATGGGACGTTCTCCCATTGCGGGACGATGCAACACAGCTGTTGCAGAATGGTACAACCCACACTGGGGTAATCAGGCTGGGGAAAAAAACAACAAATCACAACGAATCACACCCGATCACAACAAATCACAACGCCAAATGTTGTGATTTGTTGTGATTTGTTGCGATTTGTTGCGATTTGTTGTGGCCAGTTGTGATTTGTTGCGACCAGTTGTGACGACTTGTGACCCTTTTGTGATGAGTTGTGATGAGGTGTGATCTGTTGTGATCTGTTGTGATCTGTTGTGATCGCGATCCAAAATTTCAAAAATTTGAAATTTTGGATCGCGATCACAACAGATCACAACAGATCACACCTCATCATTATTATTATTAAAGTTGGATTAGCGTGCCGGCACCGCGCCTCGGCGAGGGAACCGTACCCGCTGTCCTGTATATTAACCTATGTCACGCCGCTAGGGCGTGATCGCCTCCTCGGTAAAGGAAAAGGAGGTCTGAACGAGGCACTCTGCGCCTGTAGCCCGGTTGTGAGCCGGGATACGACGGCGGCCTTCAGAAAGAAAGAAAGGGAAGAGACGTATATGGTTTTGCTTTTAGGGCAGAGCTTTGGGGCTTGGCGGCCGCGCGAAGGGCGCGGTCTCCAAGGCCTCTTAGCCGACACAGTTTTCTTTGGCACTCGGCGTGTGGAGAGCCAGGCAGCGACAGGGTTGCCGTCGCATCTTCGCTTAATTTGATGAACACACGGTTTGCAGCTCCGAGGGGTTCTGTCCGCCATAGTCAAGCGTTGTTTTGTGATGAGGTCTTCCGCTACCTTGATAAGACGAGGGAGCAGTTGACACGTGATCTGATGGCGAGGCAGAACCTCGGGGAGGGGGAGTCGTTTTCCAGGCGCAGGGGATGTCACTGCGTCAAGGGCACTACTGTTTCTTTTAAGAGTTTGAAGCTCGTCCACAACACGGTCTTGGTCAGACAGGCCGGAAGACATGGACTTCTCATCAGAGTCGAGATCTACATGGTCAACCAGGCGCCGTTTGAGCGTCAGATAATCAAGGCCGGGATCTGACGGACCTGTCGGAGACCCGTCGAGCCAGCTGTTTGTTTCATCGTCACACACGGAGGGTGGGGAGGGGGAAGGGGGCTCGGAGGAAGCGAGGTCCTCGGTAGCACACAGTTGTCCCTCAAGCGCTGGGACGTCAGGCTCAAAGTCAGGCAGGCTTGAAGCAGACCTGTAAGGTTGGCCGGCACTAGCACACACGTAGAGCGGGGAGGGGGGTGGGGAATCGGAGGAATCGAGGTCCTCGGTATCGCCGAGACATCTCTTCAGTGAAGGGGAAGTGACCTGAGCTGACGCGCCCTCAGGGGGTTCACCAGGACTTGCAGCCACTTCAGCATACACGTCAAGCAGGGAGGAAGATAGAGATTTCTCGTCCGAAGCAAGATCCACATGCTCACCCAGGCGTCGTTTGAGCGCCGGGGCATCTAGGCCGATATCTGACGGACCTGAAAGGGGCCCGTGGGGCTCGCTGTTGGTCCCATCGCATACGGAAGGCGTGGAAGGGAATGGGGGTTCCGAGGAAGCGAGGTCCTCGGTAGCACACAGTTGTCCCTCAAGCGCTGGGACGTCAGGTTCAAAGTCAGGCAGGCTTGGAGCAGATCCGCTCGGCCGGCCGGCACTATCACACACGGAGAGCGGGGAGGGGGGTGGGGAATCGGAGGAGTCGAGGTCCTCGGTAGCGCCGAGACATCTCTTCAGCGGAGGGGGAGTGATCTGAGGAGCTGACGCACCCCCAGGGAGTTCATCAGGCCTTGCAGCCACATCAGCACACACGTCAAGCAGGGAGGGAGATACAGACTTCTCGTCCGAATCGAGATCCACATGCTCACCCAGGCGTCGTTTGAGCGCCGGGTCATCGGGGTCGAGATCTGACGGACCTAAAAGGGACATATCGAGCCCGCTGTTGGTCCCGTCGTCGCTTACGCAAGGCGAGGAAGGGAATGGGGGTTCGGAGGAAGCGAGGTCCTTAGTAGTATAGAGATGTTCCTCGAGCGCTGGGACATCAGGTTCAAAGTCAGGCAGGTTTGAATCAGATCCACTCGACCGGCCGGTCCCATCACACACGGAGAGCGGGGAGGGGGGCGGGGAATCGGAGGAAGCGAGTTCCTCGGTGGCACACAGTTGTCCCTTAAGCGCTGGGACGTCAGGTTCAAAATCAGGCAGGCTTGAAGCAGACCCGCTAGGCCGTCCGACATCATCACACACGGAGAGCGGGGAGGGGGGCGGGGAATCGGAGGAATCGAGGTCCTCGGTAGCGCCGAGACGTCTCTTCAGCGAAGGGGGAGTGACCTGAGGAGCTGACGCACCCCCAGGGAGTTCATCAGGCCTCGCAGCCACATCAGCACACACGTCAGGTAGGGAGGGAGACATAGACCTCTCGTCCGAATCAAGATCCACATGCTCACCCAGGCGTCGTTTGAGCGCCGGGTCATCGGGGTCGAGATCCGACGGACCTGAAAGGGACCTAGCGAGTCCGTTGTTTGTTCCATCATCGCTTCCGAGAGGCGTGGAAGGGAATGGGGGTTCCGAGGAAGCGAGGTCCTCGGTAGCACACAGTTGTCCCTCGAGCTCTGGGACGTCAGGCTCAAAGTCAGGCAGGCTTGAAGCAGACCCGTTAGGCCGGCCGGCACTATCACACACGGAGAGCGGGGAGGGGGGTGGGGAGACGGAGGAATCGAGGTCCTCGGTAGCGCCGAGACATCTCTTCAGCGAGGGGGGAGTGACCTGAGCTGACGCGCCCTCAGGGGGTTCCCCAGGACTTGCAGCCATTTCAGCACACACGTCAAGCAGGGAGGAAGATAGAGACTTTTCGTCAGAGTCAAGGTCCACCTGCCCACCCAGGCGCCTTTTAAGCGATGGGTCATCGAGACCGGGATCTGATGGACTGGGAGGAGATCCATCGGGACAGCTGGTCGTTGCAGTGTCACACACGGAAGGCGGGGAAGGGGGCGGGGATTCAGAGAAATCAAGATCCACAGTAGCGCCCAGGCGTCTCTTGAGCGTTGGGGGGGTACCATCATCACACACAGAGAGTGGGGAGGGGGGGGTTGAGGCGGAGAGATCAAGGTACTCAGTGGCCCCTAAGCGTCTCTTAAGCGTCGGGGCGTCTAGTTCGCTGACGGCCCCATCATCACACACGGAGCGTGGGGAGTGGGGTGGAGGCTCTGAAGAATCGAGGTCCTCAGTGGCATCCAGACATTTCTCGAGTTCCAGAATACAGGGTTCATGGTCCAGCGGATCCGAGGGGAGCCTGCTGGGCCACTCCGTTATTCCATCAGCACACACGGTATGTGGGGGAGGGAGTGGGGACTCCGGGGAGTCGAGATAAGAGCCCATCCGCCTCTTGAGCAGTGGGGGGGAAGAACCAGTCGCATCTTCGTATGCTGCAACAGCACACTCCTCGGCCATGTCGTCTTCGCGGGACCCAGGGTCATCCCCGGGGGGCGCGTCGCCCGCGTCGCCCGAGTCGGTGTCGTTGACGTCATCATCTGTTTCAGCTGCCCTATCGCTGCAGGCAGACCAGTCGCTCGCGCCTGGGTCGGGCGGTGTGCTGTCGCTGTCGTCGTCGCTGTCCTCCTCCATGTCGGAATCTAGGGCGAGCTCGTGGTGACCCGCTGAGCAGCATTTGTCAGCCGTCGTGCAGGTTCCGCAGCGTGTCATGCTGTGCTCAGTGCAGCATCGCACTTCCAGACCATCGTCCTCGTTGTGGTGCGCCCGGCAACACGCCTCTATGTGAGGTTTGTAGTTGCGTTTCGCACCGTTGCACCCAGCGCACCTGGCTTTAGAATGTGCCTGGCAGACGGGAGCTGGCAAGTCCGGATTAGCCAGGTCGGCGGGGACCCGTACGGGGATTGCGCTACGCACAGGTGGTGGGGGCGCTGCATCCCATGCCTCGGCCCGTTCGAGGCGGGGGATCCCGTCGTAGTTGGGGAAGGTGCCCATGCCCCAATTCACTCCGTCGCGGCGGGAGTCGAAGGCGGCTCTCTTGGCACTGTCTTCGAGGACGTGCACAGTTTCTTCTCCTCCTGCAAAGTGGGGACGCATGTCAAGCCCGCCCCAAGAGTCCGGGGCCCCAAGGGAACGCAGGCAGTTTACACGTTCGGCGTGTCCTGCGGGGATAGGACGCGGGAGGCACAGCTGATCGCATAGGTCGATGTAGTGAGACAGGAGGGTGCCCATGAGGTGCCCGCGAGTAAGGAGCGCATGTACATCGTCAGTGTTCTTGGAGGTGGCTGAGGGTGTGACGTCTAGCCCAGTGAACACCTCAAAGTCTAGGGCAAGCTCTACGTTCGAAACCTCACCCCGTGAGGTCCACTGCAGGGCCGCCAGCCAGGCGTGCATCCCGCGCATTATCTCACAAGAGTATTGCCATAGACGCGCGCTAGGTTTCTCTGGGACCCGTGAGAAGTCGAACACGTGTTGGGCGGCGGTGTGGTCCAGTGCTTCCATCCAGGGGTGTATCAGGGGGGCAGCGTCGCGTCTCTTCGCCTCTAGCTCCCACCGTCTCAGCACGATTGTACCCATCATCTTGTGGAGGGTCTCCACGTCGACCGTGCAATCTAGCGGGACTACGCCATACCGGGAAAGGCAGCGAGGCCATCCTGACCTATCCGCCTCTACCAGGGCAGCATACTGCGGGAGGGATCTGATCTCTTCGAAGGCGCTGCATCCCCACCAGAGGTGGTCCGGCGTGTCATCGACGTCACCGGAGCAGTGTACGCATTTCACTGGCAGGCGGTCGTCTGCTTCGTCCAACGAGGCATGTGATACGATGTCCCAGACAAAATCGCCATCCTCGGAGCCGATGTCTGACCCTAGATCATCATCATCAAGGTCTTCGGATTCTTCGGCCTCTTCCTCCTCAACGGCCTCGTCGCTGTCGTCCGTGTCCATCGCAGAAGACGTGCTGAAGGTATCCTCTGACCCCGCTCTTTCACCACGGGACGCATACGCTTTGTTGCGCCCCCATCTCGCTGCAAAGAAGACACCGCCAGCGAGGGTCACCGTGAGTGCACGCGTTAGGGGCGCGTCTTTGCAGGTGAGACGGAGTTTGTTCGTGCGGATGTAGTCAACCCCATCCTGTATGCCAGAGAAGGATGGACGGTGGCTCGCAAGCGCTTTCCACGCTTGCATGCGCATCTGCTCGCGTACGATGTGGTTGCGTGCGGCACGTTCTTCAGGGAGGAGTCGAGTGTCTCCGAGGGAGATATCAAGGATGTCCGTCCCCCAGGAGAGCCCGGCAGCAGGGAGGCCATCTGCAAGCGCGATGCCAACTGGCCCGAGGCCCGCTGCCGGAGAGAGCGATGGGTGGGCGTCGTATAACCCTGCGATGCGGTTCAGACGCGGTACGAGGTGGGGAATGCGCACGCACGTGTCGAGGAGGTTCCTGACAATCTGGTACGACCGCGCAAGGGAAGGGTCGGTACGGTGTCCCTTGTGGAGGATGTTGAGCACTGCACCTACGCTGCGCGAGGGGTGTTTCATCCCAATGATGCCAGTGGTCAGGCGGCTCCGAAAGCGAGTCAAGGCAGATTTCGATATTGGGGCGTATGACCCACCATATACTGCGCTGGAGACGATGTTGCTCCCAACCAGCTCAGCGCGTTGTGTAGTCGCAAGAGGGCAGGATGGCATCCGGGAGAGGAGTGGCTGGTATACGTCGAGGCGCTTGTCGTTGCCGCGGTCGACACGTTTATCCGAGGTGCAGGTTTTGGCGCCGAGGATTTTTGTCGACTGGGTCGTAGAGAAGGTGTCCGCACCAACGTGCAGGGTACTCAGGTAAGGGTGTTTTCGACGGTATTCAGATGTGCCCTTCAGTATGCCCATGGCTAGGGTCTTCTTCACGTTAAGCTTCATACCGGTGATGTTGCAGAAACGGTCGACGATGTCTACCGCCTCTTGCACCGTTGATTCGTCCTTTTCGGAGGCCAGAGTCGCATCGTCAGCGAAGGAGGAGCTGATGCAGCCCGGTACCCTCCGCTCAATAGCACGAAAAAGCACCGAGAGGAGGGCGTTGATGAGGATGACGGAGATGGGGCACCCTTGGAGAATGCCGTTTGTCACCTCGAAGCACTCACCCACTCCGAGAGGTAGTTTGAACCGGCGCGTCAGATTCTTGTACATCGCGCGCAGCGGTCTGAGGATCCGCTTGTCCAAACCCATGTGCTCCGCGAGGTCCAGGGTCAGAGTCTGGGGGACCCTGTCAAAGCATTTTTGGAAGTCGAGCGCGAGCATGAACAGCTCCTTCGAGTCGTCTAGGAGGGTCTCTTCGATCATCGAGGTTAGCTCCATTAGGACGTCGTCCGTGCGGTGACCAGGTCTGAAGCCGTGCTGCGAGTCCAGAGCCCACTTCTCTTGCCACACCATGATGTCCTTCAGGCGGCGGCACGCCCACAAGCGGTAGATGGTGCTTGTGACGGTAATGGGGCGTAGGTTGGTCGGAGATGGGTTGTCGTCCTTCGGGATGAGGGTGACCAGGGCAGTGAGCAGCCCTCCCGGCCATTTGCCCGTTTTCTCGACAAGGTTGAAGAAGTCCGCGAAGGCGTTGAGCAGCTGGAGGGGGAGTCGTTTCACTTCATCCGCCCGCCAGCCGTCGACGCCACAAGACGCTGATTTCTTCTTACGTCGCGAGAGGAGATCGAGGAGGTCGGATCCTTTGATGTTCTTGACTGCCATAGGGTGCCTGCCGATGGCGTCAGCATATTCTTGGAGGAAGGGCGCAAAGCCAGGCTCAGGACTACCATCGGGGTACATGCGCAAGATGGGGGTCCATGCCTTCTCGAGGATCTCGAGCATCTCGGGCATGTTCGCTGTCAGCTTTCCGCTCTCCTTGTCCTCGACCATGTCTGCGGAGTCATCGGGCTTGGCCTGGAGGATGGAGACGAGTGCCTTGCGATCGGAGGAAAACATCTGGGCGACAGTGGAGTGCCAGTGCTTGCGACGCGCCTTGCAGGCCTTCTTGTTCAGCTCGTGTAGGCGTGCTTGGACCCGGTGCAGTACCGTTCGCGCCTGTTCAACGCTTGGTGTCGAGTTGATGATGTCGCGCCCCACCCCAAAGTCGTCAGGCAGGCGTCGTAGCACGTTTCGGCAGTTTTTCCAGCATCTCTGCAGCTCGCCCGAGGTAGACCCTTGCCCCCCACGTTTGCTGGACTTTGAGGCGATGTAGTGTTCCAGGCGCCTAATAGTCGCACCGTAGCCCAACTCTTTTTCGGATGCCACCGTGCCGGAGATGAACGATGTCTTCGACGCCATCTGTACACGCACAGGTTTCCTGGGCACTCCACGCCCACTGTACTGCTTCGCCTCAGACGCACCAACCCCGGCGGTGTCAAGCAGGAAGCGTTCGCAGAGGTTGGAGATGTCCAGCCAGGCCCCGTCGACGTCCTCTTGCTTCATCTTGTCGTAGAAGGGTGTGAGGTCAGGTAGTTTCACAGCGATGGGTTTAGAAGGCGCAGGTATGGCACGTGGAATCTTGTATCTGAAAGTGGTCTGAGAGAAAGCTAGCGAGTTAAGGGTCACGCTGACACATCGGTGGTTGGGGATGCCTCCTACTGCAAAGGTGCTGCATTTAACAAAGCTCTGAGCAGCCGCTCTGTTCAGTAGGACGTAGTCTATGCGTGTTCCGGTCGTCCTCGACGATGTATACGTTGCTGGGGGGCTGGCTCCATCGGTCGTGGCTTGTAACCCCGCAGCGTCAACCCACGAGTTCTCGAGCGCCAGCTTCAGGGTCGCAGAGCGCGTTGCATCTGTGTTCAGATCTCCGAGCACGACTGCGGGGGCGTTTCCAATTTGGGCCTGCGCTTCAAACAGGACAGAATGCAGGAGCGATTCCCGCGCGGCGGCCACTTTTCGATCCTTGTTTCCTGAGTGTGCGTAGACAACGAACACATGCAGGAATGTCGAACCGTTCCCCGTTGCGACGATGCTATGCATCACCCGACAGTCGTTGAAACCAGTCGAAAGGCATGAGTCAGCAGTGGTGCGGGCAACGCATGGCTGGCGGACGAACGTTGCGACTCCGCCCCCCCGCTGGCCCGAGCCAACATTCCCGGTCGTCGCATGTTTGGAGCGGCGCGGCGGGCGTGGCTTGCCCCACAGGGCTTTCCATTCTTGCGGCGTCCCATCACGTGGTTTCAGCAGTCCGGACACCATCTCCTGTTGTTGCTGGGCGAGGCATGTCTCCTGCAGCCCAATCACGTGGGCGGGAATCGACCCGACGACGTCGTCAAGGTGTGCAGATAGGGAGGTCACGTTCATGGTGGCGACCACAAGAAAGAAGAAAACACCTCATCACAACTCATCACAAAAGGGTCACAAGTCGTCACAACTGGTCACAACAAATCACACCACGTCACACCTAGTCACAACAAATCACAACTGGCCGCAACAAATCGCAAAAAATCACAACATTTGCCTTGTGATTTGTTGTGATCTGTTGTGATCCGGTGTGGACTTTGAAAGTGCCGCCTTGATATCCTTGTTGGATAGAACCCTCATATCACACCCTCAATCAGCTGACGACGATCCGGTGTGATTTGTTGTGATTTGTTGTTTTTTTCCCCAGCCTGATTACCCCACACACGAGATTTTTGCGCACGCACACACAAGGTGCGCGCGACAGCACACGGCGAATATCAAGCAAAATGGCCCGGCGTGCGGTGGCAGGCACCACCGCCAGGCACGTCGTGAAGGGGTCGGGGAGACGGGGCACAGCCACGAAAAGAAGAAAGGTGAAAGAAAGGGTGCGCATGGAGGTGCCTATTCGGTGCTGTTAGCGGGCCGCAGTGGCCAGTGCCGCAGCGGGCGAAGGCAGCAGATCTCTTCACACACCGGGCTGTGCACATGAGTTACGAATCACACGAGCGAGGAAACAACGGAGGGAGGGAGGGGGAGGGGAGGGGAAGGAGGGGAAGGCGGGGGGTCCTGGCACGGGGGATATGTGCATGTGTGTGGATACGTCAGGAACCCTCGGCGAGCCCGCACTGGCCCTTTTGAGACAGCGGCGGGGCTGTCACGTGCAGGTGTGCAGGTGCAGCGCAGTGCGGGAACAAGAGGCCGCGACGCTTAGTTCTGCGGCTTCGGGTGGATGAAGTCGTTCAGCATCTCCAGTGCGAACTTCGGCTGGTCCATCGGGACCATGTGCCCCGCTTCGTGCACCTGCACGAAGGAGAACCCGCCGTAGGAGCGCTTCTTGCCGGCCTCCTTCCCGTCCAGCATCCACGGGTAGTCGAACGCAGTGTTGAAGGCACCCTTGCCCGGCCACTCCATGTCCAGGGCCCACGCCTTGTTGCCAAGCCAGTTGCAGATGTAGTCCTGGTCGCCCGCGTAGATCATCACGCGGATGCCCGACGCAAGCTGCTGCGGCAGGTCCTGCTCGTACGCGTGCATCCAGTCGCCCTCCATGAACACGGTCACCAGGTGGTTGCAGTCCGTCCACTTCAGCGACGTGCTCACACCCAGCTCCTGGCGCACGGAGTCCTGGTTCAGGAAGGTGTTGATGTTGGAGAAGTCGTAGCACAGCGGCGGCTTGTCGCACTTCTTCCGCATGTCGTACACGTTCAGCCCGCTCAGCGAGTACGGCTCCACCAGCGCGATGTTGCAGAAGTCAACAGCGGTCAGGCACTGCTCCGTGGTGTTCGCACCGGGCGTCCCGGCGTTGCACTTCTCGATCAGGGCGAGGCACTCGGGCACGGCCAGGCGCATCAGGTCCACCTCGACCGTCCCGAGGGCGGCGTCGTGGCCGTTCGTGGACTTGGCCATGTCAGGGTAGTACTTGTACTGGATGGCAGGGTTCACCAGCCCGTTCCCGACGGCCGTCCCGTTCAGGTTGATGATGACCTTGCCCGCCTCGGGCACCTGGTTCTCCTCCCACACACGCTGCGTCACGGCAGGGACGTAGTGCCCCCCGTACGACTCACCGATCACGTAGAAGGGCAGGTGCTGGTACTCGGGGTGCCCCTTGAAGAACTGCTGGAGGAAGTCGTACATGTCCGTCGCCACCATGTTCTCGTTCTTGTCGAAGCCCGTCCCGTACGAGAACCCGGTGCCGGTCGGCTGGTCGATGTAGATCAGCGTGGCGTTGCTGTTCCAGCTGTAGGGGTTCGGGATCGTCCCCGTCCCGTTCTGGTTCACGCTGCACGGGCCGTTCTCGGCGAACAGCGCCACCTCAGACGAGCACCCGGGCCCGCCCGTCATCCACAGCACAACGGGGTCGTTCTTGGGGTCGTTGCGCGACTCGAAGCCCCAGTAGAAGTACTCCTTGAACAGCCCCGTCGTCAGCGAGTAGTACCCGTGCATCTGCTTCACGTTCGGGTCGCACAGCCCCCCGTTGCCAGCCTTCTCCCGCAGCACGCCGCGGGACTGGCGTGCGGACACAAGCCCGCACGCCAGCATCGCCACCAGGGCACGCATCATCATTTTAACTTTACACTGGCCTGTTGGGGTGGCGGTGCGTCGAGCAAAGGGCGCCTGCCGTGGACCCTGGTGTGGCAAATACGCATCACCCGCGACACGTGGAGCCCTGATCAGTGTGGGGAGGGGCGGGGTTGGGGCAGCCACACACACGCCCCGACAATACATTCCTGTTGGCACCGGTGACGACCGCACGGGAGGCCGATCCCCACCCCTCCCCGCTTCAGGTTCCCCACAGCCCTCGGAACCGATGCGTTTTCCCGCACGAACACCGCAGGATGGGTCACGCCTCTCACGGGCACTCGTCCCAGACACCTGCTCTGCTGGGGATTCGGTCAGGGCTGCTGCACGTCCGGATTGCTCCGACCTGCAGCACCACCGCCACCCTTTTCTTCCGGCCCGACTATTTTCTGGGGGAAGAAATGGTGACATACACCGATCTACACCACCCTGGGCAATGCGATCTCGAGAAACAAAAGCACGCCTTTCCCTCACCGAGCCTACACAGTCCGCTGACCCGACTGAAGGAGGGGTGGCATATGTTACGCCACACACAACACCCTCTGATGCGATCACCGCTGTACAACACACTTGGATGTTATTCTTGCAGCAGTGGAGAACTTGATGCAATCGCCCACCGTAATCATGCGGGTTGAGGCCGAACATCCCCTCCCGACCGAACCCAAGCAATGCTATCGAGGAAGGGGGGAGGAGTAGAGGATAAAACGCGCAAAAAAGAGGCACGCGCGTTCCATATCTGTGTTTGAACCAAAAAAAAACAGACGTTCCCATAGGCGTGTCGGGTATGGGATCCGTTACGCTTGGGCAAGGCACGGGCACATAAGGAGCGACACGCAAGAAGAAGAGAAGGAGCATTGGTGGCAATCTCGTGGCTGCTTCAATAAGAGAGCTGGTAAGACCCCACCCGATGGAGAAAGAGAGGGCGTTGAGGAGGCGATTCACACGAGCACCGCGGGGTGCTTCTCGTGTCGAAGGGGATTCCACTGGGGGCCTTTGCTACCAGTCACAGCTCGTCAGCTCGTCGTATTGCAATTTTGGGTTAGCGTGCTGGCATCGCAGTGTAGCCCCGAGGGTCCACACCAAGAGCTCGTCAGTCAGTGAGTGGAAGTGGGCCGTGGCTCACTTGTTCTCACTCAGTCACACCCTGGTAGCGAGGGCCGCCACACACACGTGAATCTTTTTATAGTAGTGTAGACACACACCGAGCAGTGTGAGCTCCACTGTACACACACATATTGCACTGCCATCAGACGAGAATCAGCGCGAACAGCGGAAGTGGTTCAGGGGTTGTCAGGACCCCGCGCTTTTTCGGGGCCCTCACTTCAGGTTGGGATATGTGAGGGGGTGGGGGGGGGGGGGGAGGGATTTCTGGTGCCAGAGAATGTGTCCCACACCCAGGCACCGCGCCGGAGCAGACGAGAGGGGGGGGGGGGGGGGGCTCTCAGCCGCAGCCGCCGGTGCAAAAAAAAATAATGAAGCCGCGAAAATAAAATACGATAAAAAAATCACGCCCAAATTCACATTGCTCATGTGAATTTAACCGTTGTGCCGTTGTTTTCTTTTGAAAGAACATCGGGGTGGAGTTTCTATATTCATTCACGGGGGGGAGCGGGGGTGAGTATCTTCACACTGGACGCTCGAAGCCTTTTACCCCCACAAGCTGTAGGAGTAACCCACTCAGCGACACTGTCACACTTTAGGGGCGAGGTCTTCGCGATGCAGCAAGCTTCGGAAATTTTCCGGCGTTCCTTTTCCACAAGAGTGCCGAGACTCAAGAAAACGAGAATCGCTTATTCTTGTGGGGGGGGAAACAAGTGCGCATATTCACGAAGACCCCCTCACACGAGAGAAGACGAAAGAGAAAGAGAGGAGCAGGGACAAAGGCCCTGCCCGACCATCGAGGCGGTGCCCGAGAAAAGGAAACGGGCAAATCCGCCGGCTTTGCACAATACCTCGCCAAAGAAAATCGCCTTGCCGCAACGCGAAGAATCCCTCTTTTGTTGTTGGCATCAAATGCACCGAATAATCGGGTTTGAAAAGAACTTTCAAAAAGGAACTGTGGCTGTCGGCAGAGGGATTGGGAGTTGCTATAACCGGAAAGGCAGCGCGCTACCCTCCCAGAAGAACGGGATAAAAAAAAGGATAAGCTTTGCAGCTGGAAAAGGGCGTGGCATGTGCACCAAAACCGGTCAAAAGAAAGAAAGGAAGAAAGAAACAACTGCGCAATGCGGTAGTCCAGGCCCTGACACTGCACCCCGGCTGGCAAATCCCGTCCAGCCAGCTGTCTCCGACTAGCCGAGGCCCAGGACACCGCACTGTGCATCCCCTCCCCCCCCGCTGGATCGTGGGGTGGCAGTCAGACGTGGCAGCAAACCAAACAAAAACTGATTTTGCAGCTTTATTTGTTGCTGCCACGCAAGCCCCTCGCCCCAAACCGATTGGCATCGCGCTCACCACTCCCCCAGTCTGACGAAGTGGGGGTGGGTGGTGACCTGCGGTGGTGGGGAGGTCGCAAGAGGGGCCCAGCAGCAATACAACGGCACGGGGCAAAAACTGTGTATTAGTGCAAATCTGGAAGGGAAACAAAGAGAAGAGCCGAAGGGTATTCGTCGATCGCGAGAACACCCCACGCGCCTGTCATGAAGCGTGGTGATGTTCTGCAAGGGTCTGCACTGGCACAGCTTCCTGCGTTGTTGCACGACTCTCAAAAAAAATCCGTTTATCGCACTATCAAGCAAGCTATGCTGGGTGGCCAAATGAAGAAGCCGTCGGGGGGCAGGGGAGGGGAAAACCCCATCGCATTGAACGGTTTGAGTGACAAAAAAAACGAGAAAATGGAAATTGAGGAGCGCACTCAGATCGTCCTGGGTGCCCTTCGCTACCAGCCACAGCCACGTCACGGCTCGTCAGTCAGCGGGGGGACGCAAGCTTCCCCCCCCCCCACTGCATCTCACGCAGTCGTCAGCTGGTCGAGGGTGTCTGATATGACGCAGTCACACCTGGTGGCTTGAAGGGCCCTCCCGAAGAATCAGAGAGAGAGGGGAGGGTGTGAAGGGTGAAGGGTGGGGGGAAAAGAGGAGCTGATAACATTCACCTTTTTTTGGAGAATTCCGACGAATCCTTCGCGGTGGTATTCACACCGTAAGCAGACGAGAGAGAGAGAGAGAGAGGGGGGGGGGGGGGAGGTGGGAGAGGGAAGGAGGGAAGGGAGTGTATAGGGAGTAAAATATCGATGATCGATTATAAGAATCTTACTTCTTGATTCAACAGCTGGGGGGGGGGGGGGGGGTAGGGGTGGGTCACTGGGGGAAACATTGGCCAATTTTTGAGATGTGCGTTTTTGACCCTCAAAAGGTGATTCTGGTGGCAGAAAGTGCCCAATATGCTCCGGAAACTCAATTCCGCCCACTCCCAGGGGGTGGTATGCCCCCGACGATGCCGTTTTTAGCAATCAAATTTTTTGGGACAGAACTTGTACCTGGGCTGCACTCCACAGGACACATCAAGCAGAGCAAACGCACCTCAACCTGCCAGATGCACAGAATAACTGTTGTCTTTGATTGTTCTGAAACATAACAGCTTCTCGGTGCCCTCCAGAGGCCAGAAGGCAAGCCAATGCGAGGTGATTGCACCAGGAAAAGTTGTGGGAGAAGTATGGTACAGTTCGTGTCCCGTTTGACGCTGTTCTTCGGGTGCTTACGGCGGCTGGGTCTGTGGCACGGTGCATCCGTTGCCAGGGAGTGCGTCCTTGGGTGTGGTGCCTCGCCTGTGAGCATGTGGCACAGGGACGCCATCCGGGAGTCCCTCAGATGCCTCCTCTGATGGGAGGCAGCTGACTGGACAGGCACCTGGTACAGCAGGCACGGGTACAAGAAGTGGCCCAGAAATAGCGCTCAGCAGAAGCGCAAGATTTGCCCGTCTCAGCTTCCAGCCCCAACTTCTGCTCAACGGTATTGTCGGGAAGTCCTCAGGCATGTCTGCATTGTCAAATTTGAGGCTGATTGGGAGCCACAAATGACTGGATTGAGGGGGTCGACGGAATCCACAGTCGAGATACGGGCCAGTCTCTCAAAGGAAGAGGAAACCAGATCTGATTGCTCTCGCGGACGAGCAAGACGTTATGCAGGACGCGGTTCATGGCCCAGAACTACGGACAGACCTCCTGAGGGCCATCCGGCGCCGCTGGCAGTCACTGAGGGTGATACAAAGGGCAACAGCGGAAATAAGCAGCCTGCACAAATAGCCTCAGGTACAAGTTCTGTCCCAAAAAATTTGATTGCTAAAAACGGCATCGTCGGGGGCATACCACCCCCTGGGAGTGGGCGGAATTGAGTTTCCGGAGCATATTGGGCACTTTCTGCCACCAGAATCACCTTTTGAGGGTCAAAAACTCGTTTCTCAAAATTTGGCCAATGTACACGCTTTTTTAGGTGCAGTGACCCACCCCTAGGCATACTTGTCCCCCCATATGGGGAACCCCCTAAATTTGGGGGAAATATGGGGGGTCTCAAAACCCCGTCCCCATATGGGGAAAAAGGCTGAAAATATGGGGAAAACCCGGTAAAATATGGGGGAATATGGGGGAAATATGGGGCCCATATGGGGGGATATGGGGGTATTCGTGCTGCAACGGGAGAACATCAAACCACTCAGGCACAGACACACACGAAGTGCGCGTCGAAACCGGCCTCATGCCTTGTTGGGGATCCTCCAGGAGTCCGATCCTGGGGAGGTGCGCGCTCGTTCAGGTGTGGCCAGGTCTGGCCCCCCCTGGAAGATCCCCCAGGTGGGTCGCACCGACCTCCTGTTCCTCTCCTGCGCCGACACAGCGGCAGCGGAGAGCGAACGCTTCCCGGTTTGGCGGGGCACCGCAGTGACAGCGGCAGCGGTGGTGGACACATACGCACAGACACACATAGCGCGTTCAGGGTTAACAGCTCCTCACAACACACACTCCTGTGTTTTGAAGTCCTGTCCGGCACGTCACTCTCACACTCGCTGTCCTCCTCCTCTGGTGTGTTTGCGATTGCGAACTGCCCCCTGGGATCCTTAATTAGACAAGGGAATTCACAAGCAGTGCATTCTGGGGTGTCAGGCGCTTCCGCCGCTTTTGACCGCTCCGAGCGCCGAAAAGTCGGAGTCGACGCTCGTCACCAGGCAGCTTGACATGTTCAAGCTGCATCTGCCGGGTGGAATGAGACCTGTGAAGGCCAGTACAAGGACTGGCTGCAGGACGCAACTGTTCTGCCAGCAAAGACAGGACTACTGTACAGGATGCTCTGATGACCGCTACTCAGACTTGAAGAAAGTGGCGGTCGGCACTCTCACAGCACCTTTTGTGGTCTGACTCGAGCACTTCAGCCGGGCGTTTCCTCTCTGCAGAAAGCGACGAGGTGAGATGGCACTGCAAGGTGCTAGACGTCCCCTGTCAGTGGCTGACTTCACACCCTGTGAAAAGCAGAACGAGGAGAACTGTTTGCTGACTGCTTCCACCTGAGGAACCCCTGGGTTTTCCCCCATATATCCCCCATATGGGGGAAATATGGGGGAACAGGACTTGAAAAACCCCCCATATTCCCCCCATATTTTCCCCATATTTTTGGCCTTCCCCATATGGGGGTACAAGTATGCCTAGGGGGGGGGGGGGATGGGGTGGTGGGGGGGGGAAGAAGGGTGAGGGTTGGGGGATTGTGTGGTTGCAAACAGTTGCGCTTGATAAGGGGGTGATTGTTGGGGGAGGGGGGGGGGGGGGTGAGATTGTTAGTTTGTTCCACCAAGCCATTGCCGGCAGAATGAAGACCTACATCGGTGAGGTTGTTTTCACCCACCAACACGGCTTGGTTAGTCCAACGCTCGACACTGTTGGCGCACGGAAAGACCGCATCCCGGTATGCGATTATTTTTCTATTGCCGAGAGGCAGTGCATCACTCACAGGGGGATTTTCGCTCTCTCTCTGCGGCAAACTGTGTCAGTTTCAGCACCATTTTATGAGCCAAACTCACACTTTTCTGCACTTCCAAGCGAAGACCCCCCTCCCCTCCCACAGAGACAAAACAACACACAAAGCGGGATGCATGAAAAACTATATTATAACTGGAAGAGGGCGGGGGTGGTGTCGGAGAGTTGGCGGGGGGTGTGGGGGGGGGGGGGGGGGGGGCGGGGTGGATTTCGGGTGTGCTGCAATCTCAAGCAGCAAAAACGCGAACATCCCTCCCCACCACACACACACACCCACACCCGCTCCCCCCCCTCCCCCCCACCGCTTGTCGCTCAGAATTGACACACACAAGTGAACACAGGATAACACGCTCAGAAGAATGGGGGCAGAGTTGGGGTGGGTGGGGTGTTTGTTCGGGTCATAAATATCTGATCGCCTTTTCAAAGCAATTCATTCAAGAGCGCCCCCAATGCCAAAAAAAATAACGCCGACGTTGGCGGGGGCGAGACACGAGGGGACGAGGGGAGGGAGGAACATGGGGGGGAGGCTGGTAACGGTGGATGCAGAGAAAGGCAGTTGAGAATGAAGGAAGGCGGGTCGAGAGGCCATGGGGAAAGAAGGGCAGCCTTTAGGGGTCGGGGGATTGAGTGTGGCTTATGTAATCGGGATATGGCTGCTCCTCCCCCGGCGCCCAAACCCGAGCGGGGGGAGGGGGGGCGGGGGGGCGGGGGGGACAGGTGGGGCAGCTTCTTTAAACCCAACAAGTGTATCGGGTGTGGTCTGACGTGTCACGTATATGGTACCGTATACGTAAATATTTTGGAACGTAAATATTATGGAACGTAAATATTATGGAACGTAAATATTTTGGAACGCTGGTGGGTTGGCGTTCCAGATTTTTTTCGTTCCATAATATTTACAGGGGTTTCTGCGACTCGGGGACTTGGACCAGGTGATCGGACGGCATACAGAGTCCCTGACGGGACCTACTCGTGCACTTTTCGCGCGATTCCTGACGCAAGCCGTCCTCACCACCGAGTCCCCAACTGGCCCTGTAAATATTATGGAACGGACCGGCCAAAAATGGGCCCGTTCCATAATATTTACGTTCCATAATATTTACGTATACGGTATTATACAACAGAAAATGGCAGTTGGTCATGTGATTCGGAAGAGTTAAAATAACCTTTCTATATGTGCGATGATATAAGTGTAGAGGCAACAGAGAGAACAGAATAAATAACTGACACAGATCTTTTGCCACCAGAGTCGGGGCAAAACCACAAAAAGGGGGGGACTCACTTAACAAAAGGAACAGACAAACAGGCACACCCTCACCCTTCAGGCGAAATGCGACACACGCCAGAGAAGGATTGAGAAAGATTCTGATGGGCTGATGTTTGTGCGCCAAATCCGGGCAAAATCGTACTCCATCCGCTTTATTATCGACACCCTTTCCAGCAAGTGTGGGAGAACAGTTCCAGACTGCTTTTTGTTGAGCGCACACTTGCGTCTCAAGGCTGTGTTGAGTTGGGCAAAACAACAGCAACTCCGTCGCCTGATGGGGATCCTGTATTTTGTTGCCCAAAAGCGCTTCCTGCTGGGGGGCCTTCGCTCAGAAGTGCAGCAAAGTGAGAAAAAGCGATCCACTTCACAACACACTGGCTGCAAAGTGAGCACAGTTTGGCACACAGTGGCGCAGAGCGCAGGATCCCACTATCTTTTTGACACCAACAGGAGCCGTGTTGCAGCAAAAAATGATCGGGGGGGGTGTGGGGTGGGGTGGGGGAGAACGGGTGAATCCACAGAGAAAGGGTAAACCATTTGAGGGGAGGTGCAGGTGTATGGAGGCCTTTCGATTCGAGGTTGGAGAAAGGTGTGCTTGGTTGTGCGCTGGTTCGTTACATATATATAACCTGTCAGGTCCTGTGTGGGGCGGGGGAGGAGGTGAGGAAAGAGGTGGGGTGAACACACGTGTTCACTGTGTGCACTGCCAACAGTCCTCTTTGCTGGAGACCAGGAGCCTGGTTAACGCAAAGAAGGCAGGGGGGGGGAATCGAGGGGGAGGGTATTCCTTTGAGGGTGGAGAGAGAGGAGCAGGCTTGTTGATAAAGGAGGGGGGGGTGATAGGTAAGCTCAAAGACAAATGCTGTTCTCAAAGGGGGTGGTGGTGGTGGTGGTGGTGGTGGTGGTGGTGGGAATTTGTTGTTGCTCCGATTCACTTAATTGGCAGAGAGGTGGGGGAGGGGGAAGAGTCTTCCGAACTAACTGTTACGTGCGTCGGGGTTTGGGACCCGCCCAACTTCCAGGTTACCGAGCTGGACAGGCCAAAGGAGGGTAGGAGGGTGGGAATGCTCCACCACAGCAAGAAAGCTCCTCAAGAGCAGAAATAAATAAGGGTTAACACCAAAGGGTACAACCCACCACGCCCAAAGGCACCTGACATAAGGCACGCCTGGGAAAGGGTGGGAGGGAAAACAAAGATGCAACAACCACCCAGGGTATAAAACCTGATGAAGGTGGTGTTGTGTGAGTGTGCTCTGCCTCTCTCTCCGCTGCAAATTCCCAACGTAAACTCAGATGGTGGTGGTGGTGGTGGTGGTGGTGGTGGTGGTGGTGGTGTAGTGAGGGTCCCTCAGAAGGTGATGTGGACTCAGCCAGGGCCAAAAGAAATTCTGCCTTGCCCAGCAAAGAAAAAGGAACAGCAGGCAGTCAGAATAAGGGCGCCTCTGCTGAAATCCGTCGATGCGAAGGGATTTTTGCGCCATCGAGCCATAGGCTTGGAGAGGGGGGGGGGGGGGGGGCGCTTTCGGTGCACGACGATGATTCGTTCGCAACAAGGTCCAGATCCATGAATGAGGTGGGGCGGTGTGCAGTGCAGTCAAAGCGACCACGAGCAGCGATCACGAGCAGCGTGTGTGCTGAGGCACTGCTCGGTGTGATACGGCACTCTTGCTGGCAAGAAGAAAAAAAAGGAGCCTTTTTTTTAGGATTACCACCAGTGTTCCCGCTAAGGCCGATGGGCCGGTCATTTTTGTTTTTGGGATTTTCGGATTTTTTTTTCCCCCCCTTCCCGTTCAGTGAAAATTTTTCTCGGGCGCGCTTCGCGCGCCCGAGACTACGCGGGAGATGGCCAGTCTCGCAAGAAGGACTTGCGAGACAGGCACACGCGACAGGGGGGGTCTGGGGGGCGGAGCCCCCCAGCCGCCGGAGGCCACGGTAGTGAGCATTCGTTCTGCAGGGCGACAGATTTTGGGCGAGATAGGCTGCTTCCATCTTCCTGGGCGGCTTTCGAATCTAGATTCCACAGGAGGGGGTCTGGGGGGCGGAGCCCCCTAGCCGCCGGAGGCCACGGTAGTGAACATTTGTTCCTTGCACATCCCATCATTTCCCGCCTCTTTTTGAGATTCGCTTTGTGGGTTCACCTGCATCTTGAAGTCGCAGCTCTTCCCACAAGAGGGATGTTCCTCCGACATGGGTTGTGAGCATGCCAGGCCTGGTGCCAGCTGCAGTGGATGTCCAGTAATCTCCGATATTTTCCTGCAGCTGCTACGCGAGGACACCTGAAGTATCACAAAAGCTCTGTATTGTTTCAGTGTCCAGTCAGGTTTGTAGTGGGGGCTTCGCCCCCACCACAAACCTGACTGGCCCACCTGCCCAGAACCCACCAGTCAGATATGACCGGTCATATATGACCGACCCCCCCTCCGGTCATATATGACCGGCACGTTTTTCGGACCCCTTTTTTTTGATCATATATGACCGGTTTTTTTCTTAGCGGGAGCACTGATTACCACACTTCTCACCCGAGCGGGTGATTTTCTACCAAAAAAGTTAAAAAGATAAGGCGTTGTTTGTGCGCCAAATCCGGAAAGAACTGATAAAACCCGGTGGTGAATCATAGAGGGATGGAGGGGGGGTCAACGCCATATTTCAGTGATTCTCCAAACGCTGGAACACCCTCCAAAAAAGGATTCACGCGTGCCGGGTGGTGGAGTGGAGGTGGGGGCGAGGGGGCGAGGGGTATATAGAGTTTGGAGCACCGCTTCCCCACACCAGGAAGCTGTACCTCCACCTGTTAAACTCACGAGACAAAATCACATCACAATAGGGGAAAGCACGCAGCAGGGGACAGCGCCAATAGGATCGGCGTGATGACAGCAGCTGAGGCACCAGACACACCCCACAATGCACACAGGATTCCACCTGGAAGGGGTGGGGGTGGAACGGTGCACAGGAAGGTTGTCAATAAAGGGAACCGCGCGGGTGCTAACTGCACCCACCCAATCCCCCCCCCCTCCCCATCACATCTGTTGGTTTCTGCAGGGGAAAGAAGTCGCGGGGGAAAGTTGTTGGGGCGCTACGGGGTGGTCGTCAGTGCCTTTTGGTGCATTTCCTGTTGAATTAGGTGAAAACTGACGAAGATTTGACGAAGGATAACGACCAGCGAAGACCTCACCACCCCCCCTCCACACACACACACTCAGTGTCACTGTAAATTCTCAAATCGAACGCAAATACGCACGCTTCGGCACAGGCGTCGGGACCAGCCCGATTTGTGTATCGTCCGCCCACTCCATAACCAAAAGATCCCGCACGGTCGGCCCACGGTTGCTACCCTCATAGAGCCGCTGCTGCAGCATCGACCGCCTCCCTGTTGCGAAGATAAACAACTCACAGCTGAGGTCCACCGCACACTTCAGGAGGAGCAGGCCCATCGAACCCTGCAGCATATATGACCCTGCAGCAAAGAACCAGTCGGACACCTCCGATGTGTAATACCCTCCGGCGAGGAGGAGGGATCCGGCGAACTGGGCACCCAACACGACGATGTCGACGGCGGTGTCACGCCACTTCGCATGCGGCTTTAACTGGCACTCCAGGGTGAGCATCGCCCCGAATATGAAGGCGGATGTCATCTTGATGTGCCCGCACCCTATCTTTGAATCCGCCCTGGCCCCGTGAGCCGCCGCGACGCAAAGCGACCCGATCAGATCCAGGAAGAGGAACCACGGGACCCCACACCGGAACGCACGCAGCATCGAGCCGTACCGCAGCATCGTCTGCTCCGCCGCCGACCCGGCAACCCACTCTCCTGGGCCCAGCAGGACACACCGTGTGGCAGAGGCATTGGGTTCTATCATATACACAGCCCTTCCGCTGCGAACCACCATGGAGGTCGTGAAGAGGGCGAGGAATGGCGAAGCCATGCAGAAGGCAACACCTAGAGCCCCGGCGGCATGGCCTGTGGGGGACGGGGGCTGCAACAGGAGTGAGGTGGAGGCTTGCATGGTGCCGGCGAACAGGATGACCAGCCCGAGGTAGGGGATGGAGGGGAAGCGGGCCAGGCCGAGGGTGTCGCGCGGGGGGGTGTGTAGGGGCAGGGCGCAGCGGAGCAGCAGGTGTGCCGCGTAGGAGAGCAGGGTGAGTGAGGCGATGATGGTGAGGTTGCCCGCAACTGCGCCGAAGGCGATGCTGCCGTGGATGCGCCACTGCGTGGGGTGGAGGGCCTGCGGGAGGTGCTGGTCGTTCGACATGTAGCACTGCTGGGCGGCCAGGACAGATCGGGAGACGGACCCGGCAGCGCCAGCGGCAGCAACGGAGACCCCCGCACCGACAGACCCTAGCATCTCTTGCTCAGCAGCACCAGGCATCTGCTGTGCAAGCGGTGCCTTGTCTCCGCCCGGCGTGACCCTCGCGGAGACAACCAGAGGCGTGCCGGTTGGCGTGGGTGCAGGCGTAGTGGTGGCAGCTGGCAGAGTGGGGGGGCCTGGTGGTGGTGTGCTGGCAGTCGGTGGTTTGGTCGCAGGCACCGGGGTGGCGGGTGGTCGTGTGCGAGGTGTGGCTGTCCTGGGGGTGTCGGTCGTGGGGGGCGGTGGCAGCAGTGTGGGTGGGGCTGGTGTGGGTGGCGCAGGTGTCATAGGGGGTGGTGTTGGGGGTATGGGTGTTGGTGCCAGGGTCGGCGAAGGTGTTGGAGGCGCAGGTGTGGGTGGGGACGGCGTCGGTGGAGCTGCTGCGGGTGGCGCAGGTGTCGGTGTCAGGGGCGCAGGCGTTGGTGCCAGGGTCGGAGAAGGCGTTGAAGGCGCAGGTGTGGGTGGGGACGGCGTCGGTGGTGAAGGTGTTGGAGGCGGCGCAAGTGTTGGCGGTGAACCTGTTGGCGGCGCAGGTGTCGCAGGTGCCGGTGTCGGCGGCGCGGGGGTCAGTGGCGAAGGCGTCGGTGGAACCGGCGTCAGAGGCGCTGGTGACGGTGGTGCGGGTGTTGGCGAAGGAGTCGGTGGGGCAGGTGTCGCAGGTGCAGGAGTCGGCGGCCCAGGTGTGGGGGGCGCTGCCGTCGGAGGCGAAGGCGTCGGCGGTGCAGGAGTTGCTGGTGCAGGCGTAGACGGCACGGGCGTGGGAGGTACAGGCGTAGGGGGTGAAGGCGTCGGCGGTGCCGGTGTCTGTGGTGCAGGCGTCGGCGGCGCAGGTGTTGGCGGTGCCGGTGTCGGTGGTGCCACTGTCGGCGGCGCCGATGTCAGAGGTGCGGGCGTCGGGGGTGCTGGCGTTGGTGGGGCCGGCGTTGGAGGCGCGGGTGACGGCGGCACGGGGGTTGGGGGTGCCGGTGTCGGAGGTGTGGCTGTCGGCGGCGAAGGCGTCGGCGGCGCCGGTGTCGCAGGCACCGCTGTCGGCGGTGAAGGCGTCGGAGGTGCAGATGTTGGGGGTGCCGGCGTCGGCGGCGATGGTGTCGGCGGCGCCGGTGTCGGAGGGGCAGGCGTTGGGGGTGCAGGCGTCGCCGGAGCTGGTGTTGCAGGTGCAGGTGTCGGCGGCACAGGTGTAGGCGGCGCCGCCGTCGGAGGCGCTGGCGTCGGGGGCGAAGGCGTCAGTGGGGCCGGCGTTGGTGGCACAGGCGTAGGCGGCGCCGGTGTCGGCGGCGCTGGAGTTGGCGGTGCAGGCGTCGGTGGAGCTGGTGTGGGAGGCGCCAGTGTCGGCGGCGCTGGCGTCGGCGGCGCCGATGTTGCAGGCGCAGGTGTCGGTGGAGCCGGCGTTGGTGGTGCAGGTGTCGGGGGTGCCGGCGTCAGCGGTGCAGGAGTTGAGGGCGCAGGCGTCGGCGGCGCGGGTGTGGGAGGTACGGGCGTCGGCGGCGAAGGCGTCGACGGCGCCGGTGTCAGTGGTGCGGGCGTCGGTGGCGAAGGTGTCGGCGGCGCCGGTGTCGGTGGTGCAGGTGTCGGCGGCGAAGGTGTCGGCGGAGCCGGTGTCGGGTCAGTGAGGGAGTAGGCACCCCGATAGAACTGTGAGGGGCAGTCGAACATCCCACCAGGCGTCTCGAGGGGGAAGGCGTACGTGTCACGGCAGAAACACATGCTCGGACCGCAGCCGCAGCTGCCGGGGGCAAGACAGGCACACAGCTTCGTGACGCTGTAGGCCATATAGGGGCTGCCGTTGCATTCAGCCTTACACGCATCGTACGAATTCAGAGACTTCCCACCGAGTTTCACAGCATTCTCCTTCACGCAGTAATGGGGTGCTGGGAGGTCTATGCCGGACACAGCACCTATCGTACACAGCGCCCATATCGCAGGGTAGCGCATCGCCTGGCAAGGGGTGGTAGCAGGGGTGTGTGGGTGTGGCTGTCTCCAAAGCGCAAAGGCAGAAACGGCATCACACGGCATCGATCATCCGAGGTCCTGACCTCCCCCATCTCCGTCTCCTCTGTATCCTCTGGCCGAGCAAGGTTCCCCACCCCACCACCCAGCGGTGAACCACCTCCTGCTCCTGCACTCCGCTCTCTGCATTCAAGAAGCTCGTTTGGGCACCGGATGTGCGTCGTGGGGAGTCGTGAGATCGGGGAAGGGGTGGGCGACAGGACCTGTTGCGTTTTTCTTTGTGTGTTCACCACAACCTCCCTCCATCCCCCGTTTCTTCTGATTCCACCGGGTTCAATGACATGCGTCGATAGTGTTCCATTTTCTCGACCATTTGCAATACCCAAGGTTGGAAGGGGGGCTGAGGGGAAACACCGCACAACTCACAGCAGGGTTTGTGTCTTTTTTGTTCCCCTCCCCCGTCTCCTTTTGTATTCTCTGACCGAGCAAGACTCCCATCCGCCTCGCCTTGGAGGGTGGTGCCCTGGGAAGGACTTCGCATCAGCTGCGGCACTTCAGGAAAACAGTTCAGATGCAGCTACCATCAACACAAGCCGCTCTCACCACAGGCACCATGAACCTGTCTGTGTGACGAACCCGTGCTGCTCCGCGCAGTGATCTTGATGGTAGCCTCGCAGTGTAAACACGCAAGAAATATCATGGGAGTGGCCACCTGGAAAGGTGGCGCATGGTGGAGTCAAACATGGGAACACACGCACTCACGGCGTACATATTGTGTAGACTTGAGTGCACAGCACACCAGAGCGCACCTTGCTCTTGCTCAACGCTTCGTCTTCCTGGATACTGGGAGCTGCTTCCAGCTGAAATATGACTCGCAAACACAGCCATGTGCTACACTGCGGTGTGCACTACGCAGCGCACACAGTCCCACCAAGCACACTGCATGCAGCGGTAGGCGTCACAGTGTCGAGCCCTGTGCATTGAAAGGGTACAGGCACAACGGGCTCAATGCCGATCACAGTCCGCAGACTCCAGGATGCCGCAGAGAGACGTTCCTCGTTACCATCACAAACGGCCATACAGGGAGATACCCCTGATGGCATAGTTCCGCTGCCCACAGAGGAGGTGTGGCCTTCAAGCTTCAGCAGCTCCTTCCCTGTTGATGTATCCCAGACACAGATGCTCTTGTCGCCAGATCCTGAGATAATCATCGATCCGTCGAACCGAATTTTGTTTGTGCGCACTATGCAATATATCTGTTCATGGAATTATGTATGTTGCACTGCACGCTGCCAACAGCCTATTGTTTACTGTCACAAGCAAGATTGTTTGTGTAAAAAAACCGGAAAAAGAGCGGATGCCAAAAAGACTCATCCTCATCCCCCACTAGAAATACACCTGCACAGAATGCCAGCGAAAAATAAAATGCAAAAGGATGGTCTTGTGCTTTTGCTCTGCGACTCTGCTTCCGCGAGACATCACTGTGATGTAGCCACACTCACACACCTGCTGATGTTTGGTGTCGTGAGTGAGAAGCACGAGGGGCATGAGCAAAGCGTGAAACCATCCCACCCACATTGGGGTGTGCAAAAGAGAGAGTGTTCTGTTGAGCTGTTTGGTGTTTGCGAGTCTGGGGTCAAATGATTGGAAATGTAAAAAAGGGAAGCGGGAAGAGGGAAAAGAAACGGTGAAATTCGGAAACCACACACAGGAGAAAGAGGAACACATGATCAGGAGGAGGCAGGGCGGAGGGTGGAGATGAGGGGCAGCAGGGGACGCAGAGTGCAGAGTGCACGCTGGTGCTGGGTGTGGGTGTGGGTGTGGGGCTCGGCACTACAGGCTGCAGTGGGGGCACTGGTCCTTCATGTTGCGGTTGCAGGGGCGGCGCTTCCTGTGCAGCTTGGCGTGCGGGCCCACAGGCATGGAACACTTGCTGTGGCCCTTGCCCTGCCCACGGTTGCGCATGTACTTCTTCCAGGGGCACAGCTCTGTGGCGCACGTCTTCAGCGTCGACTCCAGAAGCTCGTAGCGCCCCTTCGCCGCCGTGTAGTAGCACACCTTGTACTCGCCCTCCGGCTGCAGCCTGCCCAGCGGCCCCGTCATCCAGTGCACCTTGCCCGCCTGCTCCGACAGCCACCCGGCGGTCGGGGAGCACGCCCCCAGCACGCGGCACTGCCACTCCGCGTCCGCGCAGTCCGTCGAACCGGCCGGCACAATGGCCACCTTGTCCTCCTTGCTCAGGGGCTGCGACCCCTCGTGCACCTCCATCGTCACCCCGACCTGCCCGGGCACGGGGCACACGTCCACGAAGAAGACGGGCGGGCGGTTGCCGCACCCGAACGTCATCTCGTCGAAGCGCACGGGCAGCGTCTGCGCCTGCAGCTCCGTGCTCGCCACCGACGACATCCCGACGTCGAGCGCCCCAGACCCCACAGTCGACCCGTCCAGCAGCAGCGTGTAGCGGCGCGCAGCCCAGTCGAACTCCACGTCCACGGCGTGGTACCCCGACGTCCCGGCAGTCCCCTGCACCACGGACCACGTGTGATCCGCGCTCGCCCGGTACTGCATCGCGTCGTACCCGGCAGCAAACATCACCTCCATCGACGTCCCCGACGGCGACACAAACCTCACCAGCGCCTGTGCGTCCGCATCCTCCACGGACACGAACCAGCGCACGAAGGTGGGGCGTGCCGTGCCCCCGAGCAGCACCACAGGCTCCGTCGTCTCCAGCTCGAGTGCACCGGCACCAGCCGCTGCAATGGTGCTCAGGGTCGTCCCGTTCAGCATGTCCACCGCAGTGTTGAACGAGAACAGCTCCGGCATGTGGCACGACCCGCGCACGCGGAAGAACAGCTCGCGTGCATCCTGGTCAGGCACCTGCCCGCTCGTGAACATCCCCGACGAAAGCACCACATTCACCAGCTCGTCACCCGCAGACTTGTACGTGGGTGCGGCACGCAGCGGCCCGACCACAACCTGCTTGTCCGTGATGGTCACAAGGCTCTCGTCCACCGCCTGCCCGATCAGCGCGTTCCACCCCTGCGACACAGGCGCGTCCGACACAAGGGCCTTGACGATGGCGCGCTTCGTCTCGTCAGTGTTGACCCACGTGTCCGACGTCCCCACCAGAGACAGCGTCAGGGTTGCACCGCCGTCACGCACCGCCGCCTCGTCCACGTCACCCACAAGCGACCCCGACATCAGCACGTAGTGCGTGCACCACAGCGACAGCTCATCGATCCACCCGTTCCCGAAGAACACGAGCATGTCGATCTCCTGCCCGCTGCACGTCGGGTTGATGGCAAGGTCACGCGCCACCGTCTCCCCGTCGATCAGGACAGAGAAGGTGTGGGACGCCCAGTCCATCCGGATGTCCACGAAGTAGAAGTGGTTGCGTGCAAAGGTTGCATCAGTCAGGAAGTCCTGGATCAGCCACCTGTTCGATGGGGTCATGGCAACCTCCACGCACTTCGCGCGGTTGAAGCGCATGTCGAAGAGCGGCATGTTGTTGATTTGCATCGCCGACATGAAGAATGTCACCTTGTTTGGAGTCATGTGCGTGTGTGGCTCGTAGAACATGTAGGTCCGTGCCGGATTCCCCTCCTCACCGACACGCAGACTGGAGTCGCCGACAGCAGACATCTGCGTGTCGAGCTTCACAAGCAGCTCATCGCTCAGAACAGCGAAGCCCAATTCGTGCTGCTCGTTGAACCCAAAGTGCTCGTTCTTGGCACACGTGACCAGACCGCTGCAGTCCACACCACCGGACCCTTCGTTGCACTCACACAGGGAAGGGAAGGACTGCACGCAACGACCACGCCCGCTGCACACGGTGGCGTTCTTGCTCCCGATCCCGAAGCACACGTGCTCGGAGTCGGACACGGCGACCTGCACCGAGCACGACGTGGCCTCACCGTTGGCACCAGTGAAGGTTGCACCAAGCACGAAGGTCTTCCCTGCCTCTGCAATCGTCGGGGTGAAGGTCACGTTGGTGTACGTCAGGTTCCCCAGCACCGTCCCTGCAGGGTACTTGTAGGTCACCGCACCGGCAGGCGCCGTCGTCTCCTCGTACGACACTGCAGCCGTCTCAGCCAGGTAGTTCATGTTGAAGTCCACGTTCCACGTTGCCGTGTAGGGGATGATGTGCGTCACGTCGTCGGCCACAGATGCAATGCACAGCGGTGCATCCAGCTCGGCCTGGCAGTAGCTGTACAGGAACTGGATGCCATCCGTGTCCCCCTTGCTGAGGTACAGGCGCTGCCCAAACTGACGTGGGGCCGTGATGGTGTCCATGCCGTTGTTGCTGAACCCACCAGGGCCGTAGTGCATGACGGACTCGTAGTTGTACGCACCCAGGTCACGACCCGTCGTCGGCATCCTTTCAAAGTTCCGCTCATACCCTGTCACCACGTTTGTGAAGTTCACTGTCACGTGCTTGTCGCGGTCCTTGCGCGACTGTTCATGCGCCAACCCGAGAGCGTGCCCTTATTCAACTTTACGTGGCGAGCGGCAAAGGTGACGACCAGTGGGCCCAGCGCCACGCATGCCCAGACACTGAACCCAAACAGTGGCTACACACGATTCCCACACACGGTTGTCTGCGGTGAGGAAAAGAGACACCCTTAGGTCTCTGCAAAAACCTGCCGCTGGTTAGCAACCTGGGGCGCCACCCCCTAAAGTGTGAGGGGACCCGGTGGCTCAAGAAGGGTTTCCGGATCCCACGCGGAGTGAGGGTAACTAGCTAGTCTTTACCCATGGGAAGACATTGTGTGTAATGCACTCCTACGTTTTTCCAACCTTTTCGGACTTTCATCCCGTCCCCCCACGTAGTGCGAGTCCTATACGCGTCCCGAACGTACTAGGGCCACTCCCACCTGTACGTTACACTGTGTGAAACAGAGACGCAATTGCGGTGGTCTGACCTCCGTCTATGACAGAAGGGAGGCGGGCTACTCCGGCCCGGAAGCCCGCGCAGGGGGTCGCCGTGGAGGACACAGGACGAGGGGCGCCCGGCCCCCATTGGAGGTCTTGGGATCTCGGTTCTTTGGGCTCAGGGTTCCCCCTTCATAGACCAGGTCACCACCCCGGCTATTCCGGCTCCATGCACAAGGCATTTCAGCACCGAGGTAACCACCCCACCGCTGACTCTGTTCACCCCCCGCGCAGTGCAATGCGAGGGGATTAGCAGGGGCGCCACGTGCAGGCGTCAGGCGGCTTTAACCCCCCCAACCCGAGAGCGTGCCCGATCTCGTGTGCCACGGACAGGGTGCCGCACCAGGGCGCGATCCACACAACGTTGGGCTCTCCGTACATGGCAACCGAACCAACGTACGACGAGCACGAGGTGGGGTCCGCAACGAACGCGATGTAAGGCAGGGCACACGACACACCAGGCACACACCGCTCGAAGCGGATGCATGTCTTCGACTCCCACTCGGCCATTGCCCCCTTGAGGCGTTCGTCGTGCGGGTCCAGCGGTGCCGTGTCGTTCGGGGATGTGCTTGTGTAGTCAACCACGTAGTACCGCACGAGGCCGCCAGGCCAAAGCTCCGCCAGCTGCGACGGCATTGCCGCAGTCAGAATGTCCGCGTCACGCTCGAAGTCCTGAGCCACTGCTGTGGCACATGCCAGCAGCACAGCCACGCCTGACTGACGCATCGCTCCTCAGAAGCCGCTATGTAAACACCTGCAAGGTGTGGTGATGATGGGTGTAGCGTCGGGTGCAGAACACAGGCAGCATTGCGCAAATGAAATGAACCGAGGGGCGAGGGGCGCGGGGCAGCCAGCATCGTCAGAAGCGCTTTCTCTCTCTTGCCTCCACACTCCACTCGTGCCATGCGTCTCCACACGCCACGGCACAATGCACCACCTACTGTCCTTGCCTGCCCCTTTGCCGACATGACGGCTCCGACGGCAGCATGGCCGCAGCAGATACGCTGCAAATGTACTTTGCTCGATATTCACGGCACTCACCTTCACAACTGCATGTCAAACACACGCTGGGCGACGTTCATCAAGAAATAGACAGTGCCGCGACGAGGCGATTGGCTGAGCACGCCTGAAATCGTATTGGCGGATCACACCCCTCACGATCGCCTCAGTGTTACAAAGGCCTCAGTCCTGTCTGTGTCTTGGCAGTCATCGAACGAAGGGGCCCAAATCGCATTGCTGACAAGACGGCTTCACCCAGAGGCCGTGTCACAGATAGGGGGGGACGCTGTTCCCAAGATGATCTCCCAGATGACCTGCCTGAATGCTGTTGTCGCCAGATCCTGACATGATCTTCGATCCGTCTGAGGTGAGAGCCACGGAGCGCACGCCATTGGTGTGGCCCAATGGCGGCGGGAGAGGGGCACCGAAGGAGGAGCCCTTACAGTTGGAGCCTCTGAGATGGGCACCCGACAACAGTGCGTGCTCCAGCCAGCAGTTGTGGAAGCGACTGCCCGTCAGCAGAGTCCCACACAGGCGGTTCGTGGCGCAAATCGCTGTCCTGCACAAGCACACCCGACAGGTCGCACCTGAACGTATACCGGGTGCGTGCGGCGAGCGCCATGGCATTGGAAGCAGACGACAGTGATTCCGCATCACCGCCAGCACCGGCGTCGCATGTCGCCAGGACCAGCAGCAACAGCTCGGTCACCACTGTTGTGCCGCGGTCGTCGCCACCACGTGCGAGCACTGTGTCCGCAAAGTACTGCAGCACGTTCGGTGCATCCTGGCTGAAGGCCCTGCGCACTTTGCACCCAAGCGTGTCGGCCACAGCACCCTTGCGTGCCAGGCGCCGCGCCACAAAGGAACCCCCCAAGAGTCTTGTGACGGAATGCAAACGCGCTGCTGTCGTCGTGGAAGCTCTCCACACGGAACGGCAGCACACGGAACACCTCGTCCGCCTCTGCACCGTCCACGTTGTCCTCCTTCAACAGGCGCGCCCGCTCATTCCCCAGCACTCCCTGTGCCTGCAGCATCGCACACGCAATCAGTTCACCCACCCGCAGTACTTTCTCGACGCGCGCTGCACCTTCCGACCCCTGACGCAACTCCACCTCCACGTACTTCTGCATGTACGCCTCGTACACCACGACATCACTCAGGAACTCTTGTCCTTGTGTGCCACATGACGACAGTTCATGGTGAGCGTAACACGCCATGTGAAGCAGGAACGGGTTGCGCAGCTGCGACAGCACCGCCACCTCAGCACCTGCGACTGTGTGTGGAGGAACTGGTTCGGGTTCACCCTGCTGCTCCGCCTTCGTCACCTCTGCTGCACGCACCTTGCTGATGTACGTCACCGCGTCTGCCTGCGTGAAGGGCTGCATGTACAGCGATCTCGTCCTGTCCCCACACATCTGCGACGGCGTGTGATCCACGCTCTTCAGGTACTCGCCACGCGTCATCACGATCACGCTGCACTGCTTCGCACACCACGGGTGGAGCTGCAGCACCCCTTGCCCGCCACTGGTCTTGTACGCGTCCCCCAAATCCTTCTGCGTCAGCCCCACCTCCTCCAGCGAGTCCAGGATCACCACAACGTCGTAGACACTGCTCAGGTGCTCCAACGCAGCCTCCTCCAGCCCGAACGACTTCCTGATGAACTCGTCAATCCCGCCGTGTGTTGTGAAGGTGGACGCACCAATCGACGGCAGCGCAACAAAGACAGGGAACACGGGCTCCTTTCTCTGTCCCGCCACCCCGCCTGCATCCTCCTTCTTCTCCTGCAGCAGGTGGCACAGAACAGCAATCGACGCAGATGTCTTCCCAGTGCCTCCGTCCCCGACCAGGCACAGCGGGTGCCGCCCCGTCCCCCCGCCTCCGACTCCGCCCCCTCGTCCGCGTGCCCGTCTGCCGCCAGCCACTCGTCCACCTCGTGCAGCATCCTCGTCTCCGCCTCAGGCACATGTGTGTCGTCCCCGACCCTGCCCTCCACGTAGCCGTCCAGGAACTCCGCAAAGAGCGACGCCGTGTGATGCAGCACGTTTCGCACCGCCTCAACCTGGTCCCCCACAGAGTAGTCGGCGCCGTTGTCGTTGTTGCTGCCCCACCATCCCCGACTATGCTCCTCCACACTCGCACTCGACCCCATCCCACCCACTGACTTGTGACACACCCCCTCGTTCGCGACGCTTGTGTGTCATGTGTAATGTGCAATGTACACTGCCTGCAGGGTGTGTGGGTGGGGCAAAGGATGGCCTTCTCACGTGCGCCCCTCTCCCCGCCATCCTTCCGACAGCAGCAGCATCAGTCAGTTGGTTGTGCCGCTGAGGCACGGTATCGGTCACATCGGAGATCAGAGACTCTAGTCTATTGTGCATTGAGCATCATGCGACCTGCTGCTGACGAACAACCCTTATTGCGGCTTCAGAAATATCCAGTGCAATGATGAAACACACACTTTGAAACAACACTTGTCCAGCACAGGCAATGCGGTCGGCAGGGGGTCGTGTGGGTTGGGTTGCAACACAGGTGGGTTGGCGGGGAGGGTGGGGCTGGAGGTTCGACCGATCACCCGTGGGGGCCTTCGCTACTAGTCACGAGTCGTCACGGCAGTCAGTGAGTCAGGGGGTTGGCTGGCCTGGAGAAGGGGTGAATGTTCAGGTTTTGGACCACGGCGAGTCACAACAAGTCATGACAACTACACCCTGAGTGACAACAGGGCAGGATCGACAAGAGAAAAGGCACTTCGAGTAGCTCCTGAGCTTCGGCGCAGGAAGGAGGCCCCGGTATGCATCCCCACCCAGCCAAAAAGAAAGACTTGGCTGGGCAAAACCTTCGGAAACCAGTCGTATGGCCCAAGCCCTTCTCAACTAAACCCAGGCCCAGGCCAGGTTACTGCACTTGCTACCCTTGTTTGCCGTCGGATGTTGTCGGAATAGCGGTGTGCTGGGTACCTTTGCCCTCCGGTGCCGCCACTCTGCCCCCACACAGCAGCAGTTCCTCGAGGCAAACAGAACCCACACACAGGGGGGCCTTGCTACCAGATGTGACTGAGTGAGAAAAAGTGAGCACCAGCCTACTTCCCCTCACTGACTGACGAGCTGTGACTGGTAGCGAGGCCCCCCCCACAGAGTGGGCAGTGATCCACGCAGGGTCTCCCCACATAAAACATGGTCACCACACACACACATCCTCCTGGGCGGGGAGTGGGCACAAATCCGCGCAGGGTTACCCACTTAAAACCACTATCACTACACAAACATCCTCCCACCTGCATTCACTCGATACACTCTCTTTCCATCCGGCCAACACACCCTGAGATGGTCCATTCCATTCCATTGCCGTTCTTTCTAACCAACCGTGCCGTCAAACTCCCTGAAAGGGGAGCACACTTCCAGCACGTCACGCGCGAACCCCTCCGGGACGAGCCGCTCGAAGCACAGCGCACCGCCCGACCTGTCCGTCAGCACCTGCGCAGCCACTACCCGCGCCGCGCCGAACGCCTTCGGCATACCCTCGCCTGAAAACCCCGCACAGACATACAGGGCTGCGCCTGGGGGACCACGCCCTACCAGAGGCAACCTGTCGGGCGTAAAACCCATGATGCCACACCAGCCCTGCAATACCTCGACGGGTGATTCCGGCACACTCCTACCCTCCTCTTCCTCCACGCACAATGCATCCTTCCCGCAGGGGTACAGCATGTGACGAACCTCCTCAGCAGCCACACGCAGCGCCTCCTGCACCTGGGGTTGGGGGTGACGGTCGTCCGTCTCCCCCACCCCTTGCACCGGCGTGTCTAAGGCACGCATGCCCCCAACCACAGAGCCCCACCGGGTGCCGTCAGCCCTGTGGACCGGCGCGATGTACACATCCCCATCATCCAAGCAGATGTTGAAGGGGACATCCAATGTGGTGTGCACACACTGCCCCCTGACAGGCACGACATGCGACAGACACCTCAGGAAGGCACTCCAATGCGAGTCTGAGGTGGTGGTGGCAGCACCCTGCAGAGGCCTGCCAGGCGCAGGTGTCTGGGTGGCAGAGGGAGGGGCTGGGATGGGCTGACTCCCCCCCGACACCTCCTGTGAGGAGGGGGTCGTAGGTCTGTCTTCCGGCAGAGCCCCAGCCTCAGGGGGGGAGGGGAACCAGGGCGTGATACGTATGGACCCCGTGTAGCCGTTGGTGGCGAGCACAACGCTTTCAGCCTGCAGGATCACCTCGGCTTGGCCCAATTCTCCCGCGCCACCCCCGCCACCCCACCTCCCCAGTACCTCCCACACGCAGCGTGCTGCCCCCTTGGGGTGCGGCCTCTCTGCCCCTTCGCTGCCTCCGGTGGCACCCCCACCTGCGGCATGCCAGAGTATCTGCCGCAGCTCCACCACCTGGCACTGCAGCAGGGGCACCGCTGCGGCCTTCACACCCTCTGCGCGATCTTCCCCCGCAACCCCTGCAACGCCTGACACTGTGGCGGCGGTGGGGAGGGTGCTGTTGGCACTGCCATCGACACCACCACCTCCACAGCAGCACCCAGGCGCCCTGCAGCCAGGTGATGTGCCCCCCCCCGCCGCGCCGCAAACCCTCCGGGATACCGCGGAGAGAAATGACAGCGGATCCATGGCAGCGATGCGGTCGGACCGGAGAACCGCAGTGTATGGGTGCTGCCCCCCTACACACCCCACCCCTGTGGGCTGTGCCACCCCAGGCCCCATCGGGGTCTCCCCTGATGCTGCAACATCGGCAGGAGGTGCCTCGGCAGGGTGCCGCAGCGATGCTGCAATGTCTGCGGGTGTCGAGCGGAGCAGGGTGGTGGTGGTGGTGGTGGTGGTGTCATCGAGGCTGGCAACGCCGGCAGCGCCGTCGGCAATCTCCTCTTCCCAGCGGAGGAGCATGGCCCCGCCCTGGCGGGAGTAAGGCGTGGGGTGTGGTGTGCTTCCGAGGAGACCCTGCATCCGGCACATCGTGTCGTGTTCGAACTCCAGCATGCCTCTCGCAGCATCCCCGCCGTGTGATGCCGCCACGGATGCGCAGGGGTAGAAGTTGGGGAAAACATGCCCCCCGTTCCTCCCAGAGGCACCCCCTCCGACACCACGCGCATCGAGCAGTGCGATGGCGGGCCCCCCCACCTCCCCATCGCACATCGGCAGCATCTCGCGGAGCCAATGCGCTGTGCTGACGCCTGTCACCCCACCCCCGATGATGGCGCATCCTACGCGTTGCAGCGGTGTGGCTGCGGAGCCCGCAGCCGACGGAGCGCCATCTCCGGTGCCTGCGAGGGGTGCAGGGAAATCACCCGGGCGGCGGCGCTGCAGCCAGACGGATGGATTGGGGTTGGAGCTGGGAGGGGGAAAGACTCCGACGCTGCAGCCGCTGAAGGAGGGGATCGGATCCGCCTGGGGTGTGGGGGTGGGGGTGGTGTGGGGCATTGGGCGTGATGGGGTGGGTGCGGAGTAGGGGGCCTTGTTGTAGTCACCACACCGGGTATGCTGAACAAGGCGGATCTATGCCACAGTGGGGATCGCAGTGTGTAGCAGTTGCCTGTCAGTGGCCTAGAGTGTCTCGGGTGGGGTGGGGGAGGGGGCAGGAGGTAGCAGAAGCGGAGTAATAGGGTGCATGGGGCAGTGGTGGTTTTATGGGAGGTTTTGATGAGGGGGGGGGGGGGGGGCGATAGGTAAGAAAATCTGTTTGCTTTTTTGAAAAAGGGGGGGGGAAGCGCTCCATTTCAAAAAAGAGTTTACGAGAAATCAGCTACACGGTGGGATCTTGTAAATTTTACATGTATAACTACAAGTATATACATGTATTATACATGTATAATACTTGCATGTCAACTATTATACATGTATAATACATGTATATGCCTGAAATATACATGTAAAATACATGTATATCAAGTAAAAATACGAGTATAATACTTGCATGTCAACTATTATACTTGTATTTTTACTTGATATACATGTATTTTACATGTATATTTCAGGCATTTACATGTATTTTACATGTATAATACTTGTCATGCAAGTATTATACATGTATAATACTTGCATGACAAGTAAAATACTTGCATGCAAGTATTTTACTTGTCATGCAAGTATTATACATGTATTTTACTTGTCATGCAAGTATTTTACATGTATAATACTTGCATGACAAGTATTATACATGTAAAATACATGTAAATGCCTGAAATATACATGTAAAATACATGTATATCGGGGGCCTTCGCTCTGTGTCAAACTGTGTCAAATTGTGTCAGTGTGTCACACAGGCGGTTTTTTTCACCTTAGGCGAAATCGGGAAAAACGCCGCCAAGCCTTCGCTCTGTGTCACTGTGTGTCACTGACTCAGAGCGAAGGTCCCGTGACACAGGGGTGTTGGGGACAATGCAAAATTTGCGAAAAATCTCGAAAAGAAATTCCTGGCAGAGGTGAAAAAATTGGGTTCCACACAAAACTGGCTCCAAAGTGACATACTCCCACGTGGTCCTTACACACTGTGTCATGCCCCCCCAGGCTTCCAGCACAGTGTGTCATGCCCCCCCAGGCTTCCAGCACACTGTGTCATGCCCCCCCAGGCTTCTAGCACACTGTGTCATGCCCCCCCAGGCTTCTAGCACACTGTGTCATGCCCCCCCAGGCTTCTAACACACTGTGTCATGCCCCCCCAGGCTTCCAGCACACTGTGTCATGCCCCCCCAGGCTTCCAGCACAGTGTGTCATGCCCCCCCAGGCTTCTAGCACACTGTGTCATGCCCCCCCAGGCTTCCAGCACAGTGTGTCATGCCCCCCCAGGCTTCCAGCACACTGTGTCATGCCCCCCCAGGCTTCCAGCACACTGTGTCATGCCCCCCCAGGCTTCCAGCACACTGTGTCATGCCCCCCCAGGCTTCCAGCACAGTGTGTCATGCCCCCCCAGGCTTCTAGCACACTGTGTCATGCCCCCCCAGGCTTCCAGCACAGTGTGTCATGCCCCCCCAGGCTTCCAGCACAGTGTGTCATGCCCCCCCAGGCTTCCAGCACACTGTGTCATGCCCCCCCAGGCTTCTAGCACACTGTGTCATGCCCCCCCAGGCTTCTAACACACTGTGTCATGCCCCCCCAGGCTTCCAGCACACTGTGTCATGCCCCCCCAGGCTTCTAGCACACTGTGTCATGCCCCCCCAGGCTTCTAACACACTGTGTCATGCCCCCCCAGGCTTCCAGCACAGTGTGTCATGCCCCCCCAGGCTTCTAGCACACTGTGTCATGCCCCCCCAGGCTTCCAGCACAGTGTGTCATGCCCCCCCAGGCTTCCAGCACACTGTGTCATGCCCCCCCAGGCTTCCAGCACACTGTGTCATGCCCCCCCAGGCTTCTAGCACACTGTGTCATGCCCCCCCAGGCTTCCAGCACACTGTGTCATGCCCCCCCAGGCTTCCAGCACAGTGTGTCATGCCCCCCCAGGCTTCTAGGACACTGTGTCATGCCCCCCCAGGCTTCCAGCACACTGTGTCATGCCCCCCCAGGCTTCCAGCACACTGTGTCATGCCCCCCCAGGCTTCTAGCACACTGTGTCATGCCCCCCCAGGCTTCCAGCACACTGTGTCATGCCCCCCCAGGCTTCCAGCACAGTGTGTCATGCCCCCCCAGGCTTCCAGCACACTGTGTCATGCCCCCCCAGGCTTCCAGCACACTGTGTCATGCCCCCCCAGGCTTCCAGCACACTGTGTCATGCCCCCCCAGGCTTCTAGCACACTGTGTCATGCCCCCCCAGGCTTCTAACACACTGTGTCATGCCCCCCCAGGCTTCTAGCACACTGTGTCATGCCCCCCCAGGCTTCCAGCACACTGTGTCATGCCCCCCCAGGCTTCTAACACACTGTGTCATGCCCCCCCAGGCTTCCAGCACACTGTGTCATGCCCCCCCAGGCTCCCCCCAGGCTTCTAACACACTGTGTCATGCCCCCCCAGGCTTCTAGCACACTGTGTCATGCCCCCCCAGGCTTCCAGCACACTGTGTCATGCCCCCCCAGGCTTCCAGCACACTGTGTCATGCCCCCCCAGGCTTCTAGCACACTGTGTCATGCCCCCCCAGGCTTCCAGCACACTGTGTCATGCCCCCCCAGGCTTCCAGCACAGTGTGTCATGCCCCCCCAGGCTTCTAGTACACTGTGTCATGCCCCCCCAGGCTTCCAGCACACTGTGTCATGCCCCCCCAGGCTTCTAGCACACTGTGTCATGCCCCCCCAGGCTTCTAACACACTGTGTCATGCCCCCCCAGGCTTCTAGCACACTGTGTCATGCCCCCCCAGGCTTCCAGCACACTGTGTCATGCCCCCCCAGGCTTCTAACACACTGTGTCATGCCCCCCCAGGCTTCCAGCACACTGTGTCATGCCCCCCCAGGCTTCTAGGACACTGTGTCATGCCCCCCCAGGCTTCCAGCACACTGTGTCATGCCCCCCCAGGCTTCTAGCACACTGTGTCATGCCCCCCCAGGCTTCTAACACACTGTGTCATGCCCCCCCAGGCTTCTAGCACACTGTGTCATGCCCCCCCAGGCTTCCAGCACACTGTGTCATGCCCCCCCAGGCTTCTAACACACTGTGTCATGCCCCCCCAGGCTTCCAGCACACTGTGTCATGCCCCCCCAGGCTCCCCCCAGGCTTCTAACACACTGTGTCATGCCCCCCCAGGCTTCCAGCACACTGTGTCATGCCCCCCCAGGTTTCCAGCACAGTGTGTCATGCCCCCCCAGGCTCCCCCCAGGCTTCTAACACACTGTGTCATGCCCCCCCAGGCTTCTAGCACACTGTGTCATGCCCCCCCAGGCTTCCAGCACACTGTGTCATGCCCCCCCAGGCTTCCAGCACACTGTGTCATGCCCCCCCAGGCTTCCAGCACACTGTGTCATGCCCCCCCAGGCTTCCAGCACACTGTGTCATGCCCCCCCAGGCTTCCAGCACAGTGTGTCATGCCCCCCCAGGCTTCTAGCACACTGTGTCATGCCCCCCCAGGCTTCCAGCACACTGTGTCATGCCCCCCCAGGCTTCTAGCACACTGTGTCATGCCCCCCCAGGCTTCCAGCACACTGTGTCATGCCCCCCCAGGCTTCTAACACACTGTGTCATGCCCCCCCAGGCTTCTAGCACACTGTGTCATGCCCCCCCAGGCTTCCAGCACACTGTGTCATGCCCCCCCAGGCTTCTAACACACTGTGTCATGCCCCCCCAGGCTTCTAGCACACTGTGTCATGCCCCCCCAGGCTTCCAGCACAGTGTGTCATGCCCCCCCAGGCTTCTAACACACTGTGTCATGCCCCCCCAGGCTTCTAGCACACTGTGTCATGCCCCCCCAGGCTTCCAGCACACTGTGTCATGCCCCCCCAGGCTTCTAACACACTGTGTCATGCCCCCCCAGGCTTCTAGCACACTGTGTCATGCCCCCCCAGGCTTCCAGCACACTGTGTCATGCCCCCCCAGGCTTCCAGCACACTGTGTCATGCCCCCCCAGGCTTCTAACACACTGTGTCATGCCCCCCCAGGCTTCTAGCACACTGTGTCATACCCCCAGGCCGCCTTCCTCCCCCACTCCGTCGCAGTCACGAAGTGGCTTTTCGGCGATCGCAGTGCTCCGTCCCTCCTGCTGCAACCAACTGAGGCTTCCGTCCCGTTGCCCGTCGCCACCTCGAGGGAGGTATCCCGGGGTTTCGACGGCGTCGTCCGGCCCGCCGTCGCCTCACGCCTACCAGTGCCTACCTCCGCCAGCTCCGCCACTCAGGAAGCACAGCTTTGACACCCGCGCCCTCGTCACACACATCTCTACCGCGCCCCTGCGCTGTGCTCCTCCGTCTCGTTCGCACCCCCTTTACCCTTCATGCCCGTGCAGCACTGTCACCAGCTTTCCGGCGTAGTCGCCGCCGGTGTCCCCGCTGAGCTTCCACAGGAACAGCCGGCAGACTACTTCGTGACAGGCAGCCGCCCTGGATCCCGTGCCAGAAGTCAACAAACGCGTCGGTGATCCGCTCCCGCCCCGCGGCAGCCTTTTCGGTGACCTCGAAGGTGTGCACCAATTCCGACTGCGCCTCGCGTTGCAGCTGCCCGCCCCAACTCCTTCCCCTCCCGTCGCCCAGTCAGTCCCTCTCGCGTGCCGCCAGCTTTGGACCACACCCCGCTCGGCCCGCCTCGGCAGTTGTCCCCAGTACGCGCGCCTCCCGGGTCGGGTTCGCGCCCACACTTTACCAGCCCCCTTGCGCATCGTTTTTTGAGCGCGCGGGAACGCGCAGCACCCCTGGCCATCGGCCAGTCGCCACCCCCCCCCGGCGCCCCCACCGCCCTCCGCGTCCAGCGCCAGGACAGCACATCCCCTGCTGGCACTGTTGCGCGGGGGGCCGCGCGAAGCGCGGCCCCGCGACCCCACCCCCACCCCGCGCGAAGCGCGGGGTGGGGTCGCGGGGCTGGGGGTGGGGGTTTATCCTTATCTTCCTTGGGGGTGCAGGACCTCCCCCATGATTGACGAGTTGGGGGTATAGCTTGGCGGACGATGACGTGGCATCGACAGCGGCTTGCACCCCCCCCTGAAATAGGCGCGTGAACTCTTGCGTCACTTCGCACATTGTGCATCATGTTCAAATGACACGCAGGAGCCAGTAGGCTGCCTTTCAAACGGGGTGCCTGTCCCTGCTGGACAGGGGGGTCTGGGGCCCAGCTGCCGGAGGCCATGGGAGTGAACATTTATTCCTGGCGGGCGCGGTTACTCACGGTATGGTCCCTCGGGGCCAAGCTGCGATGCCAGCACGCTAACCCAAATTGCAATACGGCGGGCGCAGATTCGGTGTGAATTGGGCTGCATCCTGGGTAGCCCGGGCCCTACCCGATGTGACGATAAATTGTCGCGCAAGGACACGCCACAGGGGGGTCTGGGGGGCGGAGCCCCCCAGCCGCCGGAGGCCACGGTAGTGAACGTCTGTTCACAGGTTGGGGGCGCAGGAGGGGGGGGGGCCCGGGGGGGGGGGGGGCGGATGTTTATGGCGGTTCCTCAAATTGAAGCCTTGCCTGGAGCTGCTCCACAGCGTCCCGGGCATCGCTCTTCGCAGGAACTCCTCCTTCAAACGGTGCATGGGGATGTAGCGGCGGATGGTGCTCTCGTCGATCTGGCACAGGTCCTCCTGCAGCCACCTGATGCGCTCTTGCTTCGCAGAACTCGCCATCGTCACGCTTCTTCCTGACGCAGGCCTCCGCGAGCTGCTTCACCAGCTCCGCGTCCCCCCGATGCAACTGCGCGCGCTGGAGGGGGGCCCCGGATGGGAGGGCTAGGCGGTGCCGCATGGCTACACCTCGTGCAGGCTGCTGGATCGACGCCGCGGTCCCTGCAGCCGGATCGTCGCAAACCCCAGAGCTTGTGCGGCCAGGTGCAGGGCTGCCACCTGTCTCGACCCGCATCTCCGCCCAGGCCCGCCCAGTCCCGTAGCTCACGCCCGACTAGGCGTTTCATCGCCTCGGGGATGAACCCCTCCGGAACTGGGTTCTTCCCCAGCCGTACGGCCTCGTCGTACAGCGCCCGTCTCCTGTATCGCTTTCATGAGCCGCTCGCGAGGGGGTGAAGGTGCAGCGCCCCTCGACGGGGTGCTGGAGGATGGCCCTCAGGTCATCGGGCTCATCGCGGTGGTATTGACAACTTGAGGCCCCCTGTGGTTAAGCCCCCCCTTGCCAGACCCCCCAGGGGGGGCTTAAACACGGGGGATCCCAGGTAATAGCGTTTTCCTCGCTGCCCCTGTCGCTGCCTCCCGTGGGGTCTCGACAGCACTAGACATTTCTGCGCAGGTAGATTGCCTCCACTACAGGCTCACCCTAGACGAAGAGGGTGTCGCCATGGGAACCAAAAACCTGATGAAGTGGTGTGTAGTGCTAACACGCCATGAAAGCCTCGCCAACCTGGCCAATTTAGCCGGAGGGGCATCGGTCTACCTGGAACAATGAGACGCTCAAAATACCAAGGGAACCCGCACGTCTTCTTTGGAATTCCCCTCAACGGGGAACACGCACCTGACCTGGTGTCCCAAGGCCACGACGCCTCCCCCCACCTGGCACACCGGATCCCGCTGGACTGTGGGGACGTCACTAAAGTGCTTGCGTAATAACACTGTGTTCACCACCTCCGGTCTTCACGGTCAGGTGAAGATCAATTTTGCAGATCGCGACATGTCATGACCACGTCATGGGGTTCTTCGGGTGTCCCCATTCAGAAAACACCCGAGAAATATGACAACTTTGCTAAACTGGACCCAACTCCCCACACTCTTTTTTTTGCCATTTTTTCCATTTTTGGGCTCACTTTTTCTCACTTTTCTCACTCCAGAGCGAAGGCCCCCATCAAGTAAAAATACAAGTATAATAGTTGACATGCAAGTATTATACTTGTATTTTTACTTGATATACATGTATTTTACATGTATATTTCAGGCATATACATGTATTATACATGTATAATAGTTGACATGCAAGTATTATACATGTATAATACATGTATATACTTGTAGTTATACATGTAAAATTTACAAGATCCCACCGTGTATGCAAAGGGGGGGGGGGGAAGGGGGTTGATGGGGGTGACGATTGCTGCATTGGGGGCCCATCCCCGGACATTGCCTGGTTTGTGTGGCAGCTGTTTTTGCCCCACGCACCCCCCCCCCCCCTCCGCCCTGCACATACAGCCCATCGCAGTCACATGCGAAGCCTGGATTTCTTCTCTTCTTCCGTTTCTTCCATTGCCCGTGCAGCACGCAGCAGGGCAAACACAAACTCACACACCATTGCATGCCAATATCTTAGATTCTTGGCATGAATTCAATCATTGATGCAGAGTCAACCAAGCAGGTGCTGCCCTTGATGCGATTTCCATTGTGCACACTACACACGTTGAGTGACTTGATCATTCCACTTCACGCATGCAGAAACAAGCAGGCTGGTGTCGTGGTGAGGGCTGCAAGAGGCTTGGCGGGGTTTGAGGGACATGAGCAACAAATGCGTGGCACTTTCCCTGCGCGATGGTCGTGACGTCCAAATCGGCCCAAAAAAAATCTGAGAGCGGGCTGAAGAGAACAATGGAGCAACGACGCAACCCCTCTCCTCCTGCGCCCATGCATGTACCACCACCATCACCACCCTCCATCCCCCGCCCTGGAATTAACACAAAACGAATCCAAAAAAACATCGCTTCGTCGAGCGCACACACCTTTTTTTGCCCCATTGTTCTGAGAGTCTGTTACAACCGACACAAATGGAAGCAGTGGCTCCGCCCTGGAGACATTAAAAATAACAGCAAAAAAAGGGCACTTCGCTGGAGAAACGGATTTCATTTTATGCGCCCAACCGATCCACAAGGCTTGGCACACGAGAGCGGAGGCATAACACAACACCGCACTCACACACACACGCCCACTCCACACTCGCGGGGGGTGGTGACGACCCACACAGGGCCCGCCCACTAAAAAAAACGTGGCCACCCCCCACAACACACACCTCCTCTGAAGCCTTCGCTACTCCCCGGTGAGAAAAAGTGAGGGGGGAGGGGTGGGGGTGGGGGGTACCCTTACTCCCCATCACTGACTCTGACGACCCGTGAAACGTCGTAGCGAAGGGGCCCATTCCGGGGGTGGCACTGGAGTTGGCCCTGGCAGTCCAGCCCAAGTCGGGGGGGGGGGGCGGAAAACATCTACTGTGACGCAGTGTGTGTGAGACGTGCCATGCCATCGCCCCTCGCAACGCAGCCCCCGACGGAGGATAAGGTCCAATCCAGTCGGAACGTGGCTGCGGTGCATGCCTCCCACAGCGCCCACCCACCCCCTTCCAAATGGAGAAAAAAAAAGCGATCGCTGTGGCGTTCGTCCTCTCTCAAGAGGGCACCCCACACGCCCTGGCGGCCAGTTGGGGGTGAACCCGAAGAGGGGCTGGCCTCCACGGCCACCCCACCCTCCCCCGAGGGGTGTTTTTTTGGTGTTATTTTTGGCGGTAAAGAGGCAGAAGAAAAAGGGGGGGGGGGGTGAAGAGTAGAATGTAGAACTGGTCGTTCCACGGGGGGGGCAGAAGAGAAGGGGGGAAGAGGGAAGGAGAAGAAGAAGGTTACAGAATAGACGGAACGGAACAGATCAAAAAAAAACCCCCCCCCCTCCACCGGCCACGAATTCAGTAAAATGTTCCTAGTGCCACAGAGGTGGGGGGGGGGGGGGGGGGGGGGAGAGGGTCGCCGGTGACGGTGTTGAAAAAATGGCTCGTTTATTTGGTAAATTTCCTCCTATTTTTGGTCTGGCTGACGCCCAAAAAAAAGTCAAATTTGGGTACTTCTTGGGTACTTTTTGGGTCACCGAAAAAGGGGGGGGGGGGTGTCAAAACTTATTTTCTTGGGTGGAAAAATTCGACCTCCCAGAATCGTGATTTTCTTCCCCCATTGTACTTTTTGGACTCCGCGCGGATCGTAGTGGGGTCATTTTTGTGGTCTAGGTGACAAACTTCACCCGTGAAATGCGGGTCTGGTTCAGGCAGTTGTGCCTGTGAATGCTGGGAGGAGAGGAGTGGGAGATCAGTTCAGGGGCACTTTGCTGGTTGAGGGTTACAACAAAAAGGGACCTGACTCCACTCTGGGTGGACTACGAGTTCCCTCGCCTCCGCATATTCCCTCAGTTCCGACAAAAGTCACTTCACCATTCAGCAGCAACCGCTCTTAGCCTGTATTTTGTTTGTTTGATGCGTTGACGCTTCTACACACAAACCCTGAAATGATAATCACACCCTGAGCCTGATGAAGGGTGGGGTTAGTGTATAGAGCACGTTTGGATGCTTGCTGTGGTGGGTGACTTTCTGCTCACACGAGTGTGCGGAAGAGTAAAACACCGGTCCATACTCTCAATGAGTTCAAGAATAGCGGGTTTGTTTTTACTCTGGCAGTTGAGGATCCCGCGTGCCAGGGCTTGCTGCACCAACACCCCCTTTAACCACGACACATCACAGTAGAATACAGTGCAAATACTGTCAATCAAGGCAGTCCGCTTGCGCTTGCGTTCAGATGCGTTATTGTCTGCGATCCTCGCGACTTCGAGTTCCGCAAGTCGCAGCTTGCCAATACGGAGCTTCCTCTCCTGCACCGCCTCCAGCTTTCCCCCCAGAGAAGAGGTCTGGGCCTCTGTGACACCTGGAGAGGTGCCATCAACCCAATGCTGCATGCAACAGAGCTTGGCGCGGAGGACACCATCCCGGATAGCGACCCCCCCATTCATCATCAACACTCTCCGCATCCTGCCGCAGACCCCTTCCAGGACCGCAGGTCCCAGTGCGCCTGTTCTCTCTGCAGCCACCCCTTCCGTGGACTGGGAGTATCTCTTGTACTCGGAGTAGCAACCGGAAGCAAAACGGTGGATGGCTGTGCGGAGAAACTTCTCAGCGTCGGCCTTGTCCACCTTGGGGCAGAGGGTCGAACCCCTCGAGATGCCCTGGGCACCATAGTATTTGGCGACACCAGATTCAGCGAGAAGAGTGGGGACAACCTCGTTCAACTGTTCCTCTGACACCTGTGCGGCGAGGAGGATAGTCAAAATTTACAGTGCAAGCAATTGTACATGCATTTTCCACAGTCCTCGCCAGTTCCTCGGGAACACTGCCCTTCAGTGTGCACGTTGCAGACTCGAACGAGAGGCACAGGGACTGGCTGAAGCAGTCTTCCTGGTGATCTCTCCAGCTCTGGAGGTACCCGTCCTCTGCATTCGCCTCCTTGCTTGCCACAAGCGCCAGGCGAGGAAGCGGAACAACTCCGAGGAGAACCCGAGCTGGCAAGTGTCAATTGCCTGGGCCTCGCTCTTCGAGAACCGTGACACAAACAGAATGCAGGGGTACACGAGGTGCGCGAAGCAGATTCCCATCCTCCGCACAGTCTCGCGGTCTCCCTCCAACTCCATCACAGCCTCATACGTCTTCGTATCCCTATTTGCAACTTCACGAAAGAAGCGCAGGAGGAAATCGAGGACGGTATCGTCGCCGTCAACGAGCTGCGAGAGGGACCAACAGACGGCCGCAGTGGTGCAGAAGCGGCCGTTCGAAGCTTTTGCCACAGTAGCCCAGACACCTTGATTACATGCGGACATTCTCTCGCGATGAATGCGGCGAATTGGCGGCTGCACACACGGACTTCGTCTTCACTGCACTGGAATCCATCAGGTCGCAGGTGCATGTGACAGTGCAGGTCGCAAGCCGACACACTGTGCTGTTGGCCACATGTGGCAGAGGCGAGAGAGCCGTGTACTACGGCATGCTCGAACAACAGGATTGGCGGTACAGCATAGGCTGGCGGGACAGTAGGGATGGCAGGACAGTATAGGATGGCGGTGCAGGTGCAGGGTGTGTGAGGTCGCCACCCGGCAGGCAGCTCGCCGCCCCACCCCAGCCACCCACCCACCCAGCGGGACCCCCCTCACGAATTTTCCATAACCCCGTTCTTTTGAACGTTTGGGATCTGTGCGGATCGTGGTGGGGTCATTTTGGCCATGGGGTGCCTCTGACCACAAATCCAGACTGAAACCGGCAGAAAATAAGTTTTGACACCCCCCCTTAAAAAAAAGCCAAATTTGGGTACTTCTTAGGTACTTTTTGGGTCACCGAAAAAGTGGGTTTTAGCCATACCTACCCCCCCCCGTGTTTAAGTCCCCTATCCAAACGTCAAAATCGGGGCCAAGGGGACTTAAACACATCAGAGGGGACTTAAACACGCCTGTCACCTGTTTCCTGAGGGAACCGGGGAGAGGCCGTATTATATCGATTCCGAGGCACATCTGGACAGATTCTGGGGACCTGGGAGCTGGGGCCTCAAACCCCTTTGCCTCTCACACTGCTTCAGGGCCACCCTGCTCTGCCAAGCACTGCCCATAACCACTGACTTGGGGTGGTCAGGCTGCCAAAGCTGCAGGGCAAGCAACCCAAGGGGGCCTGAAGCGCAAGAGATGTCGTGCCTCAGGGGTTGACGCTAGCCCTGGGAGGTGTCAAGCTTTCCGCTAGATGTCCCATGGAAGATGGCATGTCCCCTGGGCCAACCGACGTTCTCCCCTGGGAGACGGGACACACGGCGGGTGCTCAGGCGGGCCAGCTGGGGGTGGCAGTATGGGTGGCGTGGGGATCCGAGGGCGCTGAGCACTGGCACACTGCGGCCCTCGCCACCGCTAGCAGCCCCGCTGTGCCGCAGAATTGATTCCCGACTCCAGTGCGACAAGAGGGGCTGGCGCACGACCTGCATCGCACACAGCGAGGCTGTGGATGAGGACGAGCGACGTGACCCGGACTGCCGCGGGGCAGTCCGGGCCACGTGCGGGTATCCGAAGCCCCCAGGCTCCCTCCCTGGCCTCCACACGTGCCTCACATCCTGGTGGTCCGCCAACGGACACCTGGAAAAATCGAGAAAAAATGCCCCCCAACCAAACTACTAGACCGGGGTGTTTAAGTCCCTTCGGGAAAATTGGCCGCCGAGGGGACTTAAACACATCATATGGATAGGGGACTTAAACACGAGGGGGGGTAGGTACCAATTTTATAGCAGGAAAACAATTCTGAACGGCTTGCTGGGGGTTTTTCCCATCTCGATGGCGGAAAGACCCCCCCCCCCCTCCGTCCCTCCCTCCCTCCTCTCCCCTCCCCTCACCCTCTTACCTCAAGGGCGTGTGAATGTCATCAACCCTCCTCTGCACCAAGTTCTAGAAACGCATTTCGTTTGAGCTAACGTGTCGTTGGTATTGTATTGGCTCAGGGTGAGGGGGGGGGGGGGTCTTGAAGACGGGTGTCAGACGCGGGCGCCTTCCATAATTTGTTTGGCCCATTTCGCCTTTTCCAGTATTGTGAGGAGAAAAACGACGGAAATTGCCAAAAAAAAGGAAGGTAAAGACCCCCCCCCCCCGCCTTCAACTTGGAGGTGGCTTAACTTAAGGCCCTTCTGCCAACACAGCGAAGGGTCCCATCACACCTCACCCCCCCCCCCCCACCCCCCTACAGCCGCTTTGTTCGTTTCAGACTTTCACCCACAGTTCAGGTGGAAACACAGAACACCTTTTTCATTTTCCTTTGTTTTTTTTGCATGGGCGCACTTCGCCCCCCCCCCCAAGCCGGTGCGAAGGCCACGCGGAAGTCACATGGGGTCGGTGCAAATCCTAACACTCAGGGGTGCTGCCCGATTCCCTACGCCATTCGCAACGAGTGATGAGTTAAGCAATTGGGAAGGCGTTTGTTTTGTGCGCAAAGCCGAGGGACGGGTGGGGAGAAAGGGGGTGGCGAGAGAGAGAGAGGGAGAGGGAGAGAGGGGGGGTTTTTTTTGGAGGATGGGGGCTGCTGCATGGCATTGAAACCACACCACACTGACCCTGATGGAGGCAGGGAGGGTGTGGAATAGGACACCGCCCCCCCCCCCCCCCACCCCCTCCCCCCGCAGCTCACAGCACGCAGCAGGACAGGGCAGGGGCAGCGGAGGACCCAGCACGAAAGGTGCGATTTCGATCCAATCAACTACACCCCCCTCCCCTCCCCATCCCTACCTCCCCCCCCCCACACCCCCCCAAACCTGGTTGTTGAATTTGGCAAGATTTGACAAGAAGGGGGGGGGGGGGGGGAGGGGGGAGGGGGGAGTTGTTTTGCAGTTTTTTTTGACAAGGTTTTTGAACAGGAAACCTTGCCGGCGCGATAGAAGTATCGCCACCTCTCGACTCCCGGCCCCCCCCCCACCCCAACCCCCACCCCCGCCCAGCTATGCTGGTCACGATTAGGACAACAAAGCCGTGTGAATGCAGCAACACGGCAAGGATCATGAAGGGTGGGTGGGGGTGGGGGGAGGGGGGTGGGAGTGGGAGGACATGGCGAATCCTGTTACAGATTATTTCCTTTTGGCAAAAAAAAATGTGTTCGTTTTGGCCCGATGGGGGGGCGGGTGGGGGGGGGGGGGGGTGGGGGGTGGGGCGCCTTTCACCTCAGAAGTGCAGAAACGCGAGTCGCGTCATGAAAAGAGGATGCCATTTGGCTTCGATAAACGGGCACTCTGGAACTGGTCAGCGCACACAATACACCGCTGCAACTCTCGGGAAAGGCGCAGAGCTGTGCGAGCAGGGGCTCTGGGACCCTCCCCCACCCACCCGAGATCGAGCGACAGCTGTGATGATCATGTGTGGGACAGCGAGTGGTCAGCGAGTAATTTGTTTTGTTGCGCATCTGTGCGTGCATGCGTGTCCAGACGTGCGCAGGTCTTTTCTACGGTGACCCCTGAGACAGGTTGTAGCAGAAAATAACTGTAGCCGGTGCAAATCTCCGAGGCTACCCACCCCCCTCCCTCCCCCCCACCCCCCCTCCTCAATTTAAGTTCAGTCGTGATTTTGATTGTGCGCTGGTTCGTCACCTGTACGGGGGGAGGCAGGCCTGTCGCTAACTTTTCGATTTTGGAGATTTGGTGGGTTGACGCTCCTGTTTTGGGGGGGGGAATCAGGGGGGAAAACACTAGGGGGCAATTTTTCTCGCGCGCGCTTCGCGCGCGCTCGTGTTGTTGCCTAATTTTCCCGTCGGTGGACCACTAGGTGGGCACGGTGTGAGGCGCTGGGTTCCTTCCGTGGTTCCTCTCCCGCTCGCGCCATCCTCGGGTGGAGGAAACCCAAATAATGGCTTTCGGGACCATGCTTTCGACGCTACCCCCTGATGTGCCACGGCCGTTGAAGCGCAAGGACTTGGTTACTAGACGGGCGCGCGAGATGGGGGGTCTGGGGGCAGAGCCCCCCAGCCGCCGGAGGCCACGGTAGTGAACATCTGTTCATTGTGGGCGTACAGGTTCTGTGTGAGTTGGCTGCGTCCCCCTGAGGCTACTGGAGTGGTTGGATTCCCTGACCTGGTGGTAATCGAGTGACTTGAGTACGAGACATGCACCACAGGGGGGTCTGGGGGGCGGAGCCCCCCAGCCGCCGGAGGCCACGGTAGTGAGCATCTGTTCCTGCATAACCATACTCTCTTCGACGTCGACCCAGTGAAAGTGGGTTGACGCTTGGTCGACGCTTGGTGAGCGTCGACCCAGTGTAATCGGGTCAACGCTAGGTAAGCATCGACCCAGCGTAATAAATGGGTTGACGCTTGGTCCAGGCTTGAATGGCAACTCAGTTCCACTGGGTCGACGCTCCAAGCCTCGACCAAGCGTCAACCCAGTTCCACTGGGTTGACGCTGGGTCGACGCTTTTTTATGGGGGGGGAAACCAAAAATCACTGGGTCGACGGTCGACGCTTAGCGACATGCCTGGGGGGGAGGGGGAAGGGAGGGGGGGGGGGGGGGGAAGGACACATGCGCTGCCAACAGTCTTCTTTGCGAGAGACAGCCGGCCGGTAGGCCCGGGAAAACGCAAGTCAAAGAGCTGGGGGGGGGGGGGGGGCGGTGGGCTGGGTGCCGGGGGGGGGGGGGGGGGGACAGAGAAACCCACACACAAATCATCCTGGGAGGATGCGTGGACCGTTTGCTCCTGTCTGACCCCCTTCCCCCCCCAACCCTCTTCTTCAATGGGGACGAAGCGGCCCCCACCTTCGGCGCCCAGCCAAACGAACACCGCCCCTCCCCCATTTCACACAACGTGCACTTTTCGTTGAGAGCACACTGCTGCGACTCAAGGCAATGTGGTTTGAGGCCCTGTGAAAATGTCATGTAGGTGCGAACTCCGAAATCATTTCAGCCGAGTGCGCTCATTTTTCGTTATTTTTTTTTGCGGTATTTTTTCCCCCTTCCCCTCCACGCTTCGTAACGAGTGGAAAAGGCACAGCGCCGTTCAGCAGCAACCGCTCTTAGTTGATGCGTTGACGCTTCTCCACACAAACACCTGAATTGACAACCACACTCTGAGCCCGATGGGAGGGCGGGGTTGGTGTATAGAGCACGTTTCGGTTGCTTGCTTGTGGCGGTGCGGCTGTCTGCTCTCACACGAGAAAGTCACTTCACCATTCAGCAGCAAACCGCTCTTCGCCTGTTTTGTTTGTTGATGCGTTGACGCTTCTACACACGCGACAAAAAATACACCCGGCATATTTTTCTCCGGGCACTCAACCTGAAGGTGAACAGGCCGATACCCCTGGCACGCAACACTCAGCGGTTGGGCATCCCCCCCTCTCCCTCCAGCACACGCACGCTGCCCCCAAGCATTGCTGCAGGGGGGGAAAAAAAGATAGGGCTATGAATAATTTGCGCCACAAAAAAAACACAAAAAAACCAGATAAAAAACATGGATGACTAAGCCGTGATGAGTGGGAAGCCCCCCTATCGCTCTCTCTCGCCCAACCTCAAACCTCCGCATAGACTGCGATTGCGGTGATGTCATCATCGGACCCCTTCGCCAGCGCAAGGCTCGTGACAGCCGACGCAGCCGCACGGGCATTCAGACCCGCCTTCCCCCTCATTGCCCGATCCGCCGTCGAACACGCCGCGCTGTTCCGCACGGTGCCCCACACTCCATCCGTCGCAAGCAGCAGCATCAGAGGGGACGCGGGGCCTGGCTTGGATGCCACCTTGCCACCCGCCTGCCTTTTGGAGCTCTTCCGTGCAACCCCGCTACCACACGGGGCTGCAGGCTGCAGGCAGTGCATCAGCACTTCAGGGATACAGGAAATCGCGTCGGGTGCCTCCGCCTTCACATCACCGTCGCCAAGGGTCCTGGTTGGCTCCAGGCCTGCAACACGCCCATACTCAGTCCGGTAGCCTGTGCGTGCAACACGCTCGCACTCTGCGGGGTTGGAGAGCTGATGGTCCTCTGTGAGTGCAACAGCAGCACCGTCGCGCATCAAAACCACGCGGCAGTCACCCAGGTGCGCCACGAAGCAGTAGGGGACCTGCTTGCGGAGCATCATGATTGTGACGCAGGCGCCTGAGAAGTCGTGCACAGTGGAGATGATGTGGTCGTCGAGGGTGCGGTACACCCGCTCCAGGCGGCCCGAGAGCTCCTCGCGGAAGTCTTCCGGCGAGGTGTGCAGCGCGGACTCATCGCAGCCGCGCAGCGTCTCCAGCACCATCCCAGGCATGAGGTGGACGCACTGCATCACAGCCGCCCGCCCGCCGTGCCCATCCAGCACGCCGTAGACGGCCCAGTCGTCCTCCTCCACCACAAAGCACCGGTCCTCATTTTTGAAACTCGCAATCCCAGCTGTCCCGCTCTTCACGAAACGAACCATCTCGGGTGGGGAGGGGGACGGGGCTGTGTGCGGAAGGGGTGTGGCGTGATGCGCGTGTGGGAGAGTGGCGTCTGGGCTCGCTCGGTGCGCCCTGCACTGAAGAGAGGCTGATCTCTTGGTGTGTGTGTGGAGGGGAGGGGTGGAGGGGAGGGGAGGCTTGGAACCATCAGGTTGTGCCGTGCACTCCTTCCAGAATTAGCACGACCCGTGCCGGCGTTAGCTCCCAAAAACACGGCGGCCCGCTCGCACCCATCATTGCATTTTTGAGATTCGGCGGTAGCCAGCAGGCAGGAAACTACTTCACCAACGTTTGCACCATTCCACCCCCCCCCTCTTGAGATACTCTCTCGGTCCACACAGTTGCCTTTTTTGGCGTCGGGCACACGCGACAGCTGCAAGCTCGGCTTGATGCGTCCCACAGATGGACGCCATCTCCGAGCTTATTTAACGATTGCTTTGAAGGATTTGAACGAAATTTTTAGCCCTGCTCTTAGACTTACAGTCCCTCTGGGGGGCAGTGGTCTGAGGTGTTTGGTTTTAGCACCGTCAGCCGCCATCCCAAGGTGCTGACATGGCCAGATCAGTCACGTGCACAATTACATGCATCGTCGTGTCTGAAGACCATATCGAACCCCTGTGAGGGAGGGCGCGAAGGCGATAAATATACACTGCAAACCCCAGGGCTTTCGGTCGAACAAACCCTCCCTTTTCGTTGTTTCGCGGCTTTGCCGCGCTCCATCGCACCACTCCCCGCCCCCCCCACGACAACCAAAAGACAAAACACCCAAACCAAACCAAACAAGGGCTGGCGTACCACTGCAGACAACACCCACTCACCGGCACAATGGCTCCCGCGACGCCCTTTCACTTTTTTGGCATCGGCCACCACAGCCCCGAATCACGTCACAGCCAGGGCAGCGACGGCCCCCCCACCCCAGCCACACCCACACGCGTGACATTTTTTGTGTCGGCACGCCATTTCCCCTCTTCTTGCGTTAGTTTTCCTTTTGTAAAAAGAAAAGTCTGGCCGCCTGTCTCTTCCCTCGCCCCCACCCCTTCCCCCACACCACCCCCCCCCCCCCCAGCACACCGGTGCGCAGGCAATCACGGCAGCGCTGCGTTGGCAAGTGTCCCCGATGCGCAGGCAGGAGGGGCGGGGGTGGAGAGAGAGAGAGAGATGCAGAGAGACTTTTCAGGCCCCGCCAGCCTGTGGGGAGCGAGGGACGGGCTGGGCGGGGTGGGGGTGGGGGACGGGGGGGGGGGGGGGGGACGGGGGGGGAGCAGTAGCGAGGCAGAGAAAATTACAGGCAAAAGGCGCAAAATTTCCTGAGTTGGGCTGCGGCCGAACAGAACATAAGTCCAGAGGTGAACATGCCCATCCTGTAAGCTTTCGGCCTGCAGAAAATGTGAGAAGCCAAGAGACGGCTGTTGTGCCTGCGCCAAATCCGGGCAAAGCAAAATCAAACCTCGATACGCCTGATGAGGAGGCTGTCTTTGTTGCCCACAAAGCGCCGCCTGCTATCCTTTACGACACTGGCAGGAGCCCCTGTTGCAGGGAATAAAATGCGGGGCAGCATCACAAAAACCGGTTGTGAAGCGACACAAGTTTGACACACAGTGGCACGGAGCGAAGGCTGCCTGCCCTACGACATTCTGGTTCGTTACTTTCGACGTGTCGCTGCCCTTTCATCGTTCGTAACTAGGAAAAAATGAAACGGGCAGCTCCAATGCGGGAGGGGGGGGGGGGTTGAGGGTTTGGGCAAGACAGAATTCGTAACGTTGCAAACTGGGGGGGGCCTCACTCGGTGGCACCCAGGCGGGTTGTTTCGCTCAGCCCACCACCTATTCCCTCACAAACCCCTTCACCCGCAGCGCGATTTCCAGAAGCCCGGTGACCGCGCCACGCCCGTCCTCCTCCCCGACCAAAGGGTACTGCATGATGATCGCTTTGCCACCTACGTTGAGGCTGGGCACCACGTCGCGCAGCACCAGGTCGACCCGTCCCTTGTATTCCTTCCCGATGGCCTGTGGATGGGTGAGAGTGGTGCGGTAATTCCAAAGCTTCAATTTGGAGTATAGTCAAGTGCTGCCCGCCGCGCTTTCATTTATTTTTTTGCCTTGACAGAAGTAATGTGGGTCCCACTGGAACCAAAGGCAAGGATTGTGCATACCTTAGAGCCAAAGACACTGACGCGGATGGCGTCATTCGGGGGGACCACGAAGCGAGCCCTGTGGTCAAACCTGCAGCAGATGGGTCGGGGTGGGGTGACTTGTGTACACATCTTGTGGAGAGCAGACCTGCCGCCGAGGAACAGGAAGAGGATCCCAACAGGCAACACCACACACACAACACGCACACATGGATCGCCACACACGTGAATCTTTTCATACGAGTGTAGACAGCACTTGCTCTTGGTGTGATGTCCAGTGTGATGTCCACTGTGACACACACACACAGTCATCAGCCCCCGGGGGGCTGGGAAACCCCACAATCAAATGCATACTTTGGGCTGAGAGACCCTTTCACGGTCGGCGTTACGGACTTCTGCGGGTTGTTGTGGTCGGTGCCGACCTTCCCATCCTTCACCGCACGGAGCTTGATCTCGCAGAAGACATTCTTCGACGTGCCTGCGAGGTGCTTCGCCGACACGATGCACAGGTCCATGATCAGCACCTTGCAGGTATCCATCGCCTTCACAACCTTCTCCTTCACGATGTTCCGCCTCTCCGCACGGATCTTCGCAACATCCTTCGTCAGCTCGTCCTTCCGGAGCGGCGGCTCTATCATAAGCTCAAACTCCATCAAACCCTCCTTCCGCACCTCCGCGACTGCCGCCTTCAGCTCCTCAGATGTCGAGACGGGGGTGCCGTGCACTTCACAGATCACAGAGGCGGCCTTCATCCCTGCACGCTCCGCCGCACCACCCGGGGTGAGATCGATCGCACGCACCTTCCCCGCTAGCGCGAGCAGCCCGTGGATCCCGATCACCTCATCCACGGCGTTGAGCTTGATGGTGATGGGAACAGCCCCGAGGCCCTGGTTCTTCCCGGTGCTCCCAAGCGACTCGCTGTCGTGGTCGGCATGGGGGTCGACATGCCCTGCATCGTGCCCCGACTCCGACCCTGCCTCCAGCGCTGCGTCTGCCGCATCAGCAGCTGCTGCTGCCTCCTCCTCCGCCTGGCGCTGCGCTGCCTGCTGCTGCATGCGTGCCGCCTCCTCGTCGCGGCGCCGCTGCGCCTCCTCCTCCAGCATCTTCTGCGCTTCGACCATCGCTTCGGCGCGTTTCTTCGCGTCCTCTGCAGCCTTGCGCTCTGTCTCGAGGTGTTGCTGCGCCACGCGCTGCGCCTCTTCTGCCTCCTCGCGCTGGCGCTGCGCTTCGGCGAGGAACTCCGCCTGCGCCGCCTTCTCCTGCTCGTCCAGCGCCTGCTTTTCTCGCGCCTCCGATTCCCGCCGCGCCGCATCTGCAGCCGCCTTCTCCGCAGCCTCCCGTGCCGCTGCTGCCTCTGCCTCGCGCAGGCGTGTCTCTTCCTCCCGCCGGCGTGCCTCAGCAGCTTCGCGCTCGGCGCGCTCTGCGCGCTCCCGTTCCGCAGCGGCTTCGGCCTCCTGCCGTGCCTGTTCCGCCTCCGCTGCAGCGGCGGCCTCGTGTTCTCGTCTCACCTTCTCTTCAGCCTTCCGCTGCTTCTCGGCTTCCTTCTCGCGCTCCGCCTTGTGTTTTAAGTCGTCGAGATGCAGGAGCTGTGATGTGGGTTGTGGTGTGGTGTGGCCAAAGTGAAAATAAGGCGAGCTACGTGTGTGGGTCTGCATCACATAACTGGCTGCAGAAGTGACACAGTTTTTTTTGGCACACAGTTGCACAGAGAACGGAAAGGCCCGGTAGGTGTCTGCCCGGTGGTGCGTCTGCCGCTCTTGCCATGCGTGGTCCATACCCATGAGTCAAGATCCCGGTTGCCCATGTCTTCACCGCCCGCCTTTTTCACAGCATCTGCGATGAGTCGTTTGATTGCCGTCACAAAGTCCTCACCGTCGCCCATCATGGACCTGTGGGGCGTGGTTTGCGGGTGCAGGCATTGTGTTTGCAAATCGCACCCCTTTCGCTAAAATAAGAGAAAGGAACCACCCAGCAACTGCACTGATGAAGGTCGGTGCGAATGTGCACACAGTCACGTGAAGCTTCAGTCGTACAATTTCCTTCATTAATTCCCGACTTTCGCTTCGTCGCGAAGCAACATTACAAGCGGCAGTTTTTCCATACCAGATCTTCGCAACCTCGCGCACCTTCAGTCCATCGATAAACTTTTCCACAGCCGGCCCCGGCGGCGCGCCTGTCTTCTGGGCATACAGCTCTTTGATCTCCGCGGTCTGCATCGTGCCGCCCTCCTGCTACCCAAGGTAAGCGTAAGCAACCTTCGATATTTTTGGCCGCAGCTCTCACAGGCTGGCCACTGCCACCACCACCACCACTACCACCGCCACCGCCGCCCCTCCCGCAGCACACCTCCGGGGTCGGGCGGGCGCAGGCGCCAGCAAGAACACCCTCGCTTGTGTATATGTGGCACACGTGACACTCCTCGAAGGAGCCTGTCCCTGCGTTGGAGGTGGTGTTGTGAAGGTGAAGTGGGGTCGAAAAATGCGTCATCAACGGCGACAGAGAGAGAGGGAGAGGGGGGGAGAAGGGTCACTTTAGGAGGCGGCATGAATCAGAGGCAACAATGGATGGGGTGAGGAGGGAAGTTGTCTGCAGTAGAACTGTCGATACGTACGGGGGGCCGTGAGGAAACCGCCACCGAAGCGGGACTGCTGAATGGTGGTGAGTGTCCTCAGAGGCTCCCTTCCAACCTTGCTGGCAGCACTGCTAGCAAGTGGTAAAACACACGCAAAAGGGGGAAGCGGCAGCGCGAACTCTGGGGCTTGGAGGACCCCCATGCTCGCATTGTAAACAGTGCAGCACACACATCATCTGAAAAGTGGCACCTGGAAAGGTGTCACCTGGCAGGGCCAAACCGGGGCAGACACACACACGTGAATTGCTTTTTGAGTAGACTTTAGAATTGTCGCCACGGTGCGTCTTTGGTGTACCTCCTCCTATTCATGATCGGTGAAAGCCGCTGAAGTTTGCCGAAAAACTGCCGACAGTAAAGAACGCCCGCCGCCTTAGTGCACAAAACACCAGAGCTCCGCTCCAAACGCGGTTTCCACAGCCACACTGACCACATTCGCCAAAAGGCAGCAGCACCTGCCGGCGACCCCTCCCTTCCCTCTCCACCCCCTCCGGCTGCTCCCCATAGGATCGACGGCGTGACAGCAGACACGACAGGGATCTGGACAGCAGCGTTGCAGTGCACCTGCAGGTGGTGATGATCGACACTGAAAAGCGTGAGGGAGCACCTCGTATGTACGTTCGTCACCACGGTCAGGAGGGCGGCAGGCAGGTGGACGACACGCACGTGGTTCAGATACAACAGCCCCGCAGTGGTGTGTGTGCCGGAGTCTCTGAAGGTGGCGTGGGGCACCCCCGGCAGAAGCAGGAGTGTGTAAGCAGTGCACAGGTGCCGGAGTGCGCTCCGTGTGTGCACTACCGAGCAGTGGGTTCCCCACCCCACCAAGCAAGGTGCAGACAAGGGGGGGGCGTCACAGTGTCGACCCCTGTGCAGAGGAAGGGCACAGGCACGGTGGGGCGATGCCGAGGACAGACCGCAGGCGCCAGGAAGCGGCACAGGTGGGGGTAATGTTGCCCGCACAACCGGGAACACTCTTGGACACACCAGATGGTACGGGGGAGCAGACTGTAGTGCACAAGACACCAGAGCGCCATGTTGCTCAACTTCGACCTCCTCGGATGCTGGCGGCTGCTTCCAGCTGAAATACGACTCGGAAACCTGTCTTGCACACATCCATGTGCCACACTGCGGCCCGTGTGTGCACTACGCAGCACCCACAGCCCCACCAAGCACACTGCATGCAGTGGGTGGCGTCACAGTGTCGAGCCCTGTGCATTGAAAAGGTACAGGCACCGTGGGCCCACTGCCGATCACAGTCCGCAGACTCCAGGAGGTGTCACAGATGCGGATGTCCTTGCGATCGCAGATGGGCATACAGGGGGGGACGCCTGGTGTCACAGCTCCACTGCCCACAGAGGTATGGCCTTCAAGCTTCTGCAGCTCCTTCCCTGTTAATGTACCCCAGACACGGACGCTCTCGTCGGCAGATCCTGAGATGATCTTCGATCCGTCAGGGGTGACAGCGACAGAGGAGGTGTGGCCTTCAAGCTTCAGCAGCTCCTTCCCTGTTGATGTATCCCAGACACGAACACTCTTGTCCTCAGATCCTGAGATGATCTTCGATCCGTCTGGTGTTACCGTCACAGAATGCACCCATTTGGTGTGGCCTTTAAGCCTCTTCAGCTCCTTCCCTGTTGATGTATCCCAGACACGGACGCTGTAGTCGACAGATCGTGACATGTTCCTGTTGACAGATCCTGAGATCTTCGATCCGTCAGGGGTTACAGCGACGGAGTGGACAGGGTCAGTGTGGTCTTTAAGCTTCTGCAGCTGCTTCCCTGTCGATATATCCCAGACACGGACGCTCTTGTCCTCAGATCCTGAGATGATCCGCGATCCGTCTGGGGTGACAGTCACGGAGTTGACAGGAGAGGTGTGGCCTTCAAGTTTCTGCAGCTCCTTCCCTGGTGATGAATCCCAGACACGAATGCTCTTGTCGACAGATCCTGAGATGATCTTCGATCCGCCAGGGGTGACAGTCACGGAGTAGACATAAGAGGTGTGGCCTTCAAGCTTCTGCAGCTCCTTCCCTGTTGATGCATCCCAGACACGAACGCTCTTGTCCTCAGATCCTGAGATGATCTTCGATCCGTCTGAGGTAACAGCCACGGAGTAGACAGGCCCTCAAACTTCTGCAGCTCCTTCCGTGTTGATGCATCCCAGACACGAACGCTGCTGTCATCAGATCCTGAGATGATCTTCGATCCGTCTGGGGTGACAGCCACGGACTTGACAGGAGAGGTGTGGCCTTCAAGCTTCAACAGCTCCTTCCCTGTTGATGCATCCCAGACACGGACGCTCTTGTCGTAGGAACCCGAGATGATATTCGATCCGTTTGGGGTGACAGCCACGGAGTGGACAGCCGAGGTGTGGCCTTCAAGCTTCAGCAGCTCCTTCCCTGTTGATGTATCCCAGACACGAACGCTCTTGTCGTCAGATCCTGAGATGATCTTCGATCCGTCTGGGGTGACGGCCACGGACGTGACCTCACAGATGTGACCCAACAGAGGCGGGAGAGTGGTACCGAAGGAGGAGCTCTTCCAGTTGGAGTCTGTGAGATTGCCCTTCCAGATAATTGCGTGCTCCAGCCAGCAGTTGTGGAAGCGGCTCCCCGTCAGCACAGTCCCACACAGGCGTGCGTGGCGCAGATCGCTGTCCTGCACAAGCACACCCGAGAGGTCGCACCTGAACGTATACCGCATGCGTGCGGCGAGTGCCATGGCATTGGAAGCAGCCGCCAGCGATACCTCATCACCGCCAGCACCACGGGTCGCCAGGACCAGCGGTAGCAGCTCCTCCGTCACCTTTGTCTCGAGCGCGTCGCCTCCACGTGCGAGCACTGTGTCCGCAAAGTACTGCAGCACGTTCGGTGCATCCTGGCTGAAGGCCCTGCGCAATTTGCACCCAAGCGTGTCGCCCACATCGCCCTTGCGTGCCAGGCGGCGCGCCACAAGGAACTCCCCAAGCGTCTTGTGGCGGAATGCAAACGCGCTGCTGTCGTCGTCGAAGCTCTCCACACGAAGCGGGAGAACCCGGAACGCCTCGTCTGCCTTTGCACGGTCCACGTTGTCCTCCTTCAACAGGCGCGCCCGCTCATTCCCCAGCACGCCCTGCCACGTCTGTGCCTGCAGCATCGCACACGCAATCAGTTCCCCCACCCGCAGCACCTCCTCCACGCGCGCTGCACCTTCCGACCCCTGACGCAACTCCACCTCCACGTGCTTCTGCATGTACGTCTCGTACACCGCGACATCACTCAGGGACTGCTGTGCCTGTGTGCCGCACGATGACAGCTCGCGCTGAGCGTAACACGCCATGTGAAGCAGGAACGGGTTGCGCAGCTGCGACAGCACCGCCACCTCAGCGTCTGCGTGTGGAGGAACTGGTTCGGGTTCACCCTGCTGCTCCGCCTTCGTCACCTCTGCTGCACGCACCTTGCTGATGTATGTCACCACGTCTGCCTGCGTGAAGGGCTGCATGTACAGCGACCTCGTCCCATCCCCACAGATTTGTGACGCTGTGTGATCCACGCTCTTCAGGTACTCGCCACGCGTTGTCACGATCACGCTGCACTGCTTCGCACACCACGGGTGGAGCTGCAGCACCCCTTGCCCGCCACTGGCCTTGTACGCCACGCTCAAATCTGTCTGCGTCAGTCCCACCTCGTCCAGCGAGTCCAGGATCACCACAACGTCGTAGACACTGCTCAGGTGCTCCAACGCAGCCTCCTCCAGCCCGAACGACTTCCTGATGAACTCGTCGATCCCGCCGTGTGTTGTGAAGGTGGACGCACCAATCGACGGCAGCGCAACAAAGACAGGGAACACGGGCTTCTTTCTCTGTCCCGCCACCCCGCCTGCATCCTCCTTCTTCTCCTGCAGCAGGTGGCACAGAACAGCAATCGACGCAGATGTCTTCCCAGTGCCTCCGTCCCCGACCAGGCACAGCGGGTGCCGCCCCGTCCCCCCGCCTCCGACTCCGCCCCCTCCTCCGCGTGCCCGTCTGCCGCCAGCCACTCGTCCACCTCGTGCAGCAGCATCCTCGTCTCCGCCTCAGGCACATGTGTGTCGTCCCCGACCCTGCCCTCCACGTAGCCGTCCAGGAACTCCGCAAAGAGCGACGCTGTGTGATGCAGTACCTTACGCACCGCCTCAACCTAATCCGCCACAGAGTAGTGGGTGCCGTTGTCGTTGTTGCTGCTGTCGTTCTTCTCGTCATGATGCTCCGCCACCTCCTGCATCACAATCACGTCGAAGGGCTGCCCCACCATGCGCAGCAGCGTCGGGGACAGCTTCCACTGCACCCGGAACTCGATGTTGCTGTCGTACAGCAGCTCTGCCTCCTCCGGCTCCGAATCAGCCGCGTCAGCTTCGCAATCAACGGCCGGAACGTCGCAATCACATGCAGCTGTGCCGGTGCAGGCTCGAGCTCGAACACGCTGCCTGCCGCAGACTCACGTACTTCCTTCGACAGCCCAATCGTCCGCATTGCCTGGTTCATCCCGAAGTACAGTGCCGGCCGCATGTACTTCGCCCCGTGGTTCTGCAGCACAGCTGCGTCGCTGAAGTCCTTGTGGTAGTCCTTCACGATGAGTGCACCATTTGCCTTGCACACAATATCGCACGTGTCGCTGTTGACTTCGTAGTCCACGCAGTCACAGGTGAAGAGGTAGCCTGCGCACAGATGCTCGAACCAGTCGTCCACCGCCATCCAGTCTTCGATCTCGTCTGGCGCATTCTCCACACGCTGCAGCACCCGCTGCACAACAAACCGCAGCCCCAGCAGCATGCTGTCCACGTGCTTTGCCCGGTACCCGAGATCCGGCTGCACCGCCAGCAGCTGCACCAGCCACTCCAGCAGCGGTGTCTCGCACCCCGCGTCCTTACGCGTGAAGCAGATCTTCCGCCCGTCCACGTGGTTCTCCAGCCGCTCACTCGTCTTGTCCTTGTCGGTGGGTTTGTGTGCAGTGACATCCTGTGGCACCGGCTGAGCCACCGACTGCTGCTGTTGCGGTGGCTCCGATGCAGTGCGGGGTGCATCAGCAGCTTCAGCACGTGTCCTCAAGGCTCGTCTGTGAGGAAGTGCCGCAGCCTGCTGGCCACCTCCGTCTGCATCTTACCCACGTGCTCCGCGAGCGCCGCCAGCAGCGCACTGCGTGTGTCGCCATCACGGTGCTGCAGTGCGTACCACACCGGTGTGCGCCCCTCCCCGTCCGGAACGCTGGCTGCCCCGCACCCCACCAGATACTTGACTGCTTCGGCAGCAGCGGGAACCCCCCTGCACGCGGGCTGCAACACCTCGTGCAGCAGCGTCCGCCCGGTGTGTGGGTCCGCCGCCTTCACCTCCGCCTTGTGCTTCTCCAGCAGCTGCCGCCACATCCCGCCCTCCAGTGCCTCCTTCACAGCGTGTGTGCTGCCCCACCATCCCGCCCACCCACTTGCGCTGCACTTGGCACCACTCCTAACTCGTGCGTGCTGCTCGTGCAGTGCCCTGTGGGGAATTGATGCACGCGGGTGAGGTGGAGTCCCAGGCCCGTTGGCAATGTTGGATTAACAGGTCGGCATCAAACAGAACTACTACGCGACGAGACCTGCTCCACGAGAACAGACACACCAGGCACGCGCTATCAACCGCTCAACTTTTCTCCAGCAAAACACCCAGTCGTTACCCAGGCTGGTGTTTCCAACACTGAGGGCAATGGTCGGACTGTGCTCTGTCAGAATACTGTCCGCACAAGGCTCTCATGAGCGTAGTGCCACACCCCGTATTTCCCGCCAAAACATGCTTGTCGGTGAGGGCCCAACCAGTCCCTCAGCAAAGCACATCATGCACCACACAATGCACCACCTATGGAGCCCATTGAGGTGCTCTCCTGCCAAGCGCTGCTATACTGGGGGGTGTGGGGTGGGGTGGGGTAGGTAGGGTGCGTTCCGAAGTGTTTCTGCCGCATTTTGGCGTCATATCATTACAACAACAACAACAAAAAACGCGTCCTATATTTTCTTCGCCCCTTCCGTCCATCATGAATGGAAGGTGTGCCCACCCACCGTTCCCGGCGCCCTTCGCCTTATAGGCTTTTGTCTGTCCCTCGACGTTTATTTTCCTGCAGACGGCAACAAACAATGGAAGGCTTTGCTCGGAAGTGCAGTAAGTGAGTCCACCCCGGTATGGTGTGGTCGGTGACCAAAACTGCACACAGCTTTTTGACATAGGAGCAGAACGACCCAACAGCTGGTCGGACCAGGTCTCGACGGATGCGCACAATGTGGCGTTTTTTTGCTAGAGAAAAAAAACGGGGCAAGTGCAATAGCTACCACACAACCCACACCCAGCGCCACCACACTACCAACCCTTCCCCCTTCTTTTGGCATCCACAGCCACCAGCTTGACCTTGTATGAGACGATCAGGCAGACCTCGCCCACCCACCCACTCCATTAGTATTTATTTGGCTCTGCTCTGCGGCAAACGTTGTCCTGGATTACGGCTTGTCCTTCCCCCAGCAGCCAACCCCCCCCCCCCACCCTCCAAACAAAATTGAAACACAAAAAAACGGGGGCGCGAAGAAACTTCTCTCACCGCAGAGGAGGCCCTCAGCACCCATCCACCCACCCACCGCCCACAACCCCTGCTTGGCTGTGCGATCCCTGCTGCTGTTAGAAAGGCTCCTTCGCAAAGACGAGAAATACTTTGGCACTAAAAGTGCGAGAGGAAGAGAAAGGCGAGGGGCGCGCAGAGAGCGCCCCTCGCGCACCCCCCCCCCATGTTATCCCACACCACCCACCCCCGCAAACCCCCCCCCCCTGCCCCCCTTGCCCCCTCTGCCTGTGCTGCGGTGTGATTTGCGTGTTTGTCGTTACCAAAAAAAAGGGGGGGGGAGCCCGATACCGGGGGGTTAGCCAAGTGTTTTTCCCTCCCCCATTTTTCGGCACCGACAAAACCGCAAGCCTGGCTCGAGCTGCCATCCCATGCGTTGCAGCTCTCACCTGCACACAGGGCACACAACGTTGCTAGAAGCCTCTCCTCAACAATTTTGAACGATGTTTTTGGGCATGTCTGTTCTCTTCCAGTGAGTCTTTTCTACCGTGACCTGGGGCAGGCTCTCGCAAAAAAAAGGGGGGGGGGGGGTTCGGTGGTGATTCACCTCTAAATAGGAGGAAATTCACCAAAAGCGCACCGTTTTCCATTTCGACGATCCGTATCGCGAAGGCGCTCCCTGTAATATTGCCGGTTCTTCGCAGACCAACGCAGACCCAGTGAGCTGGCCACCCCAGGGACGGCGACCCACTCCTGTGGCGTACGACAAAAGCCGTTGCTTCTTTATTGAGGGTCAAGAAGTGCAGAAGGATCGACACCACACCACCACCACCACCACCCCGGTGCCCAAACTGACACCGCTTTAGCACAGAGAGCAAGACAGAGTGGGGCGGAGGGGAGGATGTGGGCGCCCAAAACATCTCCCTATTTTATCCCCCTCCCACCTTTTTGGCGTGCCACCCCCCCACCCCCCGCCTTGTTAGCAACACGCACACCAGCCTTCATCGCAACACGAGTTATAAAAAAACAGCATCTGGGTGGGCCTTCGATGCAGTGTCGAAAAACCGGCGCGTTTTATTTTTTGGTGCGTTTCCCCCCTCTCTTCATACGGTGAAAGAATCGCCAAAAAAATCCTTTTTTTTGCCGAAATCGTGCTCCTTTCGCTTCAGAGGACCACCCCTGCCAGCAACTGTGGGAGAACAGTTCCGGACAGCTTTCTGTTGAGACGCATACATGCATCTCTCAAAGGCTGTGTTGAGTCGCACAAAAATATCCGATAGCGAGTCCACACACACCCCCCCCCTCCTTCCCCTCCCCCCTTTTGCCAGGTAAAGCTTTTACTTTTTGTTGTATTTTTTTGCCAGATTTCCACGATGCGTTCACCCCCTGTTTGTTTGTTTAAGATCTAACACAGATTTTTTTACTTCTTTTTTTCCCGTTGTATGCGGCGGGCACGCCTCCCCACACGGACATTGTAGATGGGGACGTGTGGAATGCAGGGGTGGGGTGAGGGTAGCAAGAAAGTGGACAACGAGGGGGTGGGGGTATGGGAAAAAACCACGGGCTTCTCACAGGGGCAGGGTTGTGTAGGACAGAAGAGGTCCACAGGAGGACGACGCACATTATTTTTTTTTTGGGTGTGTCCCCGGCACTGCACGCATTTGTGTCTGAGTTGTGTGGAGACAGTGTGGAGATCGCGCCAAAAGCAAGGCACTAGGTTTGATACCCCACTGCCGCAAAAAAATATAGTTTCATGTGTATGTGTATCGTGGCCTTGCTGAGTGAAGTTGATTCTGTACGCATCATGGTAGGCAGGTGTATGACACTGTGTGTTTTGAAACCAGAATTTGTGTAGCGTACTCTTTGCTAGGGTACTGACCACGCTGCCTGTGTGTGCTGTGTGATTCTTCTTTGAAATCAGATTTTGCAGTGTGGTGTGTGTGTGTGTGTGTGTGTGTGTGTGTGTGTGTGTGTGTGTGTGTGTGTGTGTGTGTGTGTGTGTGTGTGTGTGTGTGTGTGTGTGTGTGTGTGTGTGTGTGTGTGTGTGTGTGTTATGCGTGCAGTGCAAGAATGTGCGAATGGATTCCATATGCTTTTTTTTGGGAGCTACAGACAGGGTTGCTGTAACAAGTGAACTTACAACGTATGAGACAATTGTGTCGGGCTTTGCGACCTCCTATTCCCGGCAGGCGCATCCGCGCGTGTGTTTCGTGGAACCAGTCAGGGCCAATGGCAAATCCGGAACCAGAAAACCCCAAACGACAGGTTGCACCCCTCAGCGCAGCCCACCCACCCACCCGACAACTGAACAAAGAACCCCCCACCTCCAACCCGTTTGTCTGTGCGCATCTGCATGTATGGGTGATCCATGCACGCGATAACGACAGCACTTTTTGCTTTTTTTTTACCGTGACCTGAGACAGGCTGTTGAAACATCGCACTCCCTTTGCTTTATAGCAGAACCACCTCCGGTCCAGCAAGCTGTAAAAAATATAGAAACCCAGCTCTGACCGCCCTTCGTTGAACGCGCACTGCTGTGTCCCGAACCCGTATGGAGGCTCTCTGAAGTGGCATTAAAGGTGCTGACTCCTAAAGCTTTTCAGACGTACGAATTTCCTTTCGTTTCTTCGCGACCTCGCCACGTTTCATCGCTTGTCACGGGTAAACACTACATGGCATATCCCCAGAAAATGGGCTGCACAGAACACCACGGTGTCAGTCAACAGCCGTGAAAACATGCACCCAAGCCACAAGTCCCTAGAACTGCGGATCTTCCATGCTCTGCCGTGCAAGCTGCTTTGCCTGTGGGTGTGCGTGAGATGTGTGGATGTGGGGTGCAGCATTCAATTTTGCACGGCAAAGCCTCCATAAAAACTATCTGTGCCCCCCCCCCCCCCCTAGGCATAGACCCCGATAAGAGGGGGTCGGGGGTCGGGGGGGTCAGGGGTCGGGGGTCGGGAGGGGGTCCGAGGGGGTCGCCTTGAGGAATTTGCCTGAATGGGGACCACCAATAAGGGGTGTTCATAGGCACCCCATGGCCAAAATGACCCCACTGCGATCCGCACAAACTCCAAACATTCAAAAGAACGGGTTTTTGAAAAATCCGAGGGGGGGGGTCGGGGAGGGTGCCGCTGGGTGGGTAGGTGGCATGGTGTGTGCCTCCCAGGCATCTCCTCCCATGAATATCCCTGGACCAGACCCACATTTCATGAGTGAAGCTTGGTACTTCTATCCACGAAATGACCCCACTACGATCCGCAGAAGTCCCAAATATTCAAAAGGACGGGGTTTTGCAAACCCTGTGTGGGGGGGTCGGAGGGGGTCGGGAGGGGGGCCGACCCCTCATACTCCGACCCCCCAAGTTTGCAACCCCCCATTTTCCGACCCCTGAGAAATAGTGCAAAAGTTCCGACCCCCAAGTTCAGACCCCCTTCCGACCCCTCCGACCCCCCGTATTCCGACCCCCGAGAACAATGGGGGGTCGGGAGGGGGGCCGACCCCCTCTGACCCCCATATCCGACCCCTCGATTCCGACCCCCGGGTTTACGACCCCCATTCTCGACGAGGACCACCTCTGCATTTCAGGGGTGTTGTGTGGCACCTACACCAACAAAGTGACCCCACTACGATCCGCACGGAGTCCAAACAATGCAACAGAGGGAGAACCCCGCGTTTCCTCGGGAAAAACCCAGGGTTTTTCCCAGATATTTGGGGGGGGGGGGTCTTTTATAAGAGGGGGTCGGGGGTCGGGGGTCGGGTGGGGTCAGGGGGTCGGATTCTTATCGGGGTCTCTGCCCCTAGGGGGGGCTAAAACCGTAAAGATGCCCCAATTTTCAACATCACCCCAGAGAGGCCCCCATGGGCACCAAAAGGTCGGAAACACCCCATATCACCCCGGAAACTCGGTATCTGACCGGAATAGGCCCGAATTCGGCTCAGAAAGCATGTTTTTTGCGACTCTAATTTTGTGGCTCAGATGTGGTACCAGTGCCGAGCCAGTTTGCAGCATGCAAACCGACTTCAACCGAATCCTTCATCGATCAAGACCCGATTGAGGCCGTGGAGCGATCAAACATCGCCATCGGAGCACCCGGGGGCGACAAGCAGCACCACGGGGGCAGGGGCAACAGTGCTCTGCACACAAGTTCACGGTGTGCCACCCCGCATTAGAGCACGCGGAGAAGGAAGTGGTGGCAGCCTGGCGCGAAAGGGTGGGAAGGCCATCCTTGCAAGGTTCAGTGAGATGCAGGAGCGATGACATCTTCTTTCACACCCTGAGGCCTCAGCTGCCCTGGATACTGTGCCCCTGACCACCGATAGGGTGGAGTGCTGTCATGGGGTCACATCCTGGTGATCATCGCGACAGATCGCCGCCAACCCCTATCGCATTGGGCAGCTCACGGTATTCAGGCAGAACCTCCGCACACAACTGCAGCTCGGGATGGATCTCCTCTCTACCGACAACGAGATCCATTAGGCGCGGCAGCGGGCAACCCTCCTTTCGCATGCGGAGGCGTATGATGAGGCATACGCTGTACGAAAGAAGGCGGATCTTCAGGGCAGGTACTCTTTCCGTACGTATTCTTGATTCAAAGAAAAGGTGAAAGGGGCGAAGACGATCAAGCCTGGCCCGAAGTAGCTCAAGTGCGACGACATTGATGCACTGGAAACACATGTCTTCAAGCCCCCAGTGCCCGCAGAAAAGATTTCCCGGCGGCGGTTGCTCGAGGGTCATTTAGGGGGCCGAAGCGGTACCACATCTGAGCCACCTGAAAAAAACCAGGAAAAATCACGTTTCTGGGCCTCTCTGGACCACATAGGTCACCGAAACCCCCCAGAAACACGTTTCCAGGCCGGTCTGGGTCGGTTTCTAACCTTGATTTCACACTTAGGGGTGCTCCCTGAAAAAGTGGGGTATCTTAACGTTTTTTTGGTTGAATTAGCCCCCCCTACCCCCCCCCCCGCTGGATCGAATAAAGTGACGACAAAAACGAGACAACAAACCAATCACTGCCGAAAGTTGTGTTGCTGGAACGCAGGCTCCACTCTTTGTACACCACTCCCCGGTCTAATGAAGTGGTGTGAGTGGGGCCGCGCGTTGTCATCCGAAACAAGAACATCTCTGTGATCAACCACCAGCCTCCCTTCCGCAAGGCGAAGACACAAAACGGACCCACCAGCATACTTTGCGGCGCCAAAGCTTCTGCTTGTCGGCGTCTTGAGAGAAGCACAGCTCTGCCGCCTCCAGGTTGACCTGTGTGGAGTGCGTGTGTGGACCAAGGCTTCCTCCGGGCCCTCCCTGTGTAATGGCGCCTCCCCCTGACAATGATCGCCCTCTAACGCCTCTACTCAGAACCCACCCACCCACCCCCGCTCTTCACCCTCTACATCCTCCCCGCCAAATAAGTGTATCGGATCACCACACCAGCAACCTCTTGGTATGAAGGTGTGAATGTGTTGGGGGCGCGGGGCCAAATCCGGGCAAAAACAAAAAGCAACTCCGCAGCCTGATGAGGAGGTTGAATTCTGTTGCCCAAAAGCGCTGCGGCTATCTTCTTTGACACTGACAGGAGCCCTGTTGCAGTAAAAAAAAAACTGCCTCAAGAATAGACAAGACATACCCAGGTCGCAGTCGAGGGGTTAGGCTCGGAGCAGAGGAGCTTGCGGATGGAGGAAAAGATGAAGTCGATGGACTCCTGCTTGCTGGGGGGGATGCTGAAGCAGGCGTACCCGGCGGGCGAGATGTTGGGGTGGAAGATGGGGGTCTTGAACCGCACACGCGGGTACTCATCCTTGGACTCGGGGAACACGATCTCGACGTTGAACATGCCCTCCTCAAACAGCCCTTCGGGCTGCATAATCGAGAGGTTCCACACGAAGACGTTGTCGGGATCGACCGGACCCCCGGAACAGCCGTGCATGCCGTCCTGCAGGAGGCGGGCATGCTCATCACGCAGCGTGGATGCGATGTAGCTCTTCCGCTTCGTCAGCTCCGCACCCTTCTGGCGCCACGACTCCGTCTCATCCTCGAGCTGCTGCGATATGCTGCGCAGCCTGTCCAGCAGTGTCTTGTAGTCAAACTTCCCTTCCGCCAGGTTGGTGGGGTATTCGAAAGGCGTCTTGACAAAAGCCTGCCCGTCCTTCGGGAGGCCCGTCTCCGCGACGGAGACGTACGTCTCATAGCGCATCAGGAACTCGCGTTTGATCTCGGGCCGGAAGTATTCAGTCTTGCCCGCCATGACTGCCTCCAGCACATCGCACACCGCAACGCGCAGCGACTCGTGCTGGATCTTGTCGGCGTAAGCCGCAGCCTCCGCCCGCACGTCCTCCGGGTCTCGGCGTCTTTTCTTCGTCGCGATGCCACCCACCCCTGCGGCGGGTGAAGAGGAAGAGCTCGAGGAGGTGGTGACGGGCACAGGTGCCGAGGACGACGGCGATTTCGCAGAAGGCGCACCACCAACCACGGACCCCGTGCTGAGTGGGTTTGTGTTCGCAGATGTGTTGGGCGGCGTCGCCGCGCCGGACGCAGCTGAAGGCGACGTCGGCGACACAGACGGGATGTTCTGAAAGAGGGGTGGCGGTGGCGGTGGCGGCGGAGGTGGTCAGGCATGAGGCAAAATTACACACAAAAAATGCCTGGCGTGGGCTAGCGCGCATAAAAATGAACCCCCAGCTCTGTGCGGTGAGGGCCGCCCCGGCGGGGGCAGCCCTGCCGTGAGCTCAGTCATACCTGCGGCGTCGTGGGCCCGCCGCTGGGAGAGCTGACGAACATCGGGACGCTGACGCCTTTGTCATCATCGCTCTCGATATCCTGCTCCAGCATCTCCTTCTCGAACCCGGGCTCGTTGTGGTACGGCTCGGCATTCATAATCAAGCTCTGGATCGCGTTGAGGACGTAGCCCACAGAGTAGGCGCTGCGCCAGATTTCTGAAGTCTCACCGCGCCACGTGCCCAGGATGGACAAGCACACCTGTGTGGTGGTATGGGTGTTTGACAGAGTGAAATGATTCCCGGCACCTCCGTGGGTGTGCGCGGGGGCCAAGGTCGAGAAGCCCAAAACAGTTGCTCCCCAACAGCAGCCTCGCCTGTGCATGCATATATGTGGATGCAGCCCGTTCGGAAGAGCCTGTTGGGGCGGCCCAGGCAAGGACCCTCAATGCACTGACATGGTGCCACCACAAATGTGTGGCCCGACAGGCCCACCACAGGCCCCAGAGGAAGCTGGTGTGCGTACCTTGCCATCTGCGTAGAGGTTTGGGTTGAACCGAACCCGCCCAAAGTCAGTCGTCGAGATCTTGACCTGAAGGTAGGGAGGGTGTTGGATGCGTGAGAAAGAGAGAGCACCGCCTCACAACACACTGGCTGCAAAGTGGCATCAAACAACAGGCTGAGTGGCTTGTGAGTGAGAAGTGGGAACGCGAGAAGATAAGTGTGCCATTTGGCAGAACACGGCAGGCACTCGTCATAATCAATTTCAGAAATCTGGTCCTTCTCACACAAAACGCTGCACATCCAGGCACCGTTCGGAACAACAAGATAAATGCACAAACCTTCGGGGGCTCGTTGGGGTACGTCTGCGGGAAGCGCATGTCGAACGAGAAAAACCCGAAATGGTAAGGCGTCTGCGGGGGTCCCACCATCATTGCCACGACGTGGTCAAGCTTGTCCTCGACACACGTGACGTAGATGGGCGGGCTGTCCGTGTTCGGGCTCTGCATGACCTCCTTCAGGTCCTTCTGCACACGGAACGCGCATGAGTTCGCCATTGTGTGGTCTGCCCTTTCACCCCCAAGCAGGCAAACCCGGCCCTCCCTTTCTTGCGCCGGCCGCACGCGGCACTGCGAAGGGGAAAAAACCCCACCCCCAAACGACAGCCCTTGGTTGGTGGCTGCCCGCCAACCCGTCTGCTGGTGGTGGTGGTTGTGGTGGTGATGTGGCGGTGGCCAAGACATAGCAGTGCCCCCGACGGGGGGAGGTGAGGGAGGGTCGTTCTTCGCGGAAATCGACAAATAGTATCGCCAAAGCTCTTTCTCCTTCCTTCAGATCTTTGCACCACGGCGCAAAGGCACAAGGGGGTGGTGGTGGTGGGGGGGGTTTTTTTTTTCCAAAAAAGATAGAAACCGGAACAACACACATATGACGACCATCACCCCCCAGGCCTGTTTTTTTTGACGAGAAATACCTGGCCTGGCCAGTGGAAATAGAATTGAAAATCTCTGATGAGAAGATCCTGACACAAACAAATAACTAGGACCGGTCCCCCCTCCCCCCCCCCCCCAGACCCTGCCATGCCCCACCTGCTGATAGTCAAGGAATGACCACGATTGAGAAAGAGAGTCTGGACGCTATCTCACCCCCCCCCCCCTCCACCTCCACCTCCAACAGTACTGCGCCCTTTGTGGGCCGGCTTCCGCCTTCCCCCAGGCGTACCGCGATTATACGAAGGATAGGATCATATAGTTGGTGCCCTCTGAAAAAGCCCGATTTACGTACTTCCTACACGGTGGGATACCAGCAAGGGGGGGGGGGGGGGGGGGTAGGGCCAACCCCCTTTTTTTTGACGAAAAAAATAACGACTGCCGCAGCAGGACCCTTTCAATGAGATGCCCCGTTCTTACGGAGTTCTTACGTACTCACTACGTAGTTCCTATACAATTTTCAGGGGCACAACCACCAGCAGTGCTGCACACCCGACCCTTCAGCCAGAATTCCGACAGGCCTTTCAGGAGGGCGGGGATGGGTTGGGAGCAGCACGGTTGGGAGCGCGGGGTTGCGTTGCGGACAACACGGGGAATACGGCTCGGCTGACCTTCCGGCAGTAAACGACCCCCCCCCCCCCCCTCCCCCCTGTTTCTTCTTTGGAGAGAGAGAGAGAGAGGTGGGGAGAACAAGAGCCTGCACCCGTCCATCCCCAACACCCGCCACCACCGCCCTCCGAGCACAGAACCAAAGCGGGGCTGGTTGGGGGTGGGGGGGGGGGGGGGGGTGGCGGGGGTGGTGCACCCCCTCCCCCCCTCCCCCGTCGGAATGCAGCAAAAGGAGCTGCCCGCCCATACCCCGCCGCACACCCACCGAAGTGGGGTTCTAGCATCGGACCCGCATGGGACATACACACACAGAACACATGATGCGCGGGGTTGCGGTTTCGTTGCCTCCCCTTCAGTGACAGCGCAGGGGGTCGGAAACAGGTGCCGCCAGGGGGGGAGGCAGGTTGTGGATTTGCGCGGCTGATCTTTGAAACCACAGAGGGGGGAGGGGCCCTTTGATTTGTCTGACTTGTCTCGGTGGCTCTCCAAGCTGACTGAAAAGGAAGCCCCCCCACCTCCACCTCCACCCCCCCCCCCCGGTTTTAAAAAAATCTGAACCTGCATGAAATACACACACAAGGCGGTTGAGCCGGGCTCACGGCTGATACCGCCCGAAGCATGTTCGCACTCACTCACTCACTCACAAACACAAATCCACAACCCCTCCCCTGCCAAGTCCCTGCAGACATGACCCCCCCCACACACCACCATCCTCCCCACCCCCCCAAGAACCGATAGTCCTTTCACGAGCGGGAGATTTTTTCACGGTTTGCCCCCCGGGCGGGATCCCGGGCGGGCCCGGCCGGGTTCCGGGAAATTCCGGGATTCCCGGGATTTCCCGGCCGGGAATCCCGGGATCCCGGCCGGGAAATCCCGGGATCCCGGCCGGGAAATCCCGGGATGACCCCGGGGTATCCCGGGGTCATCCCGGGACCCCCCCGGGGTCAGGTGTAGGTGGGTGGTAAGATGACTTGAGAGTTTTGCACATTGCACATTGCACGCTGCCGTTGCCCCCTTCCCCTTTGCGATCCACCCGATGTCATTAGTTTTTGCTGGACCCGACTATTTCACCTCACATATACCGCACGTGACTTGGACCCCACAACCCCGCCCCGCCCCCCCCCCCCCACGTAACTGCGCCGCATACACACACCCGGCAGAGAAACCTTCCACAACAGCAAACATGCACCGTACTCTTTTGTTACTCCTCATTTTTTTTTCCTTCCTGCTCGTTGGTGATGCAGCACCAGGGCAGAAAGGAGGGAAGAGGGCGAGGGATGATGCGGATGACGGCGACAGCGATGGCGACGGCGGCAAGAGCCGCAAGCAACCTCGCCGAGGCAAGGCGGAGGTAGCGGCCCCGGAACCGGACCCCACCACTGACAACGACGACGACGACGACGACGACGACGACGACATCGACGACGCCATTGAGGCGGTGCTGAAGGAGGTGAAGCGGAAGAGGCAGCCGCTGATCGATTTGGCCGTCGCTGAAGGGGTCCTCACAGAGAATGAGAAAGCCCCCCTCATGCCGAAGATCGCCCGCCTGATTGCTCTCGGACGGAAGAAGAAGGAGCTCGCCGCCAGCGCAGTGGCCTTGCGCACGCCGACGGGGAAGTTGCGCCGCCCGGCAAAGGCCGCCCTCGCCGAGAGCCTCAGCAGCCAAGCTGACCTGACCCCCCCGAAGCTGCAGCCTGCCCAGTCTTTGTCGACCCGCTTCTCCGAGTTCAAGTGGCTTTCAGTCAAGACGAAAGCGGAGGCCACGACCGACGGGTACAGGTTCGCGAAGGCCACGGCGAGATGCTGCGACGAGCAGGAGGTGCCCGTGTGTGCTCCGTGCAAGTGGGCGTTTGCACCCGGCGTCGACAGGCACGACCTCACGAGCCACGTGGGTACGAAGGGCCACGGTCGCAATGCAACGACCCCAGTCGACGCCTCAACGCCAAACCGTGACGCATCCACACCAGCAGCCGACCGATCCACACCTTCGAGCAACCGACCCGCACCAGCAAACCCCAACGTCCGGGAAACGCTGCTGGAGGTGTGCACGATGGCAGGGCTCTCGTTTCGTGGCGCGACGCAGGTCTTCCGTGCCGTCTCTGGGCTCACCATCCCAGAAGACGTCAACATGCAGAAGGTCTGGCAGAGGAGCGGGGCGACCGTCTACGACAACCACCTCGACACGATTGCCGATATGCTCGCAGGACAAGATCTGAGCATCGTCCACGACTGTGGTTCGACGATCCAGGGTCAGAATGTCGTGTTGTTCATTGCACAGACCGCTACAACGTCCGTTGCGCTGCCGCTACAGTATTCGGATGTCCCGTTTACAGGTCTTACGGTGCGCACCGCGCTGGAGGAATCTCTCGCTGCTGTCGGTGTGGGGATTGAACAGGTGAGGGTCGTGCGCAGCGATCGTGGTGGGTCGAACGTGAAGATGTCGCGCGACCTAGCAGGAGAGGCTCACATCCCGTACGTATCCTGCCTGGCTCACCTGCTGAACAACACCCTTTCCGATGTTCGTCGGATGATGAAGGCCGCCGAGGACCCCCTGCTCGACTTCTTCCACCTCACGAACTACGTGTTTGGTGACGCGAAAAAGCAGAACAAGTGGCGGGACCACCAAAGAAGTGTGCAGAGCGACCCCCAGACACACACGGCGGGTGTCCTATTGGCGAAGCTGCGGAAGCAGTCGGCATCGACGACAACGCGGGAACAGGACAAACTTCTGGACAAGATGAAGGGCCTCTGCAAGGCCGCGGTGACCGAGGCGCACAAGGATGCGATTGCCAACGCAAAGACGTTTGGGGAGCTTTGCAGCTTGATGTCTGCAGCACACGCCGACATGAAGAGCACTCTGCAGGAGGCGGTGGCCATCAAACGTGCACCCCGGATCTACGACACACGCTTCGTCAGCATGCTCGACTGCGCGGAGCACTTTGAAGAGCGTGTCGCCATGCTGTACTCGTACATGGCTACCGGGATTGGCAATGCCTACACTCCCCCCACGTTCGAGAAGCTTGCTGTGCTGCTGAAGACCGTCGGTTCTGAGGCGCTTCAGGACATGCTGACGGAGTTCGTCCGTGCCGCGGCGCCGGTAAGAGCCGCTTTGTCGCGGTACAGCAACGCGCAGGCACCCGGGACGGTTGGATCGGCGACGATCTACGCGGAGGTGGAGGAGCTGATCGACATCCTCCAGAGGGCGAGCACGGGGGATGGACTCGCAGCCCGCGTGTCCAAGACCTTCTACAACGGTCTGCAGAGCCGGTGGCGCGAATCCTCGGAAACGGGCCGGGGGTTCTACCTCTCTGTGCGCCAGCTGACTCCGGAGGGGTACGAGACCCTGGAGATGCTGGATGACCTGCTGCCACGCGAAGACCTCGGCAAGCACATCGGCTTCGACGTCACCGCGCCCATGTACCAGGCGTACACTTCGGCAGTGTCGGAGCACGAGGTCGGCTCAGAGAGGGTATTCTGGAAACGCCAGCTTACCAACGAGACGCTCAAGCCTCTTGCTGAGCGTGTGTTGTTTCTCCTCACCTTGCCCCCTTCCTGCACAGCACCTGACAGCGCACTCTCTGTCATGATGCAAGCCATCCCCGTGTGCCGGAGTGCTATGTCCCGCGACTCCCACGCAAAGCTCTCGCTCTTGGCCATCAATCAAGATGTGCGAGGTGCGTACGGCAAGGAGTGTGGCTTCCGGCGGACATTCCCGTCACTCCGTGTGAATGACGCTGAGAGTGACGATGAGGAGTGATTTGTCCGGCACAGTGTGTGCGTCCGTGTGGTTATGAAGTTTTAAGGCGGTGTCGCCCTGCACGGGCAGTAGCACCTCCCCTTCAGTATCGCACTCCCGAAGGATTCCCCAACACGACGTGACACCGGTTTCGACGCGTACTCTTCGTACCCCTCCCCCCGGCCGCGTCTCTTCAGCGAAGAACCGGGGATAATCGGACCAGGGCTAGCTAAACCCTGGTGGTGTCACGGGTGGGGTTGGAGAGGGAGAAAAGGAAGAAATGAAGTTGCGAAAAAGTCAAACACTGACACGTGAAATCAATAAAAAGGGTGGTATATATCGCCCCCTTGCTGCGACGAAGACACTAAATAGTCAGGCCGCTTCAAGAGTCTTGAGGGCTTGAAGGAAGAAACAGGTTGCTGATGAGTCTCAGGAGCAGGCACCTTTTGTCCGCCCACATGACCTTCGCCCGAAGGCGAACCTCGTCCAGCTTGGCTCGATCGCCACAGAGAAGGGGATCATTCTCCGCTGTGGTGAACATCTTAAAAACCGAGGGTGCAGAGGTGGGGCAGCCCACTGGTGCGACAGCAGGCCGCCCCCGGATAGCTATAACTAGTGCATAGGAAGCATACGACGGCACACGCAACAGATGCCGAAGGCACAACGGCGGGTCACTTTTAACCACCAGAGGAGTGGCACTCCCGAGGGGTGGGGAAGGGGGGGTAGTCACAACACTTTCGAAGGAAGAAAAGGGGCAAATGGGATGTTTTGTGCAAGGTAGAAAGGAAGTCACAACATGAGGCAGGGGGGATTGCTCATCAGGCCTGGGGGAATAGAGGGTTTGTGTGTGGTTATAAAGTTTTAAGGCGGTGTCGCCCTGCACGGGCAGTAGCACCTCCCCTTCAGTATCGCACTCCCGAAGGATTCCCCAACACGACGTGACACCGGTTTCGACGCGTACTCTTCGTACCCCTCCCCCCGGCCGCGTCTCTTCAGCGAAGAACCGGGGATAATCGGACCAGGGCTAGCTAAACCCTGGTGGTGTCACGGGTGGGGTTGGAGAGGGAGAAAAAGGAAGAAATGAAGTTGCGAAAAAGTCAAACACTGACACGTGAAATCAATAAAAAGGGTGGTATATATCGCCCCCTTGCTGCGACGAAGACACTAAATAGTCAGGCCGCTTCAAGAGTCTTGAGGGCTTGTGTGCGTCCGTGTGTGTGTATATCGTATTCCTTGCTGTCTGTGTCTGACGTCTTGTTCTGCAGCTGTGAGACGTCGTATGATGCTGATTGCCCTCCGATGCCATCAGCTGCTTTGGAGTCACGAGGGTATTGTGGCTCCCTTCGGAGGTTGTTGTTGCAGTGCATGTACTGCTTTTGTGTTTGTAGTTTGCCGGATCAGAAAGTCAGGAGAAGCGAATCGCGCGGCGCCCCAGCCCCAGACCCCAGCCCCTGCCACTTGCCACTTGTGTGCTGCCTTCGTGTGTGCGCCTGTGCCTCCCTGTTCTGCATTTAGTTGCCCTCGCGGGTATCACGATACAGAGCAGTCCACCCCCTCCCCCCCCCAAAAATCGTTCGCATCATCTTGACGCCCATTCCTTCCACTTTCTGTGGATGTTTTTGGTATTTCCGAACGGAATTTTCCAGCGTCAAGACTGATACCTCGCCGTTTTCGAGTCAGTCACTTCCACCGCCGCTGCGATTTGCGTACCGGTAGTTGTGCAGAAATGCTAACATTTAATTTGCTCTGTGGAACCTGGACTGCACCTTCTGGGATGTGAGTCTGTAGATAGTTGGACAGTTGCAGTACCCATCTGTTAGAAAGCTGAAAGGAACCTTGTCGGGCGATCAAGGACGACTGAGGGTTCAGTTTGAGTTTAATGTGGTCCAAGGGTACAACAGACATCACTGCTTGCAGATCCCTCTTGCTTGTCCCTCTGGTAACTTCCAACGGCTCAAACTCCTCGACTTCCTTGGGTGGGCATTTGCCATACCTGACGTAAAACAGTGATGCTTCGTGCTAGTGGTGAACCTGACGTTAGTAAAGGAAGGGTGCTGCGGCTGTCCACGAGGGGCTCTGATGCCTCCTCACGGTGCCTGGTTGGTCGGTTCAGGTGAAACAGAGCAAATTTAGTGTTAGGGGGATGCCTCTGGTCAAGGCCTTTTCACAAAAATTGACCCACGGCGCCGAGTTGGGCCGTTGGTTCCTGGTTGTAGCTCGGTCTACGCCAGGTTCCACACCCCGTCATCGCAAAACGTACGCATACACAGAGGCAAAACACAACAGCCTCTGTGGTACGGGAGCATGGCGGGAGGAAATTTTGCCTTTTGGTCAAATAGGCACCCTTTTGTAATCACTTGACCCGCAGGGTGGCTGAGTCTTATCAGACAGGCCGACCTACATGTTGATCAGTGGAACCACACAACCTGTTCAACCTGCCCCCGGGGTGGCTGAGTCCACCCCTGCCGTAGCGTAAGATAAGCCTACGTCGACCCTCGTCGTCCTCTTCGTCGTCCTAGGACTGTGGAGTTCAGCAACCAGGAGGATGCGGAACTGCTGTGAGCTGCACACTCTCTTGACACACCTGCACGTATCTGCGGTACACTCGTGGTAACCCCGAACCCTGTATTTATACAGGAGACTTCCATCTGGGACAGTTTCTGTTCCAGATGAGCTTTGACAGTGGTAGCCATCTTTGCTATGGAGCCATCGTCATTGCTATCGTCGTCACTCGGACCCATGAGCAGTGGATACAATTGGTGTGGAAGGAGAGGGTGCGGTTCTGGATCAGCAGGTCTGAATCTGAAACTGGGGACTGAAAGCCATAGGTCTGAGATGACCTCGGTCCAAGCGACCTGAGACTGAGAACCCCCGGGATTCCCGGCCGGACCCCGGCCGGACCCGGCCGGGATTTCCCCGGGATCCCGGCCGGGATTTCAAAATCCCGGTCCCGGGCCCGGAATTTCCGGGCCCGGCCGGGGTTTCCCGGGATCCTGCCGGGGGGCAAACCGTGTTTTTTAGTGAATAGCCATGAGCTATCAAACCCGCATGTCACACATGTGGGGCATCCCCCACACACACACATATGCTTGCCAGAAACGGATGTTGGGGGGGAAAGGGGCGGGGGTGGGGGAGGGGGGGGGGGGGCAGCGAGGGGCGGGTCGCAACCTACATGGTAGCTTGTTGGGGGGAGGCGGGGAGAGAGGGAGGGAGAGGGGGGGGGGGGGGCATAGAGGGCTCTGTCTTGCTGCTGGGGGAAGGAGCGGGGCACATCCCGTTTCGGTGGCGCTTCAGGCGTCACAATGGCACGGGGTATACCGCCGCAACAAGGAGAGGGGAAGGGGTGGGGGGGGGTGGGGAGGGGGGTAGAGGGGGCAGTAATATCCCCCCCTCTCCACCCCCCCCCCCCCCCCCTTCTCTCTCTCATGAACCAGCATCAGAGCTGTTCTGCGAAAAGTGTCACTTCAACTCTGCCGCTCTTCCTCTACTACTTGGTACTTCGTTTGATGCGTTGACGCTTCCACACACACTTACAAACCCACTTGCCTGATGAAGGGGTTGGTGTGTAGAGCACGTTTGGCAGAGCTGAATGACACTTTCCGCGCGAAGGTCGTGTGCGTAAAAAGATAACGTGTTTTGTGGTGCCACGGCAAAACACACCGCTTGGCCTCGCTGGCACACAACCCCACCTCCCCCTGAAAACCCCAAACGCCGGCTGGAGCTCCAAACCAGAGTAATCTGGCGGGGGGACTTGAGAGAGCTCGCTTGCCGACCCGCTTCAGGAGATGCAGACTGACGCAGGCTTTGAGAGATAAGAACACACAGAGTGCAGGAGGAGGCACTCCTTGTGAATTCACAGGACACAAAAAGCCGAGCCCGTCTTTGACCAAAAAAAATAGCGGTAGACGTGCTCGTGGCTGTGGGGTGGGGTGGGGTGGGATGGGTGTGTGGGGTATGGGGGGCGGGGATTCCTAATCAGAAGACTGCAGGCAAGAAGAGGAAGCCACCGAAATGGGGCCTCAATTAACAGCGAACGCCAAACTTGGGAAGTGGGGGGGGAGCCGGCTCTGTACTACAAGTCGCGGACTCACTCTAGACGAAGAGGGTGTCGCGGCCGTGTGGGGAACCAAAAACCTGATGAAGGAGGTCCGTGTGTAGTGCCCAAACACGCCGTGACAGCCTCGCCAACCTGGCCAATTCAGCCAGTGGGGTATCTGCCTGGAACACAAAAAACGCTCAGAACACCAAAGGAAACTGCACGTCTTCTTTGGAATCCCCCTAAGCGGGGCAAAGCCCCTTCACTAAAGTGCTTAGTAATGTGGGGCGTCGAAGAATGCCACGACCAAGGCACCACAAGTACAACGGTGTGTGTCAACAAACGGGGGTGGGGTTGATTTTCTGTTTCTTTTTGTGAGGGGGCCTTCGATATTCCGGCAGGCTTCTTCGGTGTTTTTTTATGTGTTCCTCGATAACAAAGAACGATCAAAAAATGACCCCTAACAAAAACATGCCTGTCGGCCGGCCCGAGGGAAGACCACCCCCTTTGACGCTGAATACGATTCGAACACACCACGCAGTGACTTTTTCTTTTTTCTTTTTCATTTTTTCTTTGAGACTTGTTGTGCTCACAACGCAGGAAACTGTGCCCCGTGCAGCTCCTCCTTGCAGAACCGTCACCCCCACGCTACAGGCGTGTGTGGGGTGTTCTCGCGATCGACGAATGCCCTGCAGCTGTTCTCTTCTCTCCTCTTCAGATTTGCACTGATACACAGCTTTCTGTTCGCCCGTTCCGATGGCTTTGCAAAATCGTACTCATTTCGCTTTATTCCAGACACCCTGCCCAGCAACTGTGGGAGAACAGTCCCAGACCGGACTACTTTTTGTTAAGCGCACACCTGCTATCTCAAGGCTGTGGTGAGGCCCTGTGAAGTGGCATGAGGTGCTAATCCAAAAGCTTCAGTCATGCAATTTCCTTCGCTACTTCACACTTCGCTACGCTTCGTCGCTCGTAACTAGTCACAATTTTTCGAACGAGTTCCAGAATTTATCGAGGTGTGTGTGGGGTCGGGGGGCGGTGCCCTCCCAACCGACAGGACGTTCTGCGATCAGAACACTCACGGTGCACTCGTCAACGAGACGGCTAGCCATAGACGAGTGGACGAACTAGCGGCACAAAATTAGCTAGCAGTCTGACTGTCATTTGGCTCGTCAAAGCAACTCGTGCGCCGTGGCTGCAGCCAAAGAGGGGAGAGAGGAGTGGGGAGGAAGGGGCTAGGCTTCAAGTGACAATGCGAAACCCCCCCTGGGAAGAACGGAAAAAAGAAAGACAGGGACATCGCCCCTTCCACACCTCTCCCCTCCCCCCCCCAATATCTCCTCAGTGTGAAATCTCCACACACATCTCCGCGTGCCATATACCAACCGGATCAAGCGAATCACATTGTGTTTTCGGCAGTGTCAAAACACGCCTCAGAGAGAGCGAGAGACTTGGGGCAAAAAAAAATCTCCCCGTTTATCCATTTCTTCTGCATCCGCGAGGAGGACGAGGCTGAGACGACACGCACACCCCTTCTCCTTCTCCTCCTCCACCCGCCCCCCCCCCCCTCAACAGCCCCTTTGCTGTTGATGCGATTTGAATCATTTCGGAGAAGGTGGACCGTGGAGAATAAGGCCAAGTCCCAAGTCCCGGACTCCCAAAACTTATTCTCAGCATTGCTCCTCCCCCCCCTTTACCCAACCCCACCTGTCCCCCACTTCAGGTGCCTTCGGGCCTAATCCGAGTCATCAGAGGAGCCTGAAAGCGTGAACCCGACCCCGATAATGCATGCAATCTGCATGGCAGCTCCGATGGCAGTCACGATGTAACCCCCCCGAATGCTGCTCCGGAGCTTCGCCCTCTCGGCCCTGATGAACTCCGCCTCCTGCGGGGTTTCCTCTGCGGTTGGGTCGGCGCCCTCCAGGTTGACAAGGCGCGAAGACTCGCCGATAGGACGGCCCTTCTCTGTGTCCTCTGCAAAGTGCTTCTGCTCCGACAGGCTTGCCAGGGTGTAGCAAAGGCCGGGGATCAGAAAGCACAGGCTGGGCGATGTCACGGCTGACACGATACTCAGCACCGTTGAGAGCGATTTAGCGTAGTAGGCAGTCAGCGCGCAGGGCGCAGAGATGCCGAGGGTCAGGCCGACGTGATGCAAAGTCGAGAGTGGAATCCCGGCCGCTGCGTCCCCAACGATAAGGGCATGGATGGTGCACCTGGCGGTGAAGCAGATAAGAGGGAAGGAGAAGAGCAGAACGGCGGTCATCCCAAAGTAGACCAGCACGATGCTCGCGCTGTCCGGCGGGTAGCATGCGAGGATGGTGCTGGGGGTGGTAGTGACGTTCCGCCACGTCAGGTATCCAGCGATGCCTGCGATGAGGTAGAAAGTGCAGGCGATGACCATCGTGATCCACATCGCGCGCATCAGCTGGGATGACGCGTCCTTCACGGGGGTGTCGCTCCCGCCCCCGCCACGCTGCCCCCGTGCGAGCTCCTTCAGGATGGGGAACACGGTCAGCTGGCAGATGTACGACACAGAGATGATGCTGAACGCCTCAAACGCCCCAGGCACATCATTGGGCAGCAGGTAGCTGTCCTTGCCGTGCACCGTCTGTGGTGGTGGTGTGGTGCGGTGGAGGGTGATGATTTGAATTATTTTCCCTCAGAGATAATACGCGGCTCCACTCCGCCCCGCCCCTCGGAAGCAGCGACAAAAAATGGAACACTATCGACACATGTCACTCGACACGGGGGAATGGGGAGGGGAGAGGTTGTGGTGAAACGCACACACCCTCGACCTGTGATGAGGTGAGATGTGGCTCTGCAATTACGGCACTCCCGCGTGCCGTAAACTCAAATCGGACCTGCGTTCTCTGTGTTCCATTTCCTCCTTCATTGCATGAGGCTACACATTTTTTTTTGCTTCGACAACACACAGGAAGTGAAGGCAGATTTGGCTCGGCTGACCCACCGGCCCCTCTCACACATACCTTGTTGTTGTCGTGGCATTCCGGAACGTCGGCAACATCGGGATGCGCAGCAATGTATTCGATTGTGATCTGTGAGAGGGTACAGCAGAGGTGGGTGGGTGGGATGCACGGCAGAAGGGGATGCAACGACAACAGTAACAAAGGCGGCACGCCCCTGCATGAAAAAGATAATTTCGTTGGTGTCCGGTGTTTAAAAAACACCGGACACCGCAACACAGAACAGGCAACACTGCCATGCCAACAAGGCACCAACCCTCCCCCCCCCCCCCCCCGAGGGCAGCGTTAAAAAAAACGCTAAAACGTGTGGGGGACAAAGGCAGTGCCTGTGCCGCAGGCAGGGAGGTACATATACAAGTTAGAACACATCGAAGACCTGGCTAATGCCACCTACATAGCGCCTGACACCCACCGGATGACGTGGTTGGCAAGCAACATGCATTGCAACCCTCAGATGTGGTGTGTTGGGGCATTTTCTTTTCCAACCTCCCACACAGTGGCACTGTCCGGTACCAAACGGTGGCACAAAATTTAGGTACCCCAATTCGGGCACCTGAGGTGCCCGGAATGGTGGAAAAGTGGGGTTCGATGGGTTTCCGGACCGATCTGGGGGGGTTTGGAGGGTTTACGGGGGCTTTGGGGCCTCTGCGCCGGTTTTTTGAAAAATCGTGTTTGTCCACGTAAAAGGGTAGCATTTGACCCCCCCTACCCCCCCCCCCCCCTTCCCTCACCCTGGACCCGCTCCCCGGCTCGCATACGATGATGAAGTAGAACAGCGACAGGACGGACAGGAAGGATGTGAACCACAGCCCGTCCAGCCGCCTGAGCAGGGACAAGGGGAGCGAGACGATCACAAGCCCCAGCAGCATCACCGTCTGGTCGTTGAAACCGTTGTTCGACAGCTGGTCGACGGTGTGCGAGGGCAGGATCTGCTTCAGCCCGGAGTAGAGGAGCGACTTGACGGAGACGAGATACGCAACGAGGGTTCCGAGGCAGATGAGGATCAGAACCGACTGGATCCACACCTTGCCGAACCGTCCGAGGCAGTATTCTGCAACCGCCTCCATGGTGGGAACGCCAGAAGCATCGGCGGGCACACGGTTGATGTGCACAATACGCACCAGAAGCATGACGGAGTAGTACGTTGCTGCGGCGCAGAAGATCATGAGTAGCGGGCCCAACACCAGGCCCGCATAGGCAAACGCGCTGGCCAGCGAGAGGATGCCTACGCCCATCGTGGTGTTGCTGAGGTTGAAGATCACAGCCACCGTGTGGATCGGCTTGCCGATGCCCAGGTCCTCCTGCACCTCTGCGTCGAGGAGTGTCGCGATGTCGTCCACAACCTCGCCCAGCATGGAGCGCACGCTCTTGTGTGTCATGTGGCTGCTGTCGGACTGCCCGCCCCGGCTGCCCCGGCTCTGCATCCGGCCACGCTTAACGGTGACCGACACAGATTCCCCATCATCCATAGTGTACAGTGCAGTGCACAGGCCTGAAGTGAAGGGTGGGGGTTGGGGGTAGTCAAATAGAAGTCGAAGGGAGCACAAGAACGATAACCCTTCACTCGTTATGCAGGTTGTGTCTCGAGCGTTGGGGGGTGGGGTGGTGGGCAGAGGTGGTATTAATATATTATACGTCGAGACATTCTACAACGCCGCGAAACAGCGCACGAACCGCGCCGAGGACGATATTTCCGCGACATTCAAGAAGGCGTGGGGCGAGAGGACGGCGACTGGCGCGCTGAAGATCGCTCGCTGCTGCGCCCCGCTCGTCCTCCTCCGCTCAGCCAGGATGGGAGCGAAGAGGCTGGCTAAGAAAGAAGCTTACCCAAAACCTCTTCAGCTTTGCACTCGCGACAGTGTATGGTTCCCGAGGCGTCACCTCCCTGTGGACCTGCGGTGACTCCTGTTGGCCCGTCGCCGGAACAATCCGGAGCAGCCACCGCAGAGGGGCCGCAAGCTCTCGCAGACCGCATTCCTCTTCGCTGCAACATCGGATTTTAGCCCAAGAACAAGCAGGCAGCGGAGAACGGGGTATAAACTTCACGGTTGCGCTGGGGCGGCAACTCGAAACCATCCTCTCGCTCCCGGGTTATTGTCAATCGCGCTTGGTGGTGATGGAAGGTGCGAACAAAGCGGTGCTACAGCGCTGTTCGAGGGTGACCCGCGCCTCACGCACCCTGTCTTTACGACAGGGTGCAATATGCATGACACGTTCCCTGGACCTCTTCATGGAGGATGTGACGGGTATGAGAAGCCGCGGAAGGAGCTATCTTCTCTTTCACATTTTTGGTCAGGGGGGGGGGGGGAGGGGGGGGGGGGTAGGGGGGGTCAAATGCCACCCTTTTACGTGGACAAACACGATTTTTCAAAAAACCGGCGCAGAGGCCCCAAAGCCCCCGTAAACCCTCCAAACCCCCCCAGATCGGTCCGGAAACCCATCGAACCCCACTTTTCCACCATTCCGGGCACCTCAGGTGCCCGAATTGGGGTACCTAAATTTTGTGCCACCGTTTGGTACCGTACAGTGCCACTGTGTGGGAGGTTGGAAAAGAAAATGCCCCAACACACCACATCTGAGGGTTGCAATGCATGTTGCTTGCCAACCACGTCATCCGGTGGGTGTCAGGCGCTATGTAGGTGGCATTAGCCAGGTCTTCGATGTGTTCTGGCTTGTATATATACCTCCCTGCCACCATGCACCGGGAGGCTGCCTGTAGGTACGGAACAGTCCAGATGGTCGTGTGATTCCTGTGCAGCAGTGCTCCACAACCGGGATGTGTTGACAACGACTGTTGCAACACGAGCTGTACATTCCGGGAACACATGAAGTGCGCTGTCGTGGTACCCATTGTGCCAGAATTGGTAGTTGCTGCGGTCTACTTTGCCTGGCCCAAGAGCACTGGTACTGAACGGTGCAATATGCGTGGCGAGGTGAATACAACGGAAGCGCGCAAAGTCAATACAGCTCTCGGATGGCGGGTGGTGGTGCCACTAGTGTGTGACGTTCACTCGAGGATACAACGCATCACAATGAATCAGCAACCGTGGACCGAGTACAATACGCTCTCTGTGGCTGGTGTGGGGGACAAAGGCAGTGCCTGTGCCGCAGGCAGGGAGGTATATATACAAGCCAGAACACATCGAAGACCTGGCTAATGCCACCTACATAGCGCCTGACACCCACCGGATGACGTGGTTGGCAAGCAACATGCATTGCAACCCTCAGATGTGGTGTGTTGGGGCATTTTCTTTTCCAACCTCCCACACAGTGGCACTGTACGGTACCAAACGGTGGCACAAAATTTAGGTACCCCAATTCGGGCACCTGAGGTGCCCGGAATGGTGGAAAAGTGGGGTTCGATGGGTTTCCGGACCGATCTGGGGGGGTTTGGAGGGTTTACGGGGGCTTTGGGGCCTCTGCGCCGGTTTTTTGAAAAATCGTGTTTGTCACCCCCATTTGACCCCCCCTAGGGGGGGGGGGGTGGCGGCGGTGTCCTTCTCCATCATCGTTTCAACACGCAAAGCCTTGAATGACTTTGACCCGGTAACCCTGCCCCCCCCCCCGCACCCCTCCCCCCCATCGCCCCACCTTTTTGAATCCATGGGCGCATCTCCAGTGCACCGCCCAACGGGCAACCAAGCAGAATACGGCAGCTCTTGGCCCGTGGCAGGCCCTATCCCGACGAACCGCATTTTTGGTTCTCAAAAATCGTACTCCTTTCGCTTTATTATAGACACCCTGTCCAGCAACTGTGGGAGAACAGTTCCGGACTACTTTTTGTTGAGCGCACACTTGCTGTCTCAAGGCTGTGTTGAGGCCCTGTGAAGTGGCATGAGGTGCTAATCCAAAGCTTCAGTCGTACGATTTCCTTCGTTACTTCGCGACTTCGCTACGCTTCGTCGCTCGTAACTAGTAAAAATAATATACGGCGGGGCACACTTCAGGAACATGTCCCTTTCTTTTGCATTCACTTCTCGACAACGTGTTGCAAACACGACCAGTGCCGAACACCATGTGCATTGCAACCATCAACCAGGGTGTGCCTGAAAATACCCCCCTTTTTCTTACTCCTGCTTCGGCACCACATATGCCGTGAGGGTCCAAGGACCCCCTTCACTACGCCCCGGTTATTACCGCCAGCCGCACACGCCAGGTTACACACCACACAGTGCCATACATATGTGAATCCTTTTGGGGTCGTGCAGAGCACACCGAGCAGCCTTGCTCTTCGTGTGGTCTCTTCAGGGTTCGAACCCCCAACCTCTCCCAACACAGGTGGTGTGCTCAACCACTAGACTTTCTGAGGGGCGCCTGTATGTTCCAACCTCCTTCATGGGCATCGGATATCCGACCGTAGGCAGGTTAGCCTAGAGGTTAGAATTCCTGGCTGTGACAAAAGAGGCCCGGGTTCAAATCCCGGGACAGAATTTTTTTGGGGGTTTTGCTTGACCAAATCCCAACCAATTTTTGCACCCATTTTCCTCCTAAATATGCTCGCCCCAGGCGCCGAAATGAGTACCAAAAAGTGATAACCAGCGTCTGTACGTGCCACCATCGCTTTCGGATTTTCACGGTTCGCCCGCCATAATTGATAAAATGCAGTTGACCGGAATTTTTCGATAAACTTTTTTTTTCTGAAAGATATAAAGCTCCTAACCCTGCTACGTTTCACCCAAAAAGTCTGTACATATCGTCACGTACAGACATCGGTAGTATATTTTTTCAAAGGAATTCGGCGGGTATTTCCAGCACTGTGGGTTCAAACCTCACTTTCTGTTTTTTTACCCATGTCCAACTTTGATGGTTCGAACACCCTGGGGGGGTCTATTTCGGGTGTCTCAAAAATGCGCGAGAGGTGGGGATATTGGGTCAGAGAGGAATCAAACTGTTGGTAGGGTACTGCCCAGCCACCACCAATTAAGTCGTTTTTGGTGTTCCAAAAAGTGTTTTTTGGCCATTTTTGGGCCTATTTTTGGGGTTTTGACACCCCATATCGACGACTTTTTTGAATCCAGATATACCCGTGTCTGTACCAGATTCTGGGTGTGGAAATATAAAAAAAAAACCGGAAAAAAACCTCAACCAGGTATCGAACTTGCTTCCAACACACCTAGATTCCTTAGAAAACACCCCATGATTTCACCTCGATATGTACCTGGAGCTCCATTCTGAGCCCTGGTGAGCCCACCAACAGTTTGCACCGTTTCTCCCCCGAAATCTGGGTCAAACACGGTGGTATCAGTTTCGAACCGGGGACCCGATTTTTTTTACAGGAATGGCCTTTTTTAGGCCAAAATGGCCGAAAAACAGGGTTTTGGCCAAAAAAAACGACTTAATGGGTGCTGGCTGGGGACCCATATTTCAACACTATACACCGTTTCACACCCAGTATCTGAACCATTCGCGCATTTTTGAGATACCCGATTTTGACCCACCCAGGGTGTTCGAACCACCCAAATTGGAGTTTTGTAAAAAAAAAAAAAAAAAAAAAAAGCAAGGTTTGAACCCACAGTGCTACAAATTTCCCAGAAATTCCTTTGAAAAAGTATACTACCGACGTCTGTACGTGACGATATGTACAAACTTTTTCAGCCAAACGTAGCAGGGTTATGAGCTTTATATCTTTCGAGAAAAAAAAAGTTTATCGAAAAATTCCGGACCAACCAATTTTACCAATTTTGGCTGAGGCCCCGTAAAAAACCGAACGCGTCAGTGGCACACAGAGACGCTGGCTGTCGACTTTTGGTACTCAAAGTCCACCCAGGGGTCAGCAGAAGTGGGTGGAAAAAAGTTTGTGAAAATTAACACTTTTGCGCAAAAATATTTTTTCGAAAAAGTTTTGAATTTTTCCGGGAATCGAACCCGGGCCTCTTTGGTCACAACCAAGAATTGTAACCACTAGACTACCCTTGTTAGTTTATAAAGCACTTATACTTAAGAAGGGCAATGGCGTGGGAAATGTTTTGGTGCAGTGTGTACATGGGCATAAGTTGATGCATAAAAAAAGCAACCGTGGCAGGACTCGAACCTGCAACCGCCTGATCCGTAGTCAGGCGCTCTTCCATTGAGCCACACGGTCTCTGATAATTTATTGAAGATGTTACATCATGGAGGTACTTGCACGGGGTGAATACCTGCTGCCTTGACTGTGTGTGTGGGTGCAAACAAAAGATAACTACTAGCAGAGGTAGGTTTCGATCCTACGACCTGTGGGTTATGAGCCCACCGCGCTGACCACTGCGCCACTCTGCTTCTGTTGTTTACTTTCACAGCTCCCCTATGGTGTAGTGGTTAGCACCCTGGACTTTGAATCCAGTAGCCGCGGTTCAAACCCGCGTGGGGGAACCTTTTGACTATGTGCATGCCTGGAGTATATATGGATACACACATATGTTGCACACAATACAGGAATCACAGTACAAACAGCTGAAGAGATTGTGCGCACCTGTACGTGTATGGGTGTCCATACGTGCGCTGCCAACAGTCTTTTTTACCGTGACCTGAGCAGGTTATAGCAAAAAAGACCTGGTGTCTGCTTCGTGTGCACAAGCGGCCCACTATTGACCCCCCCCCCCCCCGCCTCCCTTGCCGTTTGCTCTGGCCCGTTTCTCAGCCTTACTCACTGCGGCTTCGTATCTCGTCACTCTGTTATTACTCTCCCGGTAGGCTGATCAGCAGCATTATGACCGGTCCTGTCAGGGGAATCTGGGAGGGGGGACGGGGGAATACTCTGTTGCACCGGCTCCCTTCCATGGGAGGGTGCGCTGGGGCTGTAACGCCTGGCACGAGGTTCCAAATCGGGGTCTCCGAGGGGCGGAGGAGAGAGTCCTCAGCCGAACATCAGCTTTTATAAACGCAGCAGGAAAACAAAGGGCCGCGAATTTCGACACCTTCACCGTGTTGCGTTGCCCGGAGTACCAGGGCAAGCCCCCCGGAGACTCCACTGTGGTGCCAGGCCCATCAGGGGCATCGCATCGCATCGACCGGCACACCCTGTGGTGTGACGTGGCTGTCTTCTCAAGGAGCCGGCATCCTTGCAGCGTTTGGAGGAGCCCTTCAGGAGGCATCACTCAGGGACCAACAGCATCTCAACCGCTTGGCGGGAGACCCCCTTATGGGGCTGCACCCGTGCACCGACGACCCAACACGCTAAGCGGGAGAACCCCTCAGGGAGACTCACCCCGACCCGATAGCACGCCGCTTCTCCAGTGGAAGAGCCCCATCAGGGGGCATCGTTCCGGACTTGCGTTTCCTCTGGTCCCCGCAGGCAGTCGGGGCACCCCCGGTCGGTGGCAGCGTCTGCACTTCGCTTGGGTCCGTAGGCACCGTGCTTCTCAGGGGCACGCGGCATCCCATCTCCCCCCGGGGGAACCGGGAGAACCGATCCGCAGGGTTCAACGACGTATGTACATATCTCGCGGCGAAGGAGCATCCCGCATTGCTCAATGTGGAGACGATCTGCCCGATCACTTTCCCTGCCCAACCATCTAAGGAGTAGCCCGCGTTCACTCCCTGAACGACAGCGGTGTTGTCGATGAAAAGCACAATGTGGCATGGCGTCTCCAGCCATCTGACACAGAAGCCGGCCAAGCGTGCTGCAGCGTGCAGCTCCTTGTGATATATGGGGAGGCCGGCCACATCAGGCGGGAACGGCCCGTAGAAACCATGATTGTCGACCACACAGCCCCACCCGGAGCTGCTGGCATCCGAAAAAACCGCGACCTGCCTGGTCAGAGGGGGTTGCCACATCTGCCACTCGTTCAGCTCAAGCGTTGCCAGCTCGGTCCTCATGACTTGCCTGCATTCGATGGGGAGGAGCGCCGGAGCATCCCAGAAACCGCCGGTCATCTCGCCCGCCTCTGCTCGCCCGGCTCTCGCCGTGTCAGACATCCAACGAAGGATGGTTGTGAGGTGCGCCAGCCGGAGTTTGAGTACATGTGCCCTCCAGACCAGGCAGCCGCACAGCCGCCACCACAGCCGCATTGGGAGGTGACCCTCCATATCCAGTTCGCGGGCAGCATCACGCACCTTCTCGACCCACGCAGGGGCCAGTCTCCAGCATTTGTCCCGCAGGTCAAGCTCCATGCCGAGGAATTCCCCCCGACTGCGTATTGGGGTAGTGTCGCCGATGATCACCCGATACCGCCCGCACAGGGCCCGGAACGACTCCGCAGCTCGTTGTAACAGCGCCGCAGATGTGGAGGCGAACAGCACGTTGTCTACCCATGTGATGTGGTCCACCCCACTCGCTGCAGCCCCCGCCAGTGTTACCGATGTTGCCTGTGCTAGTTGGGGACTGCCCGTGTAGCCCATGGCCAGGCGACGCATGCGCAAAACCTTGTTTCCCGCCCTGAAGGAGAAGAACCGTCGTGACTCAGCAGGGAGCTCCAGCTGGAAAAAAAATTGGCAAAGTCAAAGTCGCAGAAAAGGGTGTTGCGCATCATGGTGTCGATGATCTCGGCGTAGGACGGGAGGTGGCACGGAGGCAGGGACACAGACGCCAGACACAGGTTCAGCTGCTTGCAACTCAGGATAAAGCGCAGGAAACCCGCCCGCTTCTTTGCGACGGTGAATGCCCCCGAGTAGAGGGGCCTCGGTGAGGCTTTAGAATCCTGTCGAGGCGCTGGTTCGGCGATGTGCCCGTTCAGAAGGTCCGGCACCAGAGGCGTGAGGAGTGCGTTCGTGGGGCCCCGCATCCTACCACTCTGTTCCGTTGCATGCTGCTTCAGAAAGTCTGGGGAGATACATCGGAAGTGTCGGGCTAGGTCGGGGAAATCAGCGAGGAGGGTCGAGGTATCGATGGGGTCCGAGGGCGCAGGGCTGATCTGGCCATCATAACAGGCTTTTGGAGCGCGCGTGCCGCTAGTCGAATCAAACCAGGCCGCCGCATAGTCGTACCCCCGGAGCAGCCGGGTCAGCGTGACAGCCACTCCGTCGCCCCCGCTGACACCACCGTTGAGCCCCACGTGGTTCGATCCGTGTACTGCCGGGTTGTCTCCACGTTGCGATGGCGGCCCAGGGCCTGGGCTGCCTGCTCTCCTGCTATCTCTGCCGTGTGGGAGAGGGTGGCGTGTCGCACAAGGTGGGGCGTCACCCCGAGGTGGGTCTTCGTAAAGCTGAGGTATGTCCGGTACTCCAACTCGGGGAACACGTAGCCCTCGGGGGTTGTGCTTCCCACCCTGTTGAGGAGACTGCTCGCCACCTCCGCCGATCGGGGAAAGCTCAGTGTTTGTCCGAGGGACTTGCGATCTGTCTTGCCGCCCGCCAAGGTGATCACGATCCTCTCCCCCTGCACCCGCACATGCTTCGCCCGAAGCCGGACCAGGTCCACAAACCGTGCACCGATACTGACCTGAAGCAACAGGGCGTGATGATCGACTGTCTGGCCCGACCTCGCTGCACTGAGGATGGTAGCCACCGGGGGTGTCGCTGCCCGCTTGGCCTCCAGCCGGTCGAACTCTTTGAACAGGGGGCTCAGGCCCTTCGTGTACGCCGACACCTGACCCACCCGTGCCATTCTGTAGAACGTAATTGCTTGATTTGCTGACGAGGCCTGGAAGTGGCCCTGTTGCATCTTCCATTCCACCCACATCAGATACGCCATGTCGTTGCCAATGGTGGGATCGTGGGCCTGAAGGGTGCTCCGAAAGGCATCCGCCCTCTTCAGCACCGAGAGGAAAGGCTGAGGGGAGGCGTATGCGCTGCGTATCCTCTTCAACGTCAGGTCCTTCAGATCCTCGATCGCGTCCGGTTCGATCCCTTCTTTCTTTCGCGACTTGATACGGTCGAAGACCGGCCGCCACTGCTCGTACACAGGGGGAGGGGGGGGAGGGTTTGCCAGGGTTGGAGTCATGCACGGGGCGGGGGGATGGAGTTGGGGGGGTGGGGGGAGGGGTTGAGGGGAGGGGAGGGAGGGACAAGGAGGGAGGCACAGGCGGCTGTCACTTTCCCGCCTGCCGAGGGCCCCTGTTGTTGAACAGCTGGATGGGGCGCCTCTGCGGGTAGGGGTTGCTGCGGTGTTGATGGTGGGGCGGCGGGGGTGCAGGCTTCGCCTCCTTTGCCTCCTTTGCCTTCAGGTCGCTCGCTGCGACTGCCCGTGCGTCTCCTTCAATTCGAACCTGCCATTCCGCAGAGAACTTGGTCCAAGCCATGCGCTTGGCCTTGTCCTCGTAGTGTCTCCTCGCCCCCAAACCGAGCGAACCCAGTTTGATGGCTTGGAGGGTCACTACATTTTTATGCAACAGCTCCATGGCCGTGCTGTCTGGGGCCGCCCCGTCCCGGCACATCCTGAATCCCAAATCCAGGTTGTCGAATGCCGTAAGGCCTTCCCGCACATGGAAAGCGTTGGGGTCGCCATTCTGCAGGCCCGACTCGTTGAACGACACCGCACACTTGGAGCGCAGCATCATCCGGCCGGCCTCGCTCTGCACCGCAGACGTCCACGTGACAACCCGCTGGATGTCAATGGCACCCACATCACGGCTAGCCCTGTCCCGGCGCAGCTCAGCCTCCAGGTTGGTCACCTTCCTCACCATGAGGAGGATCACTTCCTTCAGCCTCTGCGAGTCCATGTCATCCAGGAACTCCAGGTTTCCCCATCCCTCAGTATTGTGGCCGGCACCATCAGGGTGCACAGTCACTGGTGGGAGGAGCCCCGCCTCCGGGCGGGGCTCGCTCTTGGACCCCTCATGGATTCAAGAGCAGACGGGGCACACACGCCTCCCGTCCTCCCTGGCCACCTGGAACGCCCGCAGCGTTCCTTCCGGGAGGAGCTGTTCCATACAGCTGGTGTACTCCCCGAGGCCACACACCGCACAGTTCCCTGCAACCGGCCCATCATGGGCGGTGGTGCATTCGGGGAACGCGCACCCTTCCTTAGGTGCCACCGGCTCGTACCCGTTCACCAATTGGAGAGGCATCAGGTTGTCTACATCGATGTCGCGCACTCTGAAGCGCTCGGCAGTCCTTGGGGCAGCCATGGTGTGAGTGCGGGTGTGTGTGTGTGAGGGGGAAAATGTGTTGCACAAGCGGATCTTTTTGTTTGTGCGCACCTGTACGTGTATGGGTGTCCATACGTGCGCTGCCAACAGTCTTTTTTACCGTGACCTGAGCAGGTTATAGCAAAACACAACGCACCCACGTCGGGGAGGGGCTGCGATGCTGGAAAGGGGATTTTGAGTCCCGCAGGGGATGCGTTAGAGTTCTATCTGCAAGTATATAGCTGGTGGGGTGGGGGGGTTGGATGGCAACACCCGCGTTAAAAAAATGGCAAAAAAACAATCATAGAACCCCATGACATACACCAGACTTGTTCTCAAGTTGCCGGCAAGAACCCCGTTTATTTTGACCGAGAGGTCCTAGAGAGAGTGAGAGAGAGAGAGAGAGAGAGGGGGGGGTGAAGGCGCTCAGAGGAGGATTGGCATAGGGGGTCTTCGCTGGTCGGTATCCTTCGTCAACCTTCGTCAGTTTTTCAGCCAATTCAACTGGAAATGCACTAAAATGCACTGACGATCACGATCACCCCCGTAGCGAAGACCCCCATAGAGTGAGGTTAATTGATTTGTTCTGCTCATCTACATCCCATTCGTTATCAACACTCCATGACCTGGGGTGGAGTTGGGCTGCGGAGCGCCGGGTGTTGGGTATTGGTGCTCCTCTGGTAGCGCAGAAGCCACGACAACCGTCTGTGAGGGGGGGAGGGGGGGGTTGAAACACTCCTTCCCCGCCCTCCCCCTCCCCGTGTCTCCAGTGTGCGGATGCCTGTCCTCAGGCATTCATTGCATCGGGACACACACACACCCATGCGGACATCTTATTGTATGTGGGGTCGTCGCGATCTCACAAGCTTTCCGCAAAGAAAAAGAGAAAGCTGTTGTTTGTGCGCCAAATCCGGGCAAAACAAAAGCAACTCCGCAGCCTGATGAGGAGGTTGAATTTGTTGCCCAAAGCGCTGCCTACTATCTTTTTGACACTGACAGGTTCCCTGTTGTGTTAAAAAAAGATAAGGCTGTTGTTTGTGCGCCAAATCCGGACAGGAGCCCTCGTTTGCAGTAATTAATACACACCGGCGGTTACCCCCCCCCCCCTCCAATCTCCCAACGCACCCTCCCCACCCCCAAAAAAATATAACGTGGCGAAGACGGCCACCTTTCCTTGACATCCACCCTCCCATCCCCTCCCCTCCCCTCGTGCAGGTTGACACACCCCACACCCACCCCAACCTACGTTTGCTGTTACCTCCAGAAGCAAGCTGGACCGCCTGCCACACTGAGAGGCCTTCTCACCGCACCCCCACCACTCCACCACCCACCACCACCACTTGGGCCAGGCCTGGCTTGATTCATCCAGACGTGTGGGATGTCCCGGGTGGGATATGAAAAAATGGGTTAGCCCGTCTGTTCCGACTGCATATGGCCAACGTTGGCACACGAGTGCTCAAGCCAGTCGATTGGTGGTGTGTTTTTGAAGCCAGGGTTTGCGCGGGGGTTTTGCAGTGGCGAGGAGAGGACTACTGTGGCTGGGGCACGTGACTTTGCCAGAGTTTTCCCGAAACACTTCCATCGCGTGTTTTGGGAGGTCATGCCTGTCGGGATAAGAAGCCGCCCTCAACTCTCCCACCGCCCACCTGCCGATCGCCGCACACATGCCTCTTCTTCTGTTTGGTGGATACTGTCCCCCTCCAACGCCCTCTGGTGCCCCCTATCCACTGCTACTCCGAACCTGTAGCCTCTAAAGCAGGGGAAAAGATAGCGGTGGGGCTAGGGGGGCTAGCCCCAGTTGGCGGGCTGAGCGGCGGATTAGGTGGGGGTAGCCGCCCTCACTATAAAAAAAAAAGCCGATCGCCATACCTGAATGTTGCCCGGTATGAGTATAAGGATTTTCAGAATTGCCAATAATTTTTTTTTCTTGGTGGTTCAGGCCCAAATGGTGTGAACAAATATTTCCGGAGAAAGAAAAATACCATGGCGTGAGCCACGGATCCCAATGATGCAAATAAACGCATTTTCGGGAGGAGGAAAAAATGGACCAAAAATGGGGCCCGGGCGGGCCAGCCCATGGGGCCTGGCCCATGTCCTCAGTGTCTGTCATTGAATCTCTGGTTTTGAGGCGACGATCCAGCCCGCACTGACGAGCCTTGGCGCCCTCATCGAACCCTTGGGCGCAATTTACGCAAGTTCAGGAAGATGGACTATACCGCACAAGGAACAGATGTTCAGTACCGTGGCCTCCGGCGGCTGGGGGGCTCCGCCCCCCAGACCCCCGCGTGACGTATGCCTGTCGACCAAGCCCTTTGGGATCACATCAGGTCATGGAATCCAGAGACCGCCCAGGAGGACGCACCAATCCAGAGACCGCCCTCAGGAGGACGCACCCAACTCACCACAGAATCTGGACCCCACAAGGAACAGGTGTTCGCTACCGTGGCCTCCGGCGGCTGGGGGGCTCCGCCCCCCAGACCCCCCTGTGGACCACCTCTAAGGGTGCACCACTCTCTTCTCCAGGGGCAAACTGCATATTCCCACGTTTTCTCGTGTTTCTGTACGGGGTCTAATAAAAGATGGACTCATCCGCAGAACACGTCCGGGGGCACCATGGATTCCAATGTTCCGAAACATGCCGTTTTCGGGGGTTTTCGGGTCACCTGCGGTGCGCACGGCCCGAAAAATGGGGTGAAACAGGTCACGAAAACCAAGAAAAAATTGAGTATAAGTACCGGGTTTTTGGCCACTTTTTGTCAGAATAAGCTTCAGGTATGCCGATCGCCCATGATTGCTGGTGGGGGTGGTTTGGGTTTCCACCCCCCATAGAAGAGCGTCAACCCGGTTACACTGGTTCGACGGTCGACGTCGAAGAGAGCATGATTTTACAGGAACAGATGCTCACTACCGTGGCCTCCGGCGGCTGGGGGGCTCCGCCCCCCAGACCCCCCTGGATCCTTCGATACCCAGTAGGTCAGGGAATCCAACCGCTCCAGTAGCCTCAGGCCTCAGGAGGACGCGCCAACTCACACAGAATCTACGCCCACAATGAACAGATGTTCACTACCGTGGCCTCTGGCGGCTGGGGGGCTCCGCCCCCCAGACCCCCATGTAGCGTGTGCCCGTCTAGTAACCAAGTCCTTGCGAGATAGCTCTCTCTCTGCCCCTCTCAACTGCTGGGGTCGAGAGGGTGTTCAGTTTGATGAAATGGGTGAAACCATGTCTCAGAGGCTCCCTCCTCGACCTGACGATGGAGAGCCTGCTTCTGATCGACGCTGAGGGGGTATCACACAGGCAGCGATGGGGCAGTACGTGGCACGTTTCCTCAGTAAGCCGCGCACTCTCAAGTACAGTACATTCAAGGAGTTGCAGGAGTGCATGATTGCAGCGAGGAGCTGGAGAGAGTCGACACCATCGGTGACAACTACCGGGGTGCAAACTGACAAGTAAGTGCACGAGGCGCGCGGCGAAGCCGCGCGCGCGCTACCCCCACCTAACCCCCACCTATTGGGCCCCGGTCAGAAAAGCTATCTTATGCCCTGCTCTAAAGTTAGGTTCTGAAAAAAATTGGAGCTACGTCTGCCCCTTCAGTGAGACCAACACAGCATCTTTATGCACAGCCGGTCTCTCAAGGGTTAAAAGGGTGGGGAAGGGAGGGGGGTTAGGGGATGAGTCGTCATATTTTAAAGGTCTTTTTTGGTATTGGATTGCATGTCGTGGCGTGCCATACCCGTCACCCGCGATGGTGGGCCTTGCTATTGCAGGTCGCCAGCGATCCACAGTTCGCGTGAAACTGCCGGTCCCGGCAGTAGAACATGTTTTTTTATAGATCCGAACGCTTTCCGTGAGCACGGCGCGTTTATCATAGAAATCGTACTCCTTTCACTTTGTTGTAGACACCCTGTCCAGCAACTGTGGGAGAACAGCTCCGGAGTACTTTTTACTGAGCGTCACACCTGCTATCTCAAGGCTGTGTTGAGGCCCTGTGAAATGGCATGAAGGTGCTAATCCAAAAGATTCAGTCGTACAATTTCCTTCGTTACTTCGCGACTTCGCTACGCTTCGTCGCTCGTAACTAGTAAAAATGAAAACCAAGGATGGCCTTCGCCACAGGGTGACAATGGGTGACTTCGCTCTGTGTCAAACTGTGCCAGCTAGTCTCCCCTTTTCGTGAGGCGACTCACTTTTATGCACATCTGTGTGTTCTCTGAGCGAATGCTCCCAATAAGGGCATTGTTTGGCGTATTTCCTGTTGGAACTCTCCTGGTGACAACTGACGAAGGTTGACGGAAACTCAATTGTGGTAGCGAAGACCCACACCCACCCCACACCCACCCCCCAAAGGCAAAGGAAGGCTTCGCTGCCCGTCTCCCTCCCGTTTAGGTTTGGGCAAAGCGGCACTTCCCTCCCACACTGATTCTCCGTTGACCTGCAGTGTGACGTGCCACAGCACCCCATCGCCTCCCCGCTCACCCCTTCCCTGCCGTTGCATCTTTTTTTCCACCTGACAAAACAAAGTCCCTGCTGTTGAAAAGAGGGAACACAACACGCCCATTCTGTGACGCAACAACGCTGCCGCGCCGACACAAACACACACACACATGCACATCTCAACCCGTTGCTAAATTCAATTGGGAGGCATCACCTCCGACACCCCTTGTTACCACACACACACACGTGTGTGTTGCACAACACACAGCCTTTAGCATGCCCACACACACACACACATGACCCATTTTATAGCAGTGCACAGCACACCGAGCAGGCCTTGCTCTGGGTGTGATACTCACTGTCACCGTCACACCCACACACACCAACCCTTTCCCCCCTTCCCCGTTACCTCCCCGACCCACACACCCCCCACTTAGCGCGGCCTGCCCTGGTTGCTCCACCCTGTGGCTGGCCCAAGCCCATAACCCCACCCACCCACCACACAATGCGACATGGCACGGCATCTAAGAGACGCTGGGAGGGGGCGGGGCGGGCGGGAGTGGAGTGAGATCGCTATCTCCCTCCATGCCTGCTGGCCGGCCTGGCGGCACGCAAGAGATTACCCTTGGTTGCCTCCCGCCGCTGTGGCTGGCCTGGGGCAGCAGCAGCGTCAGCGCGAGTCAGACCTGTTGTGGAAGACGCGGCGCTCTGCTGGGCGGGAGAAGGACTTCTGCTGGCGCTCGCCGCTGGCTGCGCCGCGTTCGAAAGACCCGCGCCCTCTTCTGTCTGCATGCGGCGGTTCGTACACCCGCTGCGTGCGGTCGCAGTGCCCCGCGTTCGAAGGGCCGGGCAGCCGGGCGCCCGTGCTGTCCACCATGTCGGACACCATGCTCTTCGACCCCCCGAATGTGAAGTTGCCGCGCCCCCTCACAATCTTGTTCTCCCTGTCGGGGTGGGACGGGAGGTCGCCTGGCTTCGTCATCGTGACGGGCTGCCTCACCCTGTCGTAGTCGCGCGCCCGCCGCGGGGCGGGGCGGGGCCGCTCGAACACCAGCTGCCCCCTGTCGCGCGTGCGCCACTCGGTGCTCCGGGGGCGTGCCCGTTCCCGGTCCCGTTCTCTGTCGCGCGAGTCGACGGGTTCGCGATCCCGGGTGGTGTCGCGGGGGCGTTCACGCCTGTCGCGATCCCTGTGGTGGCGGTCTCTGGTGCGGATGTGGCGCGCCTCGCTTGTGGTGGCTTCGTCTGACTCGGTGCTGGCGTCGGACATGCGGCGGCGGTGTCGGCGGCGTCTGCGTGCCCGCTCCATGTCGGTATCGCTGTCGCCCCTGTCAACGAAGACGCGCCTGTCCCGGTGCTTCTCCCCCCGACCCCCGCGCCGCGCCCTGTCGTCATGCTCGGAGCTGGCCCGCCGTTCCACACGCTTGCCAGAGCGTCGGTCGCGGTGCTTATGCCGCGTGTCCTCGTCTTCGCTCATAGCGTCGTGTCTGCGCGGGCGCGTCTTGGTGGATCGCTGCACGGTGCGCACGTCACGCTTCTCAGGGCGGGGTTCGCGCGGCTCGGAGTCAGAGGTGTAATACGATGCATCGGAGGATGACTGCGACGAGTAATCGCGTCGGCGCACCTCGCTTCGTTTCGAGCGTTTCTGCAGTGGGAGGGGGTGGTGGAACAATTGAACGCGGCGGTGGTGGTGACGGGATCTGCGTGACGACAAAACAACTGCAGGGCTACTGTTGCTTGGCATCGACACAGCCACCACCCTGGCGCGCAAGACGAACAGGGGGGGCAGTGACATCCACTCTGAGGCTGCACCTCTGCACACACCAACACTCCACACAGCCAGAAGGCGCCGATACACCAACGGGCATTTCGTTCCTTCAAGATAGATGGCAGAAAGTGGCACAGCCCCTCCCATCCTCCCACCACAACAGTACATACTTGCTCAATACCGCAGTCGACAATGGTGACGGTCTGCACAGGACGGTCTGACACGGTTTTCTGATTCTCGATTTCCTTCAGGACTTCGAACCCGGATACGAGCTCGCCAAAGGCAACGTTTTTGCCGTCGAGGTGAGAGCAGTTGGGGTCGCATGTAATAAAGAACTGGGAGCCGTTGGAATGCGCCTCGTTTGTATTAGCCATAGAGAGGAGACCGCGCTTGTTGTGTTTCACGACAAAGTTCTCGTCCTCAAACCGGCCCCCGAACACGGACTCGCCTCCTGTGCCGTTGAAATTGCTGAAGTCGCCGCCCTGAATAATGAACCCAGACACCACACGATGGAAAATCGTATTCTTATAATGCAGCGGCGCCTTCGTCGTCTCCCCCATCCCAGCCTCGCCTGTGCACAGCTTCCGGAAGTTCTCCGCCGTGCGGGGCACGATCTCATCGAACAGCTCCATCACCATCCGCCCTATATGCCGCTTGCCGATGGTGATCTCAAAGTAGACATGTGTGCGCTCGGCCATCGTGTCGGTTTCTTTTTGGCAGCGCCGGGGGCGGGGGGGCCGTGATCAATCAGCTGCCCCCGCAGCACCCTGCCAATTCACCCCCCAACACAGCCGCCCACCCCGTCCTGTGTGCGCCTGCTCGTGTGTGTGGGTGTGTGGCAGTGGAGGGTGGGGAGTGGAGGAAGACCCTCTCTGTGGGCACTGATATTTCTGCCACCTTATGCAACAGACAATTTGCAAAAAGACAATGCGGGTTGTGGTGTCGAAAAGTCCAAATCGCGCAGTTCATGCGTACTTCGTGCATAGCTCAAGCGTACTTTTTTTGCGGAGTTCGTGTGTGTATTGTTCAAGCGTTTTCGACAACACCACACGATAGCCTGAGTTCAAAAGAAACAGTCCCTAGAAGCTGGGCAGTGTACATATGGCATGGACGCAAGTAAAATACGCCGTCCGATGTGCCCGTCGGTGGAACCCTCGAGAGGGGGTTGCGAGGGGGCGGCGGCGGTGGCGGCGCGGGGCGCTGCATTCTGGGGGGGACCCTTTCGCCCAGAGGTGCAGAAAGGTGAGAGCATAGGCGGTGTGTGTGTGCGCCTCACAAAGTGGGGCAGTTTTGACACGCTTTTGAGACACAGGGGGGGGGGGGGGGGGGCGAAGGGCACTGCCACTCCCCCCACCCCCCTCCCTTGTGGTCTATTTTTGCTTTCGCTCGTCAGAGCAGCAAGAAACACACACGCGTGCGCAGAATGGATAGTCTTCCGGAGGCTCCAAGCCACCTCAGATAAAGAATCTGGGGCACTGCCTTTCTTTTGGGAAGAACGCAGCTAGATTTTTTTTACACACTCAAAAGAAAATGGCTCGTGGCGTGGCAGCATTCAGCCAACCCCTGCCACACACGAGCAGGGGGGAGGTGCCGTTCGTACAAAACAAACGGACACAACCCAGAAGCCCTTCTCTTTTTTGCTGTTGTGCGCGCAGGCTCGAAACACACCACACCACACAAAAAAGGTGTGGCCAATGCATCCCACGCACGGCCAACCCACACTCTAAGCGTGGCCATCACACACACACACCCCCACCCCTCAGGCAGCCCCCGCCTGCACGGGCGGCGCCAGCAGGCCGTAGCTCGGGCAGAACACATCCGCCGGCTCATCCGGCTGATCCACCTCCGGCGGGTCCTGCGACGCGCAGCATCGCAGGCAGATGTCGAGCACATCCCGAGTCAGCGCCTCTCCCGCCACCGCATGCAGGCACATCACCATGCCGGGCACCGCGGAAAACTCCTCGCTGGCCAGCGCGACCCGCGCCACCATGCTCCAGGCCGCAACACCGTCCTCCGCGAGCAGCGACGCGGCGGACACCGCGGTGTCCATATCCCCAAACTCCTCGCACCGCCGCAGCCAGGCCCTCGCGATATCCGACGTGCGGGGCACACCCCGCCTCCGCATCTCGCTCACCAAGGCAAACCCGGCCTCCGGGGGGGCGACGTACATCATCCTCACATACACATCCTCACTCAAGGGCACCATCCCGATGCCCCGCGCCATGTCGGCAACATCCATCATTTTACGGTAGACCCGCACCGCCGGGGAGAAGCCTTCGACAGCGGTTGTGGCGGATAGGCGTGCAGCCCAGACAACCCCATTGGGTTCGACCCCGCAGGAGAGCATCAGATCCCACACGCGCTGGGTGAATTTTGCGGGCGACGCGGCGTGGCGGGAAGCCGTCAGCAGCGAGGAGAAGGGGTGGGGGGTGTCGGGGTGGTGTGTGCCCTCCCGGATGAGCGTCTCCAGCTGCACCAACGCCGCGTCGGGCCTTCCGCTCGCGCAGAGGAGTGCGACCGCCGTGGTGTGGGTGAGCCCCCCAGCGGAGTGGCTGCGGGTCATCCTGAGGTAGATCGCCTGGATCGCCCTCAGCTCGGAGTCGCCCCGCCTCACCTTGCGGATCTGCGGCTCGATCGGCGGGATGTGCGACATAAGAGCCGAGAGCGGCCCGTCCCGCAGGGAAACCCCTTGGGATTCGGCGGAATCCAGAAACGCCTCCACCGCGCCCCTCCCTGGGCTCAGGTTCAGAGATGTGATGTCGACACCCGGGGTGATGGTGGGGCCTGCGGCGCCGCTCCGCCCCTGCGGGTCCCACACGGCAAGGGGTGTCTGCTGTTGCTTCAGCTTCTGAGCCCGGGATGCCTTGCGCTGATCGCGGAGGCGGTTCCTGAGGAGAGCATCGTCTGCCCAATACGGGAGGGAATCAACAGCTCTCCAAGCAGATTTCAAAGTGCGAGGTGTCGGCTGCCACACCGCGAGCCGCTCGAGCTCAGGGATGAGGAAGACGTGCGTCAGCTTTTCCACCTCTCGCCTGCGCCGCTTCTTCTGCTTGCTCTTCTTCGTCTTGCTGGTGACTATCCATCGCGGCGGGGCGTGGAACAGCCTGTGGATTCTCGCAGTCCGGAACCTCCGGATCTCATCGAGGATGTGGTCCACAGGGCCTCCGGCCTGACCTGCAGACCCGCCTCGATAAATCGATTTGAAAGACAAGGAGGGGGTGGTATTGTCGTCGCCGGAGAGGCCAGACGCAGTCTGGGGTGACGAGGTGACCTCAAGCGTGTTAATAAACCCTGCGTTGAATATGGTATCGCTCATCGTATAGACACGGCTCGATATTGTGGTGTTGACGGAGCGGTAGAACCCCTGCATGCTGGACCGGGCCTTCCGTCGCGCAGCAGCGGCTTCCTCCATCTTATCGACGCTTTGGATGATGGATCGCTGATCCTTCGGGGGCTTCTTCTTCAGATCAACCACAATAGGCTCCCCTGGGAGAAAGTCCAGCACAATCTGCTGGTCAGATGCCAGCAGGACCCGAGTTGGAAACCGCATATTTCGTTTTTGAATTCCTTGTTTTTAGCGAGAGAGTGAGAGAGCGGGAGGGACAGGGTGTGGGGGGTGTGTATAGATGTCGTCTGGACGAAGGGCTGTGCCTCACGGATTAGAACAGCCCATAGAGCATTGGGGGAGGGGTGTGTGGTGTGTGTCGTCAGCCTGGCGTGGTGGGGTGTAAAGTGGAGGGGGTGGGGGGTTTTTTGATCGTCGGGGGGGGGGGGGGGGGGGGTAGGGGGGGTCAAATGCCACCCTTTTACGTGGACAAACACGATTTTTCAAAAAACCGGCGCAGAGGCCCCAAAGCCCCCGTAAACCCTCCAAACCCCCCCAGATCGGTCCGGAAACCCATCGAACCCCACTTTTCCACCATTCCGGGCACCTCAGGTGCCCGAATTGGGGTACCTAAATTTTGTGCCACCGTTTGGTACCGTACAGTGCCACTGTGTGGGAGGTTGGAAAAGAAAATGCCCCAACACACCACATCTGAGGGTTGCAATGCATGTTGCTTGCCAACCACGTCATCCGGTGGGTGTCAGGCGCTATGTAGGTGGCATTAGCCAGGTCTTCGATGTGTTCTGGCTTGTATATATACCTCCCTGCCACCATGCACCGGGAGGCTGCCTGTAGGTACGGAACAGTCCAGATGGTCGTGTGATTCCTGTGCAGCAGTGCTCCACAACCGGGATGTGTTGACAACGACTGTTGCAACACGAGCTGTACATTCCGGGAACACATGAAGTGCGCTGTCGTGGTACCCATTGTGCCAGAATTGGTAGTTGCTGCGGTCTACTTTGCCTGGCCCAAGAGCACTGGTACTGAACGGTGCAATATGCGTGGCGAGGTGAATACAACGGAAGCGCGCAAAGTCAATACAGCTCTCGGATGGCGGGTGGTGGTGCCACTAGTGTGTGACGTTCACTCGAGGATACAACGCATCACAATGAATCAGCAACCGTGGACCGAGTACAATACGCTCTCTGTGGCTGGTGTGGGGGACAAAGGCAGTGCCTGTGCCGCAGGCAGGGAGGTATATATACAAGCCAGAACACATCGAAGACCTGGCTAATGCCACCTACATAGCGCCTGACACCCACCGGATGACGTGGTTGGCAAGCAACATGCATTGCAACCCTCAGATGTGGTGTGTTGGGGCATTTTCTTTTCCAACCTCCCACACAGTGGCACTGTACGGTACCAAACGGTGGCACAAAATTTAGGTACCCCAATTCGGGCACCTGAGGTGCCCGGAATGGTGGAAAAGTGGGGTTCGATGGGTTTCCGGACCGATCTGGGGGGGTTTGGAGGGTTTACAGGGGCTTTGGGGCCTCTGCGCCGGTTTTTTGAAAAATCGTGTTTGTCACCCCCATTTGACCCCCCCTAGGGGGGGGGGGGGGGGTTTGATCGTCGAGAGTGAATGGAAAAGTAAGTCGCCCAGCACCTTCTTGCAATGTTAGTCCTTTTTTGTAGTCACTACACCAGATATGTTGTACAAGGCAGATCAATGCACAATGGGAGACGGCGAGGGGACTGGGGGGGGGGGGGGGGCTGCGAGCCACCACGCATCATCACACCCAGGATCTGTTGTATTTTCCCTCCCCTACATTCCAATCTACTCCACGTTTCACACGCCGGGTGTGGGGGATGGGAGGGGGCGGGGTGTGTGCGCCATGGCGCGCTTGGTCACCAAGCTTTGAGTGGGGTCAGCCCTTATGCGTATCGTGGCAAGCTTCTGCGTATGCGCGTGGTACAAAAAAGAACCGTGTTGTGAGCAACGGATCTGTCCGCCTGTCCCAGAGTCGGAGTGATAGACTCTCGGCACACACAGACATGCTCTCATATTTTCTTGAATTAAATTGTAGAGCTTACCGAGCGCACCCACACCGACAGGTGTGCCGTTCCCTTTTACAACCCCTCACGCCAATCACTCCTCCCACACCCCCTCCCCCACACACAGTATTGACTCTTTGGTTGAGTGGCATAGCGCCCCTCCACCATCAATCCCTCACGATAGACTCTAAAGTTTTGTTCTGAAAACGAGAAAAAATGGTGTGGGGTGGCACCGTGAAACCACTGCGCATTGCCCCCCTGGCCCGATGGGAGTCGAGGGGCAATATGGGATTGACTGTCGAGAGTGAAAGCAAAGGCAAGTCTCCCGAGCACCTTCTCGCAGTGTTAGTCCCTTTTTTTTTACACAAACAATCTTGCTTGTGACAGTAAACAATAGGCTGTTGGCAGCGTGCAGTGCAACATACATAATTCCATGAACAGATATATTGCATAGTGCGCACAAACAAAAATGTCCGATAGGGCGAAGTTCGACCTGGAGCTGGTTGACTGGAGCCGCATCCCCTCGGTGGAGTACCCAGCTGACGCCGCCCCGGCCTCCACCTCGACGGACTGCGTCCTCGTCCCCTCGTGCGAGACCCTCCACGATGGGGGCACGCACTGCAACCGGTGTGGATGTCGTGGTTCGGTAGAGTGTCTGGAGAGGAGGATTCCCGACCGCGATGATCGCGTTCGCCTGCTGCCACGGGAGGGGACGAGGTGGGTCTGTCCGCCCTGCGCCTGGGAGGTGCACCAGAAGGAGCCCCTTGTCCGGAGCGGCGACTTGGAAGCACCTCCGGGCGCGGATGAAGAGGACCTGAGGGAGGCCGTTGTGGACACGGTACCCCCTGCCGGGGACGAGGCCGACGCTGCTTCCCTCCGCAAACAGGTTGCGGAACAGGCGAAGAAGATCGCCTTCCTGGAGGCCCAGAAGGAGGCGGAGGAGGTCCCGTACGACCTCGAGCTTCGTCGGGTGGCCCGTTGGGAGAAGCACTTGTGCTCCCGGATCGGCGTGGACCGCATATTGGATAAGGTCCACGCCCGATACGGCCCCTTCCCCGCCAGCCCTGAGGACACCGGCAAGGGGTACCAACACGAGCAGCGGACGCTGTTCACCGTGCTGAAGAAGGCTCGCGACCCGCGGACGGGACATTGGGCCTCCTCGCTGCTTCCCCTCCTACACGTCACCATGGTGCGTCTTGAGGCCCTGAAATACCAGAGTGCCGAGGGGGTCGCCTTCTCCGTCGGGGTAGCCATGGGCGCGGCCTACGAGGCCCACGCCCTCACCCTTGAATGGTCCGCCTACACCGACGGAGAACTGCGCACCGCCGCCAATGTAGCCAAGAGGGGTGAGGCGGTGAAGGAGGCGCAGAAGAAGGTCTCGGGTGGCGCCGTCCACGCGGGTACCTTCGGCGCCACGCGAGGAAGGGGGGGCTACACCGGGGGGAGGAAAGATATGAAGAGGTCTCAGACGTCCCAAGGGGGGGGTAGGGACCACAAGTACGCAAAAAAGGACTGACTACCCCTGCGTACCCCCTCTCCTCTCCCTCCTTCTCCTCCGCCCTCGACCCTTCCTCTTCGGGATACGCACGCAGCAGCTCCTCTTCCGACTTCGAATCATCCCAGCCTCCGCATTTGGGAGGAGCAGCTGTCCCAGGGTTCCATCAGACAGCCAGAGGAGATCACGCCGGCGCAGCTGGTGACCCTCAAGCGCGCCACCTGGCGCACTCAAGCACAGTGCTACAGGGGTTCTGCATCTTTCCTCTCTGTGATCCGCCGCGCCGAGGCCTTCCGTCACAAGGTGCAGGTGATGGACCCGAGCCTCTCGAGGGAGGAGTGCTTCCATCTGTGGGTCCAACTGCTGCTGCGCCGGCAACAGATTCAGCCCCAGTCTGCCCTGCAGTACCTCACGTACTACACGCAGTCGCTGAGGTCGGCCCACGACGCCATGAGGCGGGCCATCAGCGGCCAGCTCCAGGTCTTCGAGAGGCACGAGCGCAAGACTACACCCAGATATGTTGCAAAAAACCCACCGGCGAGGTCACATTTTGCTTTATGGTGGGCTGTCTTTGTTGTCCAAAAGCGCTGCCTGATATCCTTTACGCCACTGGCAGGATCCCCTGCTGCAGTAATAAATGCCCATCCCCCATCCCAAGGTCCGTACTCTTTCTTTTTGCATCTGCACAGCGCCACAACGGTTTTCTTTTTTGCTGTGCAGGAAGCCGGGAGGCGAAGAAGGGAGGGGTGGGGAGGAAAGGGGGGGGGGGGGCAGGTTTGTTGCAAGAAAAAAAACCCAACGGGAATAAAAAAAAGAAGGAACGAAAACAATCCTAGAAGAGAGCTCCAGCCTCTTGTTAACACGGGTTCTCAAAAACAAATCTAGGGTGGGAGGGGGGGAGGGGGGGGAGGGGAAGGGGGTGGGGGTGGAGATTTTTTTGGATGTGATGAAGGGGGGGGGGGGGGCAAGTCTGGCATCTCAGTCTCCTCCTTTGTACAGTATAGCCTAATATTTATGGATTTTTAATTTATGGACACACCCCCGCAGAAATAAATTGTCTATAAATTATAAATCCACAAATCATGTGTCCATATTTCCTTGGTTGGTAAACTCTCTTTGCTTGGCCATCACATCCCCACCTTGAAGGTTACAACCAAACACACCAACAATGGACATTGCTGGTCAGATGGTTGCTGCTGCCAAGCAGCAGGAGAACGATGGACGAGGAGGTGGTCGCTCTCGGGCGTGGCCTGACTGCGGATGAGATCCGTCGACTGACGGATGACTGCGCACCTCTGTGAGAAGGGATGCTATCTTGGGCTTTTAGTCACATGGTGCCATTGCGCTTTCACTTTTTCTTTTTCCACACAGGACCTGCAGATCGACTCGGCCTGTCACATGGAAAGGACACGCGTGACTGGACCCCCTCTGAAAAACGACCACCCGACTTTGGCAGTACCGTACCGTGCTCGCTCCGCTCGCACCCCCCCCCCCCCTCCAAAAATAATTATTGGCCCTCCCCCCCGGAAAATCCGGAAAAATTAATTGTCCATAAATTAGAGGTCCATAAAATACCCGTCCGCGAATTATGGGCGTATAATTTATAAGCTATACTGTAACCTAAATTGTATAGGGGGAAGCACAGCGAGCTATGGTTTTTTCTCACACCAATAAAAACTGGCTTGTGACAAGCGTTTGGTATCCCTGCCACACATTCTCTCGCAGGCACTGTTTGCATGATTTGATTTCACAAGACTTCTGCCACAAATGAATCTTCAACGATTTGAACGATCTTCTTTGTATCAGTGCAGAACACCTGCTCTTGACGACACACCCCAACACGAGGCAGTATACGAGAGCCCAACACACTCTGTTGTTCTTCCACTTCGCAGCTGCTGTGTGCCCCCAGACAGCTCCCTGAGCAAATGCCGGCGCGCCCCCCTTTTCTTCTTTTTCATCACTTGGAATGCTAGGAAATGGAAATCTGTGGAACTGACACGGGGAGGAAGAGAAGGGGGTGGTGGGCGGGTGGTGCAGGGCAAAAAGCCAGCCACTGCCACAGCTTCTTGTGACACAGTGTGGTGGCCCCGCCCACTTGCTATGTTTTTGTGACGTGTGACGGGGGCCGGCACAAAGTTGCCCGAAGGCGTTTACGCTCATGTTGTGTACACCACCTCCTCCTGACAGCGCATATCCCTTCCCTCACAGAAGGGTATTCGCTCTTGGAGGACGGGGGAGGCAGCTTCACTCTAAGAAATCGCAGAAGAAAACAGTGAGGGCTGTCGTTTGTGCGCCAAAGCCCAGCCAAAATAAATACAAAACGAGCCGCCTGAAAAACTTCAGCGGCACACTTTGACTCGGCGGGATTTTTTGACACAACAGAAACTATCTGTGCCCCCGCTGGATCGTAAAGTGACAGCAAAACGAGACAACAAACCAATTACTGCCGAAAGTTGTTTTGTTGGAACGCAGACCCCACTCTTTGTGTACACCACTCCCCGGTCTGATGAAGTGGTGTGAGTGGGGACGCACGATCCAGCTAAAGGCACAGAAAGTTTCCCCAGTTGGCTACGCCGAACTAACAACAAAAAAAATCACCATATTGCTCCCACGGCTCTCGCTCTCTATACAGGAATGTGACAGTTCTGATCTAAAAAAAATAGCAAAAAAGAAAGGGGGCCTGGCATATTTTACTTTGCCGAGTACCCCTCAAGTCTCTCCAGCCTCATGCGCTGTCGTGGGCTCACCCCCCCTCCTCTCTCAGATCTGCAGTGCCAAGCGCGCCTTCGCCCTCCGGACTCGCTTGACAGGCGGGGACTCGGCGACGTTGCTCACACTCGGTGCTTTTGTCGTGGGGGGAGGAGGGGGCTGGAGGCGGCGCTGCCGCTTCTGCTTCGGCTGGTCGTCGTCGTCGTCGTGCGAGAAGAAGTTGAGCTTCGGGGCGTCCAGATCGAGCCTCGGGAAGGGAACGGCAGGTTCGGCGCAGCGGTACAGCGAAGGGCGGATAGGGCTCGGGGACGGCTCGTTCAGCATCTCGCGTGTCTTCTCCTGCAGGCGGCGCTTGAGGCGCGAGTTGGCCGCGATGGCCCGGTCCAGCTTGTCGCGCAGCATCGTCACGTCATCCGTGCTGCTGGAGGGCGCGCGGGACTGCTTCAGCTCGTGGCGCAGCATCCGCACCTCGTCGCTGCGGTCCTTCATAGACTCCATGGCAGAGTCGTGCGTTGCCTTCAGGTGGATGTAGTCGCTCTGGAGCTTCTCGTGCTCCTGCAAAGAGGGGGTGGTGTGTGGCGGTGGAGGGTCGCATGCTGGAGTGCAGCATCAGATCAGTTCGCTCAATGCAGTGCGTGCTGAACAGAATTTTGCTGGCAAAAAAAATGGTCGTTATGTCAGTTACGATAAAGCGTAGCGAGGTCGCGAAGGAAATCGTACGGCTGAAGTTTTTATAAGGATCATGTGCCACTTCACAGTGGTGGTGCTGGGCAGGGTAATTCTCTTGCTATAGCGAAAGGAGTGCGATTTCCGTGTGTGTGTGTGTGTGTATGTGGTGGTGGATATTCCCCAGGATCTGGAAATCGGGCCACGCACCGCCCTGCAGACCGATTGCCTCTCAGCATCCAATGCATACCTCAGACAGGCTCTTCATCAGGCGGCCCTCCTTGTCCTTGTCCTTCTTCAACGCGGCGGCCTTTTCAGACTCGCGCTTGTACTTCAGCACCTCCTTCTTAGTGGCCTGCAGCTCGTTGCGGAGGTCTGTCAGCTCGTCAGACTTGTCCTGTGGTGGGGTGTGTATATGAGCAGGGTCTGGCTGTGGTAGCGTTATGGCTGTCAAGTGAGATCGGCAGCGTTGGTATCGGGTGACCGACCCACTGCCGCGGTCTCCGTTCCTTCTTGCGCCACCAGATAGATTATCAGCGAACGACACAGTTCGAGAGCCTCTCTGAGTTGTGTGAGATGGGCGGTCTCCGATGGAGTCCTGGAGGAGCTCCGCAAGGTCCCGTTCACGAAGAAGCAGATACAGGCCTCGAAGACCGACCTTCCGCGGGTTCACGTTGGAGGACCCGCGTAGTTCGCAGGATGAGTTTGTTGATGGTCACGTATGGAAGGAGCTCAGGAGGGCGGAGGACACGGGCGGTACTGCCAGTGAGCTAGACGCTGTGAGTGCGGTATCACACTGACGCCTCTGGTCAAGTTCCTCCGCCGGGTGACTAGCCCGCCCACAGGAAAATCATTCAATCCACACCCGTCTTTCACTTCTTCCGTTTGAGGAGTGGTTCCGTCTCTTCCTGGAGGACACGCGAAATGGCGTGCACCTCTCTGACGGCGATGCAGCGTTGGCACACACAACTGCCTGGGGAGGGTGCTGTCCACACCGCGCTCCAATCAAAGAAGAACATCATCCACTACAAGCAACACCAAACAAAGCCACAGGCCAGCCTGAGGGCGGAACCAGACCCCAATGGGTGGAGGCCGACAAGTGGGGAGGACGCAGTTCTCCTCACGGGACTGCCCACCAAGCAAGCGAGATGGACAATTCCCCACCCCCCACCCACACCCCTGCACGGGACAGTTTTGCCACACACCTTCAGCACGTGCGACCGCCTGTCGCAGCTGAGGCGCTTCTTGTCGAGCGTGCCCTCCAGCTCGAAGCACTGGATCTCATGCGACGCCAGCTCGGCCTGCAGCCTCTCGCGCTTCGCGTTGGACTCGCGCAGCTTCTTCTCGAGGTCCTTGGATTTCTTCTCCGCCTTCTTCGCCTTTCCGGCTGCGGCCTCCAGCTCCTCAGCAGCCTCCTTGAGCGCACAGATGTCACCCTCACGCTCCAGCACTGTGTTGCTGAGGCTGGCCACCTTCTGCTGCTGCTCCCGGATCTCAGACACCATGCGGTCCATGCGCTGCTGCGCGTTCTCCAGCGCCGCCTCCTTGTGCGTCAGCGTGTCACGCAGCGCAGCCAGGTGCCCCTCACCCTCGCGTGCCATCTCCTCCTGCTGGGCAGCCAGCTGCCGCAGCGGCTCGAGCTGCTCCAGCGCGACTGTCTTTTCCAGAAGAGACCCACGCAGCTTGTCCATGTCGCTGGCCTGCTGAGAGCGGACAGAGGCCAGATCACGCTCACGCTCCTGCAGCGTCTGGCTCAGCCTGTTTGCCTCACCACGTGCCTGGGTGTGGTGGTGTGGTATGATGCAAACTCATTTGTCACACACATTTCGCTTCCCGACGAGAATACCACCTCTCCCCCACACTTCCCCTGCTGCCCAGGGGAACACGCATCGTATCACACCATTCCCCATGCACCCACCCCCCGCCCCCCCACACACACACGCATGTGGCCATTATCGCAGCACACCACACCAAACACTCTTGCTCTTGATGCAATCCCGCTTGACCCCCCACCCAACACATACCTGCTGCACCTCCTCCTGCGTTGCGATGCTGCCCGCCCCGCCGTGCGCCACCGCCACCGCCTCGAGCTTTTTCTGCACCTCCACCACCGCGCCCTGCGCCTGCTGCGCCGCCTGCCGCTGCTCCTCAGCCTCCTCCTCCGCAGACTTCGCCTGCAGGCGCAGCCCGATGATCTCCTGACGCAGATCCGACTTCTCCTTCCGCGCGATGCTGAGCTCGCTGCGCAGCACCGCCGTGTCATCCTCCGCTTGCGCTTTGACATTCATCAGCTGGCGGTACAGCGCAGCGCAGTACTCTTTGTTCTCCGCCTCCAGCTTCCTGTTGAGTTCGTCCTGCTGGCGGAGGCGGGAATCATGCTTGTCAGCGAGGTGCTGCAGCTCCGTCCGCAGGTTGCTCTCGTTTTGGTGGTGCACATCGCAGCTGAGCCTCTTGGAGTTGAACTTATCCGCGAGGTCGATCAGCTGCTCCGTCTCGACGAACCGCGTCGCCGCCTCCGCCTCCGCCTCCGCACACCGCTGCTGCAGGGCGCGGATCTCCGCCTCGTCGCGGAGGCGGTCCTCCTCCCTCTTCCGGGCCAACTCCTCCAGCTTCTCGTCCCTCCTGCTGACGCTCTGCCTCGCCCCCTGCAGCTGCTTCTCGAGGACCAGCACATCCGATGTGGCCACGCTTGCCTCCGCCTGCCGAAGCGCCTCCGTCAGCTCCTTGATGTGCACCTCACGCGCCTGCAGCTCCGCCTCCAGCTCGTCGGAGCTCGGGTCGGCAACCGCCGTGGCAAGCTTCTCCTCCAGCAGCTTCAGGCGGTTCAGCTGCTCCTGCACGACGTCATCACGCTGCTTCGCAGCTGCGCGGGCCTCGGAGAGACGGCGCTCGAAATCCTGCAGCCGCTTGATCCGCTCCTCCGTGCTACGGCTCTCGGACTCAACCAACCCCCGCAGGTGAGCACAGAGGCTCTCCGACTGTGCCAGGAGGGCCTGCTGCTGCTGCTGCTGCTGCTGTTCCCCCTGCTGTGGAGGGGCATCAGGTGTGGGGTTGCTGCGGAGCGTCGCCATGCTGGCCTGCAGTGCGGAGCTTGCCTCTGTGATGCCCGCCATCGCCTTCCGCCTGTCGGAGCATGCGCTTGTCAGCTGCGCCGCCAGCAGCGAGCACTGCGAGTCGAGGTTGGCGACGCGGGCCTCGCGGGTGTGGACCATCTCCCAGGCCTCAGCAGCCTGCTGCTTGTGGTGCACCAGCTCCTCGCGCAGCGTGCAGACCTCCTGCTGGAGGCGCAGCGTCGCGGTGTCGGTGCTGTCGATGGAGACGAACATATCAGCCTCGTTCTCCAGGCTCTCAGCGGAGGCCTTGTGCCGCGTGCAGCTCATGCGTGCGGAGACCAGCTGGTGCTCCAGCGCCTGCTCGCGGAGGGTGTGGCGTGAGCAGCTCATGCGTGCTGCGCGGAGCTGCTCCAGCGTGTTGGCGGCGCAGTCGTCGCCCTGGCTTCGGGCCTGCGCGGCTTGCATCTGCATCAGATCCGCCCGCTCGCGCTCCAGCTCCGTCACGAGTGTTTCGTATTCGTCGCGGAAGGACTGCGCTGTCTTTTGCATCGCAGCTGTTGCATCCCGCTCCGCCCGGAGGTGGGCCAGCTCGGTGCGCTCCTCATCGTTCATTGCTGCAGCGCACCCTGGTGTGGCAGGGGGTGGGGTGGGTTGGGGCCGACATGCAGGGGAAAAGGTAAGGTGCAGCAGAGTGGTGGGGGTGGTCGTGAAAAAGCAAAGGGGCTGCCAGTGCCAAACGGAGCCAAAAAAAAGATCACGGCGGATATCAGAGGGAGTGGCTGTGTGGGGGACGGGCGGAATATCAGGATGCTGCTGGATGCTGGCTCCACTCCCGCTTTCCCTCCCGATAGGTGTGAGGCCTTTCCTCGCATCAGCAGAGATGTGTCCCAGGTTGGATACAAAGAGCACGGGTAGCAGGGTTATATTTGTGCACGGGAGGGAGTATGTTGTGGCCCCTGCAGAAGGGTGTGTCGCCGCGCTGCTGTATCAGATACACACTCCGCGCACCGTGTGCTACCCCGTGACTCTTCTTCTGACAAGCAAAAAAAACACACAACGGGGTCCCCCAAAGCGTTGCTTATCTGTTGCCAAAAATGTGGCATGGGTACCTTGGCTCATACATGCAGATCAGTGAGTCATCTCTCAATAGAGGGAGGCAGACTGACACAGTTTGGCACAGAGCGAAGGAAATACCTCTCAAAAATCACGTAGGGTTGGGGCTGAATCTGAGTGCACTTGGGTGCACTGCAACGCCACAAAGAGCTCACTCAAGCTATGGTGCTGCCCCCCACTCCCTCACGGTGCGCCATTGGGGGTGTCTAGAGATGCGAAACCGACCCGTCACCAGCGTAGAGGGGTGGGGGGTGGGGAGGATATCAGGAATAATGATGCCATACTGATGGAACACCCTTGCGAGACACAGGGGTCAAGAAACCCTGGCACACCCGCTCCCTCGGGGGATAGTCCTCAAGGGAGATGGGAGTGTGCCAAAGCTCTCAGCGCAAGCGGAGCTTTCCTGAAATCTGGATACAATGGCATATCGGCGATGGGACAGCCTGTTGCCACCCTCTGTGTGCCTCGCGTTTCAGACAAAATCAGGAAAACATGCAGCAAAACAAGAGCATTCCCATATATTTCACGGTGTCGGGAGTTTCCTCCCCCACCGTATCCCTGCAAGACAGGCATTCCATCCGGATGAGCACGACAGCAAATAGAATAGGGTTGAGAATGGGAGGCTGCAGCAGAAGCGGGGGACCACCTTTTGCACCCGATCATCTGCAGGTTGCTAGAAGAATGGTGGCCACCCCGTCTGCCGGCGATGCCTGGAGCCAGCTCCTGGGGGTGTAGAAGGCAGAGGGAAAACATCAGGGGGCAGGAAGGGTGGAGTGGGGCGATGGGAGAGAAGGAGAGAGGGGAGAAGGCACATCGCACTCACTGAGTTCTAGGGTCGGAGCACCCCCTGTCCGCAGATGTCGGAAACAGGTGCGGACAGGGGGGGCTTCGTTGCAACATGCATTGCGCCTCAAGGCTTTGGATGCCCTGTGAAGGCAGGCACAAAGGCGTTGCTCCAAAAGCTTCAGTCATGCGATTTTCCCCCCAATAGCTCGCTACTAGGATTCGCGTCGCTTCTTCTCCCTTGCGATAGGGGAAGAAAAACAAAACACATCAGCCACACTACAGCACACGTAGGGACGTCATATTTGGAGATGCTGGCTGAACACGTTGCAATTGCACAGACTGCATGATGCAGGGCGGTACTCTCTTGTGTTGATTGCCTCCTTCATTGCATGTGTATGACAAAACCGTAACAGGGAAAAACACCAGTCCACATCATTGTTGGTACACAATCAGGAGTAGTCTTTGGTTGGACATTTCTATCGGTCTCCCTCTTGTGTTGATTTTGGGGGCGCTCTCCGTGTGCAAGGGGGCGCCAAGCCTCACTCGTCCTTGACGCACTGCGCGAAGCCCAGCCTGTCGAGCTTGCAGACGTAACCCAGGCTGCACTTTGCGAACATGCACTGGTTGACAACGCAGCACGACGGGCAGTCGGCCCCGGTGCACTGGACGTCAGGGTCGGGGATGCAGACGGTACCCTGCTCGCACTCGGCGTTGGCACCGCCGCACGCAGGCTTCTCTAGGCACACGTCGGTGATGGGCTGCGGCAGCGGCACAGGCACGACCGGGGGGGGCGTCAGCAGGTTCCACTGGCACTGGCCCTCTACACAGGCAAACCCGTCGGCAGGCGGGCAGTCGCAGATCGACACGGTGCTCGGCATGTCGCAGCCCAGCTTCCCGCCGATGGAGAGCAGGAAGTACAGGATGGTGGGGCTGGCATCGGAACGCGCCACAGGGCTGCGGGTGCACCCACAGCCCATGTTCAGAACCTGCCCGCACTCGCTGGCCGCAGTGCACGACCTGATGCGTGTGTACTCCCTCGCGTAAGCAGACTTCACCACCTCGCACACGCGAGCATCAGCCGCAACAAGCAGCCCCGCAACCAGCAGCATGCGCATCATCATCTTGCGGCGACAGACAGAGAGGGGTGCTCACAACAGCTCTGCTTGTCGTTGGTGTGTGCAGTGTGTGGCAAACAAGACAGCACTGTGCAGACCGAACCGCTGTGATAAACATTCGCTTGTCCGGATGTGTTGAATCATCGACATGCAAACCCGCGAGACACAAGGAAGGATGCGTGACGTTGGGTCAGGGGGCGTGAGAGAGCGTAATCACCCCCACCCCCACCCCGGTACATCTCCCCCGCCCCAGGATTTGCGACAGAACCCCCCAAGGCAGCGCACCGCCTTGGTATGTTCTGCCCAGTGTGACAGGTGTGAAGTCTACACGTAGTGACGAGGCAACAGCAACACCGAGGCAAGAGGGGGGTTTGATCGTCGAGAGTGAATGGAAAAGCAAGTCGCCCAGCACCTTCTTGCAATGTTAGTCCTCACACCGAGGCAAGAAGGGGGGGCTTGGGGTGTCATCCTGCGGTAGTCTCGAGTTGCCCTGCAAGGCGAAACGTTTGGCACTCAGTTGTGGAAGCGACGTCAGTGCCGTCGGGGAACACGGGGGCCAAGGAAGGGTCAGGTCCTGCTGTGTTGCGAGGCTAGAAAGAGGGCTTTGTGAGGTGGTTCACCCTTATGCCGTTCTCTGCTGCATTTCTGGGCGAACCGTGATTTCGAGAGATACGCAACCCACCCTACCCACACCCAACCCCCCTCACTGCTTTGGAATGAAACACTCAGGTCGGATCACGGCACCACCCTACACCCGCCTCTGGGTGCTTGCTGCGGAAAGGTGAGACAATCTCAGAGGACAGAGCTGTTGGGTTGTGCACCAGAGGTGGTCGTCGTTGAGGTCTTCACAAATGGGCACCCACACAGCACAACCAGGTGTAGTCATAAGCCGGGGCCCGGGCCCCGGATTTTTATACAGGGAAATTTGCTATCTTTTATCCTCGGCCCTCCAGGGCTGTTCCTAACTGGGGGGCTTGTTCCCCACTTTCAGGATTCTGAACTTTTTTTCTAAGAATTTTTGTAAGGGGAAAAAAGTTTTTTTCTAAGAATTTTGTTAGGGGAATTTTTTTCTAAGGTTGTTTCGCAGAGGAAAAAACTTTTTCTAAGTTTTCCCCAGTCGACAGGGCGCGCACAAGGATGGAAGGGAAGTCTGTCCCACGTACCGTTCGCCTTGCTGGCCAACTGGAGAGCCAGACGTTCACTACCGTGGCCTCAAGTCCTTCGAATCCCATCAAGTCGGGGTCCAACCACTCCAGTCGCCTCTGAGGACGCAGCCAACTCGCACAGAATCTGTACGCCCACACGAACAGATGTTCGCTACCGTGGCCTCCGGCGGCTGGGGGGCTCACGCCCCCCAGACCCCCCATGTAGCGTGTGCCCGTCCATCTATCTCACTTCCCCGGGTCAGCGCCGCATCCATGAAGCGCTTCTTCGAAGCCTGACTGACATCGGACAGGAGGTCGGGCTTCCCCACCTGGGAGGTACACTTGCCGCGTTCGCGACATGCGTGACACGCGACACGCTACCTGAAACGTGAGTGTGCCTTGCTAACACGGGCATTTCAACGGTCTGCCGACGACCGTTCCCCAAACCCGTAAACCAGCAGTTTTGGAAAATCGGAGAGATCACCCTGCGCTGAATATGGTGCGCACCACTGCAAAAATCCCCGGGAGCTTTTGGGCTTTCAGACCTGAAGGGGCCAGCAGGTGGGTGGCGTCGGGGGCAGCTTTGTAACTGTCCTCCAGCTGCTGGCATGTCCAGCCCTGCGAGAGTGCCAAGGTGTATTGAGTCCCTGCGGAGCACAACCCCCGATGAGAACGAGTGCCAGATGATCCTCATTCATTTTCAGCTGTAACGCGCATGAGGGGCACTCTCTGCCGCAAGCATCTCTGGGCATCACTCGAGAGCTGTCAATGATGACGCGGAGAGAAATCAGAAAAAAAGCCCCGCCTGACGGGCACGCGCCTGGAAACTGTGGGGGGGCGAGCAAAAATTCCCTTGTAAAAATTCTTAGAAAAAACCTGGTTCCCCGACCCAAAAAACCTGGAAAAAGGGCTCGTTCCCCGCCCAGGCCTGGCGCAAATGTTACAAATGTTACAAATCCGTCGTGGACTTGCCGGGGAGGGGGTGGGGGAAGGTGGGAAGGGCGGCATGCCGAACTACAGCAAGGATGGCCAACAATGCGATCACTGCAAACAAGGCATGGGACACAAGAGGGAAAAAAAAAAACTCCGGGCCGACCACCACCGCCTGGTCTACGACCATGACATCCCGGGCACGGCACAACCACCTTGCCAACCCTGCCTGAAGCATGCGCCGGGCCACCCCCCGCCTGGGGTCTCACTGAAGCACCTCTTCTTCGGCTGCCCCGCGACAGCGTCGGCCCGACACCACCTCACAGCCACAAACGTGCACAACCTGCTGTTGCACAACTGCAAGGAGGCGCTGCGCTACCTGGCCGAGGCAGGGGTAACGGAGCACGGCGAGAAGGACTACCTGAACGCGTGAACCAAATAACATCATCAGAGAACAAGGGCTTCGGCCCGACCTCCCAGCACCCCCCCCCCCCCATCCCAGCCCCACGTCACTTACCACAGGCCGCCAGGCGCGTCAGCGTCGGCGACCGCCCGCCCCCAGTCTGAGAGGCATCAGCCGAATCTCGGTGGAGGCGGGCACAAAACAAAAGGGAGAGTCGTCACTGTGCATATCAGCACGGTCCCGCCCTCTGTGCCAGACCAACACACCACCAAAGGAAAAGAGGAAGAGGCGACGTAAGGCAATGCCTCCGTGCGGCCAGGAGAACACGAAATAGCGACCCCCTCTACGGGGAATGCTACGAGCACGGCCAAAAATCGTTCAAATCGTTCAAAAACCTGGTTCCCCGACCCAAAAAACCTGGAAAAAGGGCTCGTTCCCCGCCCAGGCCTGCGGCCCTCCACGTTTTTTACCCCACTATCGTGGCCCCTACATTCTTGGGACAACAGGCACGGTCACCGAATTCGGACATGGGGGTGTAAGAAACGATGCGAAAAAACAGGAATGAAGTCGGATTTCCCGTTTTTTCCCGGTTTTTTCGATTTCGCAGCAGCCTGGGATTTGATGTGGTCGCACCCCCACGACCGCTCTGGATCCCAGGGTGCGTTTATTGTGAATGCTCTCACCACCATGCCTGGGCACTGAACTCCGGAGGCCGGAGGTAAAAGTTAGAATGCGAGATTTCTTATGACAGTCCATGAATCTGCCCCGTTAACGGGTAACCGGTATTACCGGAAACCCGGTAATTGGCCTCCATTACCGGGTATGTATTACCGGGTCAAAAACGGGTATTACCGGGTAAAATCGGGGGTATTACCGGGTCCGGTAATACCCGTTTTCGTATTACCGGGGATTTTCCGTGGGGATTTCCTTGGTACAGGGGTTCGTGCGGTGTCACAGTGAATCCACTGCAGGGTACTGGCAATCTTCCGTCTGGCAGTCCAAGGGAAGGTGCGCGGGGGGAATGTCAGGTGTTAGGTGACCCCCTGCGTTATTCTGAAGGCCAGCCTCTGCAGCCCCTCCTGGTTACAGGGGCGGCCCTGGGAACACTGGGAGTGGGAACGGCTGGGGATCACCCACGTTCATTACAACCAAGATCTGGTCAGTGGGGTATGTGTTGGCGTGGCGTGCCCCGATGATTACACAAACAAAGGTCGAGATAATGAGCCCAGGCCCTGATTCCAACACCTGTTTGTTCAACCAAGATCTATGAGGGACACACACCCTGTCTGTGCCTGTGTCCTCCGTGTGTTGCCTCTCCCTCCCTCTTCAATGCACTTCATGGCCTGGTCCGCTTCCACGGACGCAGAGCGTGTCATCACACAACAGGCCGTCCGCGAGGCTAAGTTCTTTGAAACCATGCATCATGACTTGTCCCGATTCGAACCGAGCTGATGATTCATCAGAGGGACCAGTAGCCAAGATGACAAGAAGCAATCGCAACTCGTGCATAAATTGAGGGCCTGGTCGAATCCGCGTTTTGCTGGGACTTCTCTGGATTGCATCATATCGTAAAGGGTCAAATACCTTGCCTCACCAGCCCGGATCTTAGCTGCAGGTCCTGTACAGAGTGCCAGGTGCTCTTGTCAAGGGTGTCGCCAGAGAGGCTTCACATGGGAATGGGCGTCTTGCTGTTGAGCGTATCACAGCGAATTTCTCTATGGAAACGTGTCGACACCACAACTCCAGAACCAGCTCTTCCCGTCCACCTGCTCAAACCAGCCGTTTTCATGGGGTGATCGAAAGCCGGCTTCCGTAGTTCACATCTGATTTGTGTGGCTCACTGCAGACTTTTCGAGTTTCTGTCGCAGCAGTGCTGACTACTGCACGGTGCCCACACACCACCTGAGCCCTTCCAGAGCCGGCAGTGTCGTCAGATCAGGCAGTGGATTACACACACGCATAATGAGACAGGCGTGATCATAGGACCACCAAACTGGTTGCAAAGTGACACAGAGCGAAGGGCTCCTCATTTTCAATTATCGATCCCTCGTACCTCCCAGGCGTGCATCTTCTCCTACCCCAGCCTCGAGTGCTGCTTGGTCACGCCAGCTCCGTTATTCGGTCACATCGCTCTGCTGGTTGGGTGCTTGTCGCAACACTTTTACCTGCGAGCAGCCAACGAGCATTATGGTACCGAGAGGTGCTTCTTGGTGTGGCCGGGTTTGTGGTCCTGCCACAGCAGGTCACAGGAAGGTGAGCGGACTTGCATTTGCTGGGTGGCTTCAACACGGGCCCGCCACTGGACTGCCCCCGGGCCATGGTGGATAATCGCACCTGCCTTCGGGACGCTGAGGGTATCAGCCCGTGTATGATGAGCGGAAGCTAACCAGCCTGCAGTCGACCCACGTGGTGGCTGGACTCCTAGAGCGCCGTAGAATCCAACGTCGACCACAACACAGTGCTAAGGGGGAGGGAATCAGCCCCAAACACAAAGGGAAAGTCCCATGGAAAATCCCCGGTAGCGCTACCGGGCTATAACCGGGTATTACCGGACCCGGTAATACCCGGTAGCCGTTAACGGGGCAGATTCATGTTACGACTACACCTGTGTCCAACTCCTAACGCACATAAAGAGCACACCCGACAGCACAAAATGCAGGGGGGCAAAAGGAGGGAGCGGCAAGCACGCAAGGCAGGGAACAGGTTCAGAGACACTGCACTCAGGGTGACACGGAAGACACAGCACACACAAAGACTGAAGTACCGTTCGTTGGTGTGAAGACCCACCTCCCGCAGAGGCTGAGTGCAACACCACGACCCTTTGAGTCCACCTTCCCCACGCACCTACCTGTGCTGAGGCGGTACAGTGTGGTGCCATCCGCAGTCTCCGTTGCAACAATATCACCTGGCTGTGACACAGCAAGTGAGAAGGGAAAGTTTTCCGGTTGCACAGTACGCAGGCAGCTGAGGGAGGTTGTGCACCACACCTTGAGTGACCTGTCTCCAGAGCACGACACCAGGTGCTGCTCGTCCTGAGTTAGGGCGATGCAGATCACCGAACTAGTGTGCCCGTACAGGTTGCACAGGGTGTGTGTGAGGGTGCTGATGTCCCACACACGGATGATCTTGTCACGTGACCCGCTGAAGATCCTCGTGCCCGACACAGCAATGCTGATAACAGCACTGTTGTGACCCTCGAGCACTGTGGCGCTCGGTGTGCCCTTCAAGTCCCACACACGCACTTTGCCTGATGAGTCTCCGGACACCGGACGTCCGCAGTGTGTCCACGCGACACAGAAAACCGGAGTGTTGTTGTGGTCCAGCCTACACACTTCCTCCCAGGTTGATGTCAGCCACACGCAGATGGTGCCATCGTAATAAGAGCACGCTGCCAACCACGTCCCACAGACAGAGAACGCAGTGCAAATAATCGTCTTGTTGCCGTGTGTTAAGTCCACCACCACAGCAGCGGTGCTGGTGTCAAACACATTGATATGTCCGCTGTGGGAGTGACCCACAGCACACAGCTTCCCACACCTCGACAGTGTGATGGACCTGATGCCGCTGCGATGCGTCGATGAGTAGACTGCGGGGGCTTTGACGATGGGCCAGCGTGGGACGAGCTGGACAGCACCCCCGTCCTCCAGACCCGTGTCGGCAACGCGCTGTGCATCATCCAGCTCCTCCTCACACCCTTCGATGTGTGCTGCCACGCATGCAGCCTCACGGACTGCGTTGATAGAACCCGGGAACATCTCTTCCAGCGCATCCGCCTTCAGCCCGACCACGGTCCCGCCTTCCGGAACACCGACGACACAGCTGTCACCGGTCCCCGTGTGACGCACAGCCACTTCCATGACCTTGGCGACCCGCTACTCAGCTTTTCTGGAGTGTGTGGCGGTGTGTGCAGTGCGTGATGTGTGGGGATGGGGACAAAGGTCGTGGCAAGGTGGGATCAACACAAATTGTGGAGTTCGGTCCCGCTTCCCCTGAAACCCAAGTGTGCTGGCAACATCACAGGACGGCTGAGCGTTCTTCACTGTTGACTCCGGCACTCCGTGTGAAAGTGAAAGAATGAATCAAGTCTGATCAGCATGTTGCTGGTGGTGCAGGAATACGGCATGTGCCCGAAATGCACTGCATCAACACTGGTCTCAGGTGTGCATTGCAAGGGTGGAGAGGGGGGCTTCGTGAGGAAGGGGTCTGCCTTCTTGCATCTCAGATGCAAACGCATCAGCTGCCTCCAAACAGAGCGGGAGTCAGGTGGTGCTGCGAGATGTGCTGCGAGGCAAGAAAACAGCACGGTGCAAAACAGTACTCCTTTCGCTGCCATAAGAGAAAAAAGATAAGGCGTTGTTTGTGCGCCAAACCCGATGCAAAACAGAGCGACAATCAAGCGAAAATCAAGTGGTGAGCCATTCGAGAGGTGTCACCTGGAAAGGTGAAACTTCTGCGGGGGGGGGGGGGGGGGGGGGCAGGCATCTGTCCCACACACACCTCCCCGTGATGCCAGAATGGACTTTAGTGTACAACATACACATCCCTAGAGCACCCGGCCCTGCTCTTCAGGCAACCTCCACTGCCGCACTCACCGCTTTGAGCCCCTCTGTGCCCTCGCCCCGTTGTCTTTCTCCATTACAATTGGCGGATGCCAGACAAGAGCAACAGTAGCAGATATAGGGGGTCTTCGCTACGGGGTGATCGTCAGTGCATTTTGGAGCCTTTCCTAAGGAAACTAGGTGAAGACTGACGAAGAGTAACGAATCATAACGACCAGTAGACGACCCCCATAAAGAGTTTCGATAACAATGCCGACACGCGGCGATGCTGCTGCCTGACAGGACTGCTCTCTCCCCACCCCCGACCCCGCCCAGCGTGGTGCTTCCGAGGGAGGCGTGAGCACGCCATGCTGGTGTGCTGCTCAGAAGTGGGGGTAAGCACAAGCAGCACACAGGTGCGGGGCAGCGGTCCGTGTGTGGACTACCGAGCAGTAGGTGAGCCACCAAGCAAGGTGCAAACAAGGGGGGGCATCACAGTGTCGAGCCCTGTGCAGAGGAGGGGGACAGGCACAGTGGGTCCAAGGCCAAGGACAGCCCGCAGGCGCCAGGGATTCCCGCAAGCAGCGGTGGGCTTGGATGTGCCTGATGGGACAGGCAAGCTGCCCACAGAGTTGGGTTGGTGCGGCACCTTCCCTGTTGATGTACCCCAGACACGAACGGTCTTGTCGGCAGATCCCGAGATGATTTTCGATCCGTCTGGGGTGACAGCTACTGTGAACACAGTGGAGGTGTGGCCTTCAATTTTATACAGCTCCTCCCCTGTTGATGCATCCCAGACACGAACGCTGCTGTCATCAGATCCTGAGATGATCTTCGATCCGTCTGGGGTGACAGCCACGGCTGACACATAGGAGGTATGTCCATCAAGCTTCTGCAGTTCCTTCCCTGTTGATATATCCCAGACGCGAACGCTCCTGTCATCAGAGCCTGAGATGATCTTCGATCCGTCTGGGGTGACAGCAACGGTGTTCACGGAGGAGGTGTGTCCTTCAATAATCCGCAGCTGCTTCCCAGTTGACGTATCCCAGACACGAACACTCTCGTCGTAGGAACCCGAGATGATCTTCGCTCCGTCGGGTGTGACAACGACAGAGGTGACAGACAAGGTGTGGCCAAGAAGCGTCAGCAACACCTTCCCTGTGAATGCATCCCAGACACAAACGCTCTTGTCGTAGGAACCCGAGATGATCTTCGATCCGTCTGGTGTTACAGCCACGGCATTCACGTAGGAAGTGTGGCCTTCAAGCACCTGCAACTCCTCCCCTGTTGATACATCACAGACACAAACGGTGACGTCGTGCAACCCTGCAATGATCCTCGATCCGTCTGGGGCGATAACCACGGTTGATACAGAGTCGGTGTGGCCTTCAATCTTCTGTAACTCCTTCCCTGTTGATGCATCCCAGACACGAACGCTCCGGTCCTTAGATCCTGAGACAATCCTCGATCCATCTGGAGTGACAGCGACGATATTCACAGTGGAGGTGTGGCCTTCAAGGTTCTGCATCTCCTTCCCTGTTGATGTATCCCAGACACGAACGCCCCTGTCGTCAGAACCCGATACGATTGTTGATCCGTCTGGGGTGACAGCCACGGAAATCACAGCAGAGGTGTGGCCCTCAAGCTTCTGCAGCTCCTTCCCTGTTGATGCATCCCAGACACGAAGGCACTTGTCGCCAGATCCTGAGATGATCTTCGACCCGTCTGGGGTCACAGCCACTGTGAACACATATGAGGTGTAGCCTTCGAGCTTCTGCAGCTCCTTGCCTGTTGATGTATCCCAGACACGAATGCTCCTGTCGAGAGATCCCGAGATGATCTTCGATTCGTCTAGTGCGACAGCCACGGTGTTCACAGGAGAGGTGTGGCCTTCAAGCTTCTGCAGCTCCTTCCCTGTTGATGTATCCCAGACACGAACGCTGCTGTCATCAGATCCCGAGATGATTTTGTTTCCGTCGACAGCTACGGCGCGCACAGCGGAGGTATGTCCTTCAAGCTTCCGCAACGCTTTCCCTGTTGATGCATTCCAGACACGAACGCTATTGTCCTCAGATCCCGAGATAATCTTCGATCCATCTCGCGTGACAGCCACGGTGTACACTTCGTGAGTATGGCCTTCGAGGTTCAGCAACTGCTTCCCTGTTGATGTATCCCAGACGCGAACGCTCTTGTCGGAAGACCCTGAGATAATATTCAATCCATCTGGTGTGATGGCCACGGAGTTCACCTCAGAAGTGTGGCCTTCAAGCTTCTGCAGCTCCTTCCCTCTTGATGCATCCCAGACACGAACGCTGGTGTCATCAGATCCTGAGATGATCTTCGATCCGTCTGGGGTGACAGCCACGGATTGTACAGATTTGGTGTGGCCCAACAGAGGCGGGAGAGGGGCACCGAAGGAGGAGCCCTTCCAGTTGGAGTCTGCGAGATAGCCATCCGAGAACATTGCGTGCTCCAGCCAGCAGTTGTGGAAGCGACTGCCCGTCAGCACAGTCCCACACAGGCGTGCGTGGCGCAGATCGCTGTGCTGTACAAGCACACCCGAGAGGTCGCACCTGAACACATATCGCGTGCGTGCGGCGAGTGCCATGGCATTGGAAGCAGCCGCCAGCGATACCGCATCACCGCCAGCACCACGGGTCGCCAGAACCAGCGGCAGCAGCTCCTCCGCCACCTTTGTCTCGAGCGCGTCGCCTCCACGTGCGAGCACTGTGTCCGCAAAGTACTGCAGCACGTTCGGTGCATCCTGGCTGAAGGCCCTGCGCAATTTGAACCCAAGCGTGTCGGCCACAGCACCCTTGCGTGCCAGGCGCCGCGCCACAAGGAACTCCCCAAGCGTCTTGTGACGGAATGCAAACGCGCTGCTGTCGTCGTGGAAGCTCTCCACACGAAGCGGGAGAACCTGGAACGCCTCGTCTGCCTTTGCACGGTCCACGTTGTCCTCCTTCAACAGGCGCGCCCGCTCTGTGCCCAGCACGCCCTGCCACGTCTGTGCCTGCAGCATCGCGCACGCAATCAGCTCCCCCACCCGCAGCACCTCCTCCACGCGCGTTGATGCAGCCGGCCCCTGACGCAACTCCACCTCCACGTGCTTCTGTAGGTACGCCTCGTACACCACGACATCACTCAGGGACTGATGCGCCTGTCCGCTGCACGCCGACAGCTCGCGCTGAGCGTAACACGCCATGTGAAGCAGGAACGGGTTGCGCAGCTGAGACAGCACCACCTCAGCGTCTCCGACTTTGTGTTGAGGAAGTGGTTCCGCCGCCAGCTGCTCCAGCCGTGTTGTGGGCTGTTCGGCCGCACGCTGCTGTGCTGCCCTCCGCTCCAAGAACCCCGCCTGCTGCGACAGCGCCACAAGCACGTCATGCAGCGGCACTGATGACCCTGCAGCATGCGGTGTGCTGCCGCCTCTGCCTTCCAGCGCCAACATCACCGCCTCGGCTGCAGCCTCCACACAGATGTTGTTTTCGTTTTCGCGCACCCTGTTGTCTGGAGAAGCACCCTTGACGGCAGTGTCGTCTTTGCCGCTGTCAGCACCAGCCAGCACCCACGCACGCTCCACAATCGCCACCACCAGGGCTCGGTCGCTGAGCACCCTCGTTGTATCGTGATCAGCTGCACCGCATGTGCCGCGCACCGTGTCGGCCAGCTGCCGCTGATGGTCCGCAGTGAAGCACGCGTCTACCCGCTGCTGCTCTGCCTTCGCCACCTGTGCCGCACGCACCTTGCTGATGTACGTCACCGCGTCTGCCTGTGTGAAGGGCTGCATGTACAGCGACCTCGTCCCATCCCCACAGATTTGTGACGGTGTGTGATCCACGCTCTTCAGGTACTCGCCACGCGTTGTCACGATCACGCTGCACTGCTTCGCACACCACGGGTGGAGCTGCAGCACCCCTTGCCCGCCACTGGCCTTGTACGCGTACCCCAAATCCTTCTGCGTCAGCCCCACCTCGTCCAGCGAGTCCAGGATCACCACAACGTCGTAGACACTGCTCAGGTGCTCCAACGCAGCCTCCTCCAGCCCGAACGACTTCCTGATGAACTCGTCGATCCCGCCGTGTGTTGTGAAGGTGGACGCACCAATCGACGGCAGCGCAACAAAGACAGGGAACACGGGCTTCTTTCTCTGTCCCGCCACCCCGCCTGCGTCCTTCTTCTTCTTTTTATCGCGACCTGTGCTGGGCGTTCTCACTTTGGTTGTGCTTTTGCTTCGTTTCGTTTTGGGGCCGTCCCTCCTCCGCTGTCCTCCTGCTTCTGTGGGAGTCACGTCTACTGGCTGGACGTCCTGCAGCAGGTGGCACAGAACCGCAACCGCCGCAGATGTCTTCCCGGTGCCTCCGTCCCCGACCAGGCACAGCGGGTGCCGCCCCGTCCCCCTCACTCTCGACCTTCTCCCCGCCCCCTCCTCTGTGTGCCCGTCTGCCGCCAGCCACTCGTCCACCTCGTGCAGCAGCATCCTCGTCTCCGCCTCAGGCACATGTGTGTCGTCCCCGACCCTGCCCTCCACGTAGCCGTCCAGGAACTCTGCGAAGAGCGACGCCGTGTGATGCAGCACCTTACGCACCGCCTCAACCTGGTCCGCCACAGAGTAGTCGGCGCCGTTGTCGTTGTTGCTGTTGTCATTCTTCTCGCCGTGATGCTCCGCCACCTCCTGCATCACAATCACGTCGAAGGGCTGCCCCACCATGCGCAGCAGCGTCGGGGACAGCTTCCACTGCACCCGGAACTCGATGTTGCTGTCGTACAGCAGCTCCGCCTCCTGCGGGAACACGCTTGCGAACCCCACCTCCGCCGCTCCCTGCTTCGCCACAATCACAAAGAACGTCCCCGCCTTCCCGTACATGAAGTCCTTCGCCACACCCTGCTCCTCCGTCGTCGACGTGAAGGCGTTCCACACCACCGACGTCCCCACCTTGTACTGCGCCGACACGTTCACGTTGATCCCGCGGAACACCGTGGTCAGGCTCGCCCGCCGGCTCCGGATCAGCCGCGTCAACTTCGCAATCAACGGCTGGAACGTCGCAATCACATGCAGCTGTGCCGGTGCAGGCTCAAGCTCGAACACGCTGCCTGTCGCAGACTCACGTACTTCCTTCGACAGCCCAATCGTCCGCATTGCCTGGTTCATCCCGAAGTACAGTGCCGGCCTCATGTACTTCGCCCCGTGGTTCTGCAGCACAGCTGCGTCGCTGAAGTCCTTGTGGTAGTCCTTCACGATGGGTACACCGTTTGCCTTACACACAATATCGCACGTCTCGCTGTTGACTTCGTAGTCCACGCAGTCACAGGTGAAGAGGTAGCCTGCGCACAGATGCTCGAACCAGTCGTGTACCGCCATCCAGTCTTCGATCTCGTCTGGCGTTGCCTCCACATGCCGCAGCACCCGCTGCACAACAAACCGCAGCCCCAGCAGCATGCTGTCCACGTGCTTTGCCCGGTACCCGAGATCCGGCTGCACCGCCAGCAGCTGCACCAGCCACTCCAGCAGCGGTGCCTCGCACCCCGCGTCCTTACGCGTGAAGCAGATCTTCCGCCCGTCCACGTGGTTCTCCAGCCGCTCGCTCGTCTTGTCCTTGTCGGTGGGTTTGTCTGTGTGGAGCCCCTGTGGTGAAGGCTGAGCCTGCGACTGCTGCTCCTGCAGTCCGTCTGATGCAGTGCGGGAGTGAGCTGCATCAGCATCAGCAGCACGTTTCCTCAAGGGCGGCCACTCGTCTGTGAGGAAGTGCCGCAGCCTGCTGACCACCTCCGTCTGCATCTTCCCCACGTGCTTGGCGAGTGCCGCCAGCAGCGCACTGCGTGTGTCGCCATCACGGTGCTGCAGCGCGTACCACACCGGTGTGCGCCCCTCCCCGTCCGGAACGCTGGCTGCCCCGCACCCCACCAGAAACTTGACTGCTTCGGCAGCAGCGGGAACCCCCCTGCACCCGGGCTGCAACACCTCGTGCAGCAGCGTCCGCCCGGTGCGTGGGTCCACCGCCTTCACCTCCGCCTTGTGCTTCTCCAGCAGCTGCCGCCACGTCCCGCCCTTCAGTGCCTCCTTCACAGCACGTGTGCTGCCCCACCATCCCCGACCATGCTCCTCCACACTCGCACTCGACCCCATCCCACTCACTGATTTGGACTTGCGCGCTGCCTGTGTACAGCGTATCTAGATTATTGAGCGCCTGAGACACGTTCCATCAGAAATTTAACCCTTTAAGACCGAAGGCTATTTTGAGCCATTTTGGCCCATTTTTCTCCTTGGACACCAATTTGCTTCAATTTTCGTTTTTCTGCCCGACCCTGGCCGTAAATGAACGCGTTTGACTGAAAGATTCCACGATGGCCATTTTTTGTCCCCGAAAAAAATGACTCTTTTTTTGCACGGCCAACAAACAGTGAATTTGAGGGTGAAAAAATGGCAGATTTTCGAAAGCAAAAATTTTTGTGTGCCGGGGCTCCCCAAAAAGTCAGCCGAGGATGACGTTATTGGAAAGAACGAGTCAAATTGCATCGACGAAAAAAAGTTCGATCAAAAAGACTGAGTATGAAGCCTCTGAATGGGCACTCCGGTTTTTTGCCTATGTTCAGTACCTATTTCCCTTTGAAACCGTGGGAAAACACCCGAAATTGGGCTTTTCGTCAATCACACGCAGGAAGTCTGTCTCAGGCGGCTGCAAGAGCAACTGTTGCGCTTCGCAGCAGTGCTGAACCAGCGAGAGGTGTTCGTGCGCCTTACCGATACCCTGACACCGCCTTGCCACAACCCCCATTATACCCGACCTTCCGCTTCGGCGGCTGCTACAGGCCCTTCGGGGTTTTTTCGCTCAATAACCCTCACCTCCACTTCCGCGGACTAGCTCGACGAGTAGCTCTTACGCACACGAGGCGAGGGATAAGGTGGGAAGAAAGTCTTGCTGACCTAAGGCTGATCCCCTTAGGTTCCATTGATCCTGGCTCACACCTGATGAGGCGCACCAGGGGAGGTTGTAGTGTGTTAGCGCCGAAACACAGCAAGCACCGGGAGACCACCACGTGGCGTCTGCATCTGACGAGCTTGCTCTGATTTTGCTTCAGGATTGTAGCATCCGGCGACACGTTGTCGATCATTAAGGTGTTCGTGTAAAGCTGTGACCCTCCAGCACTGTGGAGCTCGCTCTACTACCACGTGATGCCGCCGCCGATAGGCAGTGTCGTCGACCCTCCCGCGACCAGATGTCGCATAGAGGACGCACCCTTCGGCCCGTAGTGTGACAGACCTATGTGCTGCAACTGCGCACGGAAGAGCGGAAGTCCCTCGAATACGTTACCCCGGGTAGATCCAGTTTAGCTTGGCTCGATCTGGGCAGAACTGGGCAAGGCCCAAAGCCGGTCGAAGATATCACCCATACATTTGACAGGCGAGGAATTGACGATCAGGCACTCCATTGCCTTCAGTTGACACGTGCACCACATCGGGGTGTATCTGAGCGGGTCTTGCTTCCTTAGAAAGGGTCTCGAGTCCCCTTTACCGGATGGCCAGGGTCGGGCACAAAGACCCCTGGCAAACCTTGTTGGGGTGTGCACAGAAAGCCAGGGGCCCAGAATGCTGTTTTCACCTGAAAACCCGACCTGGGCCCCGATTCTCCGAGGTGACGGCGGGCCATCGACAGACAGATATCTCGTCGATTTTTGTTGTCTTGAAAAGAACTGTGCAAACCATTTTCATGGTGCCCAGGGTTTGCCAAAAAGACAAAAATGGGTCCCAACAAAATGTGAACCCAAAGTGCACAAGCAATATATTGCGCCTTCGGTCTTAAAGGGTTAACAACGCTGATTCAGGTGCCCCAATCGTGTAAAGTGCACTGCCTGCCGATGTTGCTGTGTGATGAAGAAGGGTCTCATGTGAGACACACATGCCTGACATGACCGATCCATGCATCACGGGGGGGGAGGAACGACCTGCCGTGAACACACTGCAGTTATCCGAACTCAAGTTAGCCTATGTGCACCCTCAGACATAACCAGGTCGCCTCCTCCGCGGGCAGCGGTGAAGGGGCATGGTGACGTTAATACGCAGGCAGGGAGGCCACGACGAAGATGAGGCAGTCGCAAGACGCTGTATCATCCCGCCGACTGCCCGCTTGGGGTTCGGGGGGGGCGCTGATCCTGTCGGCATGGGCGTCTCTGATACCAGCCTCCACACGTGAATATGTTCTCGTTGGTTTAGTGCCGAACATACCAGAGCCTGCTCTTGGTAGGATCGCCACTGGTGAGGGAAAAATACGAGGGGAGGAAGGCACCTCAGCTTCTCTGCGCTTCAGGCCAAGATACCCAGGCAGCAGAACACTAATGCCGGATGATGCAGAAGAGAGAAGGGGGGAGCAACGGCAGTTGGCGGTTCTTCGAATGCAGAACACCCCCACAGCCTGTGATGATGGCCCTGGCATGAGTGTTCGCAAGGATCCACACGGTGAAGGACCGCTCGTAGCATAGTGACAAACAAACGTGTCAACAACCCAGTCGCTTGCACGCTGCCCCCCCACCACTCGGGAGTGGCAAGTCTGAAAAAGTGAACCCCCCCAACCCCCACCCCCACCCCACCCCAAACAAAGGTTACACTAACTCGACTAAGGGCATCAGACCGACACCGGCTGTGACACAGAAGCAAGGAAGTGTTTCTTTTGATGCACACCTTCACCCAGACCTGTGCAGGGCCAACGCCACCCAAAACACGGCCTGACCAGACCACACACACCACACGTGAATCTGTTTGCAGCAGTGCAGAGCACCACCGAAGGTGCCCTCGACTGTCCACACACGGTAATCTTTTTAGGATAGTGTAGGACACACCGAGGGAGGCTCTAGTGCTGCCTCCACACAGACACACACATCTTCTACCCAGAGGGGCGGCAGCAAGCGGCCCGGCAGTGGGCTGCGAGCCGGCAAGCCAACGCCCGTGCAGGGCGCCCGTAGGAGCGAAGGGGCCAAACGGAACGGGAAGACGATTCCCTGTGTTCTGCACTGGAAGCACCACAGCTTGGAAAGAGGAGGACTGCTGCCGGTATCACCACGGGGCGAACGACGGCTTGCAAGTCACCATGGGATTCTGTAAAGACGCGCCACATGGGCTGGTGCGGGGACTGCCACAGCAGTGCGAACGCACGACTATGCCTCGCGCCCTCCTCCCCGGAGTGGCACTGAGCTGGCCCCACACTCTCACCCGAGTGGGGCCGCCGCTGTAACGTAGACGTGGGCACATATCCGCGCATGGTGACCCAAAACCACTATCACTGCACACCCCTCACACACCACCTCTGGCACCGCATCAGCACACGGTGATGCTCGCCTCCGGGATCCCAAGCGCTTTGCACTGCTCGACACTCGCCTTGTTGAACCCAGGGGGCCCGCAGATCACGGCACGTGCGGTGGGGGCAACGGTTGCCCCACCGCACTGCCCGAGCAGCCCGGACAGAAGGCCTGAGTCCTGGAACCCCTCGTGCACGGCGGCATCCCCTCGCTGCTCGTCTGGAAGCCCGCCACGCTCGACGCAGAAGGTAACGCTCCGCACCACCTCAGGGTGGTCGCGGCGTGCCGCAAGCAGCTCCTCGCGCAGCAGCACATCCGCCGCAGTCTTGTTGGAGAACACAACGTGGATCGCGGGCACGCCGCCCACACCGGCCCCGCCGGCAACCGCATCCCGCAGGATCTGGAAAACCGGGGTCACCCCTGACCCAGCCGCCAACAGGAGCAGAGGGGATCCACCCGCCACCCCGCCACCAACACCCCAGTGGAACTCGCCCGGAGAGGGCCCGCGCAGCTCCAGAGAGTCGCCGGGGCGCAGGGAGGTGATTGCAGGGGAGACGCGGCCATCCGCGACACGCTTGACGAGGAGGTCCACCTCGCCAGTCTCGGGGGAGTACTTCACAGGCGTGTATGCGCGCGACTTCCCCCCGACGCGTGCAGAGAAGTGGTACGAAACGCCCATCGCCTCGCCAGGGCCTGGGCCCTTCAGGGTGATGAGCTGCGCGTCGTGGCTGCCGGGCGTGCTGCGCAGCACACTGTACGCAAGGTATTCCGTCGGCCCTAAGCTCCGCCCCGCAGCCCCGCCAGGAAGGGCGTTGTGCGACCCGTCGCACATCATCCCAGAGGCGGAGTGGCGGCACCCGCAGAATGGGGCGGTCCCGCTCTCCTCTGGCGTGTATCTCGCCGGCTTGAAGTCGGTTCCCAACTCCTCGTTGACCGCGCGGTGCGCCCCGTCGCAGAAGGGCTGGTTGTGGCTGTACCCGCAGGTGCAGTACGACACCTCCTTCCCCGCAACCACGTCCGCAAAGATCGGCCCGCGGCGTGCCACCTTCACACCACGCCGCAGAGCGAGGGGCTCTGCGGCAGAGGTGTCAGCAGCTGGGGGTGTGGGTGAGGCAGCACCATCCTCAGGCAGGGTCCTGTGCGTTCCGTCGCAGAAGGCGCCCTTGCGGGAACGGCGGCATCCACAGAAGAAAGCGTCACCCGCTGCATCCGGGGTAACCCGCTGGGGCTTGAAAGCGGATCCTGCCGCGGCGTTGACGGCGTTGTGGCTGCCGTCGCAGAAGGGCTGGTTCTTTGTCAGCCCGCAGGTGCAGTAGAAGTAGTCCTTACCGGCATCCACCGCGACCTTGATGGGGCCGCGCTTGAAAACCGCTGCATCTACCCCGGCGCGGCGGGCCTGCTGGGTGGCACGCGCGGCATACAGCACGGCTGCCTTCATCGCAGAGGGGCTCTGGGGGTGGGCGGGGGAGAGGGTGTTCAAAAGGTCGCCCTGCTGCCTGCAGTGTGGTGTGGTGGTGTGTAGGTGTGTGGGGTCTTGCCGCTGGGCTTGAGTGGTGTGCAAATGATGAATGTGGGTCACTGAGGGCATTTCTGATGGCATGGGAGGGTGGGGTGGGCTGGGGTGGCGATCGGGCTTGTATCTTCAGTGGCATGTCGGGATACAGACAACTGTTGAGCGTTGCTGTCGTCGGAATGTGTTGTGTTCCAGTGTTGCTGCCGTCGGACATTTTTTTCGCGTCCATTAATTCGGGGCATTTTACGGTTGTTCTCCGTGAAGACGAAATCTCCCTGCCTCTGGAGTCATGTGATCGGACCACCGTCGCGCGGACCAAGCAATTTGAACCCCGCGTCCTGGCCAAGAAGTACAAATCAACAAGGAGAATGATGTCTGCTGCCGTGACATGGGGGCTGCGGGTTGCCCCTTGCGATGATGCAATCCGCACTGTTGACATCATCCGTACGAAGTCTGTTCTTGTGTGGGAAGGTGCGCGGACGCGGCGAAGTGGTGGACGTGGTCGCCCCAGCCTTTTCTCACAGGCTGAACAAATCAGTGATGACGGCATATTTACAACGCAAGCAAAGGCCGGCTATGACTCCGATGTGCTGACTCGCAACTACGCACCGCACCTCCCAGAGCTGGCGCAGGGCCAGAGAGAGGCCTGCTTGTCGTTGATGGCTGCAAAATCCAATATGCGCCGTCCTTTGCGCAGCGTTTGTGAGCGGTGTGCAAATGATGCATGTGGGTCACTGATGGCACTTCTGCATGAGAGGGGAGGGTGGGGTAGGTGGGGTGGGGTGGCGATCGGGCTTGTATCTTCGGAATACAGACAACTGTTGAGCGTTGCTGCCGTCGGCATATTTTGTTTCCCGGCAAAGCTCGCATTTTATCACAAGAAAAGGTGAAATGCACCCTTATTCGTGCGATGAACACAGAAACCATGTTCTCGTTTCGTATTTTACATGGGGCGCCTGATATCCCTTCTATCGGAAGTTTAACAACGCTGCTTCAGGCACACCAAAGCAAGTACCTTTCGTATATTCACGAAGATCCTGCACAACTCCCAGCTGTACTTCGACAGCAGTGTCTGTTGGCGCCATCGTCAACAGGTGCCATCCATCAGAAGGGACGTGGAAAGAGGGTGAAGACAGGCCCATTCGGTCACTCAAGAGTCCCCGAGTGTGGACAAATCAACGTTTTCTGGTCACGCACATACGGGAGGGAGAAAATCTAGAAATCCTCCCGGTCCCGGTTTGGGGGCAGTTTAAAGAAAGGCCTTTTCCTTTTATTCTCCGTGCATTTTCACGGTGGTGCTCAGTCTTGGACACCCTATGAATCGTCGCGCAGCATATACGACACAGTGGCAATGCAGGTTATCTGCGATGCACCACCCCAAGTAAACCTGGTGGGGCACTGCAAATGGCAAGCAAGGAAGGCCGCTCCCCTTATTTTGAGACGGAAGAGACAGCACGCACAGAGAGCGCGGGATAGCCCGTTGCTGTGAACATCCATCTCCCGCAGGGGCTGAATGCAACACACGAGCCCACCCCATCCACCTTTCCCAGGCACTCGCCTGTGCTGAGGCGGTACAGCACAATGACACAAAAACGACCCACCGCAAAAACATCACCCCGCTGCGATGCAGCGATTGCAGGCTTGTAAGATTCTGGTGGATTAATTTGCAGCTCACGCAGGCAGTTGAGGGAGGTAGTGCACCACACCCTTGGAGAGCGGGTTTCAGAACATGATACCAAGAGTTTCTCGCTGTGAGTCACGCAAATGTAGATATCATCAGTATCCTCATCGAGGTCGTGCGTGTGTGCGAGAGTGTTGATGTCCCACACACGGATGCGGGTCTCTTTTGACACGCTGAAGATCCTCAAGCTCGTCACGGCAATGCAAACTGAACTGGTGTGACCTCCCAGCACTATGACATCCGACGTGTCCTGCATGTCCCACAGGCTCAGCATTCTTTTAAAGTCTCCGAACACCAGACTCCCACGACGTGTCCACATGGCATTCTCTACCGAATAGTCATTGTGCAGTGTGTAGATGTGATCCCAGGTTGCTGTCAACCACACGCATATGATGCCGCCCATTGAGCACGTTGCCAACCACGTCCCACAAGCTGAGAACGCAGTGCAGCAAATATCACCGTCGGTCTGCTTTAATTCCGCTACCACAGCAGCGGTGGACGTGTCAACCATAGTGGTCCATCCACTTGCACAACCCACTGCACACAGCTTCCCACACCTCGACAGTGTGATATCCTTTATCCTGTTGCCATGCCAAGTGTGGCAAATTGCGGGTGCCTTGACGTGGGGCCATCGCGGATCCAGCTGCACGGTACTCCCATCCTCCAGACCCGTGTCGGCAATGCAATCTGCATCGTCCAGCTCCTCCTCACACCCTTCGATGCGTGCCGCCACGTATGCAACCTCACTCTCTGCGTCGACGGAACCCGCAAACATCTCCTCCAACGCATCCGTCTTCAGCTTGAGAACGGTCCCGCCTTCCGGAACACCGATGACACAGCTGTGCCCGGTTCCGGTGTGACGAACAGACACATCCATGGTTTTCGTTACTCCCTGACCCCCCCCTGTGCCCCAACAGCAACGCCAACGCACAGAAGCCCCCACCTGTTATTTTTCTGGAGAGTGTGGTGGCGTGCGCGCGCAGCGCCCATGGCGGGGCTGGTGGTATAAAACAGCACCCCAGCTCACAGTTCCCACCCATTGTCCGGTGACCGGCAGCACCTCAAGACAGTCAGTGTGCCGAGGACTCGCTAATCAGGCGGCCCAAGCCGGCCTTCCACAACCAGGCGAACACGCGGATGGCGGAGGGCAAGAGGAGCGTGCTCTCTCACGACGCGGGGTTGAAGCTGCTCGAGCACACCACCGCCAGGCTGCACTGCCCACATGGCACTTGCTCCCCCCCGTCCAACCATTTTAAGTCTACAAATCTTTCGCTCACACAATGCTGAAAAACACCGCCCTGATATCCTGTTGGATTGAACCCTCAACAAGCCACCCTTCTGGCGAGACAAGGCTAGCTGTGGGATGGGCTAGACAGCAAAGTAGAGATTCTCGTCGGGGTGCAGAGTGAGAGTGAGAGTGAGAGTGAGTGATAGAGAGACACGCCGGCTGGAGCCTCAGGAGGGGGCAGCACGCCAGCAGCACGGTGACAACCACTTGAGAGAGAGAGAGAGAGAGGGAGACGCACTCGTTGGCTTGAGGCTTGCTACCTCAGGTTCCCTTGTTCCTGGCCATACCTGAAGAGGCCTGCCAAGGGAGGATGTTGGAATGGATCGTGTTGGAAGGGCGAAACTACAACGAGAAAGCGGGCCCTCTCACGTGGCGCTTGCTTTGGTCCACGATTGCGTGGGCTGGGGCTTCAGGGGGGTTTGATCGTCGAGAGTGAATGGAAAAGCAAGGCGCCCAGCACCTTCTTGCAATGTTAGTCCTTTTTGTAGTCACTACACCAGATATGATGTACAAGGCGAATCAATGCACGATGGGAGGGGTGTCTGTCAGTGGCCTGGTGGTTGGACCGCAACACAGTCACTATAACACGACCGGGTGTCTGTACGCAATACGTAGTCTCTCCTTGATGCCATGCACTTTGTGATCCTGTAGTGCAGCACACCAGCAGCAATAGAGTTGTCAAGTTGTCACTTGGGAGAGAGGGCGCTGCTAGCAAGTGGTAAAACACACAAAAATGGTAAGAGAGGGCAGCCTGCCCACCCGTCTCCTCACCCGCGATACTTCCTCAGATCGAGCCTCCTAGTGACCCCCCAAGACGCACCAAAGGTGCTTCAATTAGTTGACTAACAAAGAGAGAGAGAGGGGGGGGGGGGGTCTTCGGTTCGGGGTGATCGTCAGTGTGATCGCTGCGTGGATCAACGTGGCACTACCCGTGTGCTCGGCAGGTTGTTTCGGCACCTGTTTTCTCCGTGTCATGCTTTTCGTGAGCGTGTCAGGGATGTTGGCACACGCTGGGGAGGGTTCACATGATGACATAACATATATCAGAAGCACACACCCACGTGGCGCTGTCCTTGGCAGGACTTTGAAAGTGCCGCCTTGATATCCTTGTTGGATAGAACCCTCATATCACACCCTCAATCAGCTGACGATCGTCAGTGCATTTCGGTGAATTTCCTGTTAAATTGACTGAAAACTGACGAAGATTGACGAAGGCCCCCAGAACTTGTTTTGCAATGTGGTTGTTGCGTGAAGTGTGTGATATGTGACGCACAAAAACAAGTCCTCTTCGCAACGCCACGCTATTGCGCCCAAGAGTGAGTGATGTACATATCGACCACTCCGATCCCCCCCTCCCCCCCACCCCTTCACTCGGTCTATTTGCAAATGAACATGGCTGAGATCTAAGGCTATGCTCGTCCTGTCTTGTGACATATATGCTATGAACGGGGCAAGACGAAGGAGGCATGCGGCCTGATGCTAAGTTTGCATTCCTGCGGTGGACGGACGGCAGCGGTGCCCCAAACACAGCTCCCCCCCACCCTGCACCACCTTTTTTGGCTGGGCCCCCTCGCGCCTTTGATACCGACGGCAGAATAATATAGCACAGCCTGATCCATTCCTCGCCATTTCCCCGTTTCCCCCTCCCGATCTACTTATGGCGTGCTGTACCGGGTGCAATTTGGGATTGCAATCCCGCCACCCCTGCATGGCACCTCGCTCTTCTATGACAGCTCATCGCAGGACGCTGCGACAGATATAGCCATGTCCCTCTGCACACTCGCTGGAAGGAGGCTAGACGCCGCAGGCAGCACAGACATGATGACATCTTCGACAACCAGCGGGCCTTCCCCAGCGTCGACGACCCTATCCACCTCGGCTTTCACAGCCTCGCTGACAAGGGCTTGCCACTCGGTGTGCTCCAGGCGTTCGGCCAGCTGCGCAAGCAACGCGCCTTCCGTGCCGATGGGCAGCGTGTCGAATGCCTCCTGAGCGACGTCCATCCTCTGCTTCTGCCAAGACTCGCCGCGCCCGCTCTGCATCGTGCAGAACACAGAAGGTGTGGGGTGGGGTGGGGTTGTCACTGGGAGGTTTAAACCCCCCCCCCCCCGCACCTCCCTCTCCTGTGAAGTAAGGGGGTGGCAACACGGAGTGAATATAACTACAAAGATACCCGTGGGGTGGTGGTACCAGGTAGAGTGTAGAAGTGATTGGTCCACGAAATCGTGCTCCTTTCGCAATAATAAGTGAACCACGCTGCTCAGCAACGACAAAATAAGGCAGATCCGGGCCACTGCATGCACTACACCTTTCGTTGAGCGCACACTCCTGTGCCAAAGGCTGTGTCAGCCCCCGTGATGTGGCACGAAGGTGATCCTGAGAAAGGTTCAGTCGTACGATTTCCTTTGCTGCCTGACGACTTCGATCTGCGTCGTTCGGAACTCGTAAGTACTAAAAAATCCACACGTGGGAGGGGAAAGTGTGTCCGGCCCTGGTGTGTGTGTGTGTGGGGGGGGGGGGGGTCTTGCTCGGTCTGATGATACAAAGGAGAGGGGAGGGGGAGGGAGGTGAGGTCATCCAGGTCTGCTCATTGGATCATTTCGCGTGGGGAGGGGAGAAGGTGTGAGGTGTGCGGCGTTTCCCTTGGACCCCCTTCAAACCTTGGGCATTGCAAGTGTCTGCAGAAACAAAACCAAGACAAGGCTAGATCTCCCGTCCTTCCCCGACCTTATGCCTCCCCTTTTGCACCTGGTGCTCAAACAAGTTTGTGGTGTGTGGTATAGCGCGAAGGCAGAGCATAATATGACAGAACCCGTGCCACTCGCAGTTGGGTTGTCGCGGAAAGACGAAAAAGTTCAAGAGAGCAAAGGCCCTTCCTTGCAACAAAGAACAAAAAAGGCGTAGCGACCGTGCTTCCTTCTTCCTTAATGATGCGTTGACGCTTCCACCACCCTAGCCTGCTGCTTTGATGTGGGTGTGGAGCACACGTGAACACGAAATAGCAAGACACACTGAAAAGAAGCAGGTCGTCGGAAGCACTCCTACACTTTTACGCATCATGCATGTGCTTAAAATTGTAAGAACAGAGCGTACTCTGATGGTGGACAGTGTGTCCGGGCCTGCCTACCCTACACCCGGACGTCGCTTTTACGACAAAACGCGCGATCCAATGAAAATAAAGGGGCGTCCTCTCAGGGTGGTCCTCGTGGGGATGGCCATCCACAACGTGGGGTGGTGTGAAGGAAGCAACGGCTCGCCTAGCCTGCCACGGGCGTGTTGCCGGGGGCAACACGGCCCTTCTGCTGCAGGGCTTGCTCTCGCCAGCAAATAAGACGGGAGAACTGCGTCAGAACTCCTCGAAATCAGCATTCCCAATCAGCAGGAGGTGGTGGTGGTGAGGGAGGTCAAGTGTCACTCCACAGCTCTGCCCCTCCCTTCGGTCCTCTCTCCACCACCCTGGAATTCGCTTGATGCGTTGCCCCCACCACCCCCCCCCATCATGGAGAAGGCAACTGAATAGTTCTCTGCATGGGGGCGCGATGAAAATCATAATGTAATGACATCATCCATCCCCTTGGGAACAGCTGAGGGAGAACTGCGCCAGAACTCCTCAAAATCAGCGTTCCCAATGAGCATCCTTGCGGAATTTCGGTAAAGCCTTCCGCGCACTCCCTCCCAACATGCAGCTCATTTCCTCTTTTCATTTCCCATCAAGTCAGGGGAGGGGGGGGGGGTTGATCGTCGAGAGTGAATGGAAAAGTAAATCTCCCATCACCTTCTTGCAATGTTAGTCCTTTTTTGTAGTCACTACACCAGATCAAGTCAGGGGGGGGGGGGGGGGGATCGATGAATATATCCTGAAATGGGAAAGTATCTTGATACTGGGACTGCTACCTCACCGATGTTCGGAGGATGGACTTGAAACATATGCATTTGAACTGTACGAAGCCCGTTTGCATCCCAATTGACCATTCTGTGACGGCCGTGGAAACATGGGCGACGGAGGAGGAGGGGTTGCAACGCGGATGCTATGATGCCCCTCGTTGTGAATGAGAGAATGGGGAAGCAGGGCAACGCAGGCATATACGACGTGCGCCGCACAGGGTATGGGTTCCTGACACAGAACAGGCACAGCGGTTGGAGGGGCTTGGGAGGGTGGGGGCAGAGGCTGTCTGGAAGGACTGTGGCATCCGGTGGTGGTGGTGGGTTAGGGGCGTGTTGTGTTTTACACATATGGCACCCATCTGGGAACGTGATGGGCCTCCGTCAGGCCTGCATTTCCCAGATTGTCCACAGTGCCCCGAGGCCCCACTTGGCTCGCAAACGGAAGAGTCAGGGGGGATCAGCAGGGCAAGCAAAACACGCCCCTCCACCCCCCACCACCCCAAGGCCAGTCCAGATGCAGGGAGAGACCCCCTATATAAAAACTACACCACCACCACCACCCCCCAACAACAACAACACAAAACACAGGGGGGGGGGGACAGATGGGGGCAAAGGATATCACAAGTCACACGAGGTATTTTCTTACCGCAACACAAATTTGTTGTCTCTTGCGGCAAAAAAAACAAGGAACTGTTGAAAAAAAAAGCAATGGAGGAATTTTGGGTTGCATGTGTGTGGTGGGGGAGACAGGATAAGGTGATCCCCGCCACACCTGCGGGAGGGGGGGAGGGGTGAGGGGCGCGGGCATGTTGATTTCACATGTTGGGCGGCTGTGGGGGAGGGGGGGGGGGGGGGGAGGATTTTTACCGTAACCTCTCCCCCTTCCCCCACCCCCCACCCCACACGTGCACGACGCGGTCTCCACCTCCCCGGGTACCCAGATTAGAATGGTGAGGCGGGTACCCGGGTAACCGGCGGGAGGTGAAGACCGCGTCGTGTGTAATGTTCCGGGGAAGGGGGGAGGCAAGCCTATGGGGGTCTTCGCTGGTCGTTATCCTTCGTCAATCTTCGTCAGTTTTCGCCCAATTCAACAGGAAATGCATCAAAATGCACTGACGACCACCCCGTAGCGAAGACCCCCTATATATATTTTTGGCTTTGCTTTCTTCACCCCCTCCTCCCCCAACAGCATCCTCTCAACTCCACGGCGACTACTCGGCAACGCCGACGCCACGCTCCTCGCCAGCCTGGAGGTGGGCATTCGACACAAGGGGGTCCTCCTCCCTGAAGACCTGCAGCTGCTTGGGAGCCTCCGACTCCTCCTCAAAGGTGATGACACGGGCAGTCACGAGCAGAAGGTATGTCACCAGGGCAATGTAACCCGCCAGCACGATGGAGAAGAGGACCCACACGTACCAGTGGTTGGGCAGGTCGAGGGCAGTCAGGTAGATCTCGTAGGCGTTGGACACCAGCACAATGACAGCGATGATCCAGGCAACCACCGCGGACCACCCCATGGTGGTGAACTCGCCGTTTATCCGCTGCGACGACGCGAAGTACATCACGGGGAGCATGGCGAAGGGCAGCTGGAAGGACTGCACCACGTTGAGCCACTCGTTCAGGTTGTCCATCCCACCGGGCTGCCCAGGGGTGGCCAGCGCCACGGCCATCGCCGGGATCAGGGAGAAGGTACGGCTGATGAGGGTACGCAGCGCAGGCTTCACCCTCAGGTTGAGGAACCCCTCCATGATGAACTGACCAGCGTACGTCCCGGTGATGGTGCTTGCCTGACCGGCGGCGAGGACACCCAGGGCCCAGATGTACAGCCACCACTCCTCGTTGTAGACGTCGGTGAGGCACTTACCGGCAGTCAGGAGGCCGATCCCAATGCAGTCGCCATCGATGTTGTCGCAGTGGTCGCTGACCGGCACAACCGTCTGGTTGTCGTAGGTGCACACAGCGGTGCCATCCGCACGGTAGTACGCAAGGTTGGCGAAGACGGCGACGACAAACAGGTTGATGACGAACGACAGCCCCAGCGCAAGGGAGGACTCCATCCGGTTGTAGAACAGAGCCTCGGTGACACGGTAACGCGCCTGGCCACCCTCCTTCTCGAAGTTGCGGTCGACCTTACGCGACAGCACCAGGGCGGAGTGGAGGTACAGGTTGTGAGGCATGATCACGGCACCGATCAGCCCCACAGACGTCTGGAAGTTCCGGTTGCTCGACATGCGCGGCACGAAGGTCCCCTCGAACACCTTGTCCTGGGGGGGCAGCCGCGAGAAGTACTGGAACCCGAAGGTGACCACCATGGTGGTGATGAACACCCCGAACAGGGCCTCCAGCCTGCGGATCCCGTTCCTGTCGAGAAGCATGAACAGGAAGCAGTCGGCAGCGGTGATGAGGCACCCAGCCCACAGAGGCACCGCACGCTTCGACAGCAGGTTGATGGCGATGGCAGACCCAACCACCTCCTGGCAGTCAGCGCAGATCACAGCGATCTCCATCATCACCCACAGCATGTACTTCACGCTGGTGGGGTACGACGTGCAGTGCTGCGCAAGGTGGCGCCCGCTGACGACAGCCAGCTTGGATGCGATGTTCTGCAAGATCAGACCCATGATGGTCGCCAGCAGCAGCACCCACAGCAGCTCGTACTTCCCGCTGGCACCCAGCTGCAGATCGGCCTCCAGGTTACCGGGGTCCAGGTAGGCGATGGACATCAGGAACCCAGGGCCTGTGAACATCCACAGCTTCCTGAAGGAGAATTTCAGCTTGCCCGTCTCCTGAAAGTAGTCCCACGCAGTCCCGGTGGACTGCACGCTGCTCTCCTCGTCTGTGACCTCGATGACATCGTCAGCCATCGTCGGGTCGACCACCTGCGCCACATCGTACGTCGAGTCCTCTGTGTACCCCATAATGGAGGACGCGGAACAGTGATATCCTGAGGTGGGATGCAGGTGGTCGAAGCGATGCAGAGAAGTTACCAGGTCACCCCAGAGATAGGTCACGGCATGCAACGATAGGGAGGATGGGGTGTGGGTGTGGGTGTGGTGATAGTGGTTTTAAGTGGGTAACCCTGCGCGGATCTGTGCCCACTCCCCGCCCACCCCTACGTCACAGCGGATGCCCCACTCGGGAGTGTGGGGCCAACTCAGTGCCACTCCGAGGAGGGCGTGAGGCATAGCCAGCGTGGTGCGTGCCGCAACAGTGTGTGAGTGATTTCGCACTGCTGTGGCAGTCCCCGCACCGGCCCATGCGATGCGTCTTGCAAAATTCCATGGTGACTTGCAAGCCGTCGTTCTTCCCGTGGTGGTCCCGGCAGCAGTCCTCTTCCGAGAGGCGCCGGCGCCGGCAGTCCACGCAGCGGGGTTTCCAGTGCAGAGCGCAGGTAAGCATCTTCGCGTTCCGTCTGGCTCCAGGGGGGGCAGTCCGGGGAGCAGCGCCCCGTCGTTCCCATGACCGTCCTGTCCGGGCGTTGGCTTGCCGGCTGCTGGCAGTCCATTGCTGGGCCGCTTGCTGCCACCCCTCTGGGTAGTGGGGCTGCGGTGCGAAGGTTGCGGCCCACGCCATGCCGCGGGAGTGGAAGGCTGTGTCCCGCTGGTTCAAGCCCGGGCCTGCCGTGTGCGCTTGGAGGCTGCGCATCACCGACTCGGTGGCTGGGCTGAGCTGGGCTCTCCTGGACAGGCCCCCTGCCACGGTTCCCCCGATCGCGGTGAGGACAGTGGAGCTCGCAGTGTGGCCACAGTGCCATGGTTGCTTGGAAGTCTTGCGCACCACCTCGCAGAGCTGCCTCAACGAGTGAGCCTTGCCCAGGATGCTCTTCTGGAAGGCTGCGAAGTCCTGCCGCAGCTGCTCCTGCGAGGTCTCCCCCTGCCTCTCAGCCTCGTCCATGGCGGCGTTGCTGAGGGCGTCCGCATCGACGTTGAGCTCCCTTTTCACGTGCTCATACGTAAGGGTGATCCGGGGCCCGAGGTCGGCAGCCAGCCGTGCCGTGCTGAGGAAGAGGGGGCGGAGGGATTTATCGCGGCAAACCGCTTCCCCTTTTAGGTGTCGCAGCACCACCTGCGAGTCACCCCGCACCGTAACGTTCCCCTCAGGGGGCGGGTCGCCCCTTCTGAGCAGCCGTAGGCCCGCTCGAACCCCTTCGTACTCAGCGATGTTGTTGCTGCGTACGTTCAGCAGAGGGAGGATCTCTTCCGACACCTTGAGGCCGTCTCGGTAGAGCACCGCACCTGCACCCGCCAGGGCGAAGGGGGTGCCGTTGTCCCTTGCTCCGCCGTCGAAGTAGAGGGTGAGCCCCGGGGCTGTGTCCTCGGGGATGCGTGGGCGGGCCTCCCGCGGCCCCCTCTCAGGGGGGTCAGGTGTGTGGGGGCGGATGCGGCGCGTTTCGACTTCTGGGAGGGTGAGGCCGGTCGACAGCTCAAAGTCGACAGCCAACTCCATGAGGGTCACGGTGTGCTCCCCTCCCTGCGGCCCCCATTTCAGGCCCCGCAGCCAGTCGCAGAGGGCCACCCACAGCTCCGGGGGGCGCTTGCCCCACGTCTGTTTGACAGTGGACGGCGCCCGCACAGGGATGCAGGCCCGTTCGGGGTTGGGCGTGCACCACCCCCATGGATAGTGAAGGGTGCGGTGGTGGCGCGCGGAGCGGTCGAGCAGTCCATCTTTCTCCTGCCGCGCCGAGAGGATTGCAATGAAGTAGCGGTGCAGCTGCGCCACTATATCCACCCTGCGTGCGAAGGATAGTGGCAGGGGCTGCCTGTCCTCCGGGATGCCGTGTCTAAAGGCGGGCGCCACCCCGCATAACGCCAAGCAAGGTGGCCAGGTTGACCGGTCCACAGCCGTAATGGGGTGGTTTTGTCGGATTGGGTCCCACGCGGAGCACTCCCACCATAGGTGCATCACCGTCTCGGGGGTGCCTGCGTTGCAGTATCGGCAGATCCCGCCCTGCCCCGTGCGCCCTCGGACAGGCACCGCCCCTGCAATGACGGAACGAAGGAGGCCCCGTTGGTATCCCGTGACCGCGGCGCCCTCTCCCTCCAGGACGCAGCGTGTGGCTTGCCCGTCGATGCCGTGCTGAGCGCCCGCAAAGTCGTCACGACGACCAGCCAGCGCCTTGGCCACCTGTGTACGTAGGGCCTGGCGGAGGTCATGAGCGAAGATCCCCCATCCGCTCGTTGTTGCTGCGGTGGGGTCGAAGACTATGCTCCGTCCCGCTTCATCAGTGTAAGATAGGGTGGTCGCCGTGCTCCAGCTCCATCCTATCCACCGAAGGGCCGCTCGGAAAAGCGCAAAGGGGCCTGTCCCTGTAAGCCTCACTCTGCTATCCCAAGCCGTCTCAGACAGAACCCTGCAGCGGCCCCACTTCTTGACCTGCATGGCCCAGGTGGTGATCTGCCGGTAGCGGGGGGCGACGGCGGGGTCCACCCGATGTGCATGGTGGAGGACATCCAGCACAGCCTCCCGCGCCCTGCGGGGGGGTCCGGACCACAGCGCGGCGACGAAGAGCCCCCTCCATCGCCTGATGTCGGCGTCCTCCCAGCGGGTGACCAGGGCGTCGTAGTAGAGCCTGGACCCCGCTGTCATCGCTGCTGCCTGCCCCTTCCACTGCACCGGTAGGGGCAGTGCCGAGGTCCTGCGCAGGTTCTGCTCTGCGCCCTCTTTTCGGCGGGCGACGCGCTCCGATTTGGGCACCTCGGGTCCCTCGAGCGGGCGCGCATGCAGCATGGCCCCGAGGCAGTCGAAGCTATCGCGCTGTCGAAGGGGGGTAGCCGTGCCGTCCCGTGTCCGGTAGACTATCGGGGTCAACGGCTCGGGGGACGTCGAGAAGACATGTGACTTGACCTCTGCGCATATTACCATCCCGGTATCGTGGGAGAAATCTGCAGAGTCATCCACCACTGCTTGCAAGGTCCCCGGGCTGGGGGTCACCGCGTACACATCGTCCACAAACGACAACGCCCTCGTGCCCTGCCGGTGCTCCGCCATGCGCATCCATACACCCACCAGCACGTTGATCAGCACGACGCTAATGGGGCAGCCCTGCATGATGCCGTTGGTTGGCAGGAAGCCCTCTCCGATAGTGCCGCTTACCCGGAAGTGCCGCTGCATTGACCCGTACGCTGCCCGCAGGGTGCGCAGGACTCGGCCGTCGAAGCCGAGCTCCGCAGCTAGACAGAAGGTCAGGTCAATCGGCACCGTGTCGAAGCATTTCTTAAAGTCTAGGGCGACACCGTACAGTGGCTGTCCTGTGAGGTGGGCCTCTTCGATCCGTGCTGCCAGGTGCCAGATGAGGTCCTCCGCGCCGTGGCCAGGTCTGCATCCGTGCAAGTCCTCAGGCGCAATGCTCTCCAGCCACTTCAGCGCAGGCTTCACTCGGATTGCTGCCCACACCCTGTACAGCACGGGAGTGATGCTGATGGGGCGCTGCGACAGCGGCTCACCTGAGCTGCCGGGCTTGGGAATGAGGCAAATCATGGCGTGCATCAGCTGCTCCGGCCATTCGCCCGATCTCTCGACCTCATTGAACACCTCCGCGAACAACTTGAGGAGGTCCCCTGGGAGTTGCCGCAGCTCGTGCACCCTCCAGCCGTGTAGGCCCGGCGAGGTGGATGTAGACATTTTAGCCAGCGCTGTCCCAACGTCTTCTGCCGTAATGGTCTTACACTCCATCTCGGCCGGGTCAGGGAGGAAGTCGCTGTACCTCTGTCGGAAGGTGTCCCAGCGAGGCTCAGGCGTCGTCGCATACTTCCGGAAGTAGCCCCCCCACGCAGTATCGCTCCTCAGCAGTTCATCCGCCTCCTTGGGGCAGGCCGTGAAGGAGCCATCCTCGCGGCGCATGAAGGTGGTAGGGGCGCAGAAGCGGTCTGCGAGGTACGAGAACACTATCCCCGCCTCCTGCGTCCAGGCCTTCTGCATCCTCGCCTTCCACGTGCGGAGTCTTTCGTCGCGGAGCGCGTCGAACATGCCTCGCTGAGATCCCTCCAGGGCGACAAGGGCCATCTCCATCGTCTCGAGGTCCGGCAGTTGTGAGGTGGTGCCCGCCAGCGCCGCCTCCAGCCCCGGGGGAAGGCCCCCTCCCTTCAGCCGCTTCTTCGCAGCGTCCCAGGCGTGCTCTTCGTTGGGTGTGGGGGGGTATGGCGCAGACTCCAGCAGTCGGTGGCGGCCCTCCAGGATGAGGGTCCGGAGGTTCCCCAACAGCTTGTCCTTCGCCCGGGTGTTCTTGTCGCCCGCTCCTCGGGCGGAGGCGGGGCGGTGTTTGGTGGCCACCCTCGACTGCTGCATGTGGTAGCCCTCCGCCCTGCCCGTGTACGCCGCTTCCTGCCTTCCGAGTTGGCCCACGTGGACACGCTTCAGGAAGTTCTCGCTGCAGGCTGAGGCCCGGCGGAGGAGTTGCGCTCCTGTTGCACCCTTTTTCGTTTTCTCTGCGGTTAGCACATCCAGCAGCACCTCTCTGGCGGCAGCGCCCCCGAGCGTGGGCTTGCACTTAGGAAAGGGGGCGGGGAGGATGCAGATTTGCTTCGGTCGGCGGAAGGCGGCGAGGTCGAGGTCGACGAAGAGCGGGCAGTGCGTGGGGATGCCGTATTCGCCCTTTTCTGCCACCTCGACGGAGCGCAAGGCCGGCGCCGCGCAGGGGTTCAGCAGGCAGATGTCCAGTCTGGTGCCTTCCTTCGATGCCCAGCAGGTGTTCCGAACTTCCTGCTGTTTCAGCTCTGCGTATGAGACCGCCGCATCGGTCCAACCACCCACCCGGCACGCCTGGGATAGGACGGCACTGGTCTCCGGGTTGGTGTTGAGGTCCCCCAGCAGCAACACGGGCACCTGCCCCAGGCCGGCTGCGAGGTCCAGCGCCTCCTGCAGGAGGGTCTCCCGCTGCACTCGCACCTCCATCCCAGAGTGACCATAAACGCACAGGATGTGGAGCGCTGTCTTGCCGTTACTGGTTGCGAGCACCACGTGTACCAGGCGGGTACTGTCATGCAGCTTCTTTTCCAGCTTGGTCTTCGGTTGCACCACTTGCGCTACCAGGCCCTCTTTTGCCATGACTGCCACTCCTCCGGGTCGGGTCTGCTCGTAGCCATTGGCCCCCTTGACTTTGGGCATGCCCTTACCCCAGTGCATGGACCAGCCGTGGGCCGCGAAGTAGCTGCTGAGCGTGCCCTTGCTGGGGTCCGGGACACGCGTTTCTTGCAGGGCCACAACGTCTGCCTTCAGGTCCGCCACATCACACAAGTGGGTTGACAGCGACGTGACGTTGGCTGACGCCACCCTGAGTACCCCAGGAGACGCTGGCCGCGGCGCGGGGCGTCGCGACGGCGGCCTGGGAGCAGGGCCGCGTATCGGGGAGATTGTGGTAGCGGCGGTTGCGGTTGGAGCTACAGGAGGAGGAGTGGGAGTCGCGGTGGGGAGTTTCCATCTGTTTGTCGTGGAGGCTGCTAACTCCCTGGCTAGCGTGAGGGGGATGCGCAGCACGTCGTAGTGGAAGGGCCTCCACGTGAGGCATATCACTTTGTCGCCTGACCCGACGCGCCCCAGGTGCAGCCTATCCGTAGTGCCGAGGACCCACACCTGGGCCCCCAACACCTCAGCCGCTACCCTGAGTGTAGCCCCGTCCCCGTAGACCCCGCTCTGTGCCTGCGCCGCGATGTAGTCGTCGTAGGACGGGGGTGCCCGGGGGTCATCTATATCGGGCGCGTAGGTTGCTCGCCTCTCGGCGTCCTGTCCCAGGGCTTCGACTACAGCTGCTCTGAGAGAGGCCGCCGTCCATCCCGCACATTGCACCGCGAGGCCGGTGTATTGGCAGTTGCCGTCTTTTGCCACCGCCTCACGCACTGCCAGCAGTCGTTGCGCCATCTCTGCCAGCCATCGGTCGTCCTGCTCTACTGAGGAGGGGGAGTACTCCTGTCCCCCTCCTCCCCGGAGCCCCCGGGGTTCTCCTGCCCCAGGGGCGTGGCTTCTATGCACTCTCGCTCTATCTAAAGGCCCCGCAGAGGTTACTCCTGTCCCTGCGGGTTTTGGTTCTCTATGGGGGGGTTGTGGGGAGGGTTCGCCGGCGGCGAGAGGGTGCTGCGCCACGGGCGCTCCCCCTATCCCCTGGTCGGCGCCCCCGCCGGGGGAACCGGAAGCCTTAGGGTGTAGGCCGGGTCCCCCCTTGAGGGGGCGCCTCACCCCCTAGTAGGGGGTGTAGCGCTTAGCCCCCCTCCACAGTAGGGGTGCCTTGCCGTTCTTGCCCGCGCCCTTTCCCGCCACTCGGGGTGTGTCGGTGACGTCCTGATCAGCTGCCGCGTCCCCTTGTCCGGCCTCGGCCCCTTTGTTCCCGGGCGCGGGTTGCTGAGGGGGGGGTAGCTGCTCGGACGCCGGGGGCTGCCCTTCGCCTCCGCATCCAGGGTCAGGCTGCTGCTGCTGCGGTGCGGGCACGGGTGTATCCCCGGGCGCAGGGGCGGCTGCGGGCGCTGCGGAGGTGGCGGTGGTGGTGTTGTTGTTGCTATCAGACGCGGGGGGTTCGAGGTCAGCGTTGGCTGTGGGGGCAGGTTGGTCAGCCCCTGCCGGTGGTGGCGCGATTGCCGTTTTGGTCTGGGCCGGCTCCGCTGTTGCCGCCACTGGGGGGGGTGGCGCCGTTGTTGCTGTTGTTGTTGCTGCCGTTGCCGTAGCATGGCGCAGCGCCTCCCTCACCTGCACATCCTCGCGGATGACCTCTTGCAGGGTCGCCGAGGCCCTCTCCCGTTCCCTGGAGTTGTCCCTGCCCTCGCGGTTGCGGGCCCGCCGCGGGGAGCGGCACCGGCTCCTGCGCTGCTCACCTGGCCTCCCCCGGGCGGGCTGGGCATGGTAGTGGTGGTGGAGCTCGGCGAGGTGCGCCCTCGTCTCCTCCGCGACTGCCCGCTGTGATTCAGCGAGCTCGGCGCGCATCCCCTCCAGCTGCCGCCGCCCGTCTGCCACCATTGCCTGCTGGGCGTCATTGCCCACGCGCTGCCTGCCCAGCTCCTCCCGGAGCTCGCCCAGCTGCTGCTCGCTCGCAGCCCGCAGGCCGTCCGCAGTCGCCTGCGCTGTCGCCTGCACGTCGGCGAGGGCGGCTGTCAGGCGCGCGTCCGCCTGGGCTTGGCTGAGGCGCCCCTCCTCGGCGACGGCGGCCAACCGCGACAGCAGCTCCACCCCTTGCTGTTGCTGCTCACCTAGCGCGGCCGTGATGCGGGCGACCTCCGCCTGTCCCGCGCTGCTCACCCGCTTCTGTTCGTCCTTGAAGGACTTGAACTCCTTGCGGAGGCCGCTCATGCCCGTCTGCAGGGACTTCGCCTGGAGCTGGGGCAGTGCCTGCTGCGCCTCCCCCACGCTCCCCTGCAGCCCCAGCATCGCTTCCCGGGCCCCCTGCACCTCCGCGAGCAGGGCGTGGCGGTGCTCCTCGCTCTGGTCGTGGCGGGTGGTGTGCTGCTGCAGCTGCTCCCGCACTGCCCGAAGGCTCGCCTCCAGCGTCGCCGCCCTCCCGCCGAGGGCCTCACCCCTGCGGCGCTCTTCCCCGAGGCCGCTCTCCGCGTCCTTGCGCAGGCCAACAAGCAGGCCGCGCAGCTCCCCGTGCACTCGGGCGTGCTCCACGCCCTGCCCCTCCAGCTGCGCCTTCAGCTCGCGCACAGCCTTCGGTGTGCCAGGCTGGGGGGGAGTCGCGGCGGGACGCTCCTGGAGGTCGTCCAGCTGGCGCTGCTGGGCTGCCAGGCGCTGCAGGAGCTCATCCTGCCGGGCCTGCTGCTCCCCGAGCTGCTGCTGGAGTCGCCGTACCTCGGCGCGCTCCCCCTGCGCGGCTGCCTTCTGCTCCCCAAGCTCCTGTTGAAGTCGCCGCACTTCGGCGCGCTCCCCTTGCGTGGCCGCCTGCTGGTGGCCTTGTTGTGTAGCGAGTTGTTGCTCAAGGCGCTGTCGCTGCTGGTCCTGCTGCCTCTGCTGCTCCTTGAGCAGATCGTGCAGGCGCTGCACCTCCTGCTGCAGCGCGGGTACGCCGTCCTGCGTGGCGCCGGCGCCAGGGTCGGCTGCGGTGGCGGCGGCGGTGGTTGCGGCGGGGTCGTGGCCGAGGGCCACGAGGCGGCGGCCCAGACGCTCCAGGTCCTTCTGGAGCCGCTCCACACGCTGGCGGGCCTGCTGCGCGTGCTGCTGCGCGGCCGCCGCGGCGCCACCCCCGCGTCCGGTCTTCCCCAGGTGCGTCCTGGACTTGGCGGCCCGGCCCGCCTTCGCCGCCGCCTCGCGCTCTTCCCGCACTCTGGCCTGGAGGCCATCGTACCGCCTCTTGAGGCGGTCCAGCTCCTCTCCCTTCTTCCGCTCCTCCGCCTGCCGCCGCTTCTCCTCCTCCAGCAACGCCGTGTCCGTGAGAGCCACGGCCTTGCCGTTCACCTGCACCGACCATGTGGGGGGGGGTGCCAGAGGGGGGGGGGCTGTCCGCGATGATGACGGCTACGCCGTCCTTCGGCTCCTCGACATGCGCCTCCCACTGGAGGTGGCGGAGGATGGCGCGGACATGCGCCGCGCGGTACAGGGGGGGGAGGGGCCCGAGGGTGTATTCCCGGGGTTCGTTGAAAACGAGGGGGGGCAGGGGGGCGGCCTGTTGGCCACCGGCCTGGGGGCCGGTGTTACCGGAGGAGACCCCGTGGAGGTCGGCCTGTGACATCCTGCCCGTGTATCCCTCTCTCCTCCTGTGGGTGTGGGTGTGGGTGTGGGGAGTCACGGGCTCTGGGATTGATTTTCCTGTAACTAGTCGCCGGCATATGAGACACCAAGGAGCAACAGGTTGATACTCCTTGCCGCTGTAATAAGAGAACTCACCCTGCCCAGCAAAGTGCAAGAAAGGCAGATCCAGGTTTACTTTTCGTTGAGCGCGCTGCCCATAACTAATTCAGACGGGTTTGCGCGGGGGCCAGAAACAGTGCCAAAAAGCCCTGTGGGAAGTCACACGCGGGGTGTCCTTGTGACTCTCTGCAGCACACTCCGCAGCACAGTGCACTACCTCTGTCTGTCACAAAGGGATGGCGCGATGCAAGACAAAACAACGAGCCCCAATGATGCAATGGGGGATTCGGCCCAACAATCATAGGGCTGCAATAGAATGAGGTCTGCAGACAACTCAACACCACACAGGACCACTCGCGGGGTTGGAAGAGGTTAATGCTGTGAAACGCACACACCGGAGTGACACCTCGAGCCGAGGGCCACTCTCGTAGGGGGGGGGGGGAGGGGTTGATCCGATGAAACTGACAAACAGAGAACAGATACGTGGTACTTTGCTCAGAAATGCTGCTTGGTGAGAAGGGGTTCCTTGCGCAGCACCCCTTCCCTCGCAAAAGTGTCACTTCAACTCTGCCGCTCTTCCTCTACTACTTGGTACTTCGTTTGATGCGTTGACGCTTCCACACACACTTACAAACCCACTTGCCTGATGAAGGGGGTGGTGTGTAGAGCACGTTTGGCAGAGCTGAATGACACTTTCCGCGCGAAGGTCGTGTGCGTAAAAAGGATAAAAAAATCATGATTTACCATGCAGCTTCCTCTTGTTTCGCTGGGCATTATTTGCACGGCCCACGCGTGTGCAGAGACAACACTCCAACGGAACTATCACGAGTCCTTCCGACTTCTGGTGCAAACTGCTGGCTGACAAGTTACACAGGTCAAACCATTCTGCCACTTTTCTTGAACCTCGCGGATGCGTCTCTCTTATTACGGCCGGTCCCCTGCCTGGGCAGGACAAGCCCAGGACAGCACAGCGGCTGGCAATCCCCAGGATTCACAGCGGAGATCATCAGTGCAGTAGTTTGGTGGGAACAGTCGTGTGCAGAACGTGAAACAGGCACACATTGGGAGAAGATACCACGTGTCTGCGGCACATGGGACACACCACGAGGGGGTGATGATGATGAGGGGCTGGCAGCTGGGGTGGGGGCGGGAAGGGGGGTTGCCACACAGTGCAGCAGGGAAGGGAAGGGAAGGGAAGGAGAGGGACAGGGCGAGAAGCTGAGGGCGGCGCGGGCGGACCTGATGGCGACGGACGCGGCGAAGACAAGGGTTCGGCGGTGCGACCTGGAATCCTTGGGTGGTCGCCTGGTGTGGGCCTCGCCCCTGGTGGTGCAGCCGCTGGGCAGGTTTATCGGCGCCACCATCGCCCTGCGCCGCAACAGCAACGCAATGAACTGCGGTGCGCACCCGGACGAAGTAGTACAGCTCTCCGCGCAAGCGACTGAGGCGGCGGTGTGGTGGATCGACGCTGCGCTTCAACCGAAGATGTACGGGGGCACCACTGCACAGGCTATGCCGCTTCGTAGGGTTCGTTCTGCGTCTTCTGTGTGGGGTCTCGGGCCCGCGCCTTGCAACAGGCAAACACAACCAAAGCCAGCGCACACAGAAGCACGGCCCCACCAACACCGACACCGATGCCGATCTTCTGTGCCTCGCTCAGCCCGCCCGACTCATCCGACTCCGACGCGGGCAGAGGGCCTGGTGTCGCAGGTGCCACCGTCACAGGCGACCCTGTCTGAAGCACACAGCGGAACTGCCCCGACACCTGCACGCGCGATGCACCCGACGTGCACTGCACTGCCTGGCACATCCCGTGCGTGTCGGGCACAGCATGCACGGCCCCACCGGCTGTGCAGGCTAGCCCGTGGTGAACGCCTGCACTGGACACATGACCCAGGTTGCCCGGTGCAAGCACCGTCGCTTCGCGCCGTGCCGCACCCGCACCCGCTGCGTTCAGAGCATCCGCAAGCGACGCAGTCCCAGAGATGAGGTCCTCGTGCGTCACCTCCGCCTGCACGAGCCCCACCACCCACAGCCCGCCCTGCCCTGTGACAACGGCATCCACCTGTGTCACCTCCCCCAGCACCCCGCCCAGCAGGGCTTTGAACTCAGCCTCCGTCGCCTCTGTCCACTGCGACAGGGCTGCCGCCTCGAAGAGCACCGTGAAGGAGACCAGCACACCCGAAGCCCCATCGGCCACACACAGCGGCACCGAGGGGGAGGCGGCCCTGTACCCTGGCGTGTGGCACACACACCCGCCTTCCACGCACGTCGATGCACCGTCCAGCAGCCCGTGCCTGCAGTCCTGCGTGGTGCGGCAGAACACAGTGGGCTCTTCAGGAAGGACGACTGATGGTGCAGGTGTCACATGCGGGGAAGGGGTTGGCGCGTTGGTGTCTGGTGTAGAGGTTGGCGGTGCGGTCGGGACGGCTGTCGGTGACGGTGTTGGCGGCGCAGGTGTCACAGGTGCTGCGGTCGGGACAGCTGTCGGCGGGGCTGGCGTCGGCGGAGCAGGTGTCGGCGGGGCTGGTGTTGGCGGCGCAAGTGTCGCAGGTGCCACTGTCTCGAAGCAGACGAACTGCAAATAAAACCCCTCTGACACTATGGAACGATCACTGGTGAACTGCACCACCACAGGACCCTGGTAGTGCATCGTCGGAGGAAGGGACGTCCCCTGGAGTATCTGCTGCAGTGGGAAGGTGCCGTCGCTCTCACGGTAGATCCGCACGTAGTCGTAACCGCGTTCAGTATCGAAGACGAGCCACGTCAGCTGCACAACGCTATCACACGCGATGCGCCAGCAGTGGTTCTCGTTGCTGCCGTAGTTGAAGTGTTTGATGTGTGGGGAGCTCTCGCCAAGCACCTCTGTCTCATCAGTGCACTGGGAGGGGAAGTCTTCACCTTCACCTGGGGCCTGCATCGTGGGCATGTCGGTGTCTGGTGCAGTTGTCCCAGAGCACACGAACTGCAAATCAAAACCACGCCGCACCCTGGAACTATCACTGGTGAACTGCACCACCACAGGACCCTGGTAGTGCATCGTCGGAGGAAGGGACGTCCCCTGGAGTACCTGCTGCCACCATTGTGGGAAGGTGCCGTCGCTCTCACGGTAGATCCGCACGTAGTCGTTATCGCTTTCAGTATCGAAGACGAGCCACGTCAGCTGAACGCTATCACACGCGATGCGCCAGCAGTGGTTCTCGTCGTTGCTGTAGTTCAAGTGTGTGATGCGGTACTCTCCCTTACCAAGCACCTCTGTCTCATCAGTGCACTGCTCGGGGAACACCTCTGGTGCGATCGGCGCAGCTTCTGAGACACACGAGTACTGCAGGGTGAGGCCCATCCCAGCCAGGAAGTGCGAGCTTGTGAAGCGCACCACCACAGGGCCTGCATGGTACGACGTCAGGACCCTGCTGGTCCCTGACACCTCCTGCAGTGTTGGGTACCATGGTTTGGTCGCATCATAGACATGCACGTAGCTCTTGTCCACCAGGTCAACCTCAACCCACACCAGCTCAACCACCTCGTTGCATTCGATGTGCCAGCACGCTGCAAAGCTCTTCGGGTAGCTGCGGGCGGGGTCCGCAGGGAAGGCAATTGTGCCCCCGGTGGTATTCTCAAGGTGCATGTAGGTCTCGTAGCAGTTCTCGTCCACCGCTGTGTACCCTGCAGGCCGCGGGCTGTTTGCACCCTCGCACGGCACGTGCAGCAGCTTGTTCGGGGAGCCGGGCCCCTTGTCCCTGACACGGCCCCACAACGCGCTGTTCAGGAGCCACTCACGCACCTGTGCCGGTGTCGGTGCCGCCGCCTGCGCGCCGATGTACGCCGCAGCCACACCCGCAACAAGCGGGCTGGCCATAGAGGTCCCGGAGTAGATGCGGTACGCGTCGAACTGGGGCGGTGCGTTGTGTAGAGGCTGGTGTGAGGAGCGCGACGAGTTCACCCGCACACCGGGTGCGAACAGGTCCACACACTGCCCATAGTTCGAGAACGAGGCACGGTGGTCCCATGCCTTGGTGAACATTGTGGCACCGACTGTGATCGCCTCGTCCACACCTGCAGGGGAGTAGAAGCAGGCATTGTTGTTGTCGTTCCCCGCAGACACGACAACCGTCACCCCTGCACGCACTGCAGCGACGACAGCTGCATTCAGCAACGACGTCCCAGCCCCGCCAAGCGACATGTTGATGACACCACGACGCCCAGATGCACGCGCGTGTGCCACAGCAGCCTCAATGCCCGATATGATATCGGAAGTGGACCCCATCGCATTGTCCCCCAGCACCCGCACTGCGACAATGCGTGCCGACTTTGCAAACCCGAACTGTGTGCCGGCCACCGTCCCAGCAACGTGTGTCCCGTGCCCGCTCACATCGTTGGTGGAGGGGTAGGCAGAGAAGGCCTGCACGCACCGCCCCTGCAGGTCTGGGTGTGTGCAGTCCACCCCGCTGTCCACGACGTACACATCCACCCCCTCGCCCCACGAGGCGTTGTGGCGGAACCCTTCCGGCACGTAAGCTTTTGCCACGGCGCGCCGCAGCCCCCACGGCACAGGGGCCTCCTGCGTGTCGCCGCACTCCAGCTCCACGGCAGATGCATACATCACCCCGTCCTCCTCCACCTGCCCCAGCACCCCGGAAAAACGGGTCTGCAGGTGCGCCAGCTGTGCGGGCGTCAGCGACATGGACACGGCGTAGAAGTACGGCTCGATGGCGCCAGCAGACTGCTCCGCGCCACCCGCCAGCGTCTGGCCCTGGCGCCGCTGCAGCGGGTACGCCTCGTCGTCCATCTGAAGGGCCAGCGCACGTAGCTCCGCAACAGAGTGCACGGCGGTGTTCTTCACAACCATGTTGTAGACCTTCTGCCCGCCGTCCGCAGCAGCACCTGCGCTGTGCACCCCCACGAGCAGCGCCACGAGGGCAGTGCTGCGCAGCAACATCATGCGGGATATCATCTGTGTGGTGTTGGGGTAGTGGGTCTGGCTCAGCAAAAGCACACTGTATATCATAAAAACACACAATTTGCGCGAATGCGGCTCGTTCTCCAGTACACCAAGGAGGGGACTTTCACTCCGCATCGCTTCATTCATCTTCCCGCTGTGCGTCGCTCTGTCTCCCTCTCTCCCCTCTCGACTACAGGCCCATAGCCTTGCTGAGTCGCAACCTGATCTGGTCACAATGCACACCGCCACGCAGCACAGTACCGAATGCTGACCCCCCCCCTCTCTCTCTCTCTCTCGCCCACCCCTCGTTTCGCGATATTTGTATCTCGAACTCTTGGGTTGGGCGGGATTAGGAAGAAGAGACTTTGGGGAATACCGTGGGGAATAGAAACATATACACGCTTGCATTGACCGTGCAAATTTGGCTCGGTGGTCAGAATGCAGCTGGCAAGGCATGATGGGTGATGGCCGAATTTGCGAGACGCGTGGATTTTCTTGGAGTATAGACCGTGCCGCAAGTGGTTTTACAGAGAAAAGTGTCTGTGCGTCCCCCCCACACCTCACAGAAGGCTTTTGGCCCCCCCTTGTATTCCTGCACTTTCGAGCAGAAAAATAACGCACGAACTATCCGGGTGACCTTGAACAGGTAACCATCCCGTGTCCAGGCCTGCTCCGAGCCAGGAGGTGGGCAACCCGACAAGCATGATCGCAAGCGAACCATTTCTCGGAACCTTCTCGTTCTGCCCGAGAGGTCGGGTGGGTGGCCCGTGTTGGGGGGGGGGGGGGGGGGTTAGGGGGGGTCTACTGCACCTAAAAAAGCGTGTACATTGGCCAAATTTTGAGAAACGAGTTTTTGACCCTAAAAAGGTGATTCTGCTGGCAGAAAGTGCCCAATATGCTCCGGAAACTCGTTTCCGCCCCCTCCCAGGGGGTGGTATGCCCCCGACGATGCTTTTTTTAGCAACGAAATTTTTTGGGACAGAACTTGTACCTGGGGCTATTTGTGCAGTCTGCTTATTTCCGCTGTTGCCCTTTGTGTCACCCTCAGGGACTGCCAGCGGCGCCGGATGGCCCTCAGGAGGTCCGTCCGTAGTTCTGGTACGTGAACTGCGCCCTGCACAACGCCCTGCTCGTCGGCGAGAGCAATCAGGTCTGGTTTCCTCTTCCTTTGAGAGACTGGCCCGTATCTCAACTGTAGACTCCGTCGACTTCCTCAATCCAGTCATTTGTGGCACCCAATCAGCCTCCCATTTGACAATGCAGCCATGCCTGAGTACTTCCCGACAATACCGTTGAGCAGAAGTTGGGGCTGGAAGCTGAGACGGGAAAATTTTGCGCTTCTGCTGAGCGCTATTTCTGGGCCACTTCTTGTACCCGTGCCTGCTGTACCAGGTGCCTGTTCCAGTCAGCTGCCTCCCATCAGAGGAGGCATCTGAGAGACTCTCGTATGGCGTCCCTGTGCCACATGCTCGCAGGTGAGGCACCACACCCGAGGACGCGCTCCCTGGCAACGGATGCGCCGTGCCACACAGACCCAGCTGCCGTAAGCTCCCAAGAACAGCGTCAAATGGGACACGAACTGTACCATACTTCTCCCACAACTGTTCCTGGCGCGATTACCTCATATTGGCTTGGCTTTTGACCTCTGGAGGGCACCGAGAAGCTGTTATGTTTCAGAACAATCAACGACAACAGTTCTTCTGTGCATCTGGCAGGTTGAGGTGTGTTTGCTCTGCTTGATGTGTCCTGTGGTGTGCAGCCCAGGTACAAGTTCTGTCCCAAAAATTTTGGTTGCTAAAAACGGCATCGTCGGGGGCATACCACCCCCTGGGAGTGGGCGGAAACGAGTTTCCGGAGTATATTGGGCACTTTCTGGCACCAGAACGACCTTTTTGGGGTCAAAAACGTGTTTCTCAAAATTTGGCCAATGTTTCCCCCAGTAGACCCCCCCTACTGGGGGGGGCTAAATAGAAGCCCCCCCCCCCCCCTTGTATTCGGCGTAGGATCGAGTTTTTTTGGGGGTTTTCGAGGGCCCAAAATTTTAGGCAATTTTTGCAGTGGGTGGCCAAATAGAAGGGGGGGGTCAAATACAAGGGGGGGGGGGCTTGTATTCGGCGGAAGCCGAATTTTCCAAATTTTGGTGAATTTTGCCCCAGGTGACCTCGTGGAATCGCGATTTTCGCCTTGCATTGCACTATTCGGAATCCGTGCGGATCGTGGTGGGGTCATTTTGTGGGTGGAGGTGCCAAGTTTCACTCATGAAATGTGGGTCTGGTTTGGCTCCTGATAATGGGAGGATATTCCCGGGAGTCAGCAACCTGCGATGACCCCCACACTGGTGTCCAAAACCCCGTTCCTTTGAATGCTTGGATTCCGTGCGGACCGCAGTGGGGTCATTTTGACCATGGGGTGCCTGTTATGACTGGAAAAACAGGCTGAAAATTTGAAATTTGGCTGAAATTCGGCTTCCGCCAAATACAAGCCCCCCCCCCCTTGTATTCGGCGAAAAATTTTATGGATTTCGAATTTTCAGACCCCCCCCTTCTAATAGGCCCCCCCCCTTCTATTTAGCCCCCCCCCAGTAGGGCTAAGTTGGCGTGATACGTGATACGTATCGCGTATCAGATACGTATCACGTATCACTGAATGGGTCAGTGTTTTTGGTCCCCATACCCACGAGGCAGCAGATTGCGTTTCAGGGGGTCTGGGGGGCGGAGCCCCCCAGCCGCCGGAGGCCACGGTAGTGAACATATGTTCTCAGGCTGACTTCAGTCAAGCACCTGACCAAATTCAGTGGGTCATTGGGACAATAGTTCGGAATCGCCCTGCTCCCTGGGCCCCAGTGGGGCCAGGGGGGCGGGGGCAGATCAGAAATAATATTCTGGTAGGGCAGGGTGGTCAGGCCTGCCCTACCAAGGTTTCGGACTGAAATTAATAGGCAGCTGCCCTACCTGCCTGACCAGGCACGAGATCACTGAACACCTTATCCGGACGCCGTATCGGATATGTGTCTAGAAAGGGGCTTGGGGGCAACGCCTGCCGTATCAGTGCCGTTGCCGTATCGGATACGTATCACGTATCGCCCCCGCCAAAAAGGTGCTCTGAAACGCGTATCATGCCAACTTAGCCCTAGGGGGGGGGGGGGGGTGGGTGGGGACGAGGAGAGAGTTCAATGAAGTGAAAAGCCTCAAAAAATATCCGCCTTGAAGTGACCTTCCCTAAGCAAGGCAAGACGGTCCCCCATGCCTCCCGGAGGGTGCCAGGGGCAAACAGAAATATGAAGAGACAGCTGGCACGGTGTTGGTCTGGAGATCAAACCGCACCTTGCCACGCGACCCACAGGCAGGGGGCATACAGAGGCTCGCTCTGGCCCTGCTGTCGATGCCCCCAGTGGGTCTTGCATTCATCTTCTTGCTGCTGAGTGAGGGGGGGGTGACAAAGGCACAGAAAGTTTCCCCCAGCTGGCGACGCTCGAACCAAGAGGGCGCCTGACTGGGAACAGAAAGATCGCAGCGCTTTGGGCACAAATGCCAGCCTCTCCGTAGCACTGATGTGCTGTGCGGGTGTTGATTCTGTTTGCTGCCTTTTGGCATGACAACGCAACAGCCCAATCGGTAGCCCCTGGAAAGGCCGTAGTTTTTACGTTACGTAGTTCTGTTCTTCTTTTCGGGGGAGGGTTTCTCTCTAGAATCCCTTTGCTACGTACGTTTCTTACGTAGTTCCGATACGACTTTCAAGATCATCCATACACCCACGCACTCACATAATCAGGTTGCTTGGCAGGCACCTGTAGCTGGATAAGACAGAACGAAAATATGGCACGCAACAGTGAGAATTGAGAGACAGGAATGTTCGGCAACAAAAGAAGGAAGGCAGAAAGCAGCCAACAAGCCGATCAATGGGCTATGTGAGAGTTGCAGCGATGCCTTTGGTGGGGGACGGCAGCACCTCGCAGCAGGGGCTGTCTGTTCGGTGCCATCGGGCGCACCGCCGGCATCGCTTTCCCTCCCATCCCCATGTGGGTGATCTCGTCAGGTCCAGTAAAATGCAAGGTCAGTTGCGGCGTTTGCGCCATGGGTTGCACGTTCCCTCCACCCACTTGCGTGCATATGTGCGGAAAGGGGTGAGTTCACTTCTTGCCAGCGTGTGGTGTTCGAGGGAACACGGTGCCGAATCATCGATAGTTTGTTCGAGTTCACGTGCGGTTGTGCACGTTAAAAAAACAGTTGGTTGCGAAAGTAGCGCTGAGCGCCTGTGAATATTTTTTTACAGGTTGGGCCACACCCAAGGAACTGCAAGATGAAAAGTGCCGCTTGCAAACTTGCAGGGTCCTTTTTGTAAAGCGCACCCAAGGTTGCATATCCGCCAGCACATCACCTGGCTTCAGCGCCGTGAAGGCAGGGACAGTGGGTGCTAATGAAAAACCGGTTTGCAAAACCGGTTTTTCAAAAAAAAAAACAAACTATAAAAAAATTCGGGAAAATTCCACTTTTTTCCAGGGCTTCCCACAATCTTCATCCCTCCAAAAAGTCATGACGATTTTTTCCACAGAAAAAAAGGCTCTCAAAAAAAAATTTCCGCCGCGCGCTTCGCGCGCGGCGGCTTCGGCCATGATGCTCGGTGGGCCATGCGGCCGGGTCACAGGTTGCGCCACATCTTGCGGCGACTCCTCTTCATCTTCAGAGAGAGGGTAGTCCAGCAGCTCTGGGGTGGCGGTCCGCTGCCTCTTCAGGTCGGGGGGCTGTGAGCGAGACCGCGACCGCGACCGCGACCGCGAGCCAGAGGGCTGGGGCACTGGAGGCGCAGGGGCAGGACCCGGGGCAGATGCAGGAAGGACACGCTTGTTCCGCTTGTCGTCCTTTTCGATGAAGTCCAGGAGGGCTTTCTTCGACTGGTACGCCTTGGGGAGTTGAATGTGGCGGTACCGAGCCTGCTCAAGCAGGATGTCGCGGTCTTTCTGGAATGCCGAGCACACGCCAGGCGGATCTTGGATGCGTCGACATTCCTTCTTGCACCGAAGCCAAAAGCCGCCAGTGACATGTTGTGGGAAGGGATATGGGGGTTGGATGAAACTGTGCGGGTGATGAGTGTAGATGGAACAGAAGGAGGGAGGCAGGTCGACCTGCGTGTGCAGTAGCAAACATCCAATTCCTGAACGATTTTGAGCCTTTCTTGCGACGTCGGATGGCGTCTCAGTGATGGGCTCCTTCCGTGCGGAAACCTTTCATGCAACAAGCTGTATGCCTGGTAGAACCAGGCCAAACCGGGAAGCCCAAAAATGAGGAAAATCCTCAGCCCCCCAAAATTTTTTTGAAGAAAATCCTCAGCCCCCCAAAAAAAATCTTGAAGAAAATCTTCAATCCCAAAAAGTGGGAAAATGGGGGGGAAAAAAAAGACGATTTCTTCGGGAAAATCGTCTTAGGGGAAGCCCTGCTTTTTTCCCGACTATGCCCACCCTGCTTAGAGGGTACACAGGTCACCTGTACACCAATAATGGCCCCACTACGAACCGCGATTGACCCAAAGAGTCCAAGAACGCGAAGGAGAAGGCCAGATGTTCGCTACCGTGGCCTCCGGCGGCTGGGGGGCTCCGCCCCCCAGACCCCCCGCTGTGCTGTGTGCCTGTCGAGTGGACATATGTACCGTTGGTGCACCATGGCAAGTGGGAAACGGCACAACACCAGGAGTACGACATGGTCGTGAGTGAAGACGGAGTACGTGCAGACTACCCCACCCCTGACACAAGTCTGTACGACTTCCTCGTTGTCCACTGGCGTTCGACATTGCCTCGCCGGCGCTGTTGGAGCACGAAGTCCGGGGATTCCCCTTCAGCCCCCCTGTCCAGCAGTGGTGACTGGTCTCTCAAGGGCTTGGCGTGCACCTTCTGGCACTCCTGACGTTGCCCTACAGTTCCTGAGACAGATCCATGGCTGGAGGCACGGCCGGGTGGTGTAGCAAAGGACACCTGCTCTCCCACAGCACCTCACACATCTCCAACAGGGTGTATGTGGGGTGCTGTGTGAGGCGTCCGTCGGCTTTATGAAGCAACCAAAGTCGGGATGCGGGCAGGTGCCCCGCTCACCCCATACATGGACAGGAAACGCCAAAACGGCGCCAAAAAACGAAAAACGGGAAAACCGGCAAAAGCCGGCTTTTTTGCAGAATTTGGAAAGTCACCCACTATCCCTGGTGAAGGAAGCCAAAAAAAAAAGCAAAACACACAAACGGCAATAATAACAAAACACCGCAGCGGCAAAATCAGGTTGGGGCACGAGGAAGATGAGGATGGTGTGGCAGAGGTGGCAGGGAGACGTGCCAAAGAATGGCACGGCAGGGCCAGGACCGGTGGGGTGATGCCGCACCCCACACGTTAGCCTGGCAGCATTTTTTTTGGCTTGTTTCATTTTTTTGTTCCGTGCAGGGTTTCGCGCGAAAGCCATCTCCTATGCCTAACCCTCCACCCTGGCGTTGCAGCGCATCACCCTTACAGCCAGACAGGCAGCCACACCACAGCCCGGGTGCAGGGGATGGCATGCCGTGAAGGAGATGCGGAGTTCTGCCAGGTGGTGTGCGAGGTCACGGGGTAGACACACAGATGAATCACTCTTCTCCGTGGACTGTGATAGGCAGCGCATCTGCACAGGGGGCCATATCCGCCCCTCACAGAACGACCCTTCGCATGTCAGGGTGTCGAATCGGTAATTCACACGAGAGTCTGTTTTGTTCGGCATAGGTGCTGCACCGAGTGGCACCCTGATGCTCCACTCCACTGCCTACACACGCGTGTGATCGGAACGCCTTCGTTGAGTTTGCAATGTATTGAACGGATTTGAACGACTTTTTCCCCGGGCCGTGCGTGTCTTGTCACCCCCCCCCCCCCCGGGAGGGAGGGAGGGAGGTCGCTGCCCTCCACATATTTTGTGTCCAGTGCAGGGTGCACTGAGCGTGCTCGCGAAGGCGAACTCCACCACACACCTGGGTCCTAAATACTACTGCGTGAGGGGAAGTAAGGCGGGGAGGGGAGGGGAGGGGCGGGCTGTGTGCCCATTCTTTGAATAGCCCGCCATGCACACAAGGTAGAGGCTGTTCCTCTTGGTCCCCCCCCCCCCCCCCTCATAATCTCTACAACAGGACTTTCGCGCGGGAAGGTGTCATTTTCAGTTCTGCCAAGCCTGCCCTCTGCGGCACACGCCAGCGCATCAAACGGAAGTGCAAGGGGTAAAGAGAGGAAGGAGGAAGGACGGGCGTGACCCTTCTCTTGGTGGTACATCGGCTCTCCAGAAAAGATCGGGTGCCAGGTGGATGGGGTTTTCTGAGATATTGGGGGGGGGGGGGGGGGGTGGGGGGCTGTTCGCTCAGAAATGCAGAAGGGGTGACCCACCCTCTCGACAGAGGGGGGCAAACTGACACAGTTTGGCACAGAGCGAAGGCCCCCAAAGCGTTTCTTTTATCTGTTGCCAACAAATGTGGCATGGGGGCTTTTGGCTCATACATGCAGATCAGTGAGTCATCTCTCAACAGAGGAGGCAAACTGACACAGTTTGACACAGAGCGAAGGCCCCCTCATTAAGTTGAATCAGTTTCGTTCGGAATAGAGTCTGCGGACCTTATGTGCCTGTATGCGTATGCGCCCGCCCTCTCGAGAGCCCGGTGATGACATCTGACAAGGGCTGGTTCAGCGTTGCTCAACACTCCACCACCTCATCCACTGCCTTCGCTCAGAAACAAAGGAGTTCTCACCACCGCGACACTGAGGGAAAGGGTTCTGTTGTTGTTGCTATTATTGTTGCTTCTTTGGCAAAATCTAACACCTGCGAGCCCAGCTCGATCTGCTGCCCCAATCATGTGCCCAAAAAAAAGATAGCTTCCCCCCCCCCCTCTGAATCTGAACGATTTTGAACAATCTGAACAGTATTTTTTTGACAAAACAAGCCGCTCTGGCAGGGCCCACCCCCCGGCAACCCTTTATACAAACGTATCGTATGATGTCTTGCAAGCTGAGCAGCATGACCGGCTGTCACAAGGCAGGGGGGGTGGGGTGGGGTGGGAGATGGAGATGAGAAAGAAAGAGAAAAGGAGTGGCGATAAGGGAACGATGGAACGAGGGGGGGGGGGCTTTTTGAACTATTGCTCGGAGCGGTGCAAAAGCATCCAGCCCACGTGAAGGAGGGCTGTAGGCCTTCTCGCAACCTTGAATCGAGCGTGCTGTGTGCGGCACCAGGCTCTGCGTCTGGGCCTGCGTGGGTAGCGGAGTGAGGAGGCACCACGCGCAGCGATTGCTACCTGAGAGTAATATCAGAATCTGCCGAACCCGTTGGTAGACTTCATTGGGCTCTGACTGGGCACTCCCCAAAAGAAAATGTGCCCAAGGCTCTCATGCAAATGGAGGTGGCGGGGGGAGGGAGGGGGAATACCCACCGAGGGACCTTCGCTCTGCTGCACTACAGATAACCCAACCGGGCCTTCATGGCAGCCATCATAAGGAGAGAGAGAGAGAGAGAGAGAGAGAGAAGAAAGGCAAAATAAATGCGGGGATAAAATTGAAAAAAAAATGGCGGGAAAAATTCCTGAAGAAAAATGGTGCACGTGGGGCGGAAGGAGTGCGTTCCGCGGATCGGACAGCACGGCTCTGGGGTGGGGGGTGGGGTGGCGGATAGTCACGTCGAGAAAGTAAGGTACAGAGAGGGTGAGAGCAGCACGTGCCGATATTTTTTTTTGCTTTTGGCTCTGCCAAAGCCGGGTTTCAGAGATGGGGGGTGGGGGGTGGTGCGTCAGCACGCCAGTAGGCACGCTGCAAAACATTCGAGTGAAGAGAGGCAGATCAGAGAGTGAGTGTGGGTGAGTTGAGGGGATCACCTTCACACACCACCCCCCCCCCCCCCCTACACCCCCTCGGGAATAACGGTGTGCCTTTGCTTGCTGCGTGTGCCAGCAAAGGGAAGCTGTATGCAGGGGGGGGGGGGGGGGGGACGGAAGGGGGGATACCCACCGAGGGGCCTTCGTTCTGCTGCACTACGTGTGGTGACCACGTTTTGTGTGGGGAGGCCCCGTGTGTGAGTGTTGAAACCAATTTTAAGGCCGTGTCTGCCTTGCGCGACACCTCGCAACCCCGCTCGTCAGAAGCATATCCGTCCCTTCGTGGGGAGTCGGCGTTTGTGTGTCACCCTCTGCAGCCAGTTTTTTCTGAGGCAGGTGCATCTCGTCTCGGTTCAGCTTCTTAGTGGCGGAGGGGGTGGGGGGGTCGGGGTCGGGGACGCAACGCACGCCCCTTCAGGGGGGGGGGGGGGGGAGCGAGGGGGCGTAGATTGTGGCTAATCTTTTGAGAGTGCGCCCGTCGTTCATGCCCCTAAGTTACCTCGAAAAATATCGGGGGAAATGCCCACGCCGCCACACCCACACATCCACACACACATGTGGACTATTCTTTCAATGAGGGCCTTCGCTGTCGCTCAGTAGTGCAGAAAAGTGAGTCGCCTCACAAGAAGGGGGGGGAAAACTGACACAGTTTGGTGGTGGCGCAGAGCGAGTGCCCCCACTGCGCCAATTTTAATTCCCCCCTCGTTCCCTTTCTTTCGTCTTTTTCACACAAAAGCCAAACCGGAACAGTATAAAAAAAAGCAAATGCGGAAAAAAAAACCGAAGGAGGAAAATATCCGAGGGAAAACATTGCTGGTTTCGCTTCCCGCCCTCCCCCCCCTCCATTGCTGCCACGCCTTCTCACTCCAGGCTGTTGTTGTTTGATTGAATGGCCGATACCACTGCCGCCCAGCCCACACACCCCCTCGCACCAGCCGCCCCCAGTGGAAATCTTCTTTGGTGTGGTGCGGACAACGCACCGAAGACTCTGCACACAGAAAGGGGGTGGAAGAAGGGGCAGAAAGGCCCCTCTGTATTCGTCACTGTCACTGTCTTCTCCCCACCCCACCCCCCACCACGAGAGTAAACAAAAACAAAAGACAAAGGAGGTCTTCGCTGGTCGTTATCCTCCGTCAAATCTTCGTCATTTTTCAGCCAAATTCAACAGGAAATGCACTAAAAATGCACCGACGACCACCCCCGTAGCGAAGACCCCCCCCCCCCCAAAATGCGTAATATCAACCGACCTCCATCCCTTGGAGCACCCCCACCCCCACCCCCCACCCCCTCCCGGGGGCTGGAAAATTATTAACACACACGGTGGCCTCATCAGGGGTTTGGCCAGGCCTGTCCCTGGTCAACAAAGGGCCTGGTCATGACCAATGGTCAAAACCCTGACGACAGGTCACCGTGCACCCCACCCCACCCCACCCCAACCCGCAAACTTCAACTGATTCGACGGCATGTGTGTGTGTGTGGCAGGGGAGTCCCCTATTTGGTTCCAACCCCACCTACAACACAAGCAAACGGCAGCAACGACACACACACACACACCAAGGAGGAGAGAGGGATACACGGGCAGGATGTCACAGGCCGACCTCCACGGGGTCTCCTCCGGGAACACCGGCTCCCAGGCCGGTGGCCAACAGGCCGCCCCCCTGCCCCCCCTCGAATTCACGGAACCTCGCAGATACGAGCTCCAACCCCTTCCCCCCCTCTATGGTGCCGCCCACGTGCGCACCATTCTCGACCACCTCCGGTGGGAGGCGGCGCTGGACAGCCTGGAGGGCGGCGTCGCCGTCCTCGCTGCCGAGCAACCCCCCACCCACGGCACCCCCCCCACATGGACTCTAGTAGTCAACGGGAAGGAGGTGGTCCTGACGGACACGCTGCTCCTCGAGGAGCAGAAGCAGAGGGAGGCGGCCGCGAAGAAGCAGGCCGAGGAGGTGCTCCGCCTGAAGCGGCGCTATGAGAGCGTCCGCGACAGGCTCCAGGAGGAGCGCGCCACGGCCGCGAAGGCGGGAAGGTCTGCGAAGTCGCAGGCCAGCGGCACGGTTGGGCGGACCGGGCGTGGTGGCGGAGCAGCAGCGGCGGCGAAGCAGCAGGCGCAGCAGGCACAGCAGAGAGCTGCCCAGCTCCAGAAGGATCTGGAGAAGCTCGCCGGGCGCCTGCGGGAGCTCGGGCATGACCCCGCACCTGCCGCCGCCGACTCCGCCACGCAGGGCGACGGCGCGGCTTGTCAAGCCGAGCTGCAGGGCCTGCGCCGCCTCCTGCAGGACCAGGACGGCCACCGCAAGCGGCTGGAGGCCCAGCTGCTGACCCAGCAGGCACGGCAGGGCGAGCTGGGGCAGCGGATGGAGGCGATGCAGGGGCACCCGGGCCTGTCAGAGCAGTGGCTCGAAGACCGCCTGCGCCGCCAGGGGGAGCAGCACGCCGAGCAGGTGGCGCTGCTCGAGGCCCGGCTGGACAGCCACGCCCAGCAGCACGAGCTGCAGATGCAGCGCATGGGGGACCGCCTCGGCCGCCAGGAGGAGCAGCTGCAGGCGCAAGGGGCCCTGCTGAAGAGCCTCCAGGAGCGCCCCACCACCACACCCCCCACCACTACAGCCACTACGTCCACACTGAAAACGGAGCGTGAACTAAAGGAGCGCAAGGCCCAGCTCCTGGAGGTCGCGAAGCACCAGCAGTCGATGGGCGTGACGGTCTCCCGCCTCCGCGAGCATGTCGAAGGGCTGGGCAAGGCGGTGGGTGAGGCAGCAGCGAGCACGGATCTGCAGAAGCTGGCTGCTGGGCTCACCGCCTTGGAGGGGCAAGGCCGCGCGCATGCGACGGATCTGACTGCGTCGCGCAAGGGCTGGGAGGCCAGCCACAAGGCCCTCGAGGCCGACATGCAGGGCCAGCTCGCGCAGCGGGACCTCAAGCACCGGGCGCTTGAGGAGCGCCTCAGCGGCGCTTGCAAGGCCATGCTGAGCCTGCAAGCCGCGGAGGCGAGCGAGCAGACGCCCCTCTCCCACCACCAGGCGCAGCAGCTCCAGGCGGAGGTGGACGCGGTCAGGGCCGACCTGGAGGCGCAGCGCGGGCAGGAGCAGCAGCGCCTGGACGCGGCGGTGGCGGAGCTCCGCAGGGCGTGGGAGGCGCAGCAGGGGGAAGCCGCGGTGGGCGAGCTGCGGCGGCAGACGGAGCGCCTGGGGGTCACGGTGCGCGACCTGCGAGCCTCCTGCGAGGCTGACCGCAAGGACGCCACGGCCGCCCAGCAGCAGTCGGAGCGGGCGACCGGGGAGCAGGTGGCCCGCCTCCAGAGCCGCCTGGATGAGGTGTGTGGGGAGCTGCGGGGGACCTGCGAGGCGCAGATGGCGCGGCACGGGGCCCAGCAGCTCAAGGCCCTTGCCGAGAAGGCAACCCAGCTCGACACTACCCTTCGAGCTGACCTCCAACAGGCAGGGAAGGAGGAGGGCGAGAGGGTGCAGCGCCAGCTGACGCAGCAGGCCAGCGAGCTCGGGCAGAGCTGGCAGGGCCTGCTAGAGGGGGTGCGCGACGCGGAGGAGCAGCGCAAGCTGCAACACCAGGAGATGCTCATCTCCGTGAGGCGGGAGCTGAGCGCTGCCACAAAGGGGCTGGGTGCGTCCAAGGGGGCGAAGGGCAAACCGCCGGCGGGGCCCACGGCCGGGCCGGCTGCGGATGCCCTGCCAGCACCCACAAAACCCGCCCGCTCCTCCCCCAGCACCACCACCACCACCACCTCTGCCACCTCCGCCGCCTCTGACTCCTCCGCCCCTGCCCCGCCCAGTGATTCGAGCAGTAAACCCGTGACACCTATGGCACCCGGGGCACCAACAACGTCGAGCGCCGCCCCGACCCCAGCGCAGCCAGCAGCAGTGCCGCCGGCAGCACCGGCGCCGCCTGCCCAGCCTGCCCCGCCGGCCCCACCCCTCCTCGAAGCCCTGACGCCCACGGCAGTTGGCGGGGATGAGGCCCCACCCTGTAGGGTGCCGGGAGCCAGCAGGAACGGGAGGACCAGGCAGGCCTCCATCACGGCGTACCTGAAGCCTCGTTCCAACCGCCTTACCCCCTACCCGCAGAAGCCGGATGAGGAATAGGGGGGCGGGCGCTCCGGCCAGCGGGGGGGACCCGCGCAGGAGATTAACGTTCCCCCTGGCCGGGGTGCCGACCACGTCTGGGGACAAATCACGTTCGCCGTCGGGCCCCCAGCCGCACCCCACCCCGAGAAACAGGAGGTCTCGGGGCGTATACAAACACCTCCACACACCCCAAGTAGAACCCCAACCCCAACATCACCCCCAACCCCACCTAGACCCAGCCGAGCCGCTGTACGGGCAGGAGATACCCGGGCAACGGCCCCGTGCTGGGACCCCGTAGATTTGGCGACAGGGGCAGGAGAACCCCGGCGCCTCCGTGGGGGGGGACAGGAGTACTCCCCCTCCACCATAGAGCAAGACGAGCAGTGGTTGACGCATGCTGCAAGGAGACTGATGGCGCTCCGGGTACCAGTGCCGAAGGACGGCAACTGCCAGTACGCCGGCCTTGCAGAGCAGTGCGCGGAGTGGACAGCAGGCGGGTTGCGTGCAGCGGTGGCGTCGTCCATGCGGCAAAACGCAGAGCGCAGGGCCTCGTACGTGCCCGACCACGATGACCCGCAGGCCCCTACATCCTACGACGACTACGTCGAGAAGCAGACGCGCCCGGGGACATACGGAGACGCGGCTACCCTCCGGGTTGCGGCAGAAGTTCTGGATGCCCAGGTGTGGCTGCTCGCCTCCAACAGCAAGCAATGCATGACCCGGTGTGGGGAGGGAGCCAAGGTGCTGGGCCTTACGTGGAGGCCCTTCCACTACGATGTGCTCCGTTTCCCCCTTAGCCTGGCCCGGGAGCTAGCTGTGACGCCGACGAACCAGTGGGACATCCCTGCAGCCCTTCCTATGCCCACCCCGGCCACAGCGGACGGGACGCGAGTGCCTACGCCCGTCCAGGGGTCCACAGCGTCACCGCCCCCGCGGCGATTGCGGCATCCTGCATATCAACTAACAACACCGGGAGTGATCAGGCTGGCGACAGCGAACGTAACGTCACTGCAGACGCACCTAGGCGACGTGGCGGGCCTGAAGGCGGATGTTGTGGCCCTGCAGGAAACCCGAGTCCCGGACCCGAGCAAGGGCACGCACAACGGCTACTTCGCAGCCCACGGCTGGGCTATGCACTGGGGCAAGGGCATGCCCAGGGTCGCAGGCGCGAACGGCCGCGAACAAACAAGGCCCGGAGGTGTGGCTGTCATGGCGAAGGAGGGCCTTGTCGCGCAAGTGGTGCAGCCGAAGACCGCGCAGGAGCAGAAGTTGTACGACAGTACCCGCATGGTGCACGTAGTGCTAGCGATTGGAGACGGGAAAACGGCGCTTCATATCCTGAGCGTGTACGGCCACTCGGGGACCGAAGTGGGTGAGCAGCGGGAAGCCCTCCTGCAAGAGACGCTCGACCTCGCAGCTGGGTTGGGGCAGGTGCCCGTGCTACTGATGGGGGACCTCAACACCAACCCGGAAACCAGCGCCACGCTGTCCCAGGCGTGCCGGGTGGGCGGCTGGGTCGACGTGGCGACGACGCATGCGGAGCTCGCACAACAGAGCGTGCAGAACACGTGCTGGGCGTCGGAGAACGGCACTCGGCTGGACATCTGCCTGATGAACTCCTGCGCAGCGCCGGCCCTGCGTCGCGTTGAGGTGGCGAAGCGGGGGGACTACGACATACCCACGCACTGCCCGCTTTTTGTAGACCTAGACCTCACTGCCTTCCGCCGCCCCAAAAAGATCTGCATTCTTCCCACCCCTTTCCCTGCGGGTAAGCCCAAGCTGGGAGACGCTGCGGCGAGAGGGATAATGCAGGACGTGCTTGCAGAGGGGGAACTGCGCCACGGAGCAACGGCCGCGCAGCTCCTCCACCGAGCCTCCACCTGCGGCGAGCGTTTCCTAAAGCGTGTCCATGTAGGCCACCTGGAGAGGCAGGAAGCGGCCTACACAGGCAGAGCGGAGGGCTACCACATGCAGTGGTCGCGGGCGGCCACCAAGCACCACCCCGCCTCTGCACGGGGGGCCGGTGACACGAACACCCGGGCGAAGGACGGACTGTTGGGGAACCTCCGATGCCTCGTCCAAGAGGGTCTCAAGCGACTGCAAGCCGATGCACCGTACGGCCTCACGAATGGGGAGAAGCACGCCTGGAACGCCGCAAAGAAACGCCTGAGGGAGGGGGGCCTCCCCCAGGGGCTGCAAGCAGCGCTGACGAACACAACCTCGCAGTTGCCGGACCTGGAGATCCTGGAGCAGGCCCTCATTGCCTTGGAGGGGTCGCAGAGGGGCATGTTCGACAGGCTCCGCGACGCGAGGATCCGCACGTGGAAGGCGAGGATGCAGAAAGCTTGGACATACGAGGCAGGGCAGGTGTTCGCGTACCTCGCAGATCGCTTCTGCGCTCCAGCCACCTTCATGCGGCGCGAAGACGGCTCTTTCACGGCCTGCCCCAAGGAGGCGGACGAGCTGCTGAGGAGCGACACGGCGTGGGGAGGGTACTTCCGTAAGTACGCAACGACGCCAGAGCCCCGGTGGGACACCTTCCGCCAAAAGTACCTCCGCTTTCTCCCCGAGGTGGCTGACATGGAGTGCAAGACCATCACGGCAGAAGACGTTGGGAAGGCCTTGGCCAAGATGTCCACGTCCACCTCGCCGGGCCTGCACGGTTGGCGGGTCCACGAACTGAGACAACTCCCGCACGAACTCCTCAGGCTCTTCGCGGAGGTGTTCAACGAAGTTGAACGGTCGGGCGAGTGGCCGGAGCAGCTGATGCACGCCATGATCTGCCTCATCCCCAAGCCTGGCAGCTCAGGAGAGCCACTGTCGCAGCGCCCCATCAGTATCACCCCCGTGCTGTACAGAGTGTGGGCAGCTATCCGGGTGAAACCGGCACTGAAGTGGTTGGAGATCATCGCGCCCGAAGACCTGCACGGCTGCCGGCCTGGCCACGGTGCGGAGGACCTCATCTGGCACCTGGCGGCACGTATTGAAGAAGCCCACCTCACAGGGCGACCGCTGCACGGAGTCGCCCTCGACTTCAAGAAGTGCTTCGACACGGTGCCAATCGACCTCACCTTCCGCCTGGCTGCGGAGCTCGGTTTCGACGCCCGTGTCCTGCGCACCCTGCGAGCAGCGTACAGGACGATGCAGCGGCACTTCCGGGCGAGCGGCACCATCGGGGAAGGCTTCCTGCCAACTAACGGCATCATGCAGGGTTGCCCCATCAGTGTCGTGCTGATTAACGTGCTGGTGGGTGTGTGGATGAGGATGGTCGAGCACCGGCAGGACACAAGGGCGCTGTCTTTCGTTGACGACGTATACGCCACAGCCCCCAGCCCGGAGATCCTGCAAGACGTTGTAGACGACTCTGCGGGTTTCTCCCACGACACCGGGATGGCTATTTGTGCAGAAATCAAGTCTCACGTTTTCTCGACATCCCCCGGGCCGCTCCGGATTATGTACCGGGCAAGGGATGGCGAGGCCACTCCCCTCCGGCAGCGCAACAGCTTCGACTGTCTCGGGGCCATGCTACACGCGCGCCTGATCAGGGAAGGGCGCACAGCGCCCCAGTCCGAGCGCATCGCCCGCCGGAAGGAAGGTGCGCAGCAGAACCTCCGCAGAACCTCAGCGCTGCCCCTGCCGGTGCAATGGAAAGGGCAGGCGGCGGCGATGACGGCAGGGGCTCGACTATATTACGATGCCCTCGTAACTCGTTGGGACAGCAAGGACATCAGGCGATGGAGGGGCCTCTTCGTCGCCGCGCTCTGGTCTGGCCCACCTCGCAGAGCACAGGAGATTGTGCTGTGTGTCCTCCATCAGGCGCACCGGGTGGACCCCGCTGTCGCCCCCCCCTACCGGCAGATCACCACATGGGCCAAGCAGATCAAAAAGTGGAGCCACAGCAGGGTGCTGTCCGAGGCAGCCTGGGGGAGTAGAGAGAGGCTTGAGGGGACAGGCCCCTTCGCGCTTTTCTGGGCCGCCCTGCAGGGGATTGAATGGCGCTGGAGTGCTGCGACCACCCTGGCTTACACTGACGAAGCTGGTCGCGATGTCACCTTCGACCCTGTTGCTGCAACACCGAGCGCCTGGGCTATCTTTGCACACGACCTCCGCCAATCCCTGCGTAACGCAACGGCGAAGAAGCTGGCCGAACGCAGAGACGACTTCCAAGGAGCAGAGCACGGCATTGACGGGAGGGTGACACGTTGCGTCCTGGAGGGAGAGGGCGCTGCAATCACGGGGTACCAGCGAGGCCTCCTCCGCTCCGTCGTTGCAGGGGCGGTGCCTGCTCGTGGGCGCACAGGTCTGGGGGAGGTGTGCCGATACTGCACATCTGGGACCCCGGAGACGGTATCACACCTGTGGTGGGACTGCGCTGCATGGGAGCCAGTCCGCCAGAAGCACCCCATAGCAGCGAGGGACCGGACGGCCTGGCCGGCATGCCTGGCCCAGTGCGGGGTGGCGCCCATTTACAGATACAGCGTCCCGGAGAACGAGCAGCCGCTGCCCATGTCCTTTGCGGACAGGATCACCACCGTGGCACAGCTCCACCGCTACTTCATCGCAGTCCTGGCGGCGCGACAGGAGAAGGACGGGCTGCTCGACCGCTCTGTGCGCCATCACCGTACTACCGTCTACCCCTGGGAGTGGAGCACCCCTAACCCCGAGAGTGCCTCCATCCCTGCACTGGCGCCTTCCGAAGTCAAGCAGACGTGGGGCAAGCGGCCCCCAGGCATGTGGGTGGCCCTCTGCGACTGGCTAAGGGGCCTAAAGTGGGGACCGCAGGGGAGTGAGCATACTGTGACCCTGATGGAGCTGGCCGTGGACTTCGAGCTATCAACTGGCCTTACCCTCCCAGACACCGTGACGCGCCGCATCCGCCCCCCCGCCCACGTGGACCCGAATAGGAAGGGCGCGAGGGAGGCCCGCTCGCGCATCCCTGCAGACACAGCCCCAGGGCTCACCCTGTACTTTGACGGTGGTGCGCGCGACAATGGCACCCCCTTCGCCGTGGCGGGGGCAGGGGCGGTGCTATACCAAGACGGTTGCAAGGTTTCAGAGAAAGTACTCCCGCTGCTGAACGTGCGTAGCAACAACATTGCTGAGTACGAGGCGCTCCGTGCAGGTCTGCGCCTCCTCGAGAGGGGTGATGCCCCTGAGGGCCCAGTCACAGTGCGGGGCGACTCCCAGGTGGTGCTGCGCCAGCTCCAAGGGGACTCATTGTGCCGGGATGCCGCCCTCCGTCCTCTGTTCCTCAGCACGTCCCGGCTAGCTGCGGACCTCCAACCGAGGTTCACTCTCACATACGAGCATGTGAAGAGGGAATCCAACACAGATGCTGATGCCCTCAGTAACGCCGCGATGGACGAGGCTGAAAGGCTGGGGGCCTCACGGCAGCAGCTCCAGCAGGACCTCACGGTGTTCCAGAGCAGTATCCTGGGGAAGGCTGCCTCGCTGAAGGGGCTCTGCAGCATGGTGACGAAAGTAGGCACTGGGCCCTGGCATTGCGGCCATGCTGCCAACTCAACAGTCCTCACGGCGATCGGTGGATCTGTGGCGGCGGGCCTGTCGAGGAGGGCCCAGCTGAACCCTGCCACTGAGTCGGTGATGCGCAGCCTCCAAGCGCACCTGGCTGTGCCAGCCCCCAGCCGGACGGATACAGTGTTCCATGATCGCGGAATGGCGTGGGCCGCTACCTTCGCTCCGCAGCCGCACTACCCTGAGGGTTGGCAGCAATCGGCCCAGCAGTGGGCGGCGCGTGGTCGGCAGGCCAACAGCCGGGTAGGGCGCCCATGGGAGCGGAGGGGCGCTGCCCCCCGAACTGCTCCCCCTGGTGCCAGGAGGAACGCAAAGGTGCTTGCCTGCAAGTTGCATTGGAAGCCCCGTTGCTCGGCATGCCAGAAGCGGCGCCTCCCGGAGGAGGTGTGCTGCCGCAACCACCACAAGGAGGGGGACGGGCTCCCGGTCACTATGGGCTTCTGCAAACGCCACAGCATGGACCGATGCGGTGACTGCTACAGCGATGGCAAAACACTACCACATTGCTGCCAAGCACACCACGCCGGCTATGCTGCACGCCCTCCTCCCCGGAGTGGCACTGAGTTGGCCCCACACTCTAACCCGAGTGGGGCCTCCGCTGTGACGTAGAAATGGGCGGGGGTGGGCAATGATCCGCGCAGGATCTCCCCACACAAAACGTGGTCACCACACACACACCAACCACCTCCCCCACCCCCCCCCCCTCTCAGCTTTCTCAGCTCTTTCAGAGATTCAGCACAGGGCCACTCGGAGGGGGACGCATGCGCTCGCCCTCCGTCTGCATATCCCCCTCCGTCGGCTCAAACTCGGAGTACGCCTGCGGGATGGAGAAGTTCGTATCGAGGTGCGCCTGCCGCTGCTGCCCCGTCCCCCTCCCCTCCACCGGGAACGCCGCCGTCGACTGGTCGTCGTAATCGTCGAACACGCCATGCACATAATCCTGCTCCTGCCTCGCATATGCGGAGAACGCCCTCCCTCTGGGACCCGCATCAGCCGGGTCCCCCAACGTGCCCCGCCTGGGAGGGATATGCCCTGAAGGCCGCCTCTGGTCGGCATTGGGCAGTGCAAACGCGGCAGACACACGCCTCGACTCGCCACGAGACGCGCTCCCCCCTCCCATCGACCTGGATCCATATTGCGGGCTGAGGGTGCCGTGCTGCGAACGGCGGCGCTGCTTCCAGATGGACCGCTCGCTGTCCTTCTGGAACTGGTTGTCACGCTCGTCGAGGAGCCGCTGGCGGTACCCTGTGTCAGCCCTGCAGTGCTGAGCGAGGAGTGGGGCGCGCGTGGTGTGGGGTGCGGAACGGATGTCCACCGGAGGGAGAGACTTCGTCGCCTCCGCAAACACGGAGTGGCAGTCGTGGGCACCCCAGTTGAGCTGCTGGCGCATCACCGCGTCAGAGGAGTGGGATGCCTCATCGCGGAGGCCCACAAGTTTGTAAGACCCGCCCTGCTCGAGGAAGAGGGAGAGCGATTCGTCGTCATCCACCTCGACATCCATATCCATGTCGCTGTCGCGGTAGCACAGAGCGCTGATCCGCCCCAGCTTGTGGGTCACCGCGTTGCGGAGCCCCTTGAAGCTCGTCTCCACGTTGAGGTAGAACGCCTTCGACATGTTCTCCCCCCGGATCTTCACCGTGATCTTGATGTCGTCAGGGCTCCTCCTCTCCGTCCCGCACAGGCCATACACGAGTGAGCCGTCCGACAGGAGGCTTGTCTCCGCAAAGCCACCGCCGTCCCACCCGGCTTTTCCGCTGCTGCCGAGGTCGCTGCTGAGGAAGCTGTCGGTTCCGGGAGATCTGAGGTAGTGGGCATCCCCGCCGCTGCGGCGGAGGTATTCCGCAGCCCAGTCATCGCCAGGCCTGCACCCCATGCGCTTCTCATAGATCCCGCCACGCCCCGTCACGATCCCGTCGGCGTAGTCGTCCACATCGGGGTCATGCGGGTCCCTTCTCTCGCCCTTCCCACCGCCTGCCCCGCGGGACCCCCCACGGAAGCCCTTGGTGTAGTCCTCCTCCAAAGGGATGCCCATCTGCTTCTCGTAGATCCCGCCACGCCCTGTGAGGAGACCATCGACGTAATCCTCCACGTCGGGATCTGTCGGGTCGTGGCGGGCTGCGGCGGTGCGGCGGTGCATCCCCTCATCCCCCGAGGAGTCGTAGTCCCTGTCTGGGTCGGCTTCGGGCATTTCGAACCTCCCGCTGTCGCCGCGGCGTTGGTAGCCCGCGGTGTAATCGTCATCCAGACCGATGCCCATGCGCTTCTCATAGATCCCGCCACGCCCTGTGAGGAGACCATCGACATAATCCTCAACGTCTTTATCCTTCGGGTCGACCCAACCAGCAGCAGGCTGACCTGCCCCAGCGCCATGGTGTGCCCGAGGCGGGGATGCTGCGGCAGCAGCAGCTGCGGCAGCCCGGCGGTTCGCATTGCCTTCCTCAGGCGGGGTGTCGTAGTCCCTGTCTGGGTCAGTTTCGGGCATTTCAAACCTCCCGCTGTCGCCGCGGCGTTGGTATCCCGCGGTGTAATCGTCATCCAGACCGATACCCATGCGCTTCTCATAGATCCCGCCACGCCCTGTGAGGATCCCGTCGACATAATCATCAACATCGGGGTCGTGTGGGTCAGCCCTCTCCTGGGGGGCGTCGTTCTCCCCACCGTGCCCCGCCCCACCGGCCTGCTGTGCAGCCCCCTCACAGGGGATGGGATGGACAGAGGTGCTGAGGCTGTGTTCCCGCGCTTCCGAGGGTGTCTCCGGCATGTCAACCCTGCCGCTGCTGTCGCCGCGGCGTTGGTATCCCGCGGTGTAGTCGTCATCCAGACCGATGCCCATGCGCTTCTCGTAGATCCCGCCACGCCCTGTGAGGATCCCGTCGACATAATCATCGACATCGGGGTCGTGTGGGTCACGCTGTTCCGCCACCTCGCCCACCCCGCCCGACACCACGGCGCCAGAGGGGGCACCAGATGGGTGCACTTCCTGGGAAGTTGAAGCACCCCCAACAGCCTCACCACCGCTGCTGGCGCTAGGCTCCCGCGGGATGGGTTGGCCCTCAGAGCCGGAGGGGTTGCCACCGGGTGGGGCAGCGTATCCCGCGGTGTAATCGTCTTCCAGACCGATGCCCATGCGCTTCTCATAGATCCCGCCACGCCCTGTGAGGATCCCGTCGACATAATCATCGACATCGGGGTCGTGTGGGTCACGCTGTTCCGCCACCTCGCCCACCCCGCCCGACACCACGGCGCCAGAGGGGGCACCAGATGGGTGCACTTCCTGGGAAGTTGAAGCACCCCCAACAGCCTCACCACCGCTGCTGGCGCTAGGCTCCCGCGGGATGGGTTGGCCCTCAGAGCCGGAGGGGTTGCCACCGGGTGGGGCAGCGTATCCCGCGGTGTAATCGTCTTCCAGACCGATGCCCATGCGCTTCTCATAGATCCCGCCACGCCCTGTGAGGATCCCGTCGACATATTCATCAACATCGGGGTCGTGCTTCTCGGCGTCTGGGTCGGATTGCTGTTCCCCGGAGGGCTGGGCCCTCTCAGCTGGGACACTCCCGCTCTGCCCATCCGCGCCGCGCGGCGAAGGGGACGCGCTCCTGTAAGCAACGGTGTAATCCTCCCCGACAGGCACGCCCATGCGCTTCTCATAGATCCCGCCACGCCCTGTCACGATGTCCTCGACGTACTCCTCAATCCCATCCGCTTCCTCCACCGACATGGCATCCGGGATGTCGCGTGGTGAGGCAGGGCCAGCGGACATCGTAAAGAGGGTGGGAAGTCGGGTGATAGGGCGGTGTAGAACGGTAGAGCGGTGCTGTGCCCCTTCGCCTCCGGGAGGGTGGGGGGTGGAAGTGTGTTAAACACTCAGTGTCACCACCACCGCAGGTTGCGTTTTGGGTGTATGTATGTGTGTGTGTGTTGAAACCAGTTTTAAGGCGGTGTCTGGCTAGCGCAACCTTTCTCGACAGAAGCACCTCCCCTCACGTCCGACACTTCGTGAGGCTTACCCCTTACGAATGTATGTGTGTGTGTGTGTCGCTGTTTCACGGGGTTATCCGGGCTGAGGACGGTTTGCCGTGCGGTGCCCTGTTGTGTTGGGTGGTGGTGTGGGGGGTGTGTGTGTGTGGGGGCGATTCCGAACGGTCTGCGGATTTCTCAGTCCTGACGGAGCTGTTGGCAAAGACGGGCAGGGGCAGGGGCAGAGACAGAGGCTCCGGGCTATGCGACGCTCGTACTGACATGACACATCGTGTAGCAAGGCTAGCTGGCATGCTGACACGCGGAAGGGGGGTCACACTTTGCAAGGAGCAGCGAGCAGCATGCAGGCGAGTCCTCCTCTGTGCATGCACCACGGTGCTGGACACGCCACGCGGCACCACCTCTCTGTGAAGCGGCACTCCTGCCGCAGGCCTTCGGAGGCAGAACGTTGACTCATCTCAGGGCAAACGCCCTGGAACCCGCCACAAACAATGGGCTTAGGTAGGGCAAGTCACACAAGGCAGGGAACAGGGTTACATTACACTCAATGTGAAAGGGAATCCACGGGACACACAGTGGCGGAGACACATGTCGTTGGTGCGAAGAGCCACCTCCCGCAGAGGCTGAGTGCAACGCCATCGCCCTGTGAGTCCACTTTCCCTAGATACTCACCTGTGCTGAGGCGGTACAGCTTCGTGCTTGTGATGGTATCTAATGCAACAACATCACCTGGCTGTGACACAGCAAGTGCGAAGGAATAGTCAGCCAGCTCCACATTACGCAGGCAGGTGAGTGAGGCTGTGCACCACACCTTGAGAGACTTGTCGTCAGAGCACGACACCAGGTGCTGCTCGTCAGTGGTCAGGGCGATATCGATGACCACATCACTGTCATCCAGGGTGTGAGTGTGGGTTAGGGCGCTGATGTCCCACACACGGATGCTATTGTCACGTGACCCGCTGAAGATCATCGTGCCTGACACAGCAATGCTGCGAACAACATCGCTGTGACCCTCCAGCACTGTGTAGCTCGGTGTGCCCTTCAAGTCCCACACACGCACGGCGCCCACCGTGTCTCCAGATACCAGACGTCCGCAGCGTGACCAATCGACGCTCCACGCTCCGATGTTATTTTCAAGCATGCACACCTGTTCCCAAGTTGCTGTCAGCCACACGCAGATGGTGCCGTCGTCTGAGCACGTTGCCAGCCACGTCCCACAGACTGAGAAGGGGGTCGAAGCAGGACTCTTGTTGCCGTGCGATAAGTCCGCCACCACCTCAGCGGTGGTGGTGTCAAACACAGTGATGTGATGTTCCCTGTCACCCACTACACACAGCCTCCCACACCTCGACAGTGTGATGCGGATAATCGGGCTGTTATGCCCAGTTGAGTAGGCTGTGGGTGCCTTGACGTGGGGCCAGCGCGGCATCAGCTGCACGGTACCCCCATCCTCCAGACCCGTGTCGGCAACGCGCTCTGCATCGTCCAGCTCCTCCGCACACCCTTCGATACGTGCCGCCACCGCTGCAGCCTCCCTCTCTGCATCGACGGAACCCGCAAACATCTCCTCAAGCGCATCCGTCTTCAGGCTGAGCACAGTCCCGCCTTCCGGAACACCGACGACACAGCTGTGCCCGGTCCCGGCATGCTTCACCGACACATCCATATTCCGGCTCCCCAGTGCACCTGCGTGGGGTGGGTTAAGGAGGTGAGGTGTGTCGGGTGAGAAGGTCCCAGTTGCTCGATTTGTCACAAAACCACACGACATCACACCTGGTGGTGCCTTTTCGCTCAGAAGTAGACCCACAGTGTCAGCAAAGGCACAGGATCCTGGCGATGCGACGCTCGTACTGACATAACACATCGACCATAGCAAGGAAGGGGGTCACATTTGCAGGGAGCAGCATGCAGGCGAGTCCTCCTCTGTGCGCACACCACGTACCTCTTCACAAACTCGTCCTCATCACCAGACACTTTTCAGCATTATTCCTGTCAAGAGCAAACTCGCTTTTACCGGCCGTGAACAATGGGCACCTTTAAGTATGGGCAAGTCACACGGCAGGGAGCAGGGTTCCGAGACACTGCCCTCAAGGTGAAACGGAAGACACAGCACACACAGAGGCGGATTTAAGGGTCGTTGGTGTGAAGAACCACCTCCCGCAGAGGCTGAGTGCAACACCATCGCCCCGTGAGTCCACTTTCCCTAGATACTCACCTGTGCTGAGGCGGTACAGCTTCGTGCTTGTGATGGTATCTAATGCAACAACATCACCTCGCTGTGACACAGCAAGCGAGAAGGAATAGTCAGGCAGCACCACAGTACGCAGGCAGGTGAGTGAGGCTGTGCACCACACCTTGAGAGACTTGTCGTCAGAGCACGACACCAGTTGACGCTCATCGGTGGTCAGGGCAAGGCCGATGATTGCATCACTGTGCTCATCCAGGGTGTGGGTGTGCGTGAGGGTGCTGATGTCCCACACACGGATGCTCTCGTCATCCGAACTGCTGAAGATCCTTGTGCCCAAAATAGCAATGCTGTGAACAGCATCGCTGTGACCCTCCAGCGCTGTGTAGCTCGGTGTGCCCTTCAAGTCCCACACACGCAAGGTCCCTCTCTTGTCTCCAGACACCAGACGTCCGCAGCGTGACCACGCCGCACTGTACACATGGATGTTGTCATGTTGCAGCATGCACACCTGTTCCCAAGTTGCTGTCAGCCACACGCAGATGGTGCCGTCGTCTGAGCACGTTGCCAGCCACGTCCCACAGACTGAGAAGGGGGTCGAATGAATATACTCGTTGCCGTGCGTTAAGTCCGTCACCACCTCAGCGGTGGTGGTGTCAAACACAGTGATGTGGTGTTGCCTATCACACACTACACACAGCCTCCCACACCTCGACAGCGTGATGCGGGATATCGGCCTGCCATGCCCCGTCGAATAGACTGCGGGTGCCTTGACGTGGGGCCAGCGCGGCATCAGCTGCACGGTACCCCCATCCTCCAGACCCGTGTCGGCAACGCGCTCTGCATCGTCCAGCTCCTCCTCACACCCTTCGATGCGTGCCGCCACCGCTGCAGCCTCCCTCTCTGCATCGACGGAACCCGCAAACATCTCCTCAAGCGCATCCGTCTTCAGGCTGAGCACAGTCCCGCCTTCCGGAACACCGACGACACAGCTGTGCCCGGTCCCGGCATGCTTCACCGACACATCCATATTCCGGCTCCCCAGTGTACCTGCGTGGGGTGGGTTAAGGAGGTGAGGTGTGTCGGGTGAGACGGTGTTATACAACATCACACCCGGTGGTGCTTCTTTGCTCAGAAGTTGAGTGTCTGCAAAGACAGATGTTCCGGGCTCTGCGACACTCGTACTGACATAACACATCGACCGTAGGAAGGCTAGCTGGCACAGCGAGCAGCATGCAGGCGAGTCCTCCTCTGTGCGCACACCACGTACCTCTTCACAAAGATGTCGTCATCACCAGACACTCTTCAGCACTTTTCATGTCAAGAGCAAACTCGCTTTTACTGGCGATGAACAATGAGCTCCTTTTGATGTAGGTAAGTCACACAAGGCAGGGAACAGGGTTGCATTGCACTCAAGGTGAAGCGGAAGACACAGCACACACAGAGACGGATTCAATGTTCGTTGGTGTGAAGACCCACCTCCCGCAGAGGCTGAGTGCAACACCATCGCTCCGTGAACCCACCTTCCCTAGATACTCACCTGTGCTGAGGCGGTACAGCTTCTTGCGTGTGATGGTATCTACTGCAACAACATCACCTCGCTGTGACACAGCAAGTGCGAAGGAATAGTCAGGCAGCTCCACAGTACGCAGGCACGTGAGTGAGGCTGTGCACCACACCTTCAGAGAGCTGTCGTCAGAGCACGACACCAGTTGACGCTCATCGGTGGTCAGGGCAAGGCTGATGACCACATCCCTGTGTTCATCCAGGGTGTGGGTGTGTGGTGACCACGTTTTGTGTGGGGAGATCCTGCGCGGATCATTGCCCACCCCCGCCCATTTCTACGTCACAGCGGAGGCCCCACTCGGGTTAGAGTGTGGGGCCAACTCAGTGCCACTCCGGGGAGGAGGGCGTGCAGCATAGCCGGCGTGGTGTGCTTGGCAGCAATGTGGTAGTGTTTTGCCATCGCTGTAGCAGTCACCGCATCGGTCCATGCTGTGGCGTTTGCAGAAGCCCATAGTGACCGGGAGCCCGTCCCCCTCCTTGTGGTGGTTGCGGCAGCACACCTCCTCCGGGAGGCGCCGCTTCTGGCATGCCGAGCAACGGGGCTTCCAATGCAACTTGCAGGCAAGCACCTTTGCGTTCCTCCTGGCACCAGGGGGAGCAGTTCGGGGGGCAGCGCCCCTCCGCTCCCATGGGCGCCCTACCCGGCTGTTGGCCTGCCGACCACGCGCCGCCCACTGCTGGGCCGATTGCTGCCAACCCTCAGGGTAGTGCGGCTGCGGAGCGAAGGTAGCGGCCCACGCCATTCCGCGATCATGGAACACTGTATCCGTCCGGCTGGGGGCTGGCACAGCCAGGTGCGCTTGGAGGCTGCGCATCACCGACTCAGTGGCAGGGTTCAGCTGGGCCCTCCTCGACAGGCCCGCCGCCACAGATCCACCGATCGCCGTGAGGACTGTTGAGTTGGCAGCATGGCCGCAATGCCAGGGCCCAGTGCCTACTTTCGTCACCATGCTGCAGAGCCCCTTCAGCGAGGCAGCCTTCCCCAGGATACTGCTCTGGAACACCGTGAGGTCCTGCTGGAGCTGCTGCCGTGAGGCCCCCAGCCTTTCAGCCTCGTCCATCGCGGCGTTACTGAGGGCATCAGCATCTGTGTTGGATTCCCTCTTCACATGCTCGTATGTGAGAGTGAACCTCGGTTGGAGGTCCGCAGCTAGCCGGGACGTGCTGAGGAACAGAGGACGGAGGGCGGCATCCCGGCACAATGAGTCCCCTTGGAGCTGGCGCAGCACCACCTGGGAGTCGCCCCGCACTGTGACTGGGCCCTCAGGGGCATCACCCCTCTCGAGGAGGCGCAGACCTGCACGGAGCGCCTCGTACTCAGCAATGTTGTTGCTACGCACGTTCAGCAGCGGGAGTACTTTCTCTGAAACCTTGCAACCGTCTTGGTATAGCACCGCCCCTGCCCCCGCCACGGCGAAGGGGGTGCCATTGTCGCGCGCACCACCGTCAAAGTACAGGGTGAGCCCTGGGGCTGTGTCTGCAGGGATGCGCGAGCGGGCCTCCCTCGCGCCCTTCCTATTCGGGTCCACGTGGGCGGGGGGGCGGATGCGGCGCGTCACGGTGTCTGGGAGGGTAAGGCCAGTTGATAGCTCGAAGTCCACGGCCAGCTCCATCAGGGTCACAGTATGCTCACTCCCCTGCGGTCCCCACTTTAGGCCCCTTAGCCAGTCGCAGAGGGCCACCCACATGCCTGGGGGCCGCTTGCCCCACGTCTGCTTGACTTCGGAAGGCGCCAGTGCAGGGATGGAGGCACTCTCGGGGTTAGGGGTGCTCCACTCCCAGGGGTAGACGGTAGTACGGTGATGGCGCACAGAGCGGTCGAGCAGCCCGTCCTTCTCCTGTCGCGCCGCCAGGACTGCGATGAAGTAGCGGTGGAGCTGTGCCACGGTGGTGATCCTGTCCGCAAAGGACATGGGCAGCGGCTGCTCGTTCTCCGGGACGCTGTATCTGTAAATGGGCGCCACCCCGCACTGGGCCAGGCATGCCGGCCAGGCCGTCCGGTCCCTCGCTGCTATGGGGTGCTTCTGGCGGACTGGCTCCCATGCAGCGCAGTCCCACCACAGGTGTGATACCGTCTCCGGGGTCCCAGATGTGCAGTATCGGCACACCTCCCCCAGACCTGTGCGCCCACGAGCAGGCACCGCCCCTGCAACGACGGAGCGGAGGAGGCCTCGCTGGTACCCCGTGATTGCAGCGCCCTCTCCCTCCAGGACGCAACGTGTCACCCTCCCGTCAATGCCGTGCTCTGCTCCTTGGAAGTCGTCTCTGCGTTCGGCCAGCTTCTTCGCCGTTGCGTTACGCAGGGATTGGCGGAGGTCGTGTGCAAAGATAGCCCAGGCGCTCGGTGTTGCAGCAACAGGGTCGAAGGTGACATCGCGACCAGCTTCGTCAGTGTAAGCCAGGGTGGTCGCAGCACTCCAGCGCCATTCAATCCCCTGCAGGGCGGCCCAGAAAAGCGCGAAGGGGCCTGTCCCCTCAAGCCTCTCTCTACTCCCCCAGGCTGCCTCGGACAGCACCCTGCTGTGGCTCCACTTTTTGATCTGCTTGGCCCATGTGGTGATCTGCCGGTAGGGGGGGGCGACAGCGGGGTCCACCCGGTGCGCCTGATGGAGGACACACAGCACAATCTCCTGTGCTCTGCGAGGTGGGCCAGACCAGAGCGCGGCGACGAAGAGGCCCCTCCATCGCCTGATGTCCTTGCTGTCCCAACGAGTTACGAGGGCATCGTAATATAGTCGAGCCCCTGCCGTCATCGCCGCCGCCTGCCCTTTCCATTGCACCGGCAGGGGCAGCGCTGAGGTTCTGCGGAGGTTCTGCTGCGCACCTTCCTTCCGGCGGGCGATGCGCTCGGACTGGGGCGCTGTGCGCCCTTCCCTGATCAGGCGCGCGTGTAGCATGGCCCCGAGACAGTCGAAGCTGTTGCGCTGCCGGAGGGGAGTGGCCTCGCCATCCCTTGCCCGGTACATAATCCGGAGCGGCCCGGGGGATGTCGAGAAAACGTGAGACTTGATTTCTGCACAAATAGCCATCCCGGTGTCGTGGGAGAAACCCGCAGAGTCGTCTACAACGTCTTGCAGGATCTCCGGGCTGGGGGCTGTGGCGTATACGTCGTCAACGAAAGACAGCGCCCTTGTGTCCTGCCGGTGCTCGACCATCCTCATCCACACACCCACCAGCACGTTAATCAGCACGACACTGATGGGGCAACCCTGCATGATGCCGTTAGTTGGCAGGAAGCCTTCCCCGATGGTGCCGCTCGCCCGGAAGTGCCGCTGCATCGTCCTGTACGCTGCTCGCAGGGTGCGCAGGACACGGGCGTCGAAACCGAGCTCCGCAGCCAGGCGGAAGGTGAGGTCGATTGGCACCGTGTCGAAGCACTTCTTGAAGTCGAGGGCGACTCCGTGCAGCGGTCGCCCTGTGAGGTGGGCTTCTTCAATACGTGCCGCCAGGTGCCAGATGAGGTCCTCCGCACCGTGGCCAGGCCGGCAGCCGTGCAGGTCTTCGGGCGCGATGATCTCCAACCACTTCAGTGCCGGTTTCACCCGGATAGCTGCCCACACTCTGTACAGCACGGGGGTGATACTGATGGGGCGCTGCGACAGTGGCTCTCCTGAGCTGCCAGGCTTGGGGATGAGGCAGATCATGGCGTGCATCAGCTGCTCCGGCCACTCGCCCGACCGTTCAACTTCGTTGAACACCTCCGCGAAGAGCCTGAGGAGTTCGTGCGGGAGTTGTCTCAGTTCGTGGACCCGCCAACCGTGCAGGCCCGGCGAGGTGGACGTGGACATCTTGGCCAAGGCCTTCCCAACGTCTTCTGCCGTGATGGTCTTGCACTCCATGTCAGCCACCTCGGGGAGAAAGCGGAGGTACTTTTGGCGGAAGGTGTCCCACCGGGGCTCTGGCGTCGTTGCGTACTTACGGAAGTACCCTCCCCACGCCGTGTCGCTCCTCAGCAGCTCGTCCGCCTCCTTGGGGCAGGCCGTGAAAGAGCCGTCTTCGCGCCGCATGAAGGTGGCTGGAGCGCAGAAGCGATCTGCGAGGTACGCGAACACCTGCCCTGCCTCGTATGTCCAAGCTTTCTGCATCCTCGCCTTCCACGTGCGGATCCTCGCGTCGCGGAGCCTGTCGAACATGCCCCTCTGCGACCCCTCCAAGGCAATGAGGGCCTGCTCCAGGATCTCCAGGTCCGGCAACTGCGAGGTTGTGTTCGTCAGCGCTGCTTGCAGCCCCTGGGGGAGGCCCCCCTCCCTCAGGCGTTTCTTTGCGGCGTTCCAGGCGTGCTTCTCCCCATTCGTGAGGCCGTACGGTGCATCGGCTTGCAGTCGCTTGAGACCCTCTTGGACGAGGCATCGGAGGTTCCCCAACAGTCCGTCCTTCGCCCGGGTGTTCGTGTCACCGGCCCCCCGTGCAGAGGCGGGGTGGTGCTTGGTGGCCGCCCGCGACCACTGCATGTGGTAGCCCTCCGCTCTGCCTGTGTAGGCCGCTTCCTGCCTCTCCAGGTGGCCTACATGGACACGCTTTAGGAAACGCTCGCCGCAGGTGGAGGCTCGGTGGAGGAGCTGCGCGGCCGTTGCTCCGTGGCGCAGTTCCCCCTCTGCAAGCACGTCCTGCATTATCCCTCTCGCCGCAGCGTCTCCCAGCTTGGGCTTACCCGCAGGGAAAGGGGTGGGAAGAATGCAGATCTTTTTGGGGCGGCGGAAGGCAGTGAGGTCTAGGTCTACAAAAAGCGGGCAGTGCGTGGGTATGTCGTAGTCCCCCCGCTTCGCCACCTCAACGCGACGCAGGGCCGGCGCTGCGCAGGAGTTCATCAGGCAGATGTCCAGCCGAGTGCCGTTCTCCGACGCCCAGCACGTGTTCTGCACGCTCTGTTGTGCGAGCTCCGCATGCGTCGTCGCCACGTCGACCCAGCCGCCCACCCGGCACGCCTGGGACAGCGTGGCGCTGGTTTCCGGGTTGGTGTTGAGGTCCCCCATCAGTAGCACGGGCACCTGCCCCAACCCAGCTGCGAGGTCGAGCGTCTCTTGCAGGAGGGCTTCCCGCTGCTCACCCACTTCGGTCCCCGAGTGGCCGTACACGCTCAGGATATGAAGCGCCGTTTTCCCGTCTCCAATCGCTAGCACTACGTGCACCATGCGGGTACTGTCGTACAACTTCTGCTCCTGCGCGGTCTTCGGCTGCACCACTTGCGCGACAAGGCCCTCCTTCGCCATGACAGCCACACCTCCGGGCCTTGTTTGTTCGCGGCCGTTCGCGCCTGCGACCCTGGGCATGCCCTTGCCCCAGTGCATAGCCCAGCCGTGGGCTGCGAAGTAGCCGTTGTGCGTGCCCTTGCTCGGGTCCGGGACTCGGGTTTCCTGCAGGGCCACAACATCCGCCTTCAGGCCCGCCACGTCGCCTAGGTGCGTCTGCAGTGACGTTACGTTCGCTGTCGCCAGCCTGATCACTCCCGGTGTTGTTAGTTGATATGCAGGATGCCGCAATCGCCGCGGGGGCGGTGACGCTGTGGACCCCTGGACGGGCGTAGGCACTCGCGTCCCGTCCGCTGTGGCCGGGGTGGGCATAGGAAGGGCTGCAGGGATGTCCCACTGGTTCGTCGGCGTCACAGCTAGCTCCCGGGCCAGGCTAAGGGGGAAACGGAGCACATCGTAGTGGAAGGGCCTCCACGTAAGGCCCAGCACCTTGGCTCCCTCCCCACACCGGGTCATGCATTGCTTGCTGTTGGAGGCGAGCAGCCACACCTGGGCATCCAGAACTTCTGCCGCAACCCGGAGGGTAGCCGCGTCTCCGTATGTCCCCGGGCGCGTCTGCTTCTCGACGTAGTCGTCGTAGGATGTAGGGGCCTGCGGGTCATCGTGGTCGGGCACGTACGAGGCCCTGCGCTCTGCGTTTTGCCGCATGGACGACGCCACCGCTGCACGCAACCCGCCTGCTGTCCACTCCGCGCACTGCTCTGCAAGGCCGGCGTACTGGCAGTTGCCGTCCTTCGGCACTGGTACCCGGAGCGCCATCAGTCTCCTTGCAGCATGCGTCAACCACTGCTCGTCTTGCTCTATGGTGGAGGGGGAGTACTCCTGTCCCCCCCCACGGAGGCGCCGGGGTTCTCCTGCCCCTGTCGCCAAATCTACGGGGTCCCAGCACGGGGCCGTTGCCCGGGTATCTCCTGCCCGTACAGCGGCTCGGCTGGGTCTAGGTGGGGTTGGGGGTGATGTTGGGGTTGGGGTTCTACTTGGGGTGTGTGGAGGTGTTTGTATACGCCCCGAGACCTCCTGTTTCTCGGGGTGGGGTGCGGCTGGGGGCCCGACGGCGAACGTGATTTGTCCCCAGACGTGGTCGGCACCCCGGCCAGGGGGAACGTTAATCTCCTGCGCGGGTCCCCCCCGCTGGCCGGAGCGCCCGCCCCCCTATTCCTCATCCGGCTTCTGCGGGTAGGGGGTAAGGCGGTTGGAACGAGGCTTCAGGTACGCCGTGATGGAGGCCTGCCTGGTCCTCCCGTTCCTGCTGGCTCCCGGCACCCTACAGGGTGGGGCCTCATCCCCGCCAACTGCCGTGGGCGTCAGGGCTTCGAGGAGGGGTGGGGCCGGCGGGGCAGGCTGGGCAGGCGGCGCCGGTGCTGCCGGCGGCACTGCTGCTGGCTGCGCTGGGGTCGGGGCGGCGCTCGACGTTGTTGGTGCCCCGGGTGCCATAGGTGTCACGGGTTTACTGCTCGAATCACTGGGCGGGGCAGGGGCGGAGGAGTCAGAGGCGGCGGAGGTGGCAGAGGTGGTGGTGGTGGTGGTGGTGGTGCTGGGGGAGGAGCGGGCGGGTTTTGTGGGTGCTGGCAGGGCATCCGCAGCCGGCCCGGCCGTGGGCCCCGCCGGCGGTTTGCCCTTCGCCCCCTTGGACGCACCCAGCCCCTTTGTGGCAGCGCTCAGCTCCCGCCTCACGGAGATGAGCATCTCCTGGTGTTGCAGCTTGCGCTGCTCCTCCGCGTCGCGCACCCCCTCTAGCAGGCCCTGCCAGCTCTGCCCGAGCTCGCTGGCCTGCTGCGTCAGCTGGCGCTGCACCCTCTCGCCCTCCTCCTTCCCTGCCTGTTGGAGGTCAGCTCGAAGGGTAGTGTCGAGCTGGGTTGCCTTCTCGGCAAGGGCCTTGAGCTGCTGGGCCCCGTGCCGCGCCATCTGCGCCTCGCAGGTCCCCCGCAGCTCCCCACACACCTCATCCAGGCGGCTCTGGAGGCGGGCCACCTGCTCCCCGGTCGCCCGCTCCGACTGCTGCTGGGCGGCCGTGGCGTCCTTGCGGTCAGCCTCGCAGGAGGCCCGCAGGTCGCGCACCGTGACCCCCAGGCGCTCCGTCTGCCGCCGCAGCTCGCCCACCGCGGCTTCCCCCTGCTGCGCCTCCCACGCCCTGCGGAGCTCCGCCACCGCCGCGTCCAGGCGCTGCTGCTCCTGCCCGCGCTGCGCCTCCAGGTCGGCCCTGACCGCGTCCACCTCCGCCTGGAGCTGCTGCGCCTGGTGGTGGGAGAGGGGCGTCTGCTCGCTCGCCTCCGCGGCTTGCAGGCTCAGCATGGCCTTGCAAGCGCCGCTGAGGCGCTCCTCAAGCGCCCGGTGCTTGAGGTCCCGCTGCGCAAGCTGGCCCTGCATGTCGGCCTCGAGGGCCTTGTGGCTGGCCTCCCAGCCCTTGCGCGACGCAGTCAGATCCGTCGCATGCGCGCGGCCTTGCCCCTCCAAGGCGGTGAGCCCAGCAGCCAGCTTCTGCAGATCCGTGCTCGCTGCTGCCTCACCCACCGCCTTGCCCAGCCCTCCGACATGCTCGCGGAGGCGGGAGACCGTCACGCCCATCGACTGCTGGTGCTTCGCGACCTCCAGGAGCTGGGCCTTGTGCTCCTTTAGTTCACGCTCCGTTTTCAGTGTGGACGTAGTGGCTGTAGTGGTGGGGGGTGTGGTGGTGGGGCGCTCCTGGAGGCTCTTCAGCAGGGCCCCTTGCGCCTGCAGCTGCTCCTCCTGGCGGCCGAGGCGGTCCCCCATGCGCTGCATCTGCAGCTCGTGCTGCTGGGCGTGGCTGTCCAGCCGGGCCTCGAGCAGCGCCACCTGCTCGGCGTGCTGCTCCCCCTGGCGGCGCAGGCGGTCTTCGAGCCACTGCTCTGACAGGCCCGGGTGCCCCTGCATCGCCTCCATCCGCTGCCCCAGCTCGCCCTGCCGTGCCTGCTGGGTCAGCAGCTGGGCCTCCAGCCGCTTGCGGTGGCCGTCCTGGTCCTGCAGGAGGCGGCGCAGGCCCTGCAGCTCGGCTTGACAAGCCGCGCCGTCGCCCTGCGTGGCGGAGTCGGCGGCGGCAGGTGCGGGGTCATGCCCGAGCTCCCGCAGGCGCCCGGCGAGCTTCTCCAGATCCTTCTGGAGCTGGGCAGCTCTCTGCTGTGCCTGCTGCGCCTGCTGCTTCGCCGCCGCTGCTGCTCCGCCACCACGCCCGGTCCGCCCAACCGTGCCGCTGGCCTGCGACTTCGCAGACCTTCCCGCCTTCGCGGCCGTGGCGCGCTCCTCCTGGAGCCTGTCGCGGACGCTCTCATAGCGCCGCTTCAGGCGGAGCACCTCCTCGGCCTGCTTCTTCGCGGCCGCCTCCCTCTGCTTCTGCTCCTCGAGGAGCAGCGTGTCCGTCAGGACCACCTCCTTCCCGTTGACTACTAGAGTCCATGTGGGGGGGGTGCCGTGGGTGGGGGGTTGCTCGGCAGCGAGGACGGCGACGCCGCCCTCCAGGCTGTCCAGCGCCGCCTCCCACCGGAGGTGGTCGAGAATGGTGCGCACGTGGGCGGCACCATAGAGGGGGGGAAGGGGTTGGAGCTCGTATCTGCGAGGTTCCGTGAATTCGAGGGGGGGCAGGGGGGCGGCCTGTTGGCCACCGGCCTGGGAGCCGGTGTTCCCGGAGGAGACCCCGTGGAGGTCGGCCTGTGACATCCTGCCCGTGTATCCCTCTCTCCTCCGGTGTGGGTGTGTGTGAGGGTGCTGATGTCCCACACACGGATGCTCTCGTCATCCGAACCGCTGAAGATCCTCGTGCCTGAGACAGCAATGCTGTGAACAGCATCGCTGTGACCCTCCAGCGCTGTGTAGCTCGGTGTGCCCTTCAAGTCCCACACACGCAAGGTCCCTCTCTTGTCTCCAGACACCAGACGTCCGCAGCGTGACCACGCCGCACTGTACACATGGATGTTGTCATGTTGCAGCATGCACACCTGTTCCCAAGTTGCTGTCAGCCACACGCAGATGGTGCCGTCGTCTGAGCACGTTGCCAGCCACGTCCCACAGACTGAGAAGGGGGTCGAATGAATATAGTCGTTGCCGTGCGTTAAGTCCGCCACCACCTCAGCGGTGGTGGTGTCAAACACAGTGATGTGATGTTCCCTGTCACCCACTACACACAGCCTCCCACACCTCGACAGTGTGATGCGGATAATCGGGCTGTTATGCCCAGGTGAGTAGACTGCGGGTGCCTTGACGTGGGGCCAGCGCGGCATCAGCTGCACGGTGCCAGGCGTAAAGTTGAGGGGGGTCCAAAAACGTAAAGTTGAGGGGGATTTGTTTTGGCTGAAAAACTGGTCAAATATGTAAAGTTGAGGGGGAAATGACATTTTCAAAATGGCTGAAATCATGTAAAGTTGAGGGGTATGAGGGAGCTGGGCTCCCATGCAAGTTGCAGGGAAAACTGGTCAAATATGTAAAGTTGAGGGTTATGAGGGATTTCCCAGCAAACCTCAGGGAGATTCGGTTCTGCACAACCGAAAATCGGGTGGGATAACATGTAAAGTTGAGGGGGGTCCAAAAACGTAAAGTTGAGGGGGATTTGTTTTGGCTGAAAAACTGGTCAAATATGTAAAGTTGAGGGGGAAATGACATTTTCAAAATGGCTGAAATCATGTAAAGTTGAGGGGTAACAGACCCTGGCTGAAAAACTGGTCAAATATGTAAAGTTCAGGGGGAAATGACGTTTTCAACCAAAAGTTTGCAAGTTTGGGGAATTGAACTTCCTCAGGCAAAAATACCACTTTTTCAATCCTGCACAAAACCACTCTGCCAAACTGGTATGTTATAACATGTAAAGTTGAGGGGTATGAGGGAGCTGGGCTCCCATGCAAGTTGCAGGGAAAACTGGTCAAATATGTAAAGTTGAGGGGTATGAGGGATTTCCCAGCAAACCTCAGGGAGATTCGGTTCTGCACAACCGAAAATCGGGTGGGATAACATGTAAAGTTGAGGGGTATGAGGGAGCTGGGCTCCCATGCAAGTTGCAGGGAAAACTGGTCAAATATGTAAAGTTGAGGGGTATGAGGGATTTCCCAGCAAACCTCAGGGAGATTCGGTTCTGCACAAACGAAAATCGGGTGGAATAAAATGTAAAGTTGAGGGGTATGAGGGAGCTGGGCTCCCATGCAAGTTGCAGGGAAAACTGGTCAAATATGTAAAGTTGAGGGTTATGAGGGATTTCCCAGCAAACCTCAGGGAGATTCGGTTCTGCACAACCGAAAATCGGGTGGGATAACATGTAAAGTTGAGGGGTATGAGGGAGCTGGGCTCCCATGCAAGTTGCAGGGAAAACTGGTCAAATATGTAAAGTTGAGGGTTATGAGGGATTTCCCAGCAAACCTCAGGGAGATTCGGTTCTGCACAACCGAAAATCGGGTGGGATAACATGTAAAGTTGAGGGGGGTCCAAAAACGTAAAGTTGAGGGGGATTTGTTTTGGCTGAAAAACTGGTCAAATATGTAAAGTTGAGGGGGAAATGACATTTTCAAAATGGCTGAAATCATGTAAAGTTGAGGGGTAACAGACCCTGGCTGAAAAACTGGTCAAATATGTAAAGTTCAGGGGGAAATGACGTTTTCAACCAAAAGTTTGCAAGTTTGGGGAATTGAACTTCCTCAGGCAAAAATACCACTTTTTCAATCCTGCACAAAACCACTCTGCCAAACTGGTATGTTATAACATGTAAAGTTGAGGGGTATGAGGGAGCTGGGCTCCCATGCAAGTTGCAGGGAAAACTGGTCAAATATGTAAAGTTGAGGGGTATGAGGGATTTCCCAGCAAACCTCAGGGAGATTCGGTTCTGCACAAACGAAAATCGGGTGGAATAAAATGTAAAGTTGAGGGGTATGAGGGAGCTGGGCTCCCATGCAAGTTGCAGGGAAAACTGGTCAAATATGTAAAGTTGAGGGTTATGAGGGATTTCCCAGCAAACCTCAGGGAGATTCGGTTCTGCACAACCGAAAATCGGGTGGGATAACATGTAAAGTTGAGGGGTATGAGGGAGCTGGGCTCCCATGCAAGTTGCAGGGAAAACTGGTCAAATATGTAAAGTTGAGGGTTATGAGGGATTTCCCAGCAAACCTCAGGGAGATTCGGTTCTGCACAAACGAAAATCGGGTGGAATAAAATGTAAAGTTGAGGGGTATGAGGGAGCTGGGCTCCCATGCAAGTTGCAGGGAAAACTGGTCAAATATGTAAAGTTGAGGGTTATGAGGGATTTCCCAGCAAACCTCAGGGAGATTCGGTTCTGCACAAACGAAAATCGGGTGGAATAAAATGTAAAGTTGAGGGGTATGAGGGAGCTGGGCTCCCATGCAAGTTGCAGGGAAAACTGGTCAAATATGTAAAGTTGAGGGTTATGAGGGATTTCCCAGCAAACCTCAGGGAGATTCGGTTCTGCACAACCGAAAATCGGGTGGGATAACATGTAAAGTTGAGGGGTATGAGGGAGCTGGGCTCCCATGCAAGTTGCAGGGAAAACTGGTCAAATATGTAAAGTTGAGGGTTATGAGGGATTTCCCAGCAAACCTCAGGGAGATTCGGTTCTGCACAACCGAAAATCGGGTGGGATAACATGTAAAGTTGAGGGGTATGAGGGAGCTGGGCTCCCGTGCAAGTTGTAGGGAAAACTGGTCAAATATGTAAAGTTGAGGGGTATGAGGGAGCACCCCTGTCTGCAGACCACCTGGAAATGGCCCAAGTTGCACTTTAGTTTCTATTTACAAGGGCAACCAACGATTTCTTAAGCTACAGTTTCTCTGGCAGGCGGTTGCAAGGTTAGCCGGAAAAGTTGAAGGTCGCAGCCCCCCTCCCCCTTCCCCCCCCTCCCAATCCACATTGCTGCCACAACAAAAAGTCCCACAACGGTGTGTGAAGCTACCTCACAAGGAACACAGAAACCATCCAAGCTCGCTGCACGAGGTTGTCATGCTTCTAAAACAAAACATTTAAATAAGATACAGACACCCACTCAGTCGTTCTGACTGGCTCGGTGCCACTTGAGAGTGGGCAGTGTGCAGGTTCCGGGTTTCTGTGCATGTGGGCACTAAAATTCTCTCCCACCCACTAGGGGTCCAAATATGTAAAGTTGAGGGGTATAGGGGGATTTGAGTCCCCCACAGTCCCTAGCCAAAAGTAGGATAATATGTAAAGTTGAGGGGTAACAGGGATTTCCTCCTAAAACTGGTTCAGCCACTACCTCACAAGGAACACAGAAACCATCCAAGCTCGCTGCACGAGGTTGTCATGCTTCTAAAACAAAACATTTAAATAAGATACAGACACCCACTCAGTCGATCTGATTGGCTCGGTGCCACTTGAGAGTGGGCAGTGTGCAGGTTCCGGGTTTCTGTGCATGTGGGCACTAAAATTCTCTCCCACCCACTAGGGGTCCAAATATGTAAAGTTGAGGGGTATAGGGGGATTTGAGTCCCCCACAGTCCCTAGCCAAAAGTAGGATAATATGTAAAGTTGAGGGGTAACAGGGATTTCCTCCTAAAACTGGTTCGGCCACTACCTCACAAGGAACACAGAAACCATCCAAGCTCGCTGCACGAGGTTGTCATGCTTCTAAAACAAAACATTTAAATAAGATACAGACACCCACTCAGTCGATCTGATTGGCTCGGTGCCACTTGAGAGTGGGCAGTGTGCAGGTTCCGGGTTTCTGTGCATGTGGGCACTAAAATTCTCTCCCACCCACTAGGGGTCCAAATATGTAAAGTTGAGGGGTATAGGGGGATTTGAGTCCCCCACAGTCCCTAGCCAAAAGTAGGATAATATGTAAAGTTGAGGGGTAACAGGGATTTCCTCCCAAAACTGGTTCGGCCAAAAATCACTCGCCAGGTCACCAAATCACAGAATCGGGCTCATACCAAGTCCTGTGAGATACTGGGGAAGCCAAGTTTCGGTGTTCCGGGCCAAAAAAAATTTCTCCCAGAAAATTTTTGGGCTGGGTAAACCATTCAGAAATTTCAGATTTTACCGTGTGAAACATGTAAAGTTGAGGGGGATTTTGGAAATTCCCTGTTACCCCTCAACTTTACATATTTCACAGCAAGGTCCATACCCCTCAACTTTACATATTTGGACCCCCCTCAACTTTACACCTGCCTGCACGGTACCCCCATCCTCCAGACCTGTGTCGGCAACGCGCTCTGCATCGTCCAGCTCCTCCTCACACCCTTCGATGCGTGCCGCCACCGCTGCAGCCTCCCTCTCTGCGTCGACGGAACCCGCAAACATCTCCTCCAACGCATCCGTTTTCAGGTTGAGAACTGTCCCGCCTTCCGGAACACCGACGACACAGCTGTGCCCGGTCCCGGCATGCTTCACCGACACATCCATATTCCGGCTCCCCAGTGCACCTGCGTGGGGTGGGTTAAGGAGGTGAGGTGTGTCGGGTGAGAAGGTCCCAGTTGCTCGATTTGTCACAAAACCACACGACATCACACCCAGTGATGGTCGGGTCACACCAAGGGGGGAGGAGGAGCGGGTGCGGAAGTGTGCTGGGCCCTGTGCACCCCCAGCACACTGGCGCCTCCCCTCCCGCCCGCTTCGCCCCGGGCGCGGGCTTGACCCACCGCCTCCTGCCCGCTTCGGGTGTGTTCGCGCAGGCTGGTGGTGTGCTGGGCGACACGTTTTCAGCCACCTACCCCCGCAGTCTCTCACACAGCATCGCGACGGGGTTGGGGAGATGTGGGTGCGTGGGGAAGTGTGAGCAGAGCAGGAAAGCAGTGGCAAACAATGGCGGGTGGGTGCTTCGTGCGTGTGTGGGCACAGTATTGCGCGCGGGTTCGAAGAAGCCCGCCGGTGGCTGCACTCAAGTAACCACAGAGACCTCCCAAGACGCAGCAAAGCTGCTTAAGCTAGTTTACTAGAGAAGAGAGTGCAAACACCACGCCCCTGTGGGCACTGAGGAGCAATGTGTGTCCGTCAACAACAGCAACAACAACAACTCCCGGAAAAGGCGCGCGCGGGAGGCCAGGAAACCACGCGCAACCGGGAGGCAGCGGAAGGCGCATCGTGAGCCACCCCCGGCGGGGGCAGCCCCCTTCCCCCTCCCCGCTTTCTCTGCCAGGGCTTCGCCTCAGAACCGGCAACCGCCAAGCCGCTGACGGGGGAGAGCGGGCCCTTGCCCTCGGCTAGAAAGGGCAGCGGGGCCGGGTGTGGGGAGGCACCCCATCTCTCCTCCGGATACTCGCACAGTTCTCTGAAGTGGAATGAAGAGACGGGGAGGGGGGGGAGGGGGGGGAGCGGTCGAGAAAAAGGACATGTCATTTGTGGCGCCCCCCCCTCCCCTCTCTCTGTCTCTCTGTCTCGCTGTCTCTCCCCATTCACCCCGAGCCTCAAGCCCCGGTCGGCCCCGCAGCAGTGGTGCCGAGGATCGTGAGGTACTCGGTTTCGAGCTCAAACCGCGTCGGCACCGTCTCAACTGTCCGGAACTCGAACGTTGGCGCCAGAGGCGGTGCCGCTGCTTCGGAGTCGGGCGCAGCGCTGCCTTCCAGGAGGCTCCGGTCGCATGTCCAGTTGAAGAGTGCAGCGCCGGTCGTCTCGAAGAAAGGGTTCACCTCGATGCACCGCACCACAGGCGCCAAGGGGTAGCCGTTGGGGTCAAGCCTGGCGAGGTCTTCAGAGTAGATCGCAAAGTCGATGACGTACGATCCCAGCTCCCGGAGCGGCTTCCGGCAGCGGTCCTCGAAAAACTTCTCAACGAGCGGAAGGATGGAACTCTTGTTCTCCGCCACCGCCGGGTAGTGGACGAAGTAGTTGTACTGCGTCATCGCGGTCATCTGGTTGCGGTGTACAAAGCAGCGGAACTCGAGGGACGTTTGAACGTTGAACCACCTCCGCAGCACCACAGACATCGACCAGGCGTCCTCCCCAGCCTCTCGCGACTGGGACAGGTCCCCGAGGACCCGTTCGCTTTGGATGAACGTCGCGATGATCTCCTTCCCGGAGCTGACCTTCATCAGCTCCGTGCCGAGCTGAACCAGCAGCGCCACCTTGTCGTTCATCGGCAGCTCCTCCGCGCAGCCTTCGAGTCGGCGCGTGAAGGCGTTTTTCAGTTTCGCGGTCACAACGTCTTTGGCCGACCGGAGCGACGTCTTGGCAAACGCCTCGCCCAGCCCGCCCGCCGCGAGCTGCGCGTCGAGGCGGCCCTCGAGGTCTGCCAGAGGCTCCAGGTCGTCAGCGCTGACCCCTGCGGCGGCCGCGGCGTCGTCGTGTGCGGCCCACGCCTCCTGGCCGACCTTCTGCTTCCAGCGGTCGACCCGTTCGCAGAGCGCGATCATCGCCGCACCCTCCGCCCAGCTGATCGGCACGTAGAAAGACTCGAAGGTGGCGTCACCCAGGAGTGACTCCCATGCCTCCGCGCTGCAGGCAAGCCACATCTCCCGCATGTGCTGCATCTCCGCACTGGTGCTGAAGCCAGCCCTCAGCCCGCTGCTCCGATCGTCCGTCACAACCTTCCGCAGCTGACGTCCCTGCTGAAGCTCAGCCAGGAACGACATGATATTATCGAGAGATGGGCGAGGGGAAGCTGTGGTGGGTTCTGGTGGCAAGAATGGGGAAGGGAAAAGAAGAAGGTGAAGGTGAAGAGGGGGGGGGGGAAGAGAAAGAAGAGAGGGCTGTGGTGTGCGTGGGGTGGGGTGGAGGGGGGGGGGGGGTTTGATCGTCGAGAGTGAATGGAAAAAGTAAGTCTCCCAGCACCTTCTTGCAATGCTAGTCCTTTTTGTAGTCACTACACCAAATATGATGTACAAGGCAGATCAATGCACAATGGGAGGGTGTATAGCAGTTGTCTGTCTGTGGGGTGAAGGGGGAGGGGGTCTGCGAGTGTGCGAAGAGCAACGGCTTCTGCGGGGGGGGAAGGTGGGGAGGGGGCGTTCAGTATTCTACACGGTGGTCTCCCGCACGTCAGTCTACACCTTTTTTGGGCGGGGGGGTTGAAGCGGGGATGGGTACCCCCGCTCGCGGCAGTCAGCCCCCCGCCGAGCGGGGGTCTGACTGCCTCTATCGGGGGTCCAGACCCCCGCTCCAGGAGGCGGGAGTCCACCGTGTCCGGACAGTGGGTCGGGCGGGGTGTGGGTCGGTGGTCGTCAGGCAGAGAAGGAATGAGGTCGGTACAGAGGCGGAGGGTGTAGGGGGGGGTGGGGGGGGGACGGGTGGGGGACCTCCGGCAACGGTTCGTACAAACAAGCAGAAATAAGCGCAACGCGAGGGGTGTGCTGGGGCATATATACAACACAACACTGCAGTCTGTCTGTGGGGGGGGGGGGGGGGTGGAAGCGGTGCGAGGACCGTGTTTACGACCTCCACCGCCTCCAACACACTCTGCACACACACACACACGCTAAGCTTTTCCTGCCACACAAGGCGGGATACAGATCCTGCAGTGCAGTGCAGTGCAGTGCAGCGCAGGATACACGAAAACCCCTAACGCATGCAGGAAACGTCCCTCTATATCTCCCCCTGCACACTCGATGCGGGCAACCTACCTCACACACGCCCACCCGGGGGTGGGCTATGATCTGCGCAGGATCTCCCCACCCAAAACGTGGCCACCACACGCCCACCCGCTTGGTCACCGCCTGACAAATACTACATCTGCGGGACGCTCCCACTGCTTACGGCCGTCAGCGTGTTTATAATAAAGGTCGCCTTTCGGGGACTCCACCAGCTTCCAACCCGGCAGCAGCGGATCTGACATAGCTGTGGCGGTGGCGGTGGCGGTGGTGGTGTGGCAGCGGACGCCAGCATGGCATCCCGACAGACTGCACTTCAAAGCGCAGTTAAGAAGGGGCGACGCTGTGATACAAGCCCAATGCCCTCCCACCTGAGCCACCACGGGGCGAGGTGTGGGGGGCAGCCACCCCTGTCCCGGTGTAGTCACCCAAGGTGACTACACCCACCAAAGGCGTTCAAACCTGCCTGGCAATCTCACACACCCAAGGCATACTATCCGGCGGCTCGGGACCGTAGCGCTGCTGCAGCAGGTGGAAGAGAAGGTCCTCCCGCCCACGGAACTCCTGTGAGGCAGCGGGGCGGGGTGGCAGGGTAGCAGGGCAGCAGGGATTGGGGCAGTGCCTGAAACTGCACAAATCATCCCTTCCTCCCTCCCCCCCTCCTCACCCCCATGCACCCTCACCCTCCAATCGTATGTGCTGTGCAGTGACCGCCCCACCACTTGGGCACCTTAAGTCAGCTCTCGGTCCATCCCGCGTGGCCAGTCCTGCTGACCAGAAGTGGCCCACTGGAAACCACACGGTTTTGTCTGTGAGCACATTCGCGTCAACCTTCATCAGGCAAAAAAAAAGATAAGGCTGTTGTTTGTGCGCCAAACCCGGGTGAACAAACCTCACGTGGTTTGCCTGGTGAAGGTTGGTGTGAATGTGCTGCACAGTCATTAGCAACAAGGCAAGGTAGATTGTGTTTGTCACCCAAAGCGCTGCCAGCTATCTTTTTCACTCTGACAAGCTTTCTTCTTGTTGTGTCTGAAAAAACATGTGGGGTTTGATACACCGGGCCAAAAAAAGGATAAATGAGCCTTCGCTCTGTGCCAAACTGTGTCGATCTGTGTCCCCCAGTGCGAAGCGGCTCACTTCTCTGCACTTCTGAGCGAAGACCCCCAAGGCGTTTGTGCCACACAGCCAATATGAAGGGAACCCCCCTGGTGACACGCAGCGCATACGCGGAGCGTCGCCCCAACGGACGGCAGCTTCGGCGGGTTGTAGTGGTTGTAGAAGTTGACCAGCCTCTGCCTGGCCCAGGGGTCCAGCGGGACAAACCCGCCGTGCATCTGCGGGGCCGCCCCCACCACAGCCGCGCCCCCCCTCCGACCGGGCGTCAGCGTCCCGGCAACGCTGCCGCCCCCTCCACCGCCACCCTCACTCCCCCCGCCGTAGCTCACCACATCCCCCACAGCGCTGACATCCGACACCGCAAGCGGCACCGAGCTCGTGTGGAGCGAAGGGACATCAAGGGCACCACCGCCAACACCACCACTGAGGGCGTCAAGACCACCCCCGGGGCGCCTGAAGGAGGTCCACCCAGACCCGCTGACATCCCACTTGTCTTTGAAGTAGACCCACACCTGCTCGTTGGGGTAGGGCAGGCCACCCTTCACGCTGAATCCCCTGCACTGGGGGTGCGCCGCAGCCACGGCTGTCGCCTCGCCCAGCGTCATAAGGCGTGAGGAACCCAGGATATCCCCCCCGGTGCTGATGTACCCTGGGTACTCCTGCCAAGCCTGCGGCTCGCTGGGAACCATCTGCGGCTGCGCCGACAGCGCCGGGATACGCGGGACCGCCTCCGGGATGGGCACCACCAGCTCCCCCCCGATCGCTGGGAGAAATGGGCCCTCGATGTCCACCCTCACGTTGCTCTCACACACCACGTGGAAGGGCACGTCTCCACCCCCACCTCCCCCGGGATGGGCCGCACAAAGCTTCTCGAGGAATACCGCGAGCGATGGCGGCGCTTCCGCCGACACCCCAGAAGGCGGCGCGTCGGCAGCAGCGGCAGCGCCATCCGAGACACGCCCAGCATCGACACCGCCTGGCTGCTTGCGGAACACCTCCCGGGCGATGTTCTGGAGGGGCCCGGCCTGCGTGGCAGGCACAGAGAAGGCGCCGAGCTCCGCCTGCAGATCCGGCACCGCCTTCTCCACCCAGGAGGCGAAGTCCTCCTCAAGATACCCTCCATCGAGGAGCGGGTTCAGGGCGCCGGGGAACCGGGCGTCAACCTTCTCTTTGAAGAGCATCCCGGCATGCCCCAACGCGGAGCGGGCCCCCCCGCGCATCGAGCGGAAGACCTCGGGGAGAGCGGAGGCAATGGACCCCTCCAGGATCAGCTCGGATGATGCAGCAGATATCACCAACACGCTCGACTGGTATGCGGATGACTTCTGCACTGTGTAATTCGCCTTGTCCACCTCAGGGAAGGTGAGGCGGAAGGGAAGCAGCGGGTGGTGGGGGGGGGAGAGAGATCCGGCCCCCGGGGTGTCCATTATCACGACCAGGCGTGATGCAGGTGGGAGGCGCTTGACGAACAGCTGCGCGATGCTCTGGAATGGGATGGTTCCCGAGTCGCGGTGGTCAGCAGGGTAGAGTGACACCGATCCATCCACCTCCCGGAGGACTCTGCCTGCAAAGTAGATCAGGGCGCACTCCCCGCTGCGGAGCTCGCCCAGGATCCATTGGACCGCCGCCTCGATGTTTCGCCGCGTCGGCATGTTCTCCACACACCCGTCATCCGCGAGGACACGCTGCCCCCCGGAAAACCCTTCCTCAACAAGGCACTCCTTCAGGGAGTAAGCAGATGACACACAGCCCTGCAGCTGAAAATCGGGCTGCCCGACATAATTTATCCCGACGAGAAGCGATTTCCCCCTCACATCCCGGAAGACAGGCTCGCCCGCATCCCCGGAGGGTGATGTGTCTGCCGCGGTGGGGTCGGGGTGGGGGTCGCTGCCTGCGTCGCTGCCAGCTTCCGCGTCGGAGATGGCGATTCGCAGAACAGCCCCTTCGCACTTCGGACCTTTGAGAGAGAGCGTGTGCTCTGAGAAGGCTGAGATGATGTCTGGCCCAGCCTCCGCCTCGCCTATCACATCGTCTTCTGTCAGCAGGTCTTTATCCTTCACGGTGAACACGGCGGATGCGCCTGCAGGCGGTGCCGGGAAGGCGAAGACCTGGTCGAAGCGGGCGGTGCCCGCGTCTCCCGGGGGAGCCGGGCTGGTGCGGTGTTCGGCATCTCCCAGGAGAACGGTCACGTAGAAGTCGCCGGGGGAGAGGGCATCGGCCTTGGGGAGCCCCTCACAGCTGACGATGCGGATATTGATGCCTGGCATGGTGCACAGGCAGGAGGCATGTGTCAGGTGGAGGTGTGTGCTGTGGCCTGGGTTTGTGAGGGTGGCAGGGGTGGAGGGAGGTTTTGATCGTCGAGAGTAGATGGAAAAGTAAGTCGCCCAGCACCTTCTTGCAATGTTGGTCCTTTTTGTAGTCACCACACCAGATATGTTGTACAAGGCAGATCAATGCACGATGGGAGGGAAGGGGGGAGGGAGGGGGTGTGGCAGTTTGCGTCGGATTTGTGGCGACGCCCATCTCATCTGCTGCTCTCTCGCACTAGCGAGGACGTGTTCGGAGGAGGATTATACGGAGACGCGATGTGATTTATCGGAGAAGGGACAGGACCCATGAACAGTGTGTAACATCTCCACGTTTTGCAGCCCTTCGGACCACCTTCTCTGCAGAGAGGTGGTGCGGTCTGCTCTCACCCGGGCCGCTGTGTCCGCAGGGTGGAACGGCAAAGCACGAGGAAAACAAATCTGCTCTCATAATCTCGGAGGCTCAGTTCAGGATGGGGAAGGACGGGAAGAAGAAGGGGAAGTCGCGTTATCAAGGAATTCCCGTCGCATTTCCCTTTCCGCACCTGTGTTCTACAAAAAGCTGCAAACGGCAAACCACGCACAGGGGGTCTTCGCTGGTCGTTAACCTTCGTCAATCTTCGTCAGTTTTCAGCCAATTCGACAGGAAATGCACCAAAATGCACTGACGACCACCCCCGTAGCGAAGACCCCCACAGATAGAAAAGAGGAATCCGAGCCACTGCACTCAAGGTGAAACGGAAGACACGGCACACACGGAAACAGAAGTGTAGTTCCTTGGTGTGAAGACCCACCTCCCGCAGGGGCTGAGGGCAACACCATAACCCCTTGAACTCACCTTCCCCACACATTCGCCCGTGCTGAGGCGGTACAGCTTGGTGGCGTTGGTCACCACTGCAGTAACATCACCGGGCTGAGAAACAGACAGTGAGAACGGATCATCGTCCAGTGGCACAGTACGCAGGCAGGCGAGTGAGGCTGTGCACCACACCTTGAGTGACCTGTCTCCAGAGCACGACACCAGGTGACATCCATCGGTGGTCACGTCGACGTTGGTCACGTCATGGGCATGCCCAGCCAAGGTGTGGGTGTGTGTGAGGGTGCTGATGTCCCACACACGGATGCTCTTGTCACCTGACCCGCTGAAGATCCTCGTGCCCGATACAGCAATGCTGTGAACAACCTTGGTGTGACCCTCCAGCACAGTGTAGCTCGGTGTGCCCTTCAAATCCCACACGCACGGCCCCTCTCTTGTCTCCAGACACCAGACGTCCGCAGCGTGACCACGCCGCACTGTGCACCTGGATGCTGTTGTTTTCCAGCATGCACACCTGTTCCCAAGTTGCTGTCAGCCACACGCAGAGGGTGCCATTTTGAGAGCTTGCCGCGAGCCACGTCCCACAGACTGAGAATGCAGTGCAAATAATGCCCTTGTTGCCGTGCGTTAAGTCTGCTACCACCTCAGCGGTGGTGGTGTCAAACACAGTGATGTGTCCTTTGAAGTGACCCACTGCACACAGCCTCCCACACCTCGACAGTGTGATGCAGAATATCTGGTCACTGTGCCCAGGTGAGTAGACTGCGGGTGCCTTGACGTGGGGCCAGCGCGGCATCAGCTGCACGGTACCCCCATCCTCCAGACCCGTGTCGGCAACACGATGTGCATCGTCCAGCTCCTCCTCACACCCTTCGATGCGTGCCGCCACCGCTGCAGCCTCACTGGCTGCGTCGACGGAACCCGCGAACATCTCCTCCAACGCTTCCGTCTTCAGGTTGAGAACGGTACCACCTTCCGGAACACCGACGACACAGCTGTGCCCGGTCCCGGCATGCTTCACCGACACATCCATATTCCGGCTCCCCAGTGTACCTGCGTGGGGTGGGTTAAGGAGGTGAGGTGTGTCGGGCTAGACGAGGCGGACCTCCAGCCATCCCTCACAAAAAAAAGTGTGTGGTGTGATTCAGGAACCCCCCAGAACTGGCACAGAACCGGCACAGAACTGGCACAGAACCCCTATTGAATCACACCAGTGTGACGGAAATTTATATAGCCTTTGTCAAGTCACTCTAAACACGGCTAGTGTTGGAATGGCCCATCATGTAATGCTTGGTCAAGTGTGGGTGTTGGTGGCTGGTCAGATGGTACAGTCCTGTTGATGGATGGTCTGTCAAGTGTGGGTGAACGGTGCGTGGGTGAAGATGGATGGTCTGTCAAGCGTGGGTGAACGGTTCTCCGCCCCCACCCCGCGCTTCGCGCGGGGCGGGGGGCGCGGGGCCGCGCTTCGAAGGGAAACCCTCAGCGAGATGCCACTCCTGCAACGTCCTCCAGCCGACCTAAACAGGCCAGAACGGGCCAATACGTGCATGTATAGGCTTATCCAGGCTTACACATGCCCAAAATTCACGCGAAATTCGAGTGGTTCCTGAAAAAACACAGGCAATACGTGAAAAACCCCACCAAGAAAAAAAAGGAAAAAAAAAGAGAAAAAATGGGCCCACCCTGATATTTCGTGCCCCGTTCGTGCGAAGTTGCCCCTATTTCGGTAACACCAGAAATGTATTCCTGCTTTTTTCTAAGGATTTTTGCCTTGGATTTCGAACCCAGCAGTTCCCTGTGCCAGTCCCACAACCTCACGCAGTGCACTGCCTTGGAAAATTCTGTCAAAAAGCACTCATGGGCGCTAGTTTCGGCACGACTGCCGCAACCGGAACCGCATGGTGAAGGACTCCTGGATGGAGACCACCACTGGCAGCCCCAGGTCCGGTAGCTCGCCATCCTCGGCCAAACAAAATGTCGGCAATGACCGCCTTGTTTTCATTGTGCTGCAAGGCGCGTACGACCGCTTCATGCGATGGTTGCCTCAACAGCATGAGGCGCTGCGCGGCCTGATGACCTCCTATAGGGTCGGCGCCATCTGACAGTTCCCACTGGTTCGACTCGCTAGATGGGGTATCCGGCGTCCACGGCTCATCTCTCCTGGCCAGTGATCCCGCCATCATCAGCTGCCGGATGAAAGCAAAAACTGGGTTTCGGGACCGTTTTTTCCAACGACAGCGAACGACAGCAAGCGTAAGGACTTGGTGACAAGACAGGCACAAGCCACAGGGGGGTCTGGGGGGCAGAGCCCCCCAGCCGCTGGAGGCCACGGTAGTGAACATCTGGGTCTTGGCTGGAAAGAACACCGGTTTTTTGGCTGCCGGGAAGAAACAGAAAAGGGGCGGGTGTCTGGAGGACTCATCCTCATCCCCCCCTCGGAAAAAGTTTCCTACGGAAAATCAGGGGATAAGATAGGTCTGGTTTTCCGGTTTTCAAAACCAGGGTTTCCCGGTTTCCGGTTTTCCATACTTGTGGAACGGTCTTGACGACGGGATGTGGTTTTTCGGGCAGGAAAAAACGCCGTGAAAAAAAAGGGAAAAAAATTCACGCCGTGAAAATGTATGAAAACTTTTTACATGGTATGACAAAGATCTTGCAAGAAATGTTAAGATATCTCGAAATTTCTTAAGACGTCTTAATGTAATGCCGAAAGGGCTATTTCTTAAAGATTTCTTACTGATTTCTTAAGACGTGTTTCTTAATGCCTAGCATTTTAATGTCCATCATTCTGAAAAGATCTTAAAAGATCTTTTCCAGAATGATGGACATTTTTAATGCTGGGAGATATGGAAATAATGTCCATCATTTCATTAAGAAATCTTAAGAAATCCTGCATTTCTTAAAAATAATGGGGGTCATTAATTTAAGAAATTTAATGCAGCACCTGCATTAAGACGTCTTAAGAAAGAAGTGAAAAGATCCTTTTCTTATTAAGACCTTTGTCATACCATGTTTTTAGGTGGGGCGCAACGCCGTGAAATATAGGAAACAATTACCGTTGGGTTTCCTGGCTTGTTGGAGCACTCATCAAAGCAGCATACGTCCTTATCTTGTCCGTCGGGGGGTTGCACTCACCACACGGAACCACCCTGTTGCGTCACACCTGGAACCATTCACACCTGCAACCACTCTTATGCATTTTAGGGCACACTGTGCAGTCGTTGTATCCCAGATGCGGACGCCTCCAGATAGGAGGCCAACGACACAGAGTCGCCGTGACCCATGGCTGCCTGAATGTGGCTCCACTCCTTCAACACAACCTGGCACAAGGGGGGTATGATCGGGGGAAGTTGCGGGACTCTGTGGAAGCGCAGATATTGACCCATTGGAGGTACTCCAAGAGCACTTCGCTGTGTCCAATGTTTATAGAAGTTCGCAGCATGCCCCTCACTGAGGGCCTGCTGCGAACATGGCAGACCGAAGGGATGCTGTCAGCAGAAGATGGAAGACACTGGCGTGTTCAGTAGTGACCGTCTGAGGCCAAAACTGGCACTGCTCGCTGACCTGTATCTGTTCCAAGGCTGCTTGGGGCAAGATCAGCGGTTCTGTTCATTTTCTTCTACGGGCTCTGAGCACAAAGAACATGAACAACAACAATTCTGATCAACAGACCACGCACTGGGCACCAGGCTGGTTGCTGTGCTGGCGGAATGGACTGTACATGACTTCTAGGCCTGTGGCATCAGGAAGTCGAGGAGGGTTGCCACCGCACTGTTCGTGGCGCTCGGCGCTGCGGGGGGTCTCCAACAAGGCGCCTCTTTGCTAGGGGGATTGAGCTGGCTGCCTTAGCAGCCGGCTTCTTGGCAGCCTTCTTTGCTGCGGCCTGTTGCGACATGTGACGACACCTCCTTGCGTTGTCACATCTCCATTCCCTGGAGTCATGTACCGAATGGGTTCCTCTCTCGCTCGCGCCATCCTCAGGTGCCCCAGGCATACCCCCTGATATGCCACAGCCATATAAGCGCAAGGACTTGTTTACTAGACGGGCACACGCCAGATCGGGGGGTCTGGGGGGGCAGAGCCAACAACGGGACATGACTCGTCTGTTTGCTGCATCGCACCCTGGGCTAGTTGGGTCACCTCAAACATTGAAGGCACCCCCTCAAAAATACACGCCAAAAAAAACTTTTTGAGAGTTGTGCAACAACGCAGGAAACTGTGCCAGTGCAGATCCTTGCAGAACTTCCCACACGCTTCATGACAGGCGCGTGGGGTGTGATCGACGAGCCACTCACAGGATTGCCCCAAATGTGACCGGAAATTCAAATGCGTGGCGACTCGGGCCGTTCTGGTGAAGTCTGGGTGGTGATCTCACACCCCACTTTTTGCCTGCCGAATTCGCCTTGTGTGCGGGACCTGCTGAACACTGTACGGCCCAGCACACACTGTCAGCCACAGAAACAGCCTGGATCTGGCTGTGGCTGATTCTGTGGCCCAGTGTGGGCTGTTCCCACGTCCCTTCGGGACGTGACACAGTCTGACACCAGTGACAGACACCCAGATCCGACCGCTCCCACACATCCAGCCAGACTGTCAGGCTCAACCCACCCACACCCATATCCGGCCCGTGTGCCGTGTATGGGTGGATTCGGGCCATCTGCAGGTTCAACACCTACACACAGCCACAGTTGCTGTCTCAGCCCACACGCACCCAGATCTGGCGTGTCTGGGTGTGTCCGTGCCAATCTGGGACGTTCCCGCCACCTCTTGGGTGAACCAGCAGAACCTGGTACTGGCTGGTCTGACCAAGTCCGAGGCAGAACAGTCCTGTCGTGCTGTGCTCGAAAGTGCCGGGCGATGGCAAGAAACCATCATCTGCACCCCGTGTCGGCCTCAACTGCACCCTCGAGCAGGAAAAAAAGGCCTCGGGCCTCCGGCCCTCAGACTAATTTTTCACAGCGTTTTTTCCGCCTATTTTTTTCCTTTTTTTCACGGCGTTTTTCTTTTTTTCCACGGGCCCGACGGGGTGACGGGGTTTTGAGGCCCCAAGCCCCCAGGTCCCCTACCTGGCCTACCCAAGTGCCTCACACCGGGTCCCCCCCTCCTGGTGGTCCACCGACGGACAAGATAAGGACGTATGCTGCTTTGATGAGTGCTCCAACAAGCCAGGAAACCCAACGGTAATTGTTTCCTATATTTCACGGCGTTGCGCCCCACCTAAAAAGTTTTCATACATTTTCACGGCGTTTTTTTCTACCGTGAAAAAAGTTCCCTTTTTTTCACGGCGTTTTTTCTTTTTTTCCACGGGCCCGACGGGGTGAGATTTCCAAAATATTTTTTTTGGGGCCACGAGCGTTCCATAAGTATGAGTTTTCTGGAAGAAAAAAAAAAGGGCCGATCGGATTTTCGCCGGTTTTTGGGGAACATTTGTGACAGTCAACCAGTGGGACCATTAACCAAAAAAATATGGAAAGTGACCCCATCGTGATCCGCACGGAGCTCAAACAGTCAAAAGAAAGCAGAGAAGCGGAGAAAAGGAGCCCAGCGGGAGGCCCGGTGGGTGGTGATGTCCTCGTCATGCAGGTCTTCTCTGTTTGAAGTTTCGAGATACTCCGGTAGCTTGATCACTCCGACAGCACCGTACTCCTTCTGGGCGGCTTGCCGAGCGCATGCACTCAATCTCGTTGCGGTGCACACTGCCAAGGACCACCCTGTCATCCACGAAAGCTACGACCTTGTCTCGAGCACGTTTGCCTTGCTGGGGATGGCACATGCAAACTCCGGTGTTTTCGGGGGTGCATGTCCGCTTTGGAGAGGATCGACGGATTCGGGTTCTGGCGGGACCGCGATTTGTGCAGTGTTGGAGACACCCGCTGGTGTTCGCATGAGCGCACGTTGTGCGCAGCGTCTGACTGACTGCTTCAAGGGGGTGGTCATGCAACAAGCTCGACCATGAAGGTAGTTGCCTTTCGTGAGGCGTACCAGCAGAGCAGCACCCTCGGGGGGTTTGTCCTGATGCGGGAGGTGATGCGAAGCCGCGCTCCGTCAGTACGTGGACGCATTGAAAGCTCAGTTCCGTCCCTTCGGGGAGCTGCGTGGAGCAACACGCCACTGCTGTTCGGCAGAGCCTGGTCCAGCCGTGTTGGGTGTGATTCTGAGAGGGTTTGCGCGGGTCGCGCGCCGAAGGCGCGCGCGAAAAGATTCAAAACCAGAAAAACCGGAAAACGGCGCCAGAAAAAATTCTATCCCTGAGGAACATCCTTAGAAAAAAATCGAGAAATTTCGGAGAGTGTATTCCGTATTCCATGTTAGGAGCAAGCCTGGCTCCAGCCCACATTTTTTTAAGGAGAGGGGGCCCGGTGCCTGCGCGCGTCCTGTCGTACTGTGGCTGCTTGGTGGGGCTAGCGCAGCAGGTTCTACTTTTGCTTCTACGGGCTCTTAGCACTGTGGCATGTACCACGAACAACAAAGCTCAAGGGCAAACCCGCCGCAAAACCTTGGTTCCAGACTGCCGCCAGAGAGTTGTCCCAGGGCAGAACAACACAGAAACAAAGACTGTGAGGGGGTCTTCGCTACAGGGTGATCGTCAGTGCATTTTGGTGTATTTCCTGTTGAATTGGCTGAAAACTGACGAAGTTTGTCGAAGTTTGTCGACCAGCGAAGACCCCCTTAGTCAGAAACACGCCAAGAAAAGCGAGGTGTTGGCAGGAAACAGAGAGACACACGTTGGGGCGACCTTCCACTGGTCACGGGGGCATTCAGAACAGCGAGCTGTTACTCGGAAACGTCTCCGATCCGGAGCGTCACACCATTGTCACTCCACCGACGATCAGGCAGATTTCATCGTCAGTGCGATTCCTTCGATCAGGCAAACTTATTCGATCAGTCAAAGTCGTTCGATCAGTCAAACTTGCTCGATCAGTCAAAGCTGTTCGATTAGTAAAACTTGCTCGATCAGTCAAAGTTGTTTGATCAGTAAAACCCGTTCGATCAGCCAAAGTCGTTCGATCAGTGAAACTTGTTCGATCAGTCAAAGCTGTTCGATTAGTCAAACTCGTTCAATCAGTCAAAGCTGTTCGATTAGTAAAACTTGTTCGATCAATCAAAGTTGTTCGATCAGTAAAACCCGTTCGATCAGCCAAAGTCGTTCGATCAGTGAAACTTGTTCGATCAGTCAAACTCGTTCGTGGTGTGGCTGAGCCCTGGAAAAAGTATAAAAAAAAGGTAGTTTGGATGGTCTGGCTGACGCCCAAAAAAAAGTCAAATTTGGGTACTTCTTGGGTACTTTTTGGGTCACCGAAAAAGGGGGGGGGGGTGTCAAAACTTATTTTCTTGGGTGGAAAAATTCGACCTCCCAGAATCGTGATTTTCTTCCCCCATTGTACTTTTTGGACTCCGCGCGGATCGTAGTGGGGTCATTTTTGTGGTCTAGGTGACAAACTTCACCCGTGAAATGCGGGTCTGGTTCAGGCAGTTGTGCCTGTGAATGCTGGGAGGAGAGGAGTGGGAGATCAGTTCAGGGGCACTTTGCTGGTTGAGGGTTACAACAAAAAGGGACCTGCAGGCAGGAAGTGAGGGGAGGGGGTGGGGGGGTTTTGGGCTGTGGCACCCGCACTCTCTACGGCTCTACTGGCTTACTCCAGCCTCTGGACCGTCTACGCTCTACTCTCCTTCTTCAACCGCTGGAATCTCGATGTGTTCCGTGTCGTGGTCCTGAAGCTTCGCGAGTAACTCTTCCTGACTCCACTCTGGGCGGACTACGAGTTCCCTCGCCTCCGCATATTCCCTCAGTTCCGACAGAGTAAAACACCGGTCCATACTCTCAATGAGTTCAAGAATAGCGGATTTGTTTTTACTCTGGCAGTTGAGGATCCCGCGTGCCAGGGCTTGCTGCACCAACACCCCCTTTAACCACGACACATCACAGTGGAATACAACGCAAATACTGTCAATCAAGGCAGTCCGCTTGCGCTCGCGTTCAGATGCGTTATTGTCTGCGATCCTCGCGACTTCGAGTTCCGCAAGTCGCAGCTTGCCAATACGGAGCTTCCTCTCCTGCACCGCCTCCAGCTTTCCCCCAGAGAAGAGATCTGGGCCTCTGTGACACCTGGAGAGGTGCCATCAACCCAATGATGCATGCAACAGAGCTTGGCGCGGAGGACACCATCCTGGATAGCGACCCCCCCCCATTCATCATCAACACCCTCCGCATCCTGCCGCAGACCCCTTCCAGGACCGCAGGTCCCAGTGCGCCTGTTCTCTCTGCAGCCATCCCTTCCGTGGACTGGGAGTATCTCTTGTACTCGGAGTAGCAACCGGAAGCAAAACGGTGGATGGATGTGCGGAGAAACTTCTCAGCGTCGGCCTTGTCCACCTTGGGGCAGAGGGTCAAACCCTGGTGAGAAGTCCACCCACCGTCCGACTTCGGCCGATGCCGCTAACCTTGGGCCGTTGAGTCGGCAGGTGCGACGGATCATTTGTTACGTATGGACAGTTCTGTGTGTGTGGCTGCCGTCCTCTTATTGTTTTCTGGTTGTCCTTGTCCACTTGGCTTTACCAGCCCCCGACCGACAATTGTTTTCCAATCTTCCCTCTCCTCGCACGTGGTGGAAGCGTCAACACCTCAGAAGAAGGAAGAATATCGTGGTGGGCACCATAGTATTTGGCGACACCAGATTCAGCGAGAAGAGTGGGGACAACCTCGTTCAACTGTTCCTCTGACACCTGTGCGGCGAGGAGGATAGTCAAAATTTACAGTGCAAGCAATTGTACATGCATTTTCCATAGTCATCGCCAGTTCCTCGGGAACACTGCCCTTCAGTGTGCACGTTGCAGACTCGAACGAGAGGCACAGGGACTGGCCGAAGCAGTCTTCCTGGTGATCTCTCCAGCTCTGGAGGTACCCGTCCTCTGCATTCGCCTCCGCTTGCCACAAGCGCCAGGCGAGGAAGCGGAACAACTCCGAGGAGAACCCGAGCTGGCAAGTGTCACTTGCCTGGGCCTCGCTCTTCGAGAACCGTGACACAAACAGAATGCAGGGGTACACGAGGTGCGCGAAGCAGATTCCCATCCTCCGCACAGTCTCGCGGTCCCCCTCCAACTCCATCACAGCCTCGTACGTCTTCGTATCCCTATTTGCAACTTCACGAAAGAAGGATGCGCAGGAGGAAATCGAGAACGGTATCGTCGCCGTCAACGAGCTGCGAGAGGGACCAACAGGCGGCCGCAGTGGTGCAGAAGCGGCCGTTCGAAGCTTTTTGCCACAGTAGCCCAGACACCTTGATTACATGCGGACATTCTCTCGCGATGAATGCGGCGAAGGCAGGATCATGTGCCGCATATAGTTGGCGGCTGCACACACGGACTTCGTCTTCACTGCACTGGAATCCATCAGGTCGCAGGTGCAGGTGGCAGTGCAGGTCGCAAGCCGACACACTGTGCTGTTGGCCACATGTGGCAGAGGCGAGAGTGTACTGCGGCATGCTCGAACAACAGGATTGGCGGTACAGCATAGGCTGGCGGGACAGTAGGGATGGCAGGACAGTATAGGATGGCGGCGCAGGTGCAGGGTGTGTGAGGTCGCCACCCGGCAGGCAGCTCGCCGCCCCACCCCAGCCACCCACCCACCCAGCGGGACCCCCCTCACGAATTTTCCATAACCCCGTTCTTTTGAACGTTTGGGATCTGTGCGGATCGTGGTGGGGTCATTTTGGCCATGGGGTGCCTCTGACCACAAATCCAGGCTGAAACCGGCAGAAAATAAGTTTTGACACCCCCCCTAAAAAAAAGTCAAATTTGGGTACTTCTTAGGTACTTTTTGGGTCACCGAAAAAGTGGGTTTCAGCCATACCATTGGAGCATACATAATTCTTGCCAGGTATAAGTACAAGGATTTTCAGGATTTGGTGTGGCTGAACCAGGGGAAAAGATAGCGGTGGGGCTAGGGGGGCTAGCCCCAGTTGGCGGGCTGAACGGCGGATTAGGTGGGGGTAGCCGCCCTCACTAAAAAAACTATCTGTGCCCCCGCTGGATCGTAAAGTGACAGCAAAACGAGACAACAAACCAATTACTGCCGAAAGTTGTTTTGTTGGAACGCAGACCCCACTCTTTGTGTACACTCCCCGGTCTGATGAAGTGGTGTGAGTGGGGACGCACGATCCCGCTAAAGGCACAGAAAGTTTCCCCAGTTGGCTACGCCGAACTAACAAAAAAAATCTCAAATCTGAGATTTTCTCAGAAGAAAATTTGGGAAGGGAGCCAGGCTTGCCTGACACGGATTACGGTGTACGGTCTCCCTGCTTTCCCAGCCAAAATCTGGTTTATATTCCAGCCAAGATCCAGATGTTCACTACCGTGGCCTCTGGCGGCTGGGGGGCTCCGCCCCCCAGACCCCCCTGTGCCGTATGCCTACCCAAGCTCTTTGGAGTCACATCAGGTAAACCCAACCACATCAGTAGCCTCGGGATGCAGCCCAACTCACACAGAAACTGTACGCCTGCAAGGAACACACGTTCACGACCGTGGCCTCCGGCGGATGGGGGCTCCGCCCCCAGACCCCCAATGATGTGCTGTCTTGTCACCGATCCTTGACCTGGAGCGACTGTGGCAGGTCAAGAACCATATGGTTCTGGTTGCGACAGCCGTGACGGAGTGCAGCGGTACTTGCGAGTGCAGCTCCAATTCTCCGATTGGAGTTCGATTGGGAGGAGCACCGGCGTGTCACTGACGATGTCCGCACGCTGCGGCAGTACAATACCGCGACATCCTGAGGTGGACTCTACAGAGAGCAAGGTAAGAGGCTGTGCAGTGAAAAAAATCAGCGAAAACCGCGAAACCGCAAAAAATGCAAAAATAATGCAAAAAAAAATCTCACCCTAGTCCCCTGCCTACGCCTAAAACATAGTTTTCCTTCGCGCGAAGGCCTTTTTTTTCGTGCGTCGGACGCGCGCGACGCGCGAAAAAAAAAAGTGCTCCTTTTTTTCGCGCGAATAAAAAAAACGCCCCTTTTTTTCGCGCGAAAAAAAAGCACCCCTATTTTTCGCGCGAATAAAAAAAGTGCCCCTTTTTTTCGCGCGAAAAAAAACGCGCACCTATTTTTCGCGCGAATAAAAAAAGTGCATTTGGGGGGTGGGCCTGATTTGGCCCAAAACGGGTTCCGCCGAACGCCGCCACACCACCGCCCAACTCCGCCAAACTCGGGTCAAAATCAGCTCCAAAGTGGCGGACACTACCTGTTTTGCCTTTGCAAACGGGGGGGGGAGGTGTTGTACTGAGGGATTTTCGCTCAGAAATGCTGAAGAATGAGCCGCCTCACAATATTGGTGACCCTCCACCATCTTCCCAGCACAACTGGAGAGCCACCCACTCTGCTGCAGTTTGCCGAAGCTAGTACCTGGCGCAATAACCCAGCGCGTTCACTCCATCGACCTGTACAAGAAGCAGCCCAGCCAGTGGCACAAGCCCAGGCCGAAGGGGGATGACGTTCTCTCGGGGTACCCGAGGGAACAGAGAGGTAACAGAGCGGGATATCCGTGGGATGTCCCTCGCTGTTACTCTCGTGTCTTCTGCAGGGTTCCACCTTGGCGTAGGATATCCAACGCGAGAAGCAACATCCCGTAGGTTATCCCATAGGATATCCTACCCAAGTTCTGGGAATCGAACCACCACCTACGGTTTTCACGCCCGAATACGCAGGCTCCATGACAGCACATGGCGGACAACCCAGAATCAAGCGCGGTGGGAGCCTCGCCCGGATGTACTTTGCACAGAGGAGGGGCGACCCGTCTGGGATGTCGACTGCCGCAGTCACGGTGTCGACGACACGCAGCACCTGAGCGGGTTTTGAACCCGGGACCGTCAATTATCAGGCAGGACGTCAGGCCTTGGGGGGGGGGCGCCGACCCGGGCATGCCTGAGGACTTCCCGACAATACCGTTGAGCGGAAGTTGGGGCGGGAAGCTGAGACGGGCAAATCTTGCGCTTCTGCTGAGCCCTATTTCTGGCCCACTTCTTGTACCCGTGCCTGCTGTACCAGGTGCCTGTTCCAGTCATCTGCCTCCCATCAGAGGACGCATCTGAGAGACTCTCGTCTTTCGTCCCTGTGCCACATGCTCACAGGTGAGGCACCACACCCAATATCAAGAAGACGATCAATCATGAAGGCATGGAGAAGGCGCATGACACAGTGAGCTGGACGCCAACAATAGTCACACTGTTCACAGCACAGCCACAGGGACAAGGTGCCAAGGGGCCAATTTTTTCGCGCGAAGCGCTTTTTTACCCCTTTTTTTCGCGCGAAATGCGTTTTTTTTTCGCGCGAAGCGCTTTTTTTTCCGCGCGAAATCCTTTTTTTTTTCGCGCGAAGCACTTTTTTTTCGCGCGAAATGCGCTTTTTTTTCCGCGCGAACCCCCTTTTTTTTTACGCGCTCGCGCAGGGGTCCGGGGGGTTCGCGCATAGCCAAAAAGCTTCGCGCGAAGGGAAACTATGCTAAAAAAGGTTTAACCCTTTCTGTCCGGGAAGCCACTACAGTGGCTTTGCACTTTGCTTACGTAAGTAAATAATTATGCACTTCGAATTTTTCAGGATTTTTTTGTATGGTAAAATGGGGGAGCTCAATCCTTTCAAATGCAGCAAGGGTTCATGGGAAAGGTGGAGATCCGTCCAACGTACTGCCGGAGGACAATTGCACACTCAGGTGAGATTTTCGGGTTTGGGTCGTCCCTCATGGCCCCTATTTACGAGTCAACCATATCAGGTGTTCTTGTGCCCCATTTCGCTCGACTCCCCCGATCGTGGAAAGCTCCGGAGTTATTCTCCGCAAAAACACATCGATATGCAGACCCACAGAACACATTTCGACCCATCACAGGCGCGAGAGCTGGGGGGGGCTGGGTGGGTCTCAGAGGGTCTTGGGCAGGTATGGCCACTACAGTGGCTTTCACTTTGCCTATGCAGGCAAAGTTATTTGAATTTCGAATTTTTCAAGATTTCTTTTTATGGTGGAAACGGGGTGGACGAATCTTTCAAATGCACCAAGAGTTGGTCGGAAAAGCGAAACTCTGACCAACTTGGCTCTGTAACAAAATTGCAACACAAGGTGGAATTTTCGGTGGTTTTGCCCTTGAAACCGCCTCCTGAACCTGCGTGGGAAGTATCGAGCTTTCCCGAGCATCTTTTTGCCCGATTCCTTCGATAAGGGAAAGGTTTCCGACAGATGTCATCTGGGAAATCAGTTTTCAGACCTCTGCATCTCGAATATCCGCCCCAACGGGCTGTGCCGATGCACCACCCGATTTCGGCCTCCAGCCACCCATCAGTGAAATATGGTGGAATTCTCTGATGGAGATTTGATGCCGTCAGTCATCGGGCGGACATCCTCCATGGCCCCAGAGGGGCAGGGAAGGGTGTTCTACCTCGATCCAGGTGCCCAACGGGCTAACGGGGTCGCTGGGGTGGCTCACAGTCAGGTACCTCAGAACATGTGTTTTTGCACCTGTTGATATATTTGCCTTGTGCAAACCACTGCCTTCCCAAGTAAATTGTCTTCCGCTCCACCTTTTTCAACATTTTTTTTATCGGGAACTGCGCTGGAGCAGAACTGTTCGAGAACGCCATAGAACCCGGATTTTTTGGGCGGTCACACACCGCCCTGAATTTTTTTCTGGATTTTTTGCACCTCGATTTTTGGTTTCTCGGGCGAGGCCCACATGTGAAATTTTTTTTTCGGGAAAAAAACCGGAACAATGCAACGTTCTGCGCAAACGCAGTTCCCGATAAAAAAAAATGTTGAAAAAGGTGGAGTGGAAGACAATTTACTTGGGAAGGCGAATTTTCCCAAAAATCGAAAAAATACCCCCCGGACAGAAAGGGTTAAAAAAAATAAAGGTAGTTTGAAGGTAGTTCTGGGGTACGTAGAAGGGGCGAAAACGGCCACCAGTTCGATCAGTGAAACCTGTTCGATCAGGCAAACTTCTTCGATTTGGCCACGGGCGACCTATTTTTGGCTACGTCTGCCTACGTCTGTCACCCTGAAAAGGTGATTTTCACACAGAAGCACCCCAAAATGTGGCATATGGGGCCGAAAATCTTAGTCTGCACCCTCAGAAAGGCCATAGATGGGCCAAAAACTGATTTTTTGTTTCTGGACCCTCTCCAAGGGGGTCTGGAGGGGGTACCGAGTGGAAATAACGGGAAATGGCCATGTTCTCACCTAAATTGGCTGAAAAATGAAAAAATGCGTTTTCTGACCTAATCCACCTCGCCTCCGGGCGAGGGTGGTCGAAGGTGGGCGAGTGTGGGCGAACGTGGGCGAAGGTGCCCGAGTGCGGAAGAGGGTGGGCGAATGTGGGCGAGGGTGGTCGAACGTGGGCGCTTGTGGGCACTTGTGGGCGGCTGTGGGCGAGTGTGGGCGGGTGTGGGCGCTTGTGGTCGGCTGTGGGCGCTTGTAGGCGCTTGTGTGCGGCTGCGGGCGCGATGGGCAGGGGTGCTGGGCACCAAGGCAAATGTGGGCTATCGGTCGGTGCAGGGGACGGTTCGCGTGCTCCACGGTGTGGCGGTGCGGTCCGAGGGAGCCACCCGCCGCCTCCCAGCCCGCCAATTGGGGCCTCCGCCGACCCCATCCAGCGTGCACAGTCGCTGCCTCGGGAGGGACGCGGAGGAGGCGGAGCTGGTGAGGAAGCTCGCGGAGGCACGTAGCAGGAAGGAGGCCCGAATCGGCGGGCTGGGAGGCGGCAGGTGGCTCCCCTCCCACCGCGGAGGGTGCGGCGAAGGACGCGAGGACAGCGTGCTCCGCGAAGCAGGATCGCCTCCGGCGGCTACGGGAGGGGCTCCGCCGCCTCGACGAGGAGGCGGAGGACTACGACGAGAAAGATGAGGAGGTGGACGAGGACCTGCGGAAGGTCCTCCACGATCCGGAGGAGTGCGCCTTTGCGACAGCCACCACCCGCCGGTACATCCTCATGCAGAGGCTGCGTGAGGAGTTTCTCTCCCCGGGGAAGTGCGATGCTGTGGAACAGCTGCTTCGGGTCGTGGAGGCGGTGCTGCTCCCCTCACGGGATATCGGTCGGTCGCTCCGAGAGGCCCACGACGCACTGTGGTTCTGGAAGGCGCGGGACTCGTTGGATTGCTCCGGCCCACGCTTTCCGGGACAAGCTGTCGGCAGGGGTGTGCTGTCCTCGAGGCACCGGGGGGCGCTGGACGCGGCGAGGGCTGCCGCCCCGCGGAGCGGCGGAGGAGTAGGGGGTGGGGCGACGGGCCGACGGCCAGGGAGCGCCGCGTTTTCGTTCGCCTCCACCCACCGCGCGCCCAAAACACGCGGGTGCGAACTACGGCACGGGAAGCCGTGGGGTCGAGTGTGCGCCCGAGGCTCGGTACAAAGGTCGAGGCGAGCCGGGCAAAGTGGGCCCGGAAGCTGACGGCGCGCGAGAGGGAGACTATCGACCACCCTCTGTTCCTCATCTGCGACGGGAAAGAGCTGGGGCGAGCTCTGCAGCGCGCAAACCCGAGAGGTGCCATGGGAAATGGCACTTCGAACACACCTTCGAGGTCACCGGAAGGGCGGCCGCGGAGCGGGAGCGGATCACCGACGCTTTCGTGGATTTCTGGCACGGGGTCGAGGGAAGGGGACTGCCGGTCGACGAGGCAGCCGTGAAGTTCCTGTGGAGCCGGTTGAACGGGGCGTCTCCGGGCACCGTCGGCGACTACGCCGGAAAACTGGCGAAGGGGCTTCACATCCGGGGCGTGAAGGGGGTACGGACGAACGGTTCCTGGCCGCGCGCAAGCCGCTGCAGCGGTACGCCCCTCATTCGCTCCCGCCAGGCCTCCCATAGCTACGCCGCAGCTGCGGGACGCGCTGCGGAAGCTGGAGGCGGAGCACGCTGCGGAGGCGCTGCTCGCGCTGACGTGGGTGACGAGCGGCGGGTATCAGAAAACCTGCGGTTTCTGAGCGTGGCGGACCTGGCAGAGGTCCGCGGCGTGGGCGAGGACGGCGGTCCCGTGAAGCTCAGGGATGGAAGCGGGTCCTGAAGGGGGCCATGCCGAAGGGGTCGTGGCTGCATTCGGTGCAGCTCAGGAGGTCGAGGCGGGAGGAGCTTCTCAGAAGGAGATCAAGAAGCTCCTCCGCCACAAAAAGGGGGAGACGACGCGCATATACATGCGGTCTACGAACCCCCGGTGGCGGGAGCAGGTCGCGAGGGCGACAGCCCGGCTGCAGGCGTAGCCGGGCCCCGGAGGGGGCGGCTCGACGTGCTGGTCGACGCTCTGCGGTTCGGGTCGTTGGGGTGCGGGTGGAAGTACGACCCGGCCGACCCCCCGGAGGACGTGGAGGTGGACGTGTCCGCATCCCCCTCGGGTGTGCGAGCGGCTATGCGCGAGTTCGGGGAGCTGGGTTCACAGTGCGAATTGGTGCAGCGCGCCGGAGGAGTTCCCATCTGGGAAGGTCAACCTCGAAGTGCTCATGGCAGAACCAGGCAAGACGGCTGTGCTGGGTATGGTGGACAACCCGGCGACGTTCCAGTCACATGTGAAGGGTTCGATACCAAAGCCAGGTCCTGTGTCGCGCCTGCCTGCGAGGATGGTGAGCGAGTGTACGGAGGGTGAATCGTCTCGTACTGGATTGCAGGCCGGTGAACGAGGCGATGACGAGCCACACAAGCTCTCCTTGCCATCCCGAATCTCCGAAGGAGCTTCAACTCGTTGACGAACGCAGAGAGTGAGTAAGAGAGTAAGTGACAGTGAGGGAGTGAGTGGCTGGCTGACTGACCGAAAACGGTGCTATCCTGGGCGAGTGTGGGCGAGTTATGGGCGAAGGTGGGCGAGTTGTGGGCGTGGGCGATTTAGTGGAGGCGAGGTGGATTAGGTCAATTTTCTGGGCAAAAATCGAGCATTCCTGGGTTGCAGACTAAGGCAGACGTAGATTTTTGTCCAATTTGGGGTCACCTGGTGGGTTGCCTGGCGAGTAGTTGTCCAAAATCGTCGAAAATAATTTTCGCCACGGCAAAAAGATAAGGCTGTTGTTTGTGCGCCAAATCCGGGCAAAACAAAAGCAACTCCGCAGCCTGATGAGGAGGTTGAATTTGTTGCCCAAGCGCTGCCTACTATCTTTTTGACACTGACAGGTTCCCTGTTGTGGTAAAAAACGGGGTATCCGCCTCCTCTAGTGTCAGGTGAGACGGTCCCAGTTGCTCGATTTGTCACAAAACCACATAAACCCTGTAGCTTTGGAAGGGTCCTCATCTCGAGGAACAGAAAGCCTGTGGAAAACACATGGCCGAGCTGCCTCGCCCACCACTCCACCACCGCAGCACCCGTTTGCCTGGGTTGCTGAGGAGGCACGTGGCTGTAACGGTGAGCTGTGCGAAGCGACACAATGCGGAAAGTTGCACGAGGGGTGGGTGTGCCACACAGGCATGGGGGGACCGCCCCAAATACAGACTGTCTATAATAACTCATCACTTCAGCTCTGCCACTCTGCCACCCTTCCTCTGATGCTTATGCTTCGTTCGATACGACGCTTCCACACACTGACAAGCCCACTTGCCTGATGAGAAGGGGGTGGTGTGGGGAGCACCGTGGGTTGAGCTGAATGACCCGCAGCCCTGTTGTGGCGGTTCCCTTTGTTGCCCAAAGCGCGGCGCGTTATCCTACTCACACAGACAGGTGTCCTGTTGTGGCAAGCCAAACGACGATCACAGTTGCCTGGTGTCAAGACCAGACCTGTGGATGAAACAATACGGGGGTTGTAGTGTGGTGGGGGGCGGGCAGGACTGCAGCTGCAGGTCCTGCCTGGGCTGGGGAAGGAAAACAAGATATGCATTCGTCAGTTGTTCACAGGGTGTGTTTGGGCCACACGCCGCACCCACCATGCCAGAGCGGCCAACACAGCCACGGCAGCGACACAGCCCACCACGATGCCTGCGATAGCACCAGTACTCAGGCCATCATCCCCAGTGTCCGGGGAAGGCGTGTCCACAGGGAAAGGTGTGCATGTGTGGTAGTCCTTCCCGTCGCGTGTGTCAACACTCAGGGCAAAGCCGTCGTTGCAGGCGAGCACCAGACAGCGCTCGTCATACGTCTGCACTGTGCTGAGCGCATCCTGCGTGCACACTGCGGTTGGGTTGCTGCCGCTCGTCTGTGCGGTTTGAACAAATGGGTCGAGCTGCGAGGCGTGCGTGAAGCTTGTAAGGGAGTGTGCCACAGCAGCTGCGCCGATAGTGTCGACAAGTGCATCAGACGTTGCGGAGACAGTCGCGTGAGGCACCACCCCAGACAGTGCGACGGACAGGGTGCCGCAGGAGGCACCGACAGACACATCCTGTGCGCCACGTGCAGTGGCCGCAGCACGCAGGGTGTCCAGCAGGGCCTGCAAGCCGGTACGATTGCACGGCACCTGCAGTGTGATCACGACACTCATGTGCACGCCAGCAGGTGCAGGGGCGGCAGCAGGGATCTCGCAGAGCTCGCCTGAGTGGGTCCCGCAGGCACAGCGCTGAGACGACGTGCAGGTGGCAGTCCCGTCACCGAACACACGGCAGGCCGCGTCCTCAGTGCAGACACGGGCTGTCGGAGGGGCTGGTGTTGGAGGCCCAGGCGTTGCAGGTGCCGGTGTTGCAGGTGCCCGTGTTGCAGGTGTGTGTGTTGCCCCATCGTCCCACAAGAAGATTCTGGCAAAAGTAGTATGCTCTCCAGTGATGATAGTGTTGCTGGTGTGGAAGTAGGAGACAGTGGATGTTGCTGGGCCCGATCGCATGGTGTGGGTCTGCAGGAGGTTCCCGGTATCTACGGAGTACACACGCATGTCGCTGTGTGGTTCCACCACCACCAGTTTGCTCGAGTCGTGGGAGAAGGACATATCCACTGCGCTGCTCCGCCGTTGGATTATCTTGTGGGTGGAGTAGTCACTGAGACTGTAGATCAGCGCCTTGGAACCCAGACTTGCTAAGTACAGACCATTTGATGTCACCCGGATAATGTCCGCAACGGCGTCATTTTTGAGCGTCTTGAGAACAGCGCCAGTCGTTGCATTCCACACAACGACAGCGCCCCTATTCACACCGATGAGTCTTCCCCCGTCAGGGGTGTACGTCAAGCTGGAAACCCCGCTGGTGAGGGACAGCACCACGGCGCCAGTCTTGGCATCCCAGACGGTGGAGGTGCCATTGTGGCACCCAGAAGCAACATGTGTCCCGTCTGGTGAGTATGCAACAGAACGGCACCACCCTTCCGAGCTGCTCGACCACAGTTCCGTCCCGCTGCTCAAGTTGAAGACAGCAACCACGGCAACAGAGGGGTGCAGTGCCACAGCCAACTTGTCCCCAGCAGGAGAGAACGCAGCGTCGGTTGCATCCCGGAATGCCTGTCTTACATTCTCATCGGGAATACTGATGATATAGCCTGTGCTCACGTTATACACGTGCATACCGGACCCGCTCACCACCGCAGCCAATGTGTCGTCAGGCGAAACGGTAATGTGGAGGACCTCATACGCTACCGCAAGTTCCGCGGTGCAGTAGGGACCCGGACCAGGAAGGCAGGGCATGAGAGGCGAACCAGGTGCCGGTGTTGTTGGTACAATGTAGTCGTTCCACAGGAAAATTGTAGCATTCCAGCGGACCTGCTCTACCGTGACGATGGTGTCGCTGGCGTGGAAGTACACCACTGAATCTGCCCTTATGAATGTCGTGTGGACCGCCAGCGGGCGAGCAGTCTCCACGGAATACACCTCCATGCCGCTCATCTTACCTTCTCCCACCAGCACCAGTTTGCTCCCATCCTGAGAGAAGGCCATACTGGTCGAGTCGGTCCTCTTCGCAATTATCCTGTGGACGGAGTAGTCGCTCACTTTGTGGATGTTCACAGTATCTCCTGTCCTGTGACCCATAATCGCGAAGTGGAGACCATCTGGTGACACCCTGATGAGGTTGGGGGATGTACGATCTGTCAGCGTCTTGAGAATAAGACCAGTCGCTGCATCCCACACAACCACCTTGTGGTTGTGGTTCGCCGCGCTGATGAGCCTTCCCCCGTCAATGGTGAAAGCCAAGCTCTGGATTTGATCACTGTGACCCCCAGGAAGGGACAGCACTAAGGCACCAGTCTCGGCATTCCAGATGTGGATGCTGCCGTCGCTGTGCCCAGAAGCAACACGTGTCCCGTCTGGTGAGTATGCAATAGAGTAGCAGTATCCCTTCGAACTATCCGACCACAGTTCCGCCCCGCTGCTCAAGCTGAAGACAGCAGCACCATCACGCCCCGCTGCCACCGCCAATTTGTTCCCAGCAGGAGAGAATGCAGGTTCATGTGCGTGATCATAGGAGGGCACTGCGAGGGCCGCACCTGTGCTTACGTTGTACACATGCAAGGGAAGCGAACCCACCGCAACCAGCGTGTCGTCCGGCGAAACTGCAATGCGCCTGTCCTCGTCGAACTGAGATCCCGGTATACTCGCCAATTCCCCGATGCACGAGGGACCCACCTGCGGGACGGGGCACGGCGAGAGAGCACCGAAGCAGAGCGGCAGCAGTGCCGCTACGGCTGCCATGGCTGCGGTGTGTGTCCTCATCTGGCAGTGGTGTCGGGGATGTGGGCTCCTTGGGAGACCGCCGCGATGGGAACATGGCCAAGAAGGCTGGGATGAGGCGGGGTGGGGGGTGGGGGTGGGGGTGGGGGTGGGGGTGGGGGGGGATCGGACCCATGCCATCACGACAATCACTTCAGGGGAGGGGGCTCGGTATTGAATCCACTGCTGGTGATTCTGCCCTGCCCTGGTCCCGAACATGGCAACAACTGGGATGGGATCTCCCCTCTGTGGCTGTCTTGTTATCAGGTACAGCAACACATGACAAAGACCTGTGTTCCGCACAGCAAGGGCAGACGCCATGATTGCCGTTTGTTGATCATGAGCTCATTGGGGGCCCTCGCTACCAAGTGTGACTGAGTGAGAAAAAGTGAGAAGTCAGCCATGTTTGGCTGAAAACTGACGACTCGTGACTCACAGTGACTCGTAGCGAGGGCCCCCATTGAGATACCACCGTATTGTTATAAGGCTCGCCTCCGTTGCGTCATCAGCAGCGTAGCAAGTGGTTCATTCTTCCTTTTTGATGCGTTGACGCTTCCACCACACTCTCCTGCTGCTTTGATGTGGGTGTGCATTATGCGGTCACGGGTTATCTCGGCACACAGAAAAGAAACAGGGCTGTCGGAAGGACTTCTACACCTTTATCCTTCATGCATGCGCTAAAAAGAATACCTAGGTATGTATAATCGCCGGGTGCCTTTGGCTCTGTGACAATGTTTGTGTCAAAACCGCAGTTTTGTGGAGACTCACAACACACTACGCGCCTTCTTCTCACTTGTGTTGCACTTCTCTGAGAAACCTCTCCCCGACGAACTGCACGCACCCCGCCCCTCCCGGCCTGGACTGGGAGAGCTTGGCAGAGTGCGTTGGGATTCATCAGTGAGGACAGACAGTGGCACACGGCAGCAAAGCCTGTCGATGGGGAAAAAATGGCGAGGGATGCAAGTTGGGGGGGGGGGGAGTTCCGGGTAAGGGGAAGAAGTGGAAGAAGGTAAAAAAGCGGAAGAGTGTCGCTTCAGTTATACCGCTGCCCCCCTTCCCAGAAGCTTTCTGTGGGTCAGAGTCAGTCGGAGTCAGTCAGTACAATAGCCCCCCCAGACAACTTTTCGTTCAGTGTCAGTCAGAGCCAGTCAGTCAATTTGACCGAGTCACTGAGAGCTATCATGGCTGGTAGCCTATGCTGTGAGAATTCCGTTATGGGGATATTTTTTCCTGGGTATATGCTGCAGCTGAGGTCAGGTGCAGTGAGAATTGTGCGGGGGCACATATCAGTCAAAATCAGAAACACCGTATATTTTAGTTGTTTTGCTGGGCAGCAGCAATATGGACAGATTTTTGACAATTTTGAGTTGTGACCCCACCGTGAATTCCGCGGTATACCTAGCAGTCAATTCCGCCCTGTTTCGAGTTCCAAAAGTGCAACATCAGCAGCCTCACTCTGCTTCCCGGGCAGTGCAGAAGGCCTGAAGGACTACGTAGAGGAGGGCCATGTTTGTTGTCTGTAGGAGGCCTTACACCGCCAAACTCGCCAAACTCAGGGCAAAATCAGGTGGGGACCGAAAAAACCGTTTTCCCGAATTTCTCCACCCGAAAACTAATGCAACCGAGTGAATCTCAAGAGAGAAGGTAGCAACGACAGTTTGTCTTCTTCGAACGCAGAACACCCCACCAGCCTGCCGGGCGTGTGAAGTGTTCGCAAGGATCCGGTGAAAAGTTTCCTGGGTTGGCTACGCCAGAGGCTTAGCTTGGGGGGGGAAACTCGGTCAGCTGACCGAGTTTCAGCCAAACCCGGAAAAAAACTCGGTCAGCCCAAAAAAAAAAAAAAGCACAAATTTCCGGGGAAAAAAGCGGATTTTTCTTGGGGTGCAGCAGCACAGGAGGTGAAGCACGCGTGCGAGCGGAACGCGAACACCCCATTCTCCTTCTGTCCCGTATTCGTCGCTAGCCTAAGAATAACGTCAGCAGTCTCGAATTCCGTCTCCCGGCAACATGGTGGACACGCAGGTGCAGGAGGCTCTGGGCTACATCGCTGACCACTACATGGCACCTCTCCCGGGGATCACTGGCGCGTACCCTTGCCCGGAATTCAATGCCCCAGCACACCCACAGAAGTGGGCACAGGCGCACAAGACTACCCTTCTGCAAGAGTGCCCGGGTGTCTGTTCCGAGATTCGGAGGTTGGGCCTGCGTGATCTGCAGGAGGTTATTCAGCAGTTTACCTCGGGAAACCTCGCTCTCACGTACCCAGCAACATGCAAGCTACTCCAGCTTGCATCTGTCCTTCCGCTGGGCACTGCTTCTGTTGAACGCTTGTTTTCCAAGCTCCGCCTTGTCTTTACCAGGCTTCGCCAACTGAGGAGCGAAAGCCTTGCAACTGTACTCTTTGTAGGCGTGGAATGTCGCGAATATTCACAGGGTATCCCCGAAGCCACTCTTGCGAGGTACCTAGGGTACCCCGAGAGAATGGCACCCCCCTCGAGGAGGGGGGGGTGACATTCTTCTGGGTGAACGGGGTGGTGGGGGGCAAATCAACTGTGTGTGTACTGTGACCGAGTCTGACCGAGTTTCGGCCCCAACCTCAAAATCCAAGCTAAGCCCCTGGGCTACGCCGAACTTTCAAAAAAAATACTGGTGTGGCTGAACCCTAAAAAATGCTAAAAAAAAGGTAGTTTGAAGGTAGTTCTGGGGTAGTGAAAAATGGCCTGGGGTGCCAAAATTATTTCCTTCCTGTACGCAGCCCACAACCCAACCCAAGCCAACCCAGGTGTACATACAACTCTATACACCACTCACCTGATTTTGCCGGTGTTGGGCGGGATTGGTGGAGTTGGGCGGTGGGAGACGCTTTACATTGGAACCTCCCTGTGGGGGGGTAGTTTCCTGGTCCAGGGTGGAGCTACTACTACCGAAGGAGCACCAGCACCGAAATATCAGCTCTGCTCGACGGAAGGTGATCAGCACCCCACACGTAGGCCGGGCCCATGCGCACGTGCGTTTACAGGACGACTGGCTGCACGCAGTGGTTACGCAGTTTTGGAAACGCAAAAACAATTACATACGGAAAACCGCACGTGCCGTTTTTTCAGTTGAAAATTATTGCGGACGGCCACCCACCCAGGACTTGGTCACTCGACGGGCACACGCTACATGGGGGGTCTGGGGGGCGGAGCCCCCCAGCCGCCGGAGGCCACGGTAGTGAACATCTGTTCATTGTGGTCGTACAGATTCCGTGTGAATTGGCTGCGTCCTCCTGAGGTTACTGGAGTGGTTGGATTCCCTGACCATATGAGATCGGAGTACGAGACGCACACTACAGGGGGGTCTGGGGTCGGAGCCCCCCAGCCGCCGGAGGCCACGGTAGTGAGCATCTGTTCCTGCAAAACCTCTCATCGACGTCGACCATCAACCCGGTGTAACGCTAGGTTAGCGTCGCCCCAGTGTAAATGGGTTGACGCTTGGTTGACGCTCGGAGGGGGAGGCGGGAAAAATTACCCAGGCACATGCGGAAATCCGCATGTGGAAACTGTACGTACGGATTTCGGAAATCCGCATTCTGCATGTGGAGCGTAACCACTGGCTGCACGGGTTTAACGTGCGGGGTTGATACCAGGGTGCCACTATCCTGCTGCCCCAGCCGTCGCTGGTACGTGCTGGACAAGGATGCAGGCCCTGTGCAACCACCTCATGCCGACACAACACACCCTCCCTTTTGTTGCGTTTTGTTGCCTTCGAGGGCGAGGACACCGGGAAGGGAAGCCCGGGTCGGCGAGCCTAGGTCATGAGGTCGCCCTGCTCTGTGCAAAGTACACCCCCTATCAGTGATCTCGCTGGGCTCGTGCCCAAAAGCGTAGCGACCGTGCTTCCTTCTTCCTTAATGATGCGTTGACGCTTCCACCACCCTAGCCTGCTGCTTTGATGTGGGTGTGGAGCACATGTGAACACGAAATAGCAAGACACACTGAAAAGAAGCAGGTCGTCGGAAGCACTCCTACACTTTTACGCATCATGCATGTGCTTAAAAACTTTAATAGGTAGGGCAGCTGCCCGACCTGCCTGACCAGGCGAGGATCCCTTCAGGGGAACGCCGTCGGGAGATGCTGGGAGTTTGCCACCGCGCCCGAATATGGATTTGTCAGGTGCTGTCGCATGGTCTGGCCTGCGTGTTCGGCGTGAAAACCGCAGGTGGTGGTTCGATTCCGCCACCCACCCACCCGTCGGGACCCCCCCCCCCTCGGTTTTCCCAAAACCTCGTTCTTTTGAATATTTGGAACTCGTGCGGATCGTGGTGGGGTCATTTTGACCATGGGTCAAAAAAATTCACCCATTACACCCATTACTCCAGCCGCCAGTTAATAGGAGGAAATAATTTTGACACCTACGCCAAAAAAAGGTAAAAAAAAGGTAGTTTGAAGGTAGTTCTGGGGTACATAGAAGGGGCGAATACAGCCACACTAAATACTTTTTCGGGGGAAATATTGTCCTGAAAAGCGCCGATTCCGTGCGTTTCACGATAAAAAAATGTTGAAAAAGGTGGAATGGAGTGCCATTTACTCAAAAATGTGAAGAGGTATAGGGGGTCTTCGCTACGGGGTGACCGTCAGTGCGTTTTGGTGAATTCCCTGTTGAATTAGCTGAAAACTGACGGAGATTGACGGAGGGTAACGGCCAGCGAAGGCCCCCATACGGTATTTCTGATTTTGGCTGATACATGGGGTCTTCGCTCAGAAAATGCAGAGAAGTGAGGAAGGGTCAACCGCCCTCACAAAACTGGCTGCAACGTGACACAGTTTGACACACACTGACACAGAGCGAAGTCCCCCATAGTTTTCTTTTGCATCGTGAACACACACACACACGCCTCCGCTGTGACGTAGAGATGGGCGGGGGTGGGTTATGATCCGCACAGGATCTCCCCCAGTGAGGTCAATGGAATCTCCAGAAAAAAATAATCTGCCCAAACCAAGGTAGTGCCAGCCAAAAATTTTCGAAAAAAATGAAGAACTCCCCGAGTGCTGGAGGGGGCCGTTTGCGCCACCCATGGGGGTGGACCGTGAACTTGCCGACTAGTGTCCACAGCTACCGGTAGACCCGGAGCCCCCCAGCCGCCGGAGTTGTCCCTTGCGGTGTAACTGTTCTGTGTGAGCTGCCGTCTTGCTGAGCCTACGAGGGTGGTCTGAATTCCATTCGCTGTGCACCCAAAGGACTATCTACGAGGCAGGCATACGGCACAGGGGGGTCTGGGGGGCGGAGCCCCCCAGCCGCCGGAGGCCACGGTAGCGAATATCTGGCTCTGAGCGGGGACAATATCCGGGTTTTGGCTGGAAAACCCCAGGTTTGGGCTGCAAAAAACAGGAAGAAGGGGGTGGTTCCAGAGGACCCATCCTCATCCCCCACTTGAAAAATAATCCAGGTAGTGCCGGCAGGTCGTGCCGGCACTACCTTCCCATTTTTTCGAAATTAATTCAGCCCAAACCATGCACTACCTGTTTGGGCAGGCCTGACTACACTGATCTCCCCACACAAAACGTGGTCATCACACACACACACGGCACGGTGTAAAACACATCAAGGAAAAGAGGAAGAGGGGAAGGGATCCTCGCTACGCGACAGCTTCCGACACAGCTCAGCGCTTTTCCACCTTTAGCTAAGAGGGAGATGCACTCGGGGCCTTGGATCAAGTGCAGAAACGTGAGTCGCCTCACTACAGAGGAGGCAAACTGACACAGTTTGGCACAGAGCGAAGGCTCCACTGATAACAATGCCTTTGCCGGCACCCCCGGCCTGTAGGAGCAGGGCTTTTCCTAAATCTGGGGGTCCGGGGGGCTGGTGACCGAAATCGGATACAAAAAAAACGCGCTACTGAGGCACCTGTTTGGGGGGCTCAAAACTGATCGCATCGCCGCACATGACTGGCGTTATTGCATTATTTGAGCTCCGTGCGGATCGTAGTGGGGTCATTTTGGTGGTGTGCGTGCCAAGTTTCACCCATGAAATGTGGGTCTGGTTCAGGGACTTCTGAAGGGAGGATGTGACTGGGAGGCCAGAAATCAGCCCACCCACACCACCCACCCAGCGGGACCCCACTTACAGGTTTTTCAAAACCCTGCTCCTCTGAATATTTGGGATCTGTGCGGATCGCGGTGGGGTCATTTTGGCCATGGGGTGTCTGTTTGCACCCCTTACTCGGGGTTGCCATGTGGGCTCAGACCCCCCGTAGACATGCAGGTCGGAGAGTGCACTGAGGTGCGGAGGAATGCACCACTGAACACAGACACACGGCCCCTCCGGGGCCGTGTGTCTTTGCTTGGTGCATCTTCTCGCAGCATCCCCCCAGCCCAGTGGTTACGCAGTTTTGGAAACGCAAAAACAATTACATACGGAAAACCGCACGTGCCGTTTTTTTCAGTTGAAAATTATTGCGGACGGCACCCACCCAGGACATGGTCACTAGACGGGCACACGCTACATGGGGGGTCTCGGGGGGCGGAGCCCCCCAGCCGCCGGAGGCCACGGTAGTGAACATCTGTTCATTGTGGACGTACAGATTCTGTGTGAATTGGCTGCGTCCTCCTGAGACTACTGGAGTGATTGGATTCCCTGACCTTATGAGATCGGAGTACGAGACGCACACTACAGGGAGGTCTGGGGGGCGGAGCCCCCCAGCCGCCGGAGGCCACGGTAGTGAGCATCTGTTCCTGCAAAACCTCTCATCGACCCGGTGTAACGCTAGGTTAGCGTCGCCCCAGTGTATATGGGTTGACGCTTGGTTGACGTTCGGAGGGGGGGGCGGGGAAAATTACCCAGGCACATGCGGAAATCCGCATGTGGAAACCGTACGTACGGATTTCGCCAAAAAAAAATACCCTACGGAAATCCGCATGTTCCGCATGCGGAGCGTAACCACTGCCCCAGCCGCTCAGCCCCTCAGCACCCTCCACTCCGGTGAATCCTCACCAGAAATATATTTTCCTGCAGTACAAAAAAAACGCGCTAAACAGAGTGCAAAAAAAAAACGCGCCAGACAGAGGAAAAATCTGAAATTCAAAATCATGGAATCCGGACCCCTAGTTAGGAATAGCTCTGTGTAGGAGAGCCCTGGTGCCCCTGACGACCCCATATTGCGTAGTTTGTGCGTAGTGAAAAGGGGGGGGGGGGGGGTAGGCCCCCGGATGTCCTTGAGAAAAACTGTATTTTTTTTGGAATATTCCGGTCTGGAGGTCAACAGTGCAAAACCACCCCCAGACCCACCCCAGATATGAATTTCCGGAGGTTTTTACCCACTTTTGGGGCCACCAACCCTCATTTTTGGCCATTTTTTCGCTTTTCTGGGGTGAATCCTGTGCAGGGTGGTTGCAGGGCCATTTTGGGGCAAAAATGTGCATTGTAACGCACTTCTACTGGTCCTAGAGTCCCCGGATGGTACACAATGTACCCCAGGGATGCCTAGGGTACGTTTTGCACCCGAAAACCACCCAAAATGGGGTCTAGTTGCCCTAATTTTGACTTTTTCCCCTAAAATTGGGACTTTTACCCCACACGGGCGAATCCCCCATTTTTCACAGTTTTTTCAAAAAATTGGACCGAATTTAGGCAATTCGGTGTCGAAAACCTGTTCCAACAGGACCGTACACCCCTTTTAGGGCATACCCAGTGGTTTCTGGGTGGTTATAGGGTTGCAGGGTGCCTACAACACGGTTGCAGGGTGTGTGCAGGGTCCTACAACATCGTTGCAGGGTCCTTTTTTTTGGGTAAAATTACGCATTTTCACGTGCTTCTACTGGTCCTTGAGGCCCTGGATGGTATACAATGTACCCCAGGGATGTCTAGGGTACGTTTTGCACCCGAAAAACACCCAAAATGGGGTCTAGTTGCCCTAATTTTGACGTTTTTTCATGAAAATTGGGAATTTCACCCCACACGGGCGAATCCCCCGTCCTTCACAGTTTTTTCAAAATATCGGACCGAATTTGGGCAATTCGGTGTCGAAAACCTGTTCCAACAGGCCCATACACCCCATTTTAGGGCAGACCCAGTGGTTTCTGGGTGGTTATAGGGTTGTAGGGTGCCTCCAACGTGGTTGCAGGGTGTGTGCAGGGTGTGTGCAGGGTGGTTGCAGGGTCCTTTTTTTGGGTATAAAAACGCATTTTCACGTGCTTCTACCGGTCCTTGAGGCCCTGGATGGTATACAATGTGCCCCAGGGATGTCTAGGGTACGTTTTTCACCCGAAAACCACCTAAAATGGGGTCTAGTTGCCCCGATTTTGACATTTTTTCATGAAAATCGGGGTTTTGCCCAAAATGGGCAAAACCCCCTTTTTTCACCGAATATTCAAAAATTCGGACCGAGAAAGGGCAACTAAGTGTGAAAAACCGGTTTCATTGGGTCCCCAGACATATTTTTGAGGCGGGTACACCCATTCCAGGTGCCAATAGCCCGTGTTTGGGGTTGGAAAAATTTTTATTACAAAATTTTCCCGTACATCCGGGGGCCTAGGGGGGGGGGGGGGTCTCATTTTTTGGTTTATTCAGCCATTCTCTGTCTCTTTGCCGGGTCCCCAAACTCAAGGAGTTCTTGCTGTTCCGGGGTCAGTGAGGGTGCAGGCGCTTCAGGTGCTGCAGGTGCTGCAGGTTCTTCAGGTTATTCAGGTGCTGCAGCGCTGGCAGCCTTCGGTGCGGGTTTCGACGCAGTCTTTGCAGGTCTCTTTGGGGGTGCCCTTTGGCGCGGTGCCTGCTTCAGCTCCCCCGGGTGGAAGCGTCAACGCATCATTAAGGAAGAAGGAAGCACGGTTGCTACGCTTTTTTGCAGCTGCAGGAAACGACACCATACCCAACAACAATCCCCAGACCGTCGAGGGAGAGTGGGCGCCTGGATCCCGTGACACAGATCTCTAGTGCCGTTGTGATCCCCTCGGATAACGTCTCCTGGACGTTGTCAGCGGAGGTTGCCTGTGTGGCGGTGACCTCCGTATACCCCGCGGGATCCCGTGCCAGTAGCGCCTTCTTCAGCTTTTCGTCGACCCCTCGGCCGACGCTCTCTTTGATGTCAAGGGCCACCTTCAGGGTGGCACCTCGCATCTCCCTGAAGGCTGTGAGTGTATCATCATTCACAATCTCGAGGGTGTTCTACGCGGCTCCTGGAACTCACTTCCTTCTCAGGTGTTTCTGGGCATGGGGCAACCTTGCCCAGGTGTTTCTGGAGTCCCTGCCCCACATGTCGTACGTTCTTTCGTACGGTATTATAGCACCCGGGTACATAGTGAGTTCTGGCAATTTTTTTTCTCGGTCAGCGCAGTGCCTCCAGTCCTGTCTCAGTAGCCACACAGAAAGGGGGACCAAAAAAAACTGGGGGGGTACCAAAAAGCGAGACCCCCCCCCCCCCCCCAGATTGCGTAGTTTGTGCGTAGTGAAAAAGGGGTAAATCAGGGGCACCAAAAATCCTGAAAATCCTTATACTTACACCTGGCAAGAATCATGTATGCCCCTCTCTCTCTCTCTCTTTTTTTTTACGCACACTTGTGAGCAGAAAATGTCACTTCACCACAGCCAAACGTGCTCCGCACACCACTAGCCTCCCCCATCACAGGAGTTGAGGCATTTGTGTGTGGAAGCGTCAACGCATCACAAACAATACGAGTAAAGAGCGGCTGTACTGGAGTGACATTTTCCATGTCGCTCCCATTGGTCACTTCGCTGCTTTGTGGTGACAAAGGTGAGGTCTCTCTCACCCCCACCCCTGTGTGTGACGCCTCGGAAGACAAGTACAGAAAGTGGATTGATGGCGGAGCAGAAAGAGTTAGAAAACATATGAGAAGCTTCGCTGCGCTTCGACTCCTTCAGTGTGTCTGTCGCATTTCCTCTGACACACAGGTGTGTCTGGTACAAAAAACATATGCCCAGGCCCCGGCAAGCCGGGGCGTCGGTACCTCACACGTTACGTACCCTGGGCGGGCGCTCAACAGGGCTTTTGGAATGGAACACTCAGTTACAGGTTCTGAGACACTGCACTCAGGGTGAAACGGAAGACACAGGACACACAGAGACTGAAGTGTTGTTCGTTGTTGTGAAGACCCACCACCCGCAGAGGCTGAGTGCAACACCACCCTGTGAGTCCACCTTCCCCAGACACTCTCCTGTGCTGAGGCGGTACAGTGTGGTGGTTAGCCTTTCTTTAACTGAAACAACATCACCTGGCTGTGACACAGCAAGTGAGGAGGGATAGTCGTCCAGTTGGACAGTACGCAGGCAGCTGAGGGAGGTTGTGCACCACACCTTGAGTGACTTATCGAAAGAGCACGACACCAGGTGCTGCTCGTCCTGAGTCAGGGCGATGCCCCTCACCCAATCAGTGTGATCATCCAGGGTGTGTGGGTGTGTGAGGGTGCTGATGTCCCACACACGGATGCTCTTGTCAGCTGACCCGCTGAAGATCCTCGTGCCCGACACAGCAATGCTGCAAACAGCCTCGCTGTGACCCTCCAGCACTGTGGCGCTCGGTGTGCCCTTCAAGTCCCACACACGCACTTTGCTGTTGAAGTCTCCGGACACCAGACGTCCGCAGTGTGTCCACGCTGCACTGAACACCTTGGTGTAGTGGTACAGCATGCACACCTCCTCCCATGTTGAAGTCAGCCACACGCAGATGGTGCCGTCGTTAGAGCACGTTGCCAACCACGTCCCACAGACAGAGAACGCTGTGCAAGGAATCGTCTCGTTGCCGTGTGTTAAGTCCGCCACCACAGCAGCGGTGGTGGTGTCAAACACAGTGATGTGTCCGTTGAAGTAACCCACAGCACACAGCGTCCCACACCTCGACAGTGTGATGCGGTGTATCCTGCCGCTATGGGTCGATGAGTAGACTGCGGGTGCCTTGAGGTTGGACCAGCGTGGAACGAGCTGGACAGCACCCCCGTCCTCCAGACTTGTGTCGGCAACACGCTGTGCGTCGTCCAGCTCCTCCTCACACCCTTCGATGTGTGCTGCGACGTTTTCAGCCTCACGGACCGGATTGATAGAACCAGGGAACATCTCGTTGAGCGCATCCGTCTTCAGCCCGACCACGGTCCCGCCTTCCGGAACACCGACGACGCAGCTGTCCCCCGTCCCGCTGTGACGCACAGTCACATCCATGTTTCGGTTGTCCAGTGTGCCTGTGGCGGGGGTTGTTGGGAGGAGGTGAGGTGCATCGGGTTGCACTGCGTGTGCCCTGCGACTCTGCCACCCTCAGGCAGGGTGTAAGTGTATTGGCAGTGCACAGGCGTGCACCACCACACACACGTGTCGTGAAGTGACAGCAGAACGTGTCAAGAGAACCAGCAACGAGGGGAGATGTGAGAGGACGGTGGCAGGACCGGATGCACATTGATTCGTTCCACGCAGCAGTACGAGGGCTGAGCTTCGTGAGATGGGCGCAGAACATCGAACACATGCAGCACCCACGACCGCCTCTGTGAGGCTGTGGTAGCAATACAGCTGCTGCAGTGCTCTGCATCCTTATCCCAGCAGCGCAGCTACACATTGGTGCAGTACAACTCCAAGCGGCACACAGGGCACATCCATTCACGTTCGGGTGGGAATCGAGCTCCTTTCGCTTTACGGCAGAAGCGCATGCCCAGCAACTGTGCGAGAAAACGATGCGGGCTACCTTTTGTGGAGCGCACACATCACAAGGCTGTGTTGTGGCCCTGTGAAGTGGCAATCAAGAGGTGCTAATCCGAAAGCTTGAACGACTTTCCCTCGTTACTCGGCGACTCCCTTGTCGCCGAGTCGCTCGCAACCCGTATAAGCAACCCCTTGCTAGCAACCTGCAACACAGCCTGGGCTCTGGAATCACTGCCCACAGGGAAGTGCGAGGCCTGCCTTGGCAGGTCACAGTAGAGATGCTGCTTGCGACGGCAAGTCACCCACCGCGCCCCCTGTTGGCAACACTGTTTGCCGTTTGTGGCCTGCATCCATGGCTTGAGGGGGGGGGGGAGGGGGGTCGTAGTGCACGGTGGGATCTTGTAAATTTTACATGTATAACTACAAGTATATACATGTATTATACATGTAATACTTGCATGTCAACTATTATACATGTATAATACATGTATACCGTAAACGGAAATATTGTGGACCGTAATAAAGGTGAACCGTACTATAGGTGGACCGTAAAAAAGATGGAACAAATGGGATTTTTCCGGAACTTGGAACATTTTTACGGTCCACCTATTTTACGGTTGGGATCGTGGACTTGGCGGTTTTTTTTGCTATAACCTGCTCAGGTCACGGTAAAAAAGACTGTTGGCAGCGCACGTATGGACACCCATACACGTACAGGTGCGCACAAACAAAAAGATCCGCTTGTGCAACACATTTTCCCCCCAAAACACACACACTCGCACTCACACGATGGCCGCCCCAAGGACTGCCGAGCGCTTCAGGGTGCGCGACATCGATGTAGACAACCTGATGCCCCTCCAATTGGTGAACGGGTACGAGCCGGTGGCACCTAAGGAAGGGTGCGCGTTCCCCGAATGCACCACCGCCCATGATGGGCCGGTTGCAGGGAACTGTGCGGTGTGTGGCCTCGGGGAGTACACCAGCTGTATGGAACAGCTCCTCCCGGAAGGAACGCTGCGGGCGTTCCAGGTGGCCAGGGAGGACGGGAGGCGTGTGTGCCCCGTCTGCTCTTGGATCCATGAGGGGTCCAAGAGCGAGCCCCGCCCGGAGGCGGGGCTCCTCCCACCAGTGACTGTGCACCCTGATGGTGCCGGCCACAATACTGAGGGATGGGGAAACCTGGAGTTCCTGGATGACATGGACTCGCAGAGGCTGAAGGAAGTGATCCTCCTCATGGTGAGGAAGGTGACCAACCTGGAGGCTGAGCTGCGCCGGGACAGGGCTAGCCGTGATGTGGGTGCCATTGACATCCAGCGGGTTGTCACGTGGACGTCTGCGGTGCAGAGCGAGGCCGGCCGGATGATGCTGCGCTCCAAGTGTGCGGTGTCGTTCAACGAGTCGGGCCTGCAGAATGGCGACCCCAACGCTTTCCATGTGCGGGAAGGCCTTACGGCATTCGACAACCTGGATTTGGGATTCAGGATGTGCCGGGACGGGGCGGCCCCAGACAGCACGGCCATGGAGCTGTTGCATAAAAATGTAGTGACCCTCCAAGCCATCAAACTGGGTTCGCTCGGTTTGGGGGCGAGGAGACACTACGAGGACAAGGCCAAGCGCATGGCTTGGACCAAGTTCTCTGCGGAATGGCAGGTTCGAATTGAAGGAGACGCACGGGCAGTCGCAGCGAGCGACCTGAAGGCAAAGGAGGCAAAGGAGGCGAAGCCTGCACCCCCGCCGCCCCACCATCAACACCGCAGCAACCCCTACCCGCAGAGGCGCCCCATCCAGCTGTTCAACAACAGGGGCCCTCGGCAGGCGGGAAAGTGACAGCCGCCTGTGCCTCCCTCCTTGTCCCTCCCTCCCCTCCCCTCAACCCCACCCCCCACCCCCCCAACTCCATCCCCCCGCCCCGTGCATGACTCCAACCCTGGCAAACCCTCCCCCCCCTCCCCCTGTGTACGAGCAGTGGCGGCCGGTCTTCGACCGTATCAAGTCGCGAAAGAAAGAAGGGATCGAACCGGACGCGATCGAGGATCTGAAGGACCTGACGTTGAAGAGGATACGCAGCGCATACGCCTCCCCTCAGCCTTTCCTCTCGGTGCTGAAGAGGGCGGATGCCTTTCGGAGCACCCTTCAGGCCCACGATCCCACCATTGGCAACGACATGGCGTATCTGATGTGGGTGGAATGGAAGATGCAACAGGGCCACTTCCAGGCCTCGTCAGCAAATCAAGCAATTACGTTCTACAGAATGGCACGGGTGGGTCAGGTGTCGGCGTACACGAAGGGCCTGAGCCCCCTGTTCAAAGAGTTCGACCGGCTGGAGGCCAAGCGGGCAGCGACACCCCCGGTGGCTACCATCCTCAGTGCAGCGAGGTCGGGCCAGACAGTCGATCATCACGCCCTGTTGCTTCAGGTCAGTATCGGTGCACGGTTTGTGGACCTGGTCCGGCTTCGGGCGAAGCATGTGCGGGTGCAGGGGGAGAGGATCGTGATCACCTTGGCGGGCGGCAAGACAGATCGCAAGTCCCTCGGACAAACACTGAGCTTTCCCCGATCGGCGGAGGTGGCGAGCAGTCTCCTCAACAGGGTGGGAAGCACAACCCCCGAGGGCTACGTGTTCCCCGAGTTGGAGTACCGGACATACCTCAGCTTTACGAAGACCCACCTCGGGGTGACGCCCCACCTTGTGCGACACGCCACCCTCTCCCACACGGCAGAGATAGCAGGAGAGCAGGCAGCCCAGGCCCTGGGCCGCCATCGCAACGTGGAGACAACCCGGCAGTACACGGATCGAACCACGTGGGGCTCAACGGTGGTGTCAGCGGGGGCGACGGAGTGGCTGTCACGCTGACCCGGCTGCTCCGGGGGTACGACTATGCGGCGGCCTGGTTTGATTCGACTAGCGGCACGCGCGCTCCAAAAGCCTGTTATGATGGCCAGATCAGCCCTGCGCCCTCGGACCCCATCGATACCTCGACCCTCCTCGCTGATTTCCCCGACCTAGCCCGACACTTCCGATGTATCTCCCCAGACTTTCTGAAGCAGCATGCAACGGAACAGAGTGGTAGGATGCGGGGCCCCACGAACGCACTCCTCACGCCTCTGGTGCCGGACCTTCTGAACGGGCACATCGCCGAACCAGCGCCTCGACAGGATTCTAAAGCCTCACCGAGGCCCCTCTACTCGGGGGCATTCACCGTCGCAAAGAAGCGGGCGGGTTTCCTGCGCTTTATCCTGAGTTGCAAGCAGCTGAACCTGTGTCTGGCGTCTGTGTCCCTGCCTCCGTGCCACCTCCCGTCCTACGCCGAGATCATCGACACCATGATGCGCAACACCCTTTTCTGCGACTTTGACTTTGCCAATTTTTTTTTCCAGCTGGAGCTCCCTGCTGAGTCACGACGGTTCTTCTCCTTCAGGGCGGGAAACAAGGTTTTGCGCATGCGTCGCCTGGCCATGGGCTACACGGGCAGTCCCCAACTAGCACAGGCAACATCGGTAACACTGGCGGGGGCTGCAGCGAGTGGGGTGGACCACATCACATGGGTAGACAACGTGCTGTTCGCCTCCACATCTGCGGCGCTGTTACAACGAGCTGCGGAGTCGTTCCGGGCCCTGTGCGGGCGGTATCGGGTGATCATCGGCGACACTACCCCAATACGCAGTCGGGGGGAATTCCTCGGCATGGAGCTTGACCTGCGGGACAAATGCTGGAGACTGGCCCCTGCGTGGGTCGAGAAGGTGCGTGATGCTGCCCGCGAACTGGATATGGAGGGTCACCTCCCAATGCGGCTGTGGTGGCGGCTGTGCGGCTGCCTGGTCTGGAGGGCACATGTACTCAAACTCCGGCTGGCGCACCTCACAACCATCCTTCGTTGGATGTCTGACACGGCGAGAGCCGGGCGAGCAGAGGCGGGCGAGATGACCGGCGGTTTCTGGGATGCTCCGGCGCTCCTCCCCATCGAATGCAGGCAAGTCATGAGGACCGAGCTGGCAACGCTTGAGCTGAACGAGTGGCAGATGTGGCAACCCCCTCTGACCAGGCAGGTCGCGGTTTTTTCGGATGCCAGCAGCTCCGGGTGGGGCTGTGTGGTCGACAATCATGGTTTCTACGGGCCGTTCCCGCCTGATGTGGCCGGCCTCCCCATATATCACAAGGAGCTGCACGCTGCAGCACGCTTGGCCGGCTTCTGTGTCAGATGGCTGGAGACGCCATGCCACATTGTGCTTTTCATCGACAACACCGCTGTCGTTCAGGGAGTGAACGCGGGCTACTCCTTAGATGGTTGGGCAGGGAAAGTGATCGGGCAGATCGTCTCCACATTGAGCAATGCGGGATGCTCCTTCGCCGCGAGATATGTACATACGTCGTTGAACCCTGCGGATCGGTTCTCCCGGTTCCCCCGGGGGGAGATGGGATGCCGCGTGCCCCTGAGAAGCACGGTGCCTACGGACCCAAGCGAAGTGCAGACGCTGCCACCGACGGGGGGTGCCCCGACTGCCTGCGGGGACCAGAGGAAACGCAAGTCCGGAACGCTCCTTGGTTCCTTCGCGACGAAGTCGCGAAGGAACCAAGGAAATCGTACGACTGAAGCTGCAGGATTAACACCACAGGGCCTCATCACAGAGTGTGCGCTCACCATCGTCCGGGAACTGTTCTCCCACAGTTACTGCAGGGTGTACTACACTAAAGGAGTACGATTTCCCTGAATTTTCCGGGCACTGATTCACGAATTTACATCTGGAGGGAGCCCGGTGGTCTCAGCTTCTGTCTGCGCGCCCTGCCGTACTGTGGCTGCTTTTGTGGGCTCGTGCAGCAGGTTCTACTTTTACTTCTACCGGAATGCTCCTTGCATGGTACTACACTTCTCGAGGTGTGGTGGTGGGTGAGTCTCGAGGTGAGTGGTGGTGATCGTGCCTTTTCCACACGCAGGGAGGACTTGCTTCTCTTGCTGGTGTTGGTTGCGGTGGTGGAGGGAGGGTCCAAAGCTGGGAGGTCGGGAGGCCTACGTGTGGGTGTCTGCGGCGTGGAGGCCGCAGTCCGCGCCCCGCAACCCACCAGCCCGCGGGCGAAAAACGCATTGTCTTTTCCATATTCAGTCCCAATAAATGGTGGACCGTAAAAAAGATGGAACGTTTGGCCTTTTTTTGGGAACTTGGAACATTTTTACGGTCCACCCTTTTTCCGTTTACGGTATGCCTGAAATATACATGTAAAATACATGTATATCAAGTAAAAATACAAGTATAATACTTGCATGTCAACTATTATACTTGTATTTTTACTTGATATACATGTATTTTACATGTATATTTCAGGCATTTACATGTATTTTACATGTATAATACTTGTCATGCAAGTATTATACATGTAAAATACTTGCATGACAAGTAAAATACTTGCATGCAAGTAAAATACATGTATTTTACTTGCATGCAAGTATTTTACTTGTCATGCAAGTATTATACATGTATTTTACTTGTCATGCAAGTATTTTACATGTATAATACTTGCATGACAAGTATTATACATGTAAAATACATGTAAATGCCTAAAATATACATGTAAAATACATGTATATCAAGTAAAAATACAAGTATAATAGTTGACATGCAAGTATTGGTGCCCCTGACGACCCCATATTGCGTAGTTTGTGCGTAGTGAAAAGGGGGGGGGGGTCTCATTTTTTGATTTACTCAGCCATTCTCTGTCTCTATGCCGGGACCCCAAACTCAAGGAGTTCTTGCTGTTCCGGGGTCAGTGAGGGTGCAGGCGCTTCAGGTGCTGCAGGTGCTGCAGGTTCTTCAGGTGCTGCAGCGCTAGCAGCCTTCGGTGCGGGTTTCGACGCAGTCTTTGCAGGTCTCTTTGGGGGTGCCCTTTGGCGCGGTGCCTGCTTCAGCTCGTCGGGTGGAAGCATCAACGCATCATTAAGCGGTGCCTGCTTCAGCTCCTCCGGGTGGAAGCGTCAACGCATCATTAAGGAAGAAGGAAGCACAGTTGCTACGCTTTTTTGCAGCTGCAGGAAACGACACCATACCCAACAACAATCCCCAGACCGTCGAGGGAGAGTGGGCGCCTGGATCCCGTGACACAGATCTCTAGTGCCGTTGTGATCCCCTCGGATAACGTCTCCTGGACGTTGTCAGCGGAGGTTGCCTGTGTGGCGGTGACCTCCGTATACCCCGCGGGATCCAGTGCCAGTAGCGCCTTCTTCAGCTTTTCGTCGACCCCTCGGCCGACGCTCTCCTTGATGTCAAGGGCCACCTTCAGGGTGGCACCTCGCAGCGCCCTGAAGGCTGTGATCGTATCATCATTCACAATCTCGAGGGTGTTCTACGCGGCTCCTGGAACTCACTTCCTTCTCAGGTGTTTCTGGGCATGGGGCAACCTTGCCCAGGTGTTTCTGGAGTCCCGCCCCACATGTCGTGCGTTCTTTCGTACGGTGTATAGTGAGTTCTGGCAATAATTTTTTGCTCGGTCAGCGCAGTGCCTCCAGTCCTGTCTCAGTAGCCACACAGAAAGGGGGACCAAAAAAAACTGGGGGGGGACCAAAAAGCGAGACCCCCCCCCCCCCAGATTGCGTAGTTTGTGCGTAGTGAAAAAGGGGTAAATCAGGGGCACCAAGTATTATACTTGTATTTTTACTTGATATACATGTATTTTACATGTATATTTCAGGCATATACATGTATTATACATGTATAATAGTTGACATGCAAGTATTATACATGTATAATACATGTATATACTTGTAGTTATACATGTAAAATTTACAAGATCCCACCGTGTGCGTGAAGGGAAATATATAAGGAATCACAGAGCTGAGTCATGTTCGTGTCTTGTGCTGTCTTATGTCCGACAGAAGATACACTCTTTCCACACCCCACCCCACCCCAGCACCCACGGGCACACCACCTCCTGCTCCCTCCCTGCAGTCCCATTCAGTAAACTTTTTTAACCCTATAAGACCGAAGGCGATTTTGAGCCATTTTGGCCCATTTTTCTCCTTGGACACCAAGTTGCTTCAATTTTCGTTTTTCTGCCCGACCCTCCATCCACTCTGGGCGGACTACGAGTTCCCTCGCCTCCGCATATTCCCTCAGTTCCGACAGAGTAAAACACCGGTCCATACTCTCAATGAGTTCAAGAATAGCGGGTTTGTTTTTACTCTGGCAGTTGAGGATCCCGCATGCCAGGGCTTGCTGCACCAACACCCCCTTGAACCACGACACATCACAGTGGAATACAATGCAAATACTGTCAATCAAGGCAGTCCGCTTGCGCTTGCGTTCAGATGCGTTATTGTCTGCGATCCTCGCGACTTCGAGTTCCGCAAGTCGCAGCTTGCCAATACGGAGCTTCCTCTCCTGCACCGCCTCCAGCTTTCCCTCCAGAGAAGAGATCTGGGCCTCTGTGACACCTGGAGAGGTGCCATCAACCCAATGCTGCATGCAACAGAGCTTGGCGCGGAGGACACCATCCGGATAGCGACCCCCCCCATTCATCATCAACACCCTCCGCATCCTGCCGCAGACCCCTTCCAGGACCGCAGGTCCCAGTGCGCCTGTTCTCTCTGCAGCCATCCCTTCCGTGGACTGGGAGTATCTCTTGTACTCGGAGTAGCAACCGGAAGCAAAACGGTGGATGGCTGTGCGGAGAAACTTCTCAGCGTCGGCCTTGTCCACCTTGGGGCAGAGGGTCGAACCCTTCGAGATGCCCTGGACACCATAGTATTTGGCGACACCAGATTCAGCGAGAAGAGTGGGGACAACCTCGTTCAACTGTTCCTCTGACACCTGTGCGGCGAGGAGGATAGTCAAAATTTACAGTGCAAGCAATTGTACATGCATTTTCCATAGTCATCGCCAGTTCCTCGGTAACACTGCCCTTCAGTGTGCACGTTGCAGACTCGAACGAGAGGCACAGGGACTGGCCGAAGCAGTCTTCCTGGTGATATCTCCAGCTCTGGAGCCAGTGGAGGTACCCGTCCTCTGCATTCGCCTCCGCTTGCCACAAGCGCCAGGCGAGGAAGCGGAACAACTCCGAGGAGAACCCGAACTGGCAAGTGTCACTTGCCTGGGCCTCGCTCTTCGAGAACCGTGACACAAACAGAATGCAGGGGTACACGAGGTGCGCGAAGCAGATTCCCATCCTCCGCACAGTCTCGCGGTCCCTCCGACGAGCTGCGAGAGGGACCAACAGGCGGCCGCAGTGGTGCAGAAGCGGCCGTTCGAAGCTTTTTGCCACAGTAGCCCAGACACCTTGATTACATGCGGACATTCTCTCGCGAGGAATGCGGCGAAGGCAGGGTCATGTGCCGCATAGTTGGCGGCTGCACACACGGACTTCATCTTCACTGCACTGGAATCCATCAGGTCGCAGGTGCAGGTGGCAGTGCAGGTCGCAAGCCGACACACTGTGCTGTTGGCCACATGTGGCAGAGGCGAGAGAGCCGTGTACTACGGCATGCTCGAACAACAGAATTGGCGGTACAGCATAGGCCGGCGGGACAGTAGGGATGGCAGGACAGTATAGGATGGCGGTGCAGGTGCAGGGTGTGTGAGGTCGCCACCCGGCAGGCAGCTCGCCGCCCCACCCCAGCCACCCACCCACTCACCCACCCAGCGGGACCCCCCTCACGAATTTTCCATAACCCCGTTCTTTTGAACGTTTGGGATCTGTGCGGATCGTGGTGGGGTCATTTTGGCCATGGGGTGCCTCTGACCACAAATCCAGACTGAAACCGGCAGAAAATAAGTTTTGACACCCCCCCTAAAAAAAAAGCCAAATTTGGGTACTTCTTAGGTACTTTTTGGGTCACCGAAAAAGTGGGTTTTAGCCATACTCCACCTGATTTTGCCCTGAGTTTGGCGGAGTTGGGCGGTGGTGTGGCGGCGTTCGGCGGAACCCGTTTTGGGCCAAATCAGGTGGCATACCATGAATTTGAGGGTGAAAAAATGGCAGATTTTCGAAAGCAAAAATTTTCGCGTGCCGGGGCTCCCCAAAAAGTCAGCCGAGGATGGCGTTATTGGAAAGAACGAGTCAAATTGCATCGACGAAAAAAAAAGTTCGATCAAAAAGACTGAGTATGAAGCCTCTGAATGGGCACTCCGGTTTTTTGCCTATGTTCAGTACCTATTTCCCTTTGAAACCGTGGGAAAACACCCCAATTAGGCTTTTCATCAATCACACGCAGGAAGTCTCTCAGACGGCTGCAAGAGCAACTGTTGCGCTTCGCAGCAGTGCTGAACCAGCGAGAGGCGTTCGTGTAAAGCTGTGACCCTCCAGCACTGTGGAGCTCGCTCTACTACCACGTGATGTCGCCGCTGATAGGCAGTGTCCGTCGACCCTCCCGCGACCAGATGTCGCATAGAGGACGCACCCTTCGGCCCGTAGTGTGACAGACCTATGTGCTGCAACTGCGCACGGAAGAGCGGAAGTACCTCGAATACGTTATCCCCGGGTAGATCCAGTTTAGCTTGGCTCGATCTGGGCAGAACTGGGCACGGCCCAAAGCCGGTCGAAGATATCACCCATACATTTGACAGGCAAGGAATTGACGATCAGGCACTCCATTGCCTTCAGTTGACACGTGCACCACATCGGGGTGTATCTGGGCGGGTCTTGCTTCCTTAGAAAGGTTCTCGAGTCCCCTTTACCGGATGGCCAGGGTCGGGCACAAAGACCCCCGGCAAACCTTGTTGGGGTGTGCACAGAAAGCCAAGGGCCCAGAATGCTGTTTTCACCTGAAAACCCGACCTGGGCCCAGATTCTCCGAGGTGACGGCGGGCAACCGACAGACAGATATCTCATCGATTTTTGTTGTCTTGAAAAGAACTGTCCAAACCATTTTCATGGTGCCCAGGGTTTGCCAAAAAGACAAAAATGGGTCCCGACAAACTGTGAACCCAAAGTGCACAAGCAATATATTGCGCCTTCGGTCTTAAAGGGTTAAGCACCTTCGGTGCGACTAGGGAGTCAAGAGAGGACTAGAGAAGACGACTTCCCTGTGCGTGCTTGTTATTCTACCACTTGCGACAACAATTTTTCTTGCAAGGTTGGAAGAGGGGCGAACGGAACAAACACCACCCTTCATCAGACCAACGAGTGGTGTTTTGCTCCCTGCCTTCGCCCCTTCGTACGTCAGCTAGCCACACACCCCACACGCACAATGGCGGCAATCGTATCTGGCAAGCGTTTCTACTTCCAGATGTCGAGGTGCCTTGCCGCAAAGTTCGGCATGGCGCCAAAGTGCTTGAAGACGGCGGTGACCCAGCTCCTTCGCGCGAACACAGTGTCCGTGCAGAGGGAGATGGTCATCGCCACATGGAAGTCTGTGGCGGCTGACGAGGAGGAAGAGGAGCGGGTGCGCTACGTTCTGGCCGAGGTGACAAGCACCGCCGTGGAGGTGTGGACTCAGTCCACGACCCGTAGGCTGATGCCAGCTGTGCGGTAGGCTGTGCCTAGCCGCACTGCAAGGCGATGGAGGAGGGTGACTTCGTCGCGGCAGTGGAGGCCCCCGACCGGCTCCCCAAGTCGGCGGCATCGGAGCTGGGGGGGGCAGCCCCACCGAGGAGGCTGTGGTGGCGGCCGAGAAGGCCCCGGAGGAGACGCCGCAGCGGAAGGTGTGGGGGAAGGCGAAGAAGGCGAAGGTCCCAGAGGCACCGAAGGAGGACGACAAGCTCGACAGCACGGATGAGAAAGAGGAGGACGACCTGCCCGCACCGGGCCCGGTGTTGACCGTAACCTCACAGCCGAGCAGGTGGAGCTGGACCCGGCGAGGTGGCTGAAAAACTCTCCACCCTCCAGCTGATGCGCCTCCAGGTGCTGCTGGAGAGGTACGTCCCGCAACAGCAGGGGGAGGTGCGCACCATCCTCGATGCCCTGCTGAAGCACATGATGTCTGTGCTGCACGGCGCTGCCCCCTCGGCGCTGCTGGGGGATATCTTCAAAACCTTCCTCTACCACCACCATTAGGCGGAGCGGGGTGTGAGGGCCGCTACCGCCTTCATCGAGCACCTGAATGTGGATGAGCGGGTGCCGAAGGCGCTGAAGGAGGCGACGCACATTGCCCTGCGGTGCGGCACGAAGCGCACGACGCAGGAGCAGGGGGGAGGGCCGACGAAGCGGGGACGGCGGGGGGGGGAGTCCAGCAGGATGCGCTACCGGGACCAGCAGCCTGTCCCCCACAGGTTTTTCGGAAGAACAACCGGTACTACCCCCGGAAGTGACCGCCCCGACGGATCCCCGTGCAGCCTCGCGCGCACCATCGGGACATCGTGCAGCGTACCGCGCACAGGAAAACCCCATCCGTGCAGCCTCGAGCGCTTAGAACAATCGTGCAGCTCTAAGCGCACAGGAATACCTAGAGAACCGCAGCTTCAAGCACACAGAAAAAACGTCACTTTCCACAGGCCGCCAGGCGCGTCAGCGTCGGCGACCGCCCGCCCCCAGTCTGAGCGGCATCAGCCGTAACTCGGTGGAGGCGGGCACAAAACAAAAGGGAGAGTCGTCACTGTGCATATCAGCACGGTCCCGCCCTCTGTGCCAGACCAACACACCACCAAAGGAAAAGAGGAAGGGGCGACGAAAGGCAATGCCTCCGTGCGGCCAGGAGAACACGAAACAGCGACTCCCCTCATCGGGGGATGCTACGAGCACGGCCAAAAATCGTTCAAAAACGCACAGCCTCGAGCGCGCAGAAATCGAACAGCTGTGCAGCCCACTGGGGCGCACCGACAGAATGCCGTGCAGCTTCAAGCGCACAAACAAAACGACCCGCGGCATATCGCGAGCAGGAACCGAGCAACATGGTGGCCCCAAGGGGGCGGGCGAGACAACAAGGGACTGCGGGCCTACGGGGCGCCCGACGTGCTGCAGTGCGCGCACAGAACTCCCAACCAGCGGGTCCTGCGCAGGTGGGTTCCGGGCAGGTGACCCCGCCACGCCCGGGAGCAGGAGCCAGGTACCGGGATCTGCAGCCGGGCCCCCGCCGGAGCTCCAGCAGGGGGAAGCAGCGGGGGACGTGTCGTGGAGGCAACGGAGAGAACTGGACCATGCCATGTTCTCAATCCGTGACACCAAGGAGCTGGGCAGGGCGGTGAGAGAGCGCACCTCATGGTACACCATGTGCAAGTTTGCAGTGGGTCCACAGACAGCGCCAGGCAGCGACAGGGTCTGGGCGGTGTTCCAGAAGTTTTGCGACGAGCACGGGGTTTCGCCGACCGAGGCTGCGCTCCTGCAGTACGCCCACAGCGCCCTGGAGACGGGTCCGAAGACGGTGGCCGCATACGTCCGGAAGATACTGCACCGCTGCAAGCAGACGGGCATCAGGGGCGTGCGGACACGCAGGGTGCAGGACACGGTACGAGCCTTGACCCGGATGTCGTCGACGGTGCGCTCCATGCAAGCGCCCCCGCTAAGCACGCAGCAGGTGGCATGGCAGCGGCAACACAGGCGCTGGAGGAGGGGGGGAGATCTGCAAGCAGCGGCTTTTGTGGCAATGACGTGGCTAACCCTTCCAGGGTCCCGGATCTGCGCTTCATGACGTCGAAAGACTGGGCACAGCGGGGGGTCGCCAGCAACCGTGGGTGCAAAGCTGTATGCGAAGGAGAAGGGCGCGAAAGAGGCACGCCCTGGGATGTATCTCCCACCAAGGCACCTGACAAGGGTGGCCGTGCGATTCTGGCGGCAGCGGCAGGGGACGGGGTACGCCTTCGGGGGAGAGTCGGGCGAGTATGTGGACCTGAAGAGGAGGATCCACAGCGCTCTCCCCGAGGGGTCGTGGCTGCATTCCCTGAAGAGGGGCGCAGCCCACGAGATCGAGGAGACGGGGGTGTGCGACGATGACGTCTCCCGTTTCCTGTGTCACTCCAAAAACAACTGGAATGTGACGCAGAAGTACCTCAACCCGACGAACGCCTACCGACGGGAGAGGGAGAAGACCCTCCTGGGTACCCTGCAATGAGGGGGGAGGTGACGCGAGCGGCGGCGGAGCAGGCGGAGGCCCTTGTGGAGCGAGGATGTGCCCGGGGGTACGACGAGCTGGAGGATGACTGCCTGAGCGAGCCAGGCGAAATGCACGACTACACCAGCACGCGGAGGGCCCCTGTGTCATGGCAGGCCGGGCGGTGGGACGCAAGCAGCGGCTCGACGACTTCCCCACGGGCGTGCTCGGCCTGGAGGCCGCGTCGTATGGCTGAGGAAAAACTGGGAAAATCGGCGCACTTTCTGATGTGGTGTACATCGGGTCGGGTGTTTGCAGAATCTCTGTCTGAGAGTGTCCCAGTACCGAAGAGCGACCTGTGCCCGAGTTTTGTGACGGCGTTGCTGAAGGCGGGGGTGATGGAGACGGCGGCGCGGCGGGACGACAAGAAGGGGGCGGTAGTTGTCTTCGACGTGCCGAAAACCGACCCGTGCATTCGGCGGATCATTGTTGACGGTCGTCCCGTCAACTCACGCCTCCCAGCGCCATCGAAGTTTCGCCTCACGACACCGCAGGAACTCGCCGGAGCGCTCGCAGCAACTGGGGCCGTGGCGGCGCAGGCCATCAACTTGAAGGGGTACTTCCATTTCCCGCTGGGACGAGGTGTCTAATTTCTTCTGTCTGCGAAGCGGGCAGACGTGGTACAGATGACGCCGACTCCCAATGGGTTTCTCTTATGCCCCTTTCATCGCACAATCCACTTCGGAGGTGCTCCTGGGGGGTCTCCTCGACCGCGGAGCGACGGTGTACCTCGACGACATCCTGGTGTGGGGTGCGTGTGAGGCGGAGGTGCGGGCCCGGGCTGCATACATCCGGGACAGGATGGCGTGTGCAAATGGGGAGGTGAACGAGCGGAAGAGCATGCAGGCCCCAGCGGGGCTGGTACGCTACATCGGGCTGGAGTGGGATGTGCCGAACGCGAGCTACCGCATCCCACAGGACTGGCGAGCTGAGGCCCCAGACGCGGGTCGAAGCAGTGTGTGTCTGGGCACACAGGCGCTCCCCCTGCACCGGTGGTGGGGTATGCTCGGCCTCCTGTTCCAGACGTGCACGGGCCGCGGTTGTGCTACCTCTGCGGGTCGCTGCAGTTCATGCGGGCGTGGGCGAGAAGGGTGACCAGCGTGCGGGGACGCTACGTGGGACACGGAGTGCAGCTATCCCGAGGGGGCGCGACAGGAGGCACAGTGGATGATACTGCGTTTCCTCGGTTCGGAGGAGTGGCCGCCCCCGCCGGTGCCGCCCTCGCGGGGTTTCTCGGCCGCGATCTATCGGTCGGATGCCTCGACGACGGGATGGGGCTATGTGTCCACGGAGGCAGGTAACGGCGTCTCACGCGCGAGGTGGGGCCAATGGGCGGCGCCGCAGGAGTCAGCGGAGATGTTCCACCTGGAGCTGTGGGCAGCTCGACGGGCGGTCACGGATGCCATCCACAGTGGCCACAGGACGTTAATCTTGTTCGTCGACAACGACGCGGTCCGGCTGGTGCTGGGAAAAGGACACGCCAGGACGCGCTGGGGGAACAGCATGCTGCGCGAGGTGACTGATGCGCTCGACCAGAGCAGCACGCAGCTGGAGGTTCGCTGGATCAGCACAGAGGTGATGACGGCCGACGGGTGGTCCCGCAAGCAGTCGGCAGGAGCCACGGAGGTGCCGCTCTGCTCGATCGAATCGGGGTGTGCGCGGAGGGCGCTAGCATCGTGGAAATCGCTTGAAGGCGGTGTGTGTGTTTCTTTCAGGGAAGTCGCGAGGGGTGTTTTGCTCCCTGCCTTCGCCCCTCCGTGCGTCAGCTTTTGCACTGAACGGTGCCTCATGCACCGGAAAAGCGGTGGCTGAGCTGCCTCCCATCTCCGTGAGACGCGTTGTTTGACATGGCGCACCGACCCAACAAGCTCAAGCAGAACATCGGGGTGCAGGTCTCAGCTGGAGCTGTTCGCTCTGTGTCACTGTACATCCAGTGTTGTCAGGCGGGTCGCTCCTCGCCGTGCTGTGCTTCTGAGCGGAAAGTCTAAGAGCACGTATCGCAGTGAGGACATGCGGTGTTGGGTGGGCAGGCTGCTCTCGAGTCTTTCGACCCAACACCTTCGACGGCACCGCACCCCACCGGGTGCGCAGAGGTGGGGCGGGTCTCCCAGTCACCTGCGAGGGCGGTCCGGGGAGGGCTCTGGGTGCCCCACCCCTCTGCAACCCGCCAGCACTGCAGGGTGATGCGGCAGCAGCCCCAGGGGTGCGGCGCGCGTGACCCGCGTGGTGGCGGCACGGAGCAGGACGAGACGTGCATCGGGCACATCCGCCCTCGGCCTGTACACACAAGCCATCTCGTATTCTCGCACTGTTGTGGGGGTTTCGCACCACCCTCTCCTCTCACCCTGTGTCGCGATCGGGGCTGCAGCAAAGGGCGAGAAAGGCAAGCTCGCACCCGATAGGCAAGGAACTGCACATTCGATGCGAGCTTCACAATCAGCAAGGGGTGGGAGAGCAGCTCTGTGTCCTGCCGCACTGCACCCCGTGCAGAGGACAGGGTCATCAGCCAGCCAGCACCCCCTCTGCTGGCAGAGGACAACTGAAGCTGGTGGTGAAGGGGCGTGGTGCCGTGGTGCGCAGGCAGGGAGGCCACGAAGATGAGGCAGTCGCGAGATGTTGCGTCATCACATCGTCCTGCCGACTGATCGCGAGGCAAATCCCACGCGAAGAAGGGCCGGTGACAAGGAACAGTGCTGGCCCGAGGCGTAAAGAAAGGGACGCATCTGGGAGGGACATCAACCTGCAGTAAGACATGATCCGGCAACCCCAACTATGCTGAAGAAGGTCCCTGCGCTCACAGCGCCACAGGCGAGGGCAGGGGGCTCTGTTCGTCCATCAAATCCGACACCCAGGTGCCGCGACCCAGACCAAGACAGCTGCCGCATCGACTGCTGGATCTGCAACAGCGGAGGTCCACGGTTTCTCCAGTCTTGCTCTGAGAGGGCCCTCAGAAGCAGACTGCAGGGGCGAGTACCGGGGCAGGCTGAAGAAGGATACGCGCAGGCATTAGGAGCGGCGGACGAAAAGGACCTGGTTGGTTTGTGCAAAACCCGGATCTCAACCTGCAGGGGACCGGACCCCACAGCTTGCTGCCACAGCTCCCTTTTAGGGACCAACATGCCTCATCTCTGATCCTCACACAGGAGTGGGTGATTTGCGCGCTCTACCAAACAAGCTTTACTGAACATTGGGCTAGCGTGGCACCACGCCTGTGCAATGAAGGGGGAACCGGGCCCGCATATCATATAGAGCAACCAGGCGTCGCTGGTGCCCAATCGACTTGCGGGTGGTTGTTTGCATTTGCACAGGACAGGCTCAGCAAGCATGGGCAATCACAGCTGGTGGGTCGCCAAAGGCCAGACTCACAGTGTGCTCCCTCCACTAGCCCTCCGCAAAGCGGGACGTGCAAGGCACGCAAGGCACAGGGGCGGGGGGTGGCTCGGATGCAACGAGGCGAGCACCTGTGTGGGAGGTGGAGGCACGGAAGCGGCAGCCTTGCGGGCAGCAGTCGCGGCCCACTTTGCGGCAGGGCAGGACGACCCGCCGAAGGGGCACCACCGCTGGCAGGGCCGGGTGCATGGAGTGGCGCAGCTGCAGGCTGCTCCCCCACGCCACACCGGGCAGGTGGGTGTGGCGGTGCGACAGGAGGCGGCAATCTCAGGTGGATCCTCCAGGCTGCGTGCATCCTGGGATGTGGGGCAGCCATGCAGTGCGGGGACAGCCGCATTCTGCAACGGCTGGACTGAGATTTCGTGTGGGACAGAGGACTGGAGGCGGACAGCCACCTCGTACAACGAGGTTGGCCGAAGGATGGCGGGTGGACAGCGAGGCTCCACCTGAAATCACCTTGAGAGCACCCGAGAGCAGCACCCCCGCAGGCACCCTGGCAGGTGCAGCACCTCATCGCTAGCCTGATGCGACATTCGGGCAGGCTCCAGTCGGAGCTGCTGGCAGCGTGTGGGTGTGGGGCGTGACTAGGGACCGGCTGACGGGGGGCGATGCCTGCAGGCATTACAAGCGGTGTTGCGCTGCGTCTGGGCCCAGCGACACGAGGCGGTGGCGGACGTGCCCCTGCTGGTGGTGGGGCGGGCCTGTTGCACTGTTGCAGGGGCAGGAGACGCCAGGGGGGCGCCACACTGCTGACGCCTCGTGCGGTGGAGGTGCCGCCAGACGGTGGTGGTGTCGGGGGCGAGGCGGCAGCGAGGAGGGGCAGGCCGCTAGGCGACCCGGACCCACCGACAGGCGAGCGGGTTGTCGACGTGAAGCTGTGGGTGCAGTGACGCAGTAGGGGTCCTGCCTGGCCAGATGGGTTTGCTTCAACAACGAGACATGTCCAACAACACCATCGGCAGCAACGAGAACGGCATCTCCAGAATTGACAGCACCGGCAGCGGGGTCTTGGAGTGAGTGGGGACTCGCGCCCAGAGGGCTGCCTTCACCTCCTTTGAGGAGTTCCTACACTGCCGACAACTACACAGGCCGCAAAGGAAATGCGGTCGATGATGCAGCGGGAAAACAATCAGGTGGGGCGGATGGTGTGTACCATCCATACCGTGCAACACACAGACGAAGCCTGCTGATGTGCTTCCAATGCCGCTGTGCCGCCCCACGCACGGCTGCAAGGGCAAGCCATGCGGCTGAGCAAGGTGGTGGGTGGCACGACAGCGGCGATTCTCAACAAGGCATGAGACTTGCAATCAATACTCCGCAGGCAGGGGCAGGTGCTCAGTATCGCGCTGCCTGGAACGACGGACGTGGTGGAGGCGCGTTTGAGACCTCAGCAGCCTAGTTGAGCTACGCGACGTGGGATGGGAACGCGTCTCGAGGTACATCTCAGATGGCGTGCCACGCGTGAAGGAAAAGCTGAAGAGGAGGACGGCGGGAGGGGCGGCGGGTGTGAAGAGGGCCGCACCCGCCATCGAAGGACGGGGATGGGCCGAAGGTGAAGCAGGGAAGGCTTGCACATCGTTCCCAACGCATAGGAGACAGAGGCAATCGACCCTGGGCTACCCCTTTGCGGGCGGGGTGCCTTTATAATAACAATACCAAGCACCCCCTTCATTGGGGTGTCCTGCCCAGGGGCCAGCACTCAAGACATCTCCCGCAATACCCTCAACAGGACTCGGAAGGATGCGCCGTCAGTTAAAGCGGCGGAGCCTATCAAGTTTCGTTCGGACGCATGGACGCACTTGAAGGTGAATCAGTGCCTGCTGCAACGGCTTGAAGCCAACTGTCGTCGGGGATGCAACACTGAATCTGGCTGCAAGGCATGGAAGGCTCAGGAGTTCATCCAGGAGCAGGTGATGAACGACACCCTGCACCCCGACTGGAGTCTCATCGAGAGCCGAGAGGTACCTGCGCCACCTTCCTCTGGCGGGCGAAGTGATACAGCCATTCGGTGGGACACGCGCCCCGCCACCCAGTTCATCGGTAGGAACGAGGCAAAGAGCAGGCAGTCTGAGACACACCCTTGCTGTGGGGAAGGGGACAGGGAGGGTGGTGGCTGGTGGCGGGTGCGCAGCATCGAGCCCGGGATGGCCGAACAACACCCCAGCAGGACACACCCGGCTGACCTGGGGTACATGTGCAGCACCCAGCAGCAGGGGGTCGCAGGTCAGGTGAGGCAGGATCGAGTTGGGATGAAGGCGAGCAAGCTGTCTGGCGTATCTCGGCAAGCACACCAGCAAGCCTTGCGCACTATGCTGGGCCCCGAGGCGGGGAGGGTCGTGTGGTGGACGTCGTGACGATGCGGGTGGCCAGGAAGGCAACGAGAACCCAGAGGCGGACGATGCCTGCGAACACAATAGGGCACCTTGGGGGGATTGATTGTGCGAACCGCACGCCGACAAAACCCTTTATACTTCTTCCGACACCATATTCCCTTATTACAACCCCGATACTCCATCCCCATTGTATTATCGCCATTCGAATTACCAAACCTGGCAAAATACCGAATATAGTTGTAGGTAAGGTGGGCACAGTCAGATAGACATGCCCAGGGGTAGCAAAGTGATGTGGCCCTGACCAGGTTCCCTGTGCACAGTGAGCCCTGGCATGAGGAGGACGTGCCGTCGCATGTGGTGTGCAGGAGTGCAGCCTCCACCGCGGGCTGGAGGCTGTGCCTGCTGGCGAGCCCCGTGCCTGCACAGCGTCGCGTTGGAGGCGACCCTGTCTGGCAAGCTTGGCGGCGGTGAAGCCAGCCCTGTCCCAGATCCCGAACCCCAAGCATGTGCTGTGGCGTAGTACAGCACAGCGACCCAGTCCCCTGGCGGCACAGCGTCACCTTGTGCGACCCTGGCAAGCCTGTCCCCACAGCACCTGCAGCGTCACATGCATGCGACCCTGGGTGCTGCTGTCGTCACGGCGTCGTCACGGCACCCACCCATACCCACCATCACCAACAGCAGCGTCGCTTGCAGGCGACCCTGTGTGGCGGCACCGTCTGCCAGCCACCACCATCACCACCCACCTGGCGGCACAGCGTCACGCAGAGGCGACCCTGAGCTTGGCCTGCACCCACACCACCCCAACCCTGCCACCCACCCACCCACCAACCCCACCGCCAGTCGCTCAGCTGCTCGACCCCCGTCACCGTGCGGCGACTGGGGGAGACACGCGACAGTAGCTGGACTGGGAGCGTCGTCGCGAGACGACCCTCCGCTGCACAGCCCGGAACCGACCCGACCCAACCCCATGCTTGCCATGCGAAGCGACACAATACCGAACACACCGCACCCTGACCCCAGCAGTGTGCAACCCCTGGCCACCCTGGGGCACCCCGGTGCCTCCCAAGACCCTGCATCCTGCAAACCCACAAACCCGACCAGCGCCCTGGCATGTGACATTGCGGCAGTACTGCTGCTCACACAGATGGGCAGGATGCACCCAGGCATCCCTGTGCTCTTCAGTGATGCCGCACCGAAATCACAGAAAACGCAGGACCTCGTGCCGCGTGTCACGGGTCATACCCGAACCTTCAGGGGCTGACGCAATATTTTCCCCACTTTCCCACGAAACAGGGGCTCTCTCCCCCTCTCTCTCTCTCTGTCTCCCCGATCCCCGCTACCCCCATTTTCCCAAAGGCTACGCACGCCCCTGCCAAACCTTGGAGCTTTCATAAAGGGGGTCTTCGCTACGGGGTGACCGCCAGTGCATTTTGGTGCATTTCCTAAGGAAACTAGGTGAAGACTGACAAGGAATAACGAAGCATAACGACCAGCGAAAGACCCTCAAAATCCCTATTGCCAACAGACCTCGCTGAAGACCACCAAGGACCTGTTACCCCATCGAGCACCCCCCTTGGTGCTGTGCCCAACACCAACACCCGTGAGTGCCCGACGAGCTGGGGGGCAGGAGGAGGAGGTGGAAGAAGGCGAGGAGCGGAGGAGGCAGAGGACGAGGACGAGGGGGGTGAGGAGGGGGGGCTGAGGGGGTGCGGCTATAGGCGGTGTACGGAAGGAGGAGGAGAAGGAAGAAGAAGGATGATATCCCTTCACTCGTTATGCACGGTTGCGTCCGGGGCGAGATGTGACGGAATTGAGTTTCCATTATGCGGGCCGTGCGTGACCCGGCAAAGGACGTGTGGGGGACAGATGACGCCTCAGGTGCAGCTTATACTGCACCACACCAGGAATGCTGTGCAACAGTCGGGCAGAGATCAAGGCCCACCTGCCGTACAGCTTGTCGTGCCACCCCCATTGGCCTTCTGGAAGAAAGCTGCGGGCACCTCTGCACCCTGCAATGCCGGAAGAGCCTGTGGCCATGCCTGGCTGACCACGCTCCGGAAGACCCTCCAACCTGGCTCTACAGGGCTGCAACCCGACGGCAGCAGGCGTGAGACCCTCACCGTATGGAGAGGGGCACCAACCACCTACCCAGGGCAGTGGTCGCCACGGTGCTGGGCGGTGCAGCCTATGGGGTGGCGGGGCGGCCATGCCGGTGGGCATCCCCTTGGAGCAGCTGCGTGGGGTGCCGCTGCGGTGTGCACCCCTGTTGCCCTTGGCAGCAGGCATGGCAGGGGCACCGCAACAGCAAGGCTGGGCAACCAACCATGGGGGACGGAGGGGACCTAGGGAGGACTTGTTCGATAACAGGGCAAGGGCGACCTGGCATGCCAGGTGCTGTCCTCGGTGAGCGACGGGCGGATCCTGGAGTTGCCGCATTTCTGGGGGGGCCGGCAGGTGAAATGGTTGCGGCTGCAGGGCTTCGGCCGCAGCCGCCTTGGTGGCGGCAGGAAGGGGGGGGCATGCTGGGTGGTGGGCAGGAGTTCAACTGCATCAACACCCACACGGAGAATCGGAAGAAGCAGGCTGCTGCACAGTGGATGCTCATGCCAGCCCGATGATGCTGACCGGCTGCAATGCCGACAAGGCGGGAACAGTGGAGTAGCGGGTGAAGCAGCGCCTATGCATGCTCCCGGGAGCGCGAGAGTGCCTGCCTGGCTGTCCAGGAGCTGTGGATATTCACCACCCACACCCCTGCGTCACTCTGCGGCCTTCAGTGAGGAAAATAAGCAGGCAGGTGAGCAGCGGTGAAGTCGAGGGGTGGGGGGTACAGTTGCCAGGGTTGCTGACGGAGGAGCCGACCAGGAAGACGGGGCGGCGGGGAGACGAGGACTGATGGTACCCTGCGAAGACGAAGACAGCCCACGAGAGGGGGTGTGGTGGCGAAGGAGACAGGCAGGCAGCACGTGAGCCAGCTGTGGTGGTGCAACGGCATAGGGGCACACCGGCTGGCGGCTCCTTCGTGCCGGGGCCCGACAGGGCGCTGGGCGGGGTGTTTTGAACCCACCTGCCTGTGGACCCTTGGCCCTTGAATATCAGTCATGTCGCGGACTCCACAACAACCGTACTCCGGGAGGGACACGCAATCTCGGGAGGCGTGTCTCGAAACAGGCAAGAGGTTGCACTGCACTGCCTGCCGAGAGCAGATGCAGCCAAGAGGGGCAATATGACGGACGATTCCCGACGCGCCTTGAGCCAGAAGTTGGTGCAGCGTCGCGTTGGAGGCGACCCTGTCTGGCAAGCTTGGCGGCGGTGAAGCCAGCCCTGTCCCAGATCCCGAACCCCAAGCATGTGATGTGGCGTGCCGCAGCACAGCACAGCGACCCAGTCCCCTGGCAGCACAGCGTCACCTTGTGCGACCCTGGCAAGCCTGTCCCCACAGCACCTGCAGCGTCACATGAATGCGACCCTGGGTGCTGCTGTCGTCACGGCGTCGTCACGGCACCCACCCCTACCCACCATCACCAGCAGCAGCGTCGCTTGCAGGCGACCCTGTGTGGCGGCACCGTCTGCCAGCCACCACCATCACCACCCACCTGGCGGCACAGCGTCACGCAGAGGCGACCCTGAGCTTGGCCTGCACCCACACCACCCCAACCCTGCCACCCACCCACCCACCAACCCCACCGCCAGTCGCTCAGCTGCTCGACCCCCGTCACCGTGCGGCGACTGGGGGAGACACGCGACAGTGGCCGGACTGGGAGCGTCGTCGCGAGACGACCCTCCGCTGCACAACCCGGAACCGACCCGACCCAACCCCTCGCTTGCCATGCGAAGCGACACAATCCGCAAACACCGCACCCTGACCCCAGCAGTGTGCAACCCCTGGCCACCCTGGGGCACCCCGGTGCCTCCCCAGACCCTGCATCCCAGACACCATTCAGCGGTGCCAAATAATATTGAGAAAATACCCTCTTGCTGATGCACAGCCACATCCCAACAGCCCCCAACCCCAACAATACGAGCCACAACCTCCGTCAACACACACAGGACACAGGACAGGACGTACCCGGGCAGACGAGACTTCTTCGAGAGGCCGATGCCTCCGTACCTGCGTACCCCGTTCTGCCTCCACCCACACCACACCACCCCACACCGCCGCAGTGACAACATCACTCCCCGACCCGCCCAACCGCACCCTAGCGACTCGCCCTGCTGGTCGGGGTGATTGGCTGGACAGCGCCACTTGGCAACAAACTGCTGCAGCCCAGGACACGCCCCGACCCAACAACCAGCAACCCTAAGTGCCAGGTGGCGACAGGCAGGAAAGCCTCGGGTGGAATGCAGACAGCTGGCCCAACGCCTTGGGGAGACGAGGCCCTGCTGGGCAGGGCTGCACGACCCCTGGACAGGGTGCGGCACACCGATGCACCGCCACACTGTGGCGTGGCCCTGGCGGGAGGGAGGGCTCGGAGGTGGGCCCGTCGCACTGCTGCCGGAGAATGGGGCAGTGCCTTGCAGCGAGCGAGGGGGGCGCGGCACTTGCCGTGCCGTGCGGGAGGCTGCGGGAGAGAAGGGGGGCTGGTTTGCTGCGGCAGGCAACCAGGGGGACGTACGCTGTGGGGTGCTGCAGGGGTAGGGCGGGTGTGCTGCCCGTGTGTTGTAGCGGGGCAGTTTGCTCTCGCCAGGTGGCAGTGTCACACCCGACATGTATTCTGATGTCTTGCAGCCTCAGGAATGGCGGGAGTGCAGAACAAGACATAGCGTGAGGCGGCTGGGGGGAGCTGGTGGTGGGGCTGCAGACAGGGAAGGTCACGGGAGGCGTCGAGGGCACAGAAGGTGCAAAGCGAGCGAGTGGGAACCCAAGGCGCTCGGCGGCCTCGCAAGCAGAGACGCGAAAGGGGTTTCGGGTCTGCAACAAGAGGTGGCAAAGAAAGGATGACGGTGCGGAGAGGAGTTGAGAAGACGAGAGAGAGCTCGACGCCATGCACCTCGTGAGGGGCATGGTGTCGAGTTGCTGCAGGACGACGGGTGCAGGAGTGCAGCCTCGCGGTGGAGGCTGTGCCTGCTGGTGAGCCCTGTGCCTGCACAGCGTCGCGTTGGAGGCGACCCTGTCTGGCAAGCTTGGCGGCGGTGAAGCCCGCCCTGTCCCAGATCCCGAACCCCAAGCATGTGCTGTGGCGTAGTGCAGCACAGCACAGCGACTCAGTCCCCTGGCAGCACAGCGTCACCTTGTGCGACCCTGGCAAGCCTGTCCCCACAGCACCTGCAGCGTCACATGCATGCGACCCTGGGTGCTGCTGTCGTCACGGCGTCGTCACGGCACCCACCCATGCCAATACCAACACCCTTACCCATACCCACCACCACCAGCAGCAGCGTCGCTTGCAGGCGACCCTGTGTGGTGGCACCGTCTGCCAGCCACCACCATCACCACCCACCTGGCGGCACAGCGTCACGCAGAGGCGACCCTGAGCTTGGCCTGCACCCACACCACCCCAACCCTGCCACTCACCCACCCACCAACCCCACCGCCAGTCGCTCAGCTGCTCGACCCCCGTCACCGTGCGGCGACTGGGGGAGACACGCGACAGTGGCCGGACTGGGAGCGTCGTCGCAAGACGACCCTCCGCTGCACAGCCCGGAACCGACCCGACCCAACCCGCTGCCAGAGCATGCGTGGTGCAGCACCACCCAGCTGCAGCATGCATGTGGCACCCAGTGTGAGTGTGGTGTGGTGTGGTGTGGTTGTGCAGTGCGGTGTGGATGCAGATGAGGACACGCGTCAAAGGGGCACGGGGCGGGATCACTGCTGCGGTTCTGTTCACACCCTGCGCTGCAACAGAACGACACACAACAAGTCGCGCGCACGGCAAGCAGTTCTGACTGGTTCGGTCAACCAGCGAAGCAACTGCCAGCGCGGTTTACTTTCAGGGTGCCGAGCGTCGGAGCGACGAACGCACGTTTGATGCGGATCCCGTTGCTGCCGCAGGCTTGCTCCGTGAACACCGTGCAGGTGGACCGGATGTGGCCGTAGGCAGCAGGGAAATGCCGGTTGAAGATAGATGGTATGAAGCAATCATGCGGTACCTTGCAGCACTCGTGGCAAGGCAGCCGCAACACACACAAGAATGACACAAATGGAGCACAAGATCACAAGCACGCAATGCAGTGCGGGAATGCGGGTAGGCGTGGCAGCATCCACCAGGTAAGGGTGGGCACAGAACACGCTGTCCGACATTCCCGCATGCAGCAGTCACAGCTGTAGTCACAGTCACAAGCATAAGCACAAACAGAATCATAACCACATACTGCACAAGGGTGTGCTGTGCTGTGTGCAGCACACCCAACACAACACATGCGTTGCACGACAACGGCGGTACTATCAAACAAGGGAGGTCAAAACGACCAACACACGTGCCCCGCCTGTGGCATGTGGCGTGCCGCCGAGGCGACACGGACTTGGCATCAGACAGGGGCGTGTGGAGGTTGCAGACGGAGCACACACGAGTGGCACACAGCACAGGGTGGTGTGGGGTGGGAAGAAGGGTGTGAGATGTGGGACAGACAAGAGAGAACAGCACAGGACGGCACGATGCACGGCAGGCAACAGAGGCAGGACAGGACATGGCAGGACAGGGGAACAACACAGCCTGCTCCAGATTCCTGACCCAACCGCCACACCACACCAAAGTACACATCACAGTCCACACCACACACAGTTCTCAGTTTACGATGGAGTTCTTTTACAGCACTTCAACACAACACCGACTTCGTCAAGTAATCATATTGTTTAGTGAACACAGCACCAACTTCGGCAGGTAATTTGCGATTGGTGGTAGCTGTTCATGTGACTCCAGACACATGCCTCTGCTTTTGGCTGCTGAGTGCAGGTCACACCGAGTGAATTCTGATGTGACCACCACTGCACACACATGAACATTCACACTCACTTCGACACACACTTCACAAAGTCGTACGCACCACACAGGTTGTCCTGAAACTGGGCACACGACGTCGCGTTGTCCGCAAGGTGGCAGTGCAGGAACAGGGCCGCAAAGATGTCGAGCCTCCCGGCCGTGAAGTCCGTCGGCTCATAGTGCGTCGCCCCCTCAAGGTTGGCAAACCACGACCCGGGAACCGTCGTCGCGTTGTACGCCTCCTCCACCGTCTTTGCGGGTGCCTGCACATCCAGGTTCCCGGTCGTGTAGAAGACAGGGACCTTCGCGTCGCGCCCCCACTCCGCCTTCGACACAGGGTGCACCGCCGCGGCCGCACGGATCCCGTAGCCCTCATGCCCGGCGTTGTGTTCTGTTGCCTCCCCGCCCATCGAGTGCCCGATCACCCCGGCACGCGTCGTGTCGACATGCGCGAAGGCCTCATGCAGCGACGAGTTGTGCGTCGCGTTGATGGCGGCCAGCTGGTCCCGGTAGAACCCGGAGCAGTACGCCAGCAGGCAGCTCTCGGGCGCCACCACCACCATCCCCAGCGACACAATCTTCTCGATCAGGTGGTGGTACACCGGACGCCCGGTCGCCCCACCCGCCACCATCCCGTGCGCAAACCCCACCACGGGGTACGGCCCCCCCTCCAGGTCCGATGGGTAGTACACGTCCACACGGTGGCTGCCGGGCCCTGAGGGCAGGGCCATCTTGATGTGCGACTTCTCCATCGTGTGTGGCCCCTTGTCCGGCACCACGCTCAGCACCGCGCACAGCACCACAGACACCAGCATTCTCAACGGTTGTCACGGGTGATGTGTGGCGGCACAATGTGTATATCTGATGCATGGCGGTGGTGGCCCCCCTCTCCCTCCCCCCCTCCCCATGTGCACCTCTGCACCACACCCACACGCAGACCACTGCGGCGCTCAGGTGGTTTGTGTTTTTCAAATTCTCATCTCGGGGGACCGCGCCGAGGCCGGTGCGGCACCCGCTGTCGGGGAGAAGATTAGCCCGCCCTGCCGCAGTGGCAGGGGCGGATATGTTGTCATCATGCGCCGGTCTGCCTCACGAGGGCCACAACAGTACCCATTCAGTAAACTTCGGTGCGGCTCGCTCCGGTGTCAAAGGGGGCCAAAAGGGAGGACTAGAGAGAAGACGACTTCCCTGCGCGTGATTCATTTTCTACTTGGCGTCCTTTGCAAGCATTTGGATTGCAGTTTGTCTGCAAGGTTGGAAGGGGGGAGGGGGGGGGGGGGGGCAAGGGCGGTTGCTCGCATCGCATCGGTGCTTCAGCGTTGCATGGTACCCTTTTTCACCTCCCTGCACATGCGACGTGTGCATTGCACACACGTGGCCACCCCCCTCACCCCCGCCCCACACCCATGGCCCGTGGCCTATCCTGGGGAAGTCGACTATCCACACGGAGGAAGAAACCAGTGCAGGTCACTCCGATTGCGGCCCCTGCAACCCGACCCCCTCGTTTCGTTCTATGCTGGGGGGGCAGCGGAGCTGCGTTGGCTGCCGTGCAACAGAGAGGCGGGGGGCGGGGGGGCATTGTTGTTAGCCCCCATTTAAAACTTTACGTTTTAAATGTTTTAAATGTTTTAAATGTTTTAACCCTTTAAGTCCCAAGGCGCAATATATTGCGCCTACACTTTCGGTTCACATTTTGTTAGCACGCATTTTTGTCTTTTTGGCAAACCCTGGGCACCATGAAAAGGGTTTGGACAGTTCTTTTCACGACAACAAAAATCGACGAGATATCTGTCTGTCGGTTGCCCGCCGTCAACCCTGAGAATCTGGGCCCAGGTCGGGTTTTCAGGTGAAAACAGCATTCTGGGCCCTCGGCTTTCTGTGCACACCCCAACAAGGTCTGGCATACTTTGCCGGGGGTCTTTGTGCCCGACCCTGGCCATCCGGTAAATGGGACTCGAGAACCTTTCCAAGGAATCAAGACCCGCCCAGATACACCCCGATGTGGTGCACGTGTCAACTGAAGGCAAGGGAGTGCCTGATTGTCAATTCCTCGCCTGTCAAATGTACCTGGGACCCCCGTGTTTAAGTCCCCCCCTTGGAGACGATTTTCGGCCGGGGGGGACTTAAACACGGGGGGGGGCGGACCTAAACGCAGGGGGGCTTAAACACGGGGGTGGCACGGTGGAGACCAAGAAGACCTCTTCCACTTCCGTCGTAGGGGGTGATTCTGGTACGGATGGACTTTTGGCACCCCCCTTTCGACTCTGACAGCACCTGGAGGGCACCAGGTGGCCTCGCGGCCACTTGATGACCCTCCAGACCGGCCCACCCCCGTGTTTAGGTCCACCTGTGCTTAAGTCCCCCCCTGCCAGACCCCCAGGGGGGGACTTAAACACGGGGGTAAGGGAGGGGGACTTATACACGGGGGGTCCCAGGCATGAGTGATATCTTATCCTGGCTTTGGGCCGTGCCCAGATTGAGCCAAGCTAAACGAGAAGAGTGTCTGATCTACTTGGGGAGAACATATTCGAGGCGCTTCTCTCTTCCGTGCGCAGTTGCAGCACCGAGTAGTCTGTAATAATACGAGACGAAGGGTGCTGTCCTCTCTGCGGCGACATCTGGTCGAGAACTCCGAGGAGAGGGTAGACGGACACTGGCTGTCGGTGGCGGGATCACGGGGTAGTAGAGCGAGCGCAGGGCGACATCTCTGCGAACACTCTCTCTGGTTCAGCACTGCTGCGAATCACAACAGTTGCTCTTGCAGCCGTCTGAGACAGACTTCCTGCGAGTGATTGAGGAAATAACCCCTTTTCGGGTGTTTTCCCACGGTTTCAAAGGGAAAATAGGCACTGAACATAGGCAAAAACCGCCTTGCCCATTCAGTGGCTTCATTCTCAGTCTTTTTGGCCGAACTTTTTTTTCGTCGATGCAATTTGACTCGTTCTTTCCAATAACGCCATCTTCGGATGACTTTTTGGGGAGCCCCGGCACCCAAAAATTTTTGCTTTCGAAAATCTGCCGTTTTGTCACCCTCAAAATCACTGTTTGTTGGCCGTGCGAAAAAAGAGACATTTTTTTCGGGGCCAAAAAATGGCCATCGTGGAATCTTTCAGTCAAACGCGTTCATTTACGGCCAGGGTTGGGCAGAAAAACGAAAATTGAAGCAACTTGGTGTCCAAGGAGAAAAATCGGCCAAAATGGCCCAAAATAGCCTTGGGACTTAAAGGGTTACAGGGGGGGGTCAAATAAACGTACTTAGTTGAATAGTAGTACTTAGCCGAATAGTAGTACTTATTTTTTTGGGGCTCTGGGGCACGTTGGGCCGTTGAATAGTAGTACTTACTTTTCACCCTTTTTTTTTGGGGAAATTTTTCGTTTTTTTTGAGATTTTCTTTTTGGAGACACACAAATCTGCAAACTTTGGGGCAAGGAATGGGGACAACGGGGTCTATTGGTGCCACTTAGGGGAACCAGGGTGCACGGGGTCCGTAGAGGGGGGAAGTGACCTACGCTCAAAGATATGTCGTGACGAAGGGAATCGGGGCATCCCCCCTCAGACACATACGGACGGGAAACCAGCGAACCCGCAAACTCCTGCGGTCCAGAGGCATCAGAACCACTGCTGAAGACCGCAAACCCGGAAACCCGCAAACTCCTGGGGTCCAGAGGCGTCAAAATCACTGCTGAAGAGCGGCGCGCATTAAACGACTCCTCATCTACGGCGTCCGCAGTCCCTACCACCAACGAGAAGATGTGGACGGATGGCCCCAGACACACCTCACCATAGATGTAGCCTTCGAGGACCAGCTGAGCCCACCCCCCACCCCCCGCAGCCCCCTTCCCTGACGTTGTTTGACATTCTCTCCTGTTGTGCAGCACTGATCAACACACGCCCGCAAACCCGCAATCCAACTGCCCAGATTTCACCATCCACCAACAGAGCCAATAGCTTCGGCTGGTGTCCGACATAATGATGACGTCCGATGCTTTCATGTGCCTCCTGCTGATGGAATGCCTCCTGTTCAAGATATTCGAGGATGGGCCACCGCCATGCGCTCCCCGGCCTTCCTTCAACCAACTGGCCCGGGCCAGGGCACGCTGGTAGCCGAGCGCTTGCGGGATATGGGGTACGTGCTGAAGGTGTCGGGTGAGGAGGACGGGTTCGTGAAGAGCTCCCTTTGTCCGGACCTCACCTTCGCACCAAGCACAGAAACATCCCCTGAGGCTGGTGGTGCGGACCTTGAACCTGGGTTGGACGGGAAGGCAAAAGAGAGCACAGAGAAGCAGTCCACCCAAAAGAAAGTTGTGTCTCAGCCAACCCAACAGTCAAGCATCTTGGCATGGGCGAAGCCGGTTCGTGTGAACTCTCTCACACAGACACAGCCTTCCCAGTCCTCCCAGTCCTCCGAAAAGAAGCGCGCAGCGTCCCCGACCACCCAGACTCCCAACAAACACCGCAGGCTCTGCAAAGGGTGTAGGAAGCCTGGGCACAACATGCAGACTTGCCCCAGCAAGCCCAAGAACTTGAAGAAGAAGTAAGTTGGGGCGTGCTGGTTGTGGCTTGTCTTTTTCACATCTTTTTTTAAGCATCAACGCACCAACCAACCACCGACAGTGAAGCTGACAGCTCTGATGAACTGTGTATGCTTTCACTAACTCAACAAGAATGTCAACCAGGGGGGGGGGGGGCAATACAAATCAAAACGGTACGAAACCAAATGAGGGGCGAGTGGTAGGACGAGAACAGAGCGGATACTCGACCGGAAGGCAGAAGAAGTGAGAGACGGACGACAGCAGTGGCCAGCGCGCCCCTGGTGGACCAAACAGCCCCGCAGAGCCCCTGCAAACAGCGTTTTTAGGAAAAGTTGAATAGACGTACTTAGTACGTCTATTCGCTCGCAAACTATTTATTAATTTTCTGGCGAGGTCGATTTAGGCCCGCGCGTTCGCCGAATAGTAGTACTAAGTACGTTTATTTGACCCCCCCCTGTAAATGTTTTAAATGTTTTACCTGGGACCCCCCGTGTATAAGTCCCCCCCCCTTACCCCCGTGTTTAAGTCCCCCCCTGGGGGTCTGGCAGGGGGGGGACTTAAACACAGGTGGACCTAAACACGGGGGTGGGCTGGTCTGGAGGGTCATCAGGTGGCCCCTAGGCCCTCCAGGTGCTGTCAGAGTCGAAAAGTGGGGTGCCAAAAGTCCATCCGGACCGGAATTACCCCCCTACGACAGCAGAGGAAGAGGTCTTCTTGGTCTCCACTGTGCCACCCCCGTGTTTAAGCCCCCCCTGTGTTTAGGTCCGCCCCCCCCGTGTTTAAGTCCCCCCCGGCCGAAAATCGCCTCCAGGGGGGGGACTTAAACACGGGGGGTCCCAGGTAAATGTTTTAAATGTTTTAAATGTTTTAAATGTTTTAAATTAAAACGCGTTTTAAATTAATTTAAAACGGAGTTTAAAACGGAGGTTAAAACAGGGCGTTTCTGTGGTGTTTTCACACCAAAAAAAAATTCGGCCAAAAAAAATTTCCATGCCCCCTGAGGCCCCCCAGCTCATATTCTGGGTGATTATTCCTGCATTCCTGTCACAGCGGACACATTATTGGTGGAAAATAGGTGGCACTGACGTTGTGGTGAGGGTTGCATCAATCGCACCGGCATCAGTTGGCACACCCCCTCCGTTGTTCTCAGGAATAATGCAGTTTGACATCAGCATATTTCTGGAGTGTCGAATCTTCATCTTGCATCACTCGATGTGCACCCTTTTGAGCTGAATCCATGATACAAAGTCGCAGGTTGAAGGCCGATCACCATGATGGGGGTGGCAATGGACCCAGCGAACTCCACCAGCTCCTTCGACAGTCCTGGAAGCACCTTCTGGAAAAGTTGCACAGTTCCAGTTGCCACCTGGAGCCTACCTTTGGCCTGCCCCTCTTTGAGAGGAGCATATCTGTATTCTCTTTACTCTCCTATGGACGCCCGACTTCTCTGATCGAGAGAAGCCTACAAAAGGCGTAACCATCCTCGTCATGTATTCTTTGCCTCCAACTTTCACTTTTGCAGAACGGATCCCGATGAACTCCAAACAGGAAGTGCAGCCAGCTTCATCACGGCTGTGTTCAACAAGACAGCCAGGTGATGTTGTTGCTGTCAGAACGATGGTTGCAGCACTCGGCTGCGCCCCACCTGGGGTTGCTCTGGCTGTTGCCAAGCTAGTGTTTGGGACAATTATTGATCACCTAGCCATTCTCTCGGCACCCTAATGATCGTGGGTAGGCAGCAGGAACCTGCACTCTGGGGGGACGTCATCGATGAGTTTCTTTGAAGAAAGCCGGCGGCTACCGCTGGAGTTAAGGTCCGAAGGGGTCAGTACCACGGGCGCCACACCGCTCGTGTTGGGCATCGGGTTTCGGTGAAGGCGGGGGCGCTGAGAAAGCGACATGTACGTAACAAGCAATGATCAACCATACACCAGCAAGTCAAACAGGCACCACCGTTGGATCGTTCGTGCACCCGAGTCTGTACTGTACCATCCTGAATCTTTTCTGGGTGATTGTCAACGATGAGGGCATGAGCTTGCGTCAGGGTGAGCAGAGGAACGGGTTGAGGCCAGGGTGAATGGAGGGTGAAAAGTAGCCCACTTCACCAGGAGGCGAATTTTCGCAGAAAGCCCTGCCACACAGCTGTGTTTGCCTGATCATGCTCAAAAGGCCTGCAATAGGCTATTTCACACAGGGAATTTGTTCACCCATTTGGGACCCCCAGGGAGCCTCAAAATTGGATTTTTTTGCCGAAGATGGCCTCAGATGGCCCAAAACGATCAATTTTGGGTTCCAGAAAAAAAAATCGAAAAGTCTCCCCCTATATTTTGCAGGGTTTTTTGCCGTTTTAAACCCCGTTTTAAATAATTTAAAACGGCGTTTTAAACTTTAAAACGTTTAAAACGTTTAAAACGTTTAAAATGTTTAAAACTCGGTTTCTAACAACACTGCGGGGGGGGCCCGACCCGACCCCAGAGATGTGCACCGCCATTCACCTTTTGCACCCTCCCCCCACACCTTCGAACTGGCTGTCCCTACAACTGCAGGCCAGCAACCCAAAAAACACTTGCACCCCAACCCGGTTGTGCCCAATAAGAGAGAGCAGTTTCGTCTGTTCCGGAAGCAAGCATGCACAGTACAATACAGCACAGCACACGCAGCACGTGGTTGTCCTGAGTCTGTTGCAGTGGCACTGTCCACACGCAGCTCAGGGTGGGGGCGGGAAGCAGGGGTGGGCAGCGGACTCCTGTCATCCGATGCGGGAGATAAGAATATAGGTCGGACGCCACAACAGGCGCAACAGGCATTGCCGCCAAGCTGATCCGGCATGCAAAACATTTTTTTCGGGGGGGGGGGGGGGGGTAGGGGGGGCTAATTCAACCAAAAAAACGTTAAGATACCCCACTTTTTCAGGGAGCACCCCTAAGTGTGAAACCAAGGTTAGAAACCGACCCAGACCGGCCTAGAAACGTGTTTCTGGGGGGTTTAGGTGACCTCTGTGGTCCAGAGAGGCCCAGAAACGTGATTTTTCCTGGTTTTTTTCAGGTGGCTCAGATGTGGTACCGCTTCGGCCCCCTGAATGACCCTCGAACAACCGCCGCCGGGAACTCTTTTCTGCGGGCACTGGGGGCTTGAAGTCATGTGTTCCCAGTGCATCAATGTCGTCGCGCTTGAGCCACTTCGGGCCAGGCTTGATCGTCTTCGCCCCGTTCACCTTTTATTTGAGATCAAGAATACGTACGGAAAGAGTACTTGCCCTGAAGCTCCGCCTTCTTTCGTACAGCGTATGCCTCACCATACGCCTCCGCATGCGAAAGGAGGGTTGCCCGCTGCCGCGCCCAATGGATCTCGTTGTGGGTAGAGAGGAGGTCCATCCCGAGCTGCAGTTGTGTGCGGAGGTTCTGCCTGAATACCGTGAGCTGCCCAATGCAATGGGTTGGCGTCAATCTGTCGCGATGATCACCAGGATATGACCCCATGACAGCACTCCACCCTATCGGTGGTCAGGGGCACAGTATCCAGGGCAGCTGAGGCCTCAGGGTCGTGAAAGAAGATGTCATCGCTCCTGCATCTCACTGAACCTTGCAAGGATGGCCTTCCCACCCTTTCGCGCCAGGCTGCCACCACTTCCTTCTCCGTGTGCTCTAATGCGGGGTGGCACACCGTGAACTTGTGTGCAGAGCACTTTTTCCCCTGCTCCCGTGGTGCTGCTTGTCGCCCCCGGGTGCTCCGATGGCGATGTTAAATCGCTCCACGGCCTCAATCAGGTCTTGATCGATGAAGGATTCGGTTGAAGTCGGTTTGCATGCTGCAAACTGGCTCGGCACTGGTACCACATCTGAGCCACAAAATTAGAGTCGCAAAAAACATGCTTTCTGAGCCGAATTCGGGCCTATTCCGGTCAGATACCGAGTTTCCGGGGTGATATGGGGTGTTTCCGACCTTTTGGTGCCCATGGGGGCCTCTCTGGGGTGATGTTTAAAATTGGGGCATCTTTACGGTTTTAGCCCCCCCTAGGGCAGTGAACCCAATAAACGACGTTTATTTCAGAAACCGTTTTTAAATAAACGTTAAGGGGGTCTTCGCTGGCCGTTATCCTCCGTCATTCTCCGTCAGCTTTCAGCTAATTCAACAGGGAATTCACCAAAACGCACTGACGGTCACCCTGTAGCGAAGACCCCCTAAACGTTTATAAACGCTAAACGTTTAGCGTTTATTTAGCGAAGCAGCTTGTGCCCACACCCCACCCACATAACCTGACCTCACACACTCCCACACGATTCTGGTGGCAGAAAGTGCCCAATATGCTCCGGAAACTCAATTCCGCCCACTCACAGGGGGTGGTATGCCCCCGACGATGCCGTTTTTAGCAACCAAATTTTTTGGGACAGAACTTGTACCTGGGCTGCACACCACAGGACACATCAAGCAGAGCAAGCACACCTCAACCTGCCAGATGCACAGAAGAACTGTTGTCGTTGATTGTTCTGAAACATAACAGCTTCTCGGTGCCCTCCAGAGGCCAAAAGGCAAGCCAATATGAGGTAATCGCGCCAGGAACAGTTGTGGGAGAAGTATGGTACAGTTCGTGTCCCATTTGACGCTGTTCTTGGGAGCTTACGGCAGCTGGGTCTGTGGCACGGCGCATCCGTTGCCAGGGAGCGCGTCCTCGGGTGTGGTGCCTCACCTGCGAGCATGTGGCACAGGGACGCCATACGAGAGTCTCTCAGATGCCTCCTCTGATGGGAGGCAGCTGACTGGAACAGGCACCTGGTACAGCAGGCACGGGTACAAGAAGTGGCCAGAAATAGCGCCGATGTTTTCGACCCTGCGCTTCGACATCTTGCTGTCCTCACCGCAGCGGTGACCCCCCGCCCTGGAATTTGGGGTGTGGTGTGCTGGCCATGATATATTATGATGTAAAGTGACTCAGTGGCAGAGCCTGCAGGAAACGTTTATTAAGCGTTTATCTGAACGTTTATTTCCGCTCAGAATTTTGAGAAACGTTAAACGTTTATAAACGCTAAACGTTTTCAACGTTTATTTAATCACTGCCCTAGGGGGGGGGGGGGGAGTCGTGTAGAAAGCATCAATACCAGCACAAACCTTCCTTTGATGCAATCTATCATACACGAATGAAACCCGTTTGGGGCAACGCCGTTTGACTACTTTTCCTTGTGTTTTGGCGAATGGGCGGATGGGTGAGATGGGCAGGGGTGGGCTTTTGGAAAAAAAAACTTTGGCTCCAGACCAAGTCTGATCCTAAATCGGAGTAAGTATAAGAGATTCGGCCAAAATATTTTTTTTTCCTTTATTTGTTTCCTTTTGGTTCTGAGCCAAGTAACATGGACCAATAAAATTTCTGGAGAAAAAGAAATACCATGGCGTGAGCCACGGATTCGAACGATTCAAATAAAGCCATTTTCGGGAGGAAAAAAAATGGGACCAAAAATGGGGGAAGTGGGGGCTGGGTGGGCCCGCCCCCACAGACCATGGCCTCCACCTGGCTTCCAGTGACTGCCTCCCGCGCGGCACTGGGTTCCTACCTGATGTCGGAGTGATCCACACCGAGTTCATCTTGGAAGGTACAGATGTTCACTACCGTGGCCTCCGGCGGCTGGGGGGCTCCGCCCCCCAGACCCCCCATGCAGACCAGCGGCGTGTGCTGGCTTGTCCTTATGCGACCGGGGTTCTTCGCTACCGTCAAGTTTTCGTCAAAGTTCGGCGATTTCCTCCAATACATACAGAGGAGGAAATGCACCAACACACTCGTCTGACTGCTTCTGCCCGCGCAGCACTGGGTTCCGACCTGATGTCGGAGCGATCCACACCGAGTTCAGCTCGGAAGTTCACTACCGGGCCTCCGGCGGCTGGGGGGCTCCGCCCCCCAGACCCCCCTGTGGCTTGTGCTTGTCCTTACGCGACTGGGGGGTTCTTCGCTACCGCCAGGTTTTCGTCAAAGTTCCGCGATTTCCTCGGATGCATACATAGGCTGTGACGGGCGCTGTGAAAACAAAATGACCCCACCACGATCCGCACCGAGCTCAAAAATGCAAATAAAGGCGGAAAAACGGGGGGGAACGGGGAAAAAAGGAGAAGGAAAAAAAGCCGGAGTAAATTTTCAGGATTTTGGCCGAAAAACCCCGGTGTAAGGATCATACATGCTCCAGACGGCAGATGGTTCTGGCATGTTCCATTGGCGACAACAGAACAACGGGACGAGATTATCGTCGCGAGACCCTCCTCCCGCTCCCTCCCAGCAGTCGTATTACTAAATTGCATAATCAAGGCCTTGGAGCAGCCGAAGTGTACAGTGTTTCCAGAAATGAATGCAACTTTCTGGAGGTTGGTGCAGACCTGGACTGCCACATGTTACCGGTACAGTGTCTCTCCCCAGCAAGGTGACCTGCCAGGCAGAGATTGTCTTGGTTGCAGACGTACTTACGTCGTTTGGGCTTGAACAGTGGGTACGGTTACCTCGCCTTACGGGGCGCGGTGCCGGCACCCTAACCCAAATTTCAGTCCTCTTGTTTGTGATGTAATGTGAGCGTCATGCCCAAGAAGAACCAAAAAAAACTCAAGCGGCAGCCAAAAAAAAACCCCCCCCACCAACCTGGCACAGTATCCAGGGCTTCCCACAATCTTCATCCCTCCAAAAAGTCATGACGATTTTTTCCACAGAAAAAAAGGCCCTCAAAAAAATTTTCCGCCGCGCGCTTCGCGCGCGGCGGCTTCGGCCATGATGCTCGGTGGGCCATGCGGCCGGGTCACAGGTTGCGCCACATCTTGCGGCGACTCCTCTTCATCTTCAGAGAGAGAGTAGTCCAGCAGCTCTGGGGTGGCGGTCCGCTGCCTCTTCAGGTCGGGGGGCTGTGAGCGAGACCGCGACCGCGACCGCGAGCCAGAGGGCTGGGGCCTGGAGGCGCAGGGGCAGGACCCGGGGCAGATGCAGGAAGGACACGCTTGTTCCGCTTGTCGGCCTTTTCGATGAAGTCCAGGAGGGCTTTCTTCGACTGGTACGCCTTGGGGAGTTGAATGTGGCGGTACCGAGCCTGCTCAAGCAGGATGTCGCGGTCTTTCTGGAATGCCGAGTAATCCAGGCGGATCTTCGATGCGTCGACATTCCTTCTTGCACCGAAGCCAAAAGCCGCCAGTGACATGTTGTGGGAAGGGATATGGGGGTTGGACGAAACTGTGCGGGTGATGAGTGTAGATGGAACAGAAGGAGGGAGGCGGGTCGACCTGCGTGTGCAGTAGCAAACATCCAATTCCTGAACGATTTTGAGCCTTTCTTGCGACGTCGGATGGCGTCTCAGTGCTGGGCTCCTTCCGTGCGGAAACCTTTCATGCAACAAGCTGTATGCCTGGTAGAACCAGGCCAAACCGGGAAGCCCAAAAATGAGGAAAATCCTCAGCCCCCCAAAATTTTTTTTGAAGAAAATCCTCAGCCCCCCAAAAAAAAATCTTGAAGAAAATCTTCAATCCCAAAAAGTGGGAAAATGGGGGGAAAAAAAATGACGATTTCTTCGGGAAAATCGTCATAGGGGAAGCCCTGACAGTATCTAGCCTTCTTCCTCTTTTGACCATACTTTCTTGAAACATCTTCCAATCTGCCGAGCACAAAGGGGCAGCTCCCGACAATCAAACAACAATTGCCCTCCCCGACCCACCCACCCCCACCCCACCCACCCACCGCTTCTGCCCCTGTATTGGTTTATGGCACAAACGCAGACCGATCTCGCAGAGAGCCCGGGGGGGGAAGGGGAGAATGAAAACAGAGAAACAGAGAGAGATGGTGCAGGGGGGATGGGGTATGGGCGGGGATGCGGTGGGGAGGTTCGTGGAATGGCAGGCAGGTGTGGGGCAGAGCAAGAACCCCCCCCCCCCCCCGTTCAGCAGGGAGGGATATCTGGACACGGCTCAAAAAAAATCACTCAAAAAAAAAGTCGTTCGGAATGGCGGGTCCGGCCATTCCTCCCACCTCAGCTGGTGGCGCGTTGAGGAGCAGGTGGGTGGGGTGGGTGTGGGGCGGGGCGGGGTGAGGGGGTAGGGGCGCTGTGCAGCACGCGGTGTCTGCCTTTTCCTCGCGTATCCCCCCACCCCACCCCCCCACCCCACCCCCACTCCCACACTCCCCCGTTCCCCGTGGGCTGCGCAGGCAAACAGGCACTTGGCCCACTTTCTCCCTGTGCAAACAGTTCAGCAGCAAAATGCTGGATGCAGGCACCCCTCAGTTGGTGTGCTTGCCCAGCAGCCATTCGAAGATGTGAGCGGTCGTAAGGTACCCATTCACTTTGTCGTCAGTGTCTACAGCGATCAGCGTCCGTACCTGTTGCCGTGGTGTATATTTTTGTGGAAGCTTGCTGAGAGAGAAATCCAGAGAACCCCTGAAAAAATGCCTGACGTCATTAAATCCCACCTCCCGGTGGACGGCTTCAATTCAACTTTGTGGTGGGGCGTATATTGCGTGTATTGCTGCCTCAGTCATAACCACTCCACATATTGAGTGGCAGCAAGAACAGAAGGGCACATACCCCACACTTCCCGAGGTGGTGCATCACGTCGCCCAGAGGCTCGTCTGCATTGAAGCAGTACACCGGATGCCTGGGGCGGTTCGCGATGGCAGAAGCGAGGGTCAATTCGATGTCGTAGGTGCCACCCTGCTCGATGTGCATCACATCGTTGCGGGTGAAGACATCGAGGCACCTCCCCGACACATCCACAATCGGCAGGCAGTGCACATCGTGGTCGATCAGCGAGGACAGCACCTCATACACGCGGGTCTCCAGCGTGCAGCGCGGGGTCTTCGGGCCATAGGCGCCGATGTTCAGATCCCCAACGGAATAGCTGAGCAGCTCAGACCACTCCTTGTCGTCGTCAAGCTCGTGGAGGCGTTGGAGGACAGCCTTCAGCATCGAGTCGTACCCGATTGTCGACAGCACCTCCTGCGTGTGGGACAGGATGGGGAGCCGGTTAATCTTGTGCTGGTGCAGCGACTCCAGCGCAACCAGCAAGCTCTGGTCTATGCGTGCGGAGATCAGGGTGCTGCGCACCTTCTCCCCCTCCTGCGCCTGCTTCTCCCTCCAGGAGGAGATGGGGCTGTTTTGCAGCTCGACAATACTCTCCCCGCTGATGCGGGTGCGCAGCAGGACTTTGATGTAGTCCGTGACAGTCATCATTCCGACATACTCAGACTTCTGAGCATCCCACAGGGTGCCATAGGGCACCTTGTTTTCAAGAGCTGATATAAAAGCGACGCTGAGAGGGAGCCATATATCTATGATGATCACCTGCGACGACCCGCTCATCGCGTCGTAGCACGTCTTCGATTTGAAGAACTCCAGCATCCCCTTCGCCAGCTGCTCCTGCACCTCGCGCTTCGCATCGTCTCCAGAGGGGAGCCCCTTCTTGGTGCTGCGCCTCACAGGCTTGGAGTATTTCAGCTCGATGCCTTCATAGTTGATGGTCACCACATCCTCGACACTCCGGAGGTACGACCCCCCACCAAGCGAGAAGGCTCCAACAGACGCAGCCTGAGGATGTGATGGGGGTGGGGTGGCGGCGGCAGCAGTGTGTGTGTATGTTTTGTGTGGAAAGATCCTGCACGGGGATCACAGCCCACCCCCGCTCCTCTCTGCGTCATACAGGCTCACAAGTGTGTGTGTGTGTGTGTGTGTGTGTGTGTGTAGTGATAGTGGTTTTAAGTGGGTAACCCTGCGCGGATCTGTGCCCACTCCCCGCCCACCCCTACGTCACAGCGGATGCCCCACTCGGGTTAGAGTGTGGGGCCAACTCAGTGCCACTCCGAGGAGGGCGTGAGGCATAGCCAGCGTGGTGCGTGCCGCAACAGTGTGTGAGTGATTTCGCACTGCTGTGGCAGTCCCCGCACCGGCCCATGCGATGCGTCTTGCAAAATTCCATGGTGACTTGCAAGCCGTCGTTCTTCCCGTGGTGGTCCCGGCAGCAGTCCTCTTCCGAGAGGCGCCGGCGCCGGCAGTCCACGCAGCGGGGTTTCCAGTGCAGAGCGCAGGTAAGCATCTTCGCGTTCCGTCTGGCTCCAGGGGGGGCAGTCCGGGGAGCAGCGCCCCGTCGTTCCCATGACCGTCCTGTCCGGGCGTTGGCTTGCCGGCTGCTGGCAGTCCATTGCTGGGCCGCTTGCTGCCACCCCTCTGGGTAGTGGGGCTGCGGTGCGAAGGTTGCGGCCCACGCCATGCCGCGGGAGTGGAAGGCTGTGTCCCGCTGGTTCAAGCCCGGGCCTGCCGTGTGCGCTTGGAGGCTGCGCATCACCGACTCGGTGGCTGGGCTGAGCTGGGCTCTCCTGGACAGGCCCCCTGCCACGGTTCCCCCGATCGCGGTGAGGACAGTGGAGCTCGCAGTGTGGCCACAGTGCCATGGTTGCTTGGAAGTCTTGCGCACCACCTCGCAGAGCTGCCTCAACGAGTGAGCCTTGCCCAGGATGCTCTTCTGGAAGGCTGCGAAGTCCTGCCGCAGCTGCTCCTGCGAGGTCTCCCCCTGCCTCTCAGCCTCGTCCATGGCGGCGTTGCTCAGGGCGTCCGCATCGACGTTGAGTTCCCTTTTCACGTGCTCATACGTAAGGGTGATCCGGGGCCCGAGGTCGGCAGCCAGCCGTGCCGTGCTGAGGAAGAGGGGGCGGAGGGATTTATCGCGGCAAACCGCTTCCCCTTTTAGGTGTCGCAGCACCACCTGCGAGTCACCCCGCACCGTAACGTTCCCCTCAGGGGGCGGGTCGCCCCTTCTGAGCAGCCGTAGGCCCGCCCGAACCCCTTCGTACTCAGCGATGTTGTTGCTGCGTACGTTCAGCAGAGGGAGGATCTCTTCCGACACCTTGAGGCCGTCTCGGTAGAGCACCGCACCTGCACCCGCCAGGGCGAAGGGGGTGCCGTTGTCCCTTGCTCCGCCGTCGAAGTAGAGGGTGAGCCCCGGGGATGCGCCCTCGGGGATGCGTGGGCGGGCCTCCCGCGGCCCCCTCTCAGGGGGGTCAGGTGTGTGGGGGCGGATGCGGCGCGTTTCGACTTCTGGGAGGGTGAGGCCGGTCGACAGCTCGAAGTCGACAGCCAACTCCATGAGGGTCACGGTGTGCTCCCCTCCCTGCGGCCCCCATTTCAGGCCCCGCAGCCAGTCGCAGAGGGCCACCCACAGCTCCGGGGGGCGCTTGCCCCACGTCTGTTTGACAGTGGACGGCGCCCGCACAGGGATGCAGGCCTGTTCGGGGTTGGGTGTGCACCACCCCCATGGATAGTGAAGGGTGCGGTGGTGGCGCGCGGAGCGGTCGAGCAGTCCATCTTTCTCCTGCCGCGCCGAGAGGATTGCAATGAAGTAGCGGTGCAGCTGCGCCACTATATCCACCCTGCGTGCGAAGGATAGTGGCAGGGGCTGCCTGTCCTCCGGGATGCCGTGTCTAAAGGCGGGCGCCACCCCGCATAACGCCAAGCAAGGTGGCCAGGTTGACCGGTCCACAGCCGTAATGGGGTGGTTTTGTCGGATTGGGTCCCACGCGGAGCACTCCCACCATAGGTGCATCACCGTCTCGGGGGTGCCTGCGTTGCAGTATCGGCAGATCCCGCCCTGCCCCGTGCGCCCTCGGACAGGCACCGCCCCTGCAATGACGGAACGAAGGAGGCCCCGTTGGTATCCCGTGACCGCGGCGCCCTCTCCCTCCAGGACGCAGCGTGTGGCTTGCCCGTCGATGCCGTGCTGAGCGCCCGCAAAGTCGTCACGACGACCAGCCAGCGCCTTGGCCACCTGTGTACGTAGGGCCTGGCGGAGGTCATGAGCGAAGATCCCCCATCCGCTCGTTGTTGCTGCGGTGGGGTCGAAGACTATGCTCCGTCCCGCTTCATCAGTGTAAGATAGGGTGGTCGCCGTGCTCCAGCTCCATCCTATCCACCGAAGGGCCGCTCGGAAAAGCGCGAAGGGGCCTGTCCCTGTAAGCCTCACTCTGCTATCCCAAGCCGTCTCAGACAGAACCCTGCAGCGGCCCCACTTCTTGACCTGCATGGCCCAGGTGGTGATCTGCCGGTAGCGGGGGGCGACGGCGGGGTCCACCCGATGTGCATGGTGGAGGACATCCAGCACAGCCTCCCGCGCCCTGCGGGGGGGTCCGGACCACAGCGCGGCGACGAAGAGCCCCCTCCATCGCCTGATGTCGGCGTCCTCCCAGCGGGTGACCAGGGCGTCGTAGTAGAGCCTGGACCCCGCTGTCATCGCTGCTGCCTGCCCCTTCCACTGCACCGGTAGGGGCAGTGCCGAGGTCCTGCGCAGGTTCTGCTCTGCGCCCTCTTTTCGGCGGGCGACGCGCTCCGATTTGGGCACCTCGGGTCCCTCGAGCGGGCGCGCATGCAGCATGGCCCCGAGGCAGTCGAAGCTATCGCGCTGTCGAAGGGGGGTAGCCGTGCCGTCCCGTGTCCGGTAGACTATCGGGGTCAACGGCTCGGGGGACGTCGAGAAGACATGTGACTTGACCTCTGCGCATATTACCATCCCGGTATCGTGGGAGAAATCTGCAGAGTCATCCACCACTGCTTGCAAGGTCCCCGGGCTGGGGGTTGTGTGTGTGTGTGTGTGTGTGTGTGTGTGTGTGTGTGTGTGTGTGTGTGTGTGTGTGTGTGTGTGTGTGTGTGTGTGTGTGTGTGTGTGTGTGTGTGTGTGTGTGTGTGTGTGTGTGTGTGTGTGTGTGTGTGTGTGTGTGTGTGTGTGTGTGTGTGGTGACCACGTTTTGTGTGGGGAGATCCTGCGCGGATCATTGCCCACCCCCGCCCATTTCTACGTCACAGCGGAGGCCCCACTCGGGTTAGAGTGTGGGGCCAACTCAGTGCCACTCCGGGGAGGAGGGCGTGCAGCATAGCCGGCGTGGTGTGCTTGGCAGCAATGTGGTAGTGTTTTGCCATCGCTGTAGCAGTCACCGCATCGGTCCATGCTGTGGCGTTTGCAGAAGCCCATAGTGACCGGGAGCCCGTCCCCCTCCTTGTGGTGGTTGCGGCAGCACACCTCCTCCGGGAGGCGCCGCTTCTGGCATGCCGAGCAACGGGGCTTCCAATGCAACTTGCAGGCAAGCACCTTTGCGTTCCTCCTGGCACCAGGGGGAGCAGTTCGGGGGGCAGCGCCCCTCCGCTCCCATGGGCGCCCTACCCGGCTGTTGGCCTGCCGACCACGCGCCGCCCACTGCTGGGCCGATTGCTGCCAACCCTCAGGGTAGTGCGGCTGCGGAGCGAAGGTAGCGGCCCACGCCATTCCGCGATCATGGAACACTGTATCCGTCCGGCTGGGGGCTGGCACAGCCAGGTGCGCTTGGAGGCTGCGCATCACCGACTCAGTGGCAGGGTTCAGCTGGGCCCTCCTCGACAGGCCCGCCGCCACAGATCCACCGATCGCCGTGAGGACTGTTGAGTTGGCAGCATGGCCGCAATGCCAGGGCCCAGTGCCTACTTTCGTCACCATGCTGCAGAGCCCCTTCAGCGAGGCAGCCTTCCCCAGGATACTGCTCTGGAACACCGTGAGGTCCTGCTGGAGCTGCTGCCGTGAGGCCCCCAGCCTTTCAGCCTCGTCCATCGCGGCGTTACTGAGGGCATCAGCATCTGTGTTGGATTCCCTCTTCACATGCTCGTATGTGAGAGTGAACCTCGGTTGGAGGTCCGCAGCTAGCCGGGACGTGCTGAGGAACAGAGGACGGAGGGCGGCATCCCGGCACAATGAGTCCCCTTGGAGCTGGCGCAGCACCACCTGGGAGTCGCCCCGCACTGTGACTGGGCCCTCAGGGGCATCACCCCTCTCGAGGAGGCGCAGACCTGCACGGAGCGCCTCGTACTCAGCAATGTTGTTGTTACGCACGTTCAGCAGCGGGAGTACTTTCTCTGAAACCTTGCAACCGTCTTGGTATAGCACCGCCCCTGCCCCCGCCACGGCGAAGGGGGTGCCATTGTCGCGCGCACCACCGTCAAAGTACAGGGTGAGCCCTGGGGCTGTGTCTGCAGGGATGCGCGAGCGGGCCTCCCTCGCGCCCTTCCTATTCGGGTCCACGTGGGCGGGGGGGCGGATGCGGCGCGTCACGGTGTCTGGGAGGGTAAGGCCAGTTGATAGCTCGAAGTCCACGGCCAGCTCCATCAGGGTCACAGTATGCTCACTCCCCTGCGGTCCCCACTTTAGGCCCCTTAGCCAGTCGCAGAGGGCCACCCACATGCCTGGGGGCCGCTTGCCCCACGTCTGCTTGACTTCGGAAGGCGCCAGTGCAGGGATGGAGGCACTCTCGGGGTTAGGGGTGCTCCACTCCCAGGGGTAGACGGTAGTACGGTGATGGCGCACAGAGCGGTCGAGCAGCCCGTCCTTCTCCTGTCGCGCCGCCAGGACTGCGATGAAGTAGCGGTGGAGCTGTGCCACGGTGGTGATCCTGTCCGCAAAGGACATGGGCAGCGGCTGCTCGTTCTCCGGGACGCTGTATCTGTAAATGGGCGCCACCCCGCACTGGGCCAGGCATGCCGGCCAGGCCGTCCGGTCCCTCGCTGCTATGGGGTGCTTCTGGCGGACTGGCTCCCATGCCGCGCAGTCCCACCACAGGTGTGATACCGTCTCCGGGGTCCCAGATGTGCAGTATCGGCACACCTCCCCCAGACCTGTGCGCCCACGAGCAGGCACCGCCCCTGCAACAACGGAGCGGAGGAGGCCTCGCTGGTACCCCGTGATTGCAGCGCCCTCTCCCTCCAGGACGCAACGTGTCACCCTCCCGTCAATGCCGTGCTCTGCTCCTTGGAAGTCGTCTCTGCGTTCGGCCAGCTTCTTCGCCGTTGCGTTACGCAGGGATTGGCGGAGGTCGTGTGCAAAGATAGCCCAGGCGCTCGGTGTTGCAGCAACAGGGTCGAAGGTGACATCGCGACCAGCTTCGTCAGTGTAAGCCAGGGTGGTCGCAGCACTCCAGCGCCATTCAATCCCCTGCAGGGCGGCCCAGAAAAGCGCGAAGGGGCCTGTCCCCTCAAGCCTCTCTCTACTCCCCCAGGCTGCCTCGGACAGCACCCTGCTGTGACTCCACTTTTTGATCTGCTTGGCCCATGTGTGTGTGTGTGTGTGTGTGTGTGTGTGTGTGTGTGTGTGTGTGTGTGTGTGTGTGTGTGTGTGTGTGTGTGTGTGTGTGTGTGTGTGTGTGTGTGTGTGTGTGTGTGTGTGTGTGTGTGTGTGTGTGTGTGTGTGTGTGTGTGTGTGTGTGTGTGTGTGTGTGTGTGTGTGTGTGAGTGTGTGTGTGTGTGTGTGTGTGTGGTTATCAAGTTTTAAGGCGGTGTCGCCCTGCACGGGCAGTAGCACCTCCCCTTCAGTATCGCACTCCCGAAGGATTCCCCAACACGACGTGACACCGGTTTCGACGCGTACTCTTCGTACCCCTCCCCCCGGCCGCGTCTCTTCAGCGAAGAACCGGGGAGAATCGGACCAGGGCTAGCTAAACCCTGGTGGTGTCACGGGTGGGGTTGGAGAGGGAGAAAAGGAAGAAATGAAGTTGCGAAAAAGTCAAACACTGACACGTGAAATCAATAAAAAAGCGGTATATATCGCCCCCTTGCTGCGACAAAGACACTAAATAGTCAGGCCGCTCCAAGAGTCTTGAGGGCTTGAAGGGAGAAACAGGTTGCTGATGAGTCTCAGGAGCAGGCACCTTTTGTCCGCCCACATGACCTTCGCCCGAAGGCGAACCTCGTCCAGCTTGGCTCGATCGCCACAGAGAAGGGGATCATTCTCCGCTGTGGTGAACATCTTAAAAACCGAGGGTGCAGAGGTGGGGCAGCCCACTGGTGCGACAGCAGACCGCCCCCGGATAGCTATAACTAGTGCATAGGAAGCATACGACGGCACACGCAACAGATGCCGAAGGCACAACGGCGGGTCACTTTTAACCACCAGAGGAGTGGCACTCCCGAGGGGTGGGGAAGGGGGGGTAGTGTGTGTGTGTGTGTGTGTGTGTGTGTGTGTGTGTGTGTGTGTGTGTGTGTGTGTGTGTGTGTGTGTGTGTGTGTGTGTGTGTGTGTGTGTGTGTGTGTGTGTGTGTGTGTGTGTGTGTGTGTGTGTGTGTGTGTGTGTGTGTGTGTGTGTGTGTGTGTGTGTGTGGGGTGGTGATCCCCTCGCTACTCAATCACCCGTGTCGCTGGGCACCCCAGGAGCGGGCAGCCCACCGCTGTGTGGGGGGGGGGGCTGCTCCGGCTGTGTGCGTGTTCTCTGTGACACGGCAGCATTGCATACCTGGTCGTTCAGGCTGTCAGCACGGCCCAGCCCCTGCCCAACGGGGATCGGGATTGCCCGCCTGCCATAATGGGTCGGTGTGGCGTGAAAAGAGGGGCGGTGGTGGTGGTGGTGGTGGTGGTGGTAGTGGTGGTTGATCAATTGTTTTGTTATGCTCATCCGCATCCCATCCATTATCAACACTCCAAGCAGGGTGGTGGTTGCTGTGTGGGCTTTGGTGGCATTCTGCCGAAATTTGCTTTCTTTGACGCATACGACTTTCGCGCGGAAAGTGTCATTCAGCTCTGCCAAACGTGATCTACACACCACCCCCTTCATCAGGCAAGTGGGTTTTTGTAAGCGTGTGTGGAAGCGTCAACGCATCAAACGAAGCATCAAACAGTAGAGAAAGAGCGGCAGAGCTGAAGTGACAATATTAATTATTTGTGTCGGAACGTACACCCCAGGCCTGGTGAAGCGCGGTGTTCCAGCTAAAGGCACACAAGTATTCCCCCCTCACCGGCCCCAAGACATACCCAGCAATGTCATCGTCACGCGACATCGCGCGTGACAGTTCCACCGCAACTCCGACCTTCCCCCCCCCCCCCACCCCCTGACCAGGGGGGGGTCGGAAGGAGGGAGTGGCCGGGCTGCTCCTAACAGGACAGGGGGGACGGAGAGAGGGGAGACGCGCGTATGTGCGTGTGTGTGTGTGTGTGCGCACTCTAGATAACCCCTCTCCCCCCTCCCACAGAAACCTCTTGCCTCCACCACCCGCCCCTCCCTGTCTCAGCGATCCCCTGCGTTCCCCAAGCCCCCGTGCTTCTGCAGGGGAAGAGGTGGGTGGTGTAATGGCGGTGGAGGGATTTGATCGTCAAGTGAATGGGAAAGCAAGTCGCCCAGCACCTTCTTGCAATGTTAGTCCTTTTTGTAGTCACGACACCAGATATGGTGCACAAGGCAGATCAATGCACAAAGAAACATCAAGAGGGGGGGAGGGGTCGGGTGGGGGAGCGGGGGGCGGGGATCTGCGCTAATTAGCAATTTCCTCTTCATCGTTTGGACTTCTGTCGCATTTTTTTTTGCTTTCACGGGCCAATGCTCCACCCCCCACCCCCATCCCATTACAATACGTTTGCCAGTCTCTGTGAGTGAACTGCCCAGCGTCTCAGAGAGACACACGACCCCCTCTCCCCCTGCGTTCGCCCACCCCACGCAACGGTGGCGGGCAAAGAACAGCTTTTCTCGCATTTATTCAGGGGACAGCGGGGGTGGGGGAAAGGGATGACAGCAAAGAGAAAAAAGGCAAGGCACAGAGAGAGAGGTCAGTGCGCCACCCTTCACCCTTCACCCTTCACTCCTGACCCAGGGGCAGCGGGTGGTGGTGGCCACCCAAAGGGCCCTTTTATGTTCCACGTTGCAGGGCGACGTTAGTAAGTATTTTGAGGTGGGAAGGGTGTTCCGATTCGCGCGGGAATCTGTGTGCTCTGGGAGGTGGGTGTCGCACCGAGGACTGCGTCTCGGTGACATATCCACAGACAGGATGACACAGGGCACCGCGCGGTGTATGCCAGGAGGGGAGGGGGGAGATCCTTGCTTCTTGTGTTTTTTTCTCCACTTTGGTGTCGACAATCACAAGCAAGCTTGCTCTGTCGCAAAGGTGTTTCCTTGTATATATACTTTTTTGAACATCACGAGATAATCGGGCAAGCAAAAAAAAATCACAACACGCGGGGCGCGGAGGGGTTCGCAACGGGTGGCGTAAAACAGTGCGCTGTCCGGTGCGTTTAACCCTTTCTGATGGGCAACACGTCAGACTTTGCTTTTAAAAAAAAAGAAAGGAGTTTGCCGCTACGAGGTACCCCCACCGCACCCTGAACGAGGAAGGCACATGTACGCCGCCCGTTTGCCCCACCACCGGGATCACACGCAGAAGAGCAAACAAGGCGGCTCAAATTAAACACGAGGGGTGCGACGGCACTCAGGAGGGGGGGGTGGAGCGTCGGATCCAACAGTGCAGACCACGGGTGTGACACGACGTGCCTGTGCCTCTTGCTGCCTCTGCAGCCAAGCACGGCACCACGCCACGGAGCTCTTCGGCCCCAGGAGACGGAAGGGAGACCTGCCCCAGGAGGGTGGGGTGGGTGCAGAGAGAGGGGGGGCAGAGGGGCAAGGAGAAGACACACGCAGAGTGCACCGCACCACACAGCCACACCACACACCTCACACCCCATGCCCCAAGCCCGACACACAGAAGCTGAGCATCAGCAGTGTGGCGGGGCAGGGGCAGGGAGGGTGTGGGGAAACAAGGCTGTCCACAGCAGTCTGCCTCGCACAGCGAGCACGAGGAGAGGGTTTTGTGTCGGACATCCCTTGGTGGTGGCGGTGCACAGTGCATGCAGGGGGCCTACTGGGGGGGGAGGGGCGGTGTGGAAAGACACAGCCTCATGAGGAGAGCACCCTGATTAGGACGCGGTGGTGGTTGCGAGGGGGGCCTTGCCAGGCTTGAAGCCGAGGGGCAGCGCGTCCTTGAAGGGGTAGTCGGGGTGGCCGGCCGTGTCCTCCCACAGCAGGAACTGCCACCCGATGTTGAGGGACGCGAAGGTCTTCAGGTCCTCCTCGTCCAGCTTGAAGTCCCACACCCCGTGGTTTGCCTCCACACGCGAGGGGGTGATGGACTTCGGCACAGCAGACACGTTGCGCTGGATGTGCCAACGCAGCACCGCCTGGGCAGGGGTCTTGTTGTGCTTTGCGGCGATCTTGGCGATCGTCTCGTTCTCCAGCACCGCCTTCGGGTCGGTGTCGCGCTTGTAGCACGACGGGCGGTCCGCAGACCCGAGCGGGGAGAAGGCCTGCACAGCAACGCCGTTGTGCTGGCAGAAGTCCACGAAGTCCTTCTGCTGGAAGTAGGGGTGCACCTCGTTCTGCACAATCGTCAGCGGGTGCTTCTTGCACGCCTCGATGCACTCACGCACCTGCGCCTTGTTGAAGTTCGACACACCGATGGTGCGGATCAGCCCCTTGTCCTTCATCTCCTCCATCGCATGCAGGGTCTCGACGTAGTGCGAGTCCGCGTCGTAGGTGTACTTCCCCTCCTCGTCCAGGGAGAACATCCAGCACCCGCCCTCAGGGCGCTCCTCGGTGTACAGACCAGGGAACGCACCGGACTTCCGGATGCCGGGCTTGGCCCCTGTGGGGTGCGAGGGGCAGGCCTGCGGCCAGTGGATCACGAAGGCGTCGATGTAGTCCATCTGCAGGTCCTCCAGCGTCTTCTTGATGTCGATCCACGCGTTCTCGGGGCGGTGGTTGGCGTTCCACAGCTTGCTCTGGATGAAGAGCTCCTCGCGCTTCACCTCACCTGCGTCGATCAGCTCCTTGATGGCCTGCCCAATCTCGTGCTCGTTGTTGTAGTCGTTTGCGGTGTCGATCATGCGGTAGCCAGAACGGATCGCCGCCTTCACCGCCTCACCGGTCTTCCCGTGCGGGCTCTTCCACGTCCCCAGCCCAATCTTGGGGTACTTCACACCATCCTTCAGCAGGATGTACTGGTCCTCAGGGAGCTGCAGGTTTGTCATTTCTTCTCTCGTGTCGTGTGTGCTACAAGGCCTGACAGGCGGGGTTGGTGTGTGGTGTGCGTGCAACACATGTGCACTGGAGAACCTGGGCAGCGGTTTTGCTCGCCGCTGTGCGATGGGCTGTGCATGACAGCATAATGTGCTGGCCCATGTGGGTAGCAGGACTGAAACAAGACACAGCTGGACCCACAGAAGTCCGAGGGTCCAGTGTACGGAGTACTCACAGCGTGTCAGCAAGCAACACCTGTCTCTGTGGGAGGGGGTCGGGCTGCCTTCCGTCTCATCCTTATAGCAAGAACCCAGACTTCTGTCCGCACCAGGCGAAGATCAGTGTCAATCTGGGTGTTCTGTTTTGTGCAGACCGATGCAACCCCATGCATGGAACATGGGTTGAGGGGGGAATGATTCCCGGTATAATTTTCGAGCGACACACGACGAACGTTTCGTTGGTCGTGCTTCACCAGTTCACCTGCTTTCAGACAATGAGATAACCAAAGAACTCACGCACAACAACAGCTGGCAGAGACACATGCCAACGGAGGCCTTCGCTCAGAAACACAAAAACGTGAGGAACGGCAAGACGCCTCACCACACTGGCATAGGGTGGCACAGAGCGAAGGCCCTCAGCTTCTCCAACTTCCACAGCACCCGGGAGCAAGTCGATTGAGAAGACCACAACAATGTCGCGAGCAGCTTCAGGGGCAGGGTGGGGAAAGGGATGACAGCAAAGAGAAGAAAGGCAAGGCACAGAGAGAGGTCAGTGCGCCACCCTTCACCCTTCACTCCTGACCCAGGGGCAGCGGGTGGTGGTGGCCACCCAAAGGGCCCTTTTATGTTCCACGTTGCAGGGCGACGTTAGTAAGTATTTCAGTTTGGAATGGGGAAGAAGGAGGTGTTCAGTTGAGAAGACAATCACGGGTCGCACGGGAACCTGTGTGTTCCTGACAGCGGTGCACTGTCTCGGTGCCACATCGGCAAACAGGAGCACACAGGGCGCCGTACGGTGAGTCCCTTTGCCAGACGAGGAGGGGAAGAACGTTTTGTTTTTGAACAACACGACCAGGGGTTTTTCTAGGATTCAGATTTTTCGAAACGGGGGGGGGTCAGTCGCGTTTTTTGCCTCGAAAATTTTTTTCACCGTGGGGAGAACGCTCGGGCGCTTCGCGCCCTCGCTGCCAACGTGACCCCAGCAGTCGTACCCGGCTGTTGCGACATGTGTCCTTGTGTCGTCACATTCCCATTCCTGGAGTCATGAACCGAATGGGTTCCTTCCACGGTACCTCTCCCGCTCGCGCCATCCTCAGGTATACCCCCTGATATGCCACAGCCAGAAGCGCAAGGACTTGGTTACTAGACGGGCACACGTTAGCTGGTGTCTGGGGGGCAGAGCCCCCCAGCCGCCGGAGGCCACGGTAGTGAACATCTGTTCATTGTGGGCGTAGATTCTGTGCGTCCTCCTGAGGCTACTGGAGTGGTTGAATTCTGATGGGAATCGAATTACTTGAGTACGACACACACGCCACAAGGGGGGTCTGGGGGGCGGTGCCCCCCAGCCGCCGGAGGCCGCGGTAGTGAACGTCTGGCTCTTGGCTGGACTCATGCTCATCCCCCACTAGAAACACGCCTGCCTGTGGTCACGGAAAATGTGAAAAAACTGACCCAAAAACTGACCCCCCCCGGGGGGCAGGGGTGTAAATAAGGCCGACTCCCGACTCCCGACTCGCGCCGGATTTTTTGGGGTTGGGAGGGTTGCCTTGCTTCCCTTAGGGAATGTGCGGTATTAGGCACCCCATGGCCATAATGACCCCACTGCGATCCGCACAGACTCCAAATATTCAAAAGAAAGGGTTTTTGGAACACCCGAGGAGGGGGGTCCCGATGGGTGGGTGGGGGTGTGGGGGTCCCGCTGGGTGGGACATGGTGTGTGCCTCCCAGTCATCTTCTTCATTACCGGTCTCTGAACTGGGGTGAGTTCATTGCCAAACCACTGCTGTGAATACGGCGCCCCTTTCCCGCCCCTTTTGCCAGATCCTGGCAGCTCCCAAGAAGAGTTGTGTTCCCGCCCCCATCAGGTGGTTGAGCATACCGCAGCGCACACGTGCACACCCACACACACTCCACACAGATGCGTCACACATGTGACGCAACTGTTGCGACACAACATGCCTCAGGTAGAGGCAGTAGTGTTTGACTCACAGCCAACATAGCTCTCAGTGGGGCCGTGGATGGTGTGGATGCATCCATGCATGCATCCACGGCATCCAGGGATGCCCGAAAATGTCAAAAAATGGATTTTCGATTTGGCACAGGAAAATCGCTGAAAACCCCAAAAATTGACCAAAAAACGTCGAAAAACCGATTTTTGGGCCCATTTTTCAGCCAGGAACACGTTTTTGGGCCTCTGTAAAAAATCGATTTTTTGGGATATTTCGCGATTTTGGACAACTACTCGCCCAGCCAAATTCGATTTTTGGCTGAAAATTGCATCCATCCATCCATGCATGCAGGCATACAGGCATTCATCCACTGCAGGCAGGCCTGCATGCAGGGCTTCGGAGCTCCAGGCTGTGTGTGGATGCATCCACAAAAGTTGTGGATGCATGCGCTGCATGCACGGGAAATACTGAGAGCTATGCAGCCAAATACTGCTGCCGTGAGTGAGGTGCTCGCAGCGTGTGGGGCGCTGCGGGCGAAGTGGGGGGTTGGCTGGGACAGCCAACATGGCGCTGTGCGTCGCGTGCTTCTTCGCGGACCACCTCGCACGCGGGAAGACCCCGCAAGCGCCGAGTCAGTCCGCCCTGACCGAATGGTGGGCGACTGCTGGAGGGTACATGGGACTCTCCACGGCAGAGGTGGCCGTACTACAGGATGCGTGCAGGATTGAGTAGGGTTTGAGACCGCCCGCCCCCCCCACCCCCCCACCCCAGGTACCTTAGGTGACTGTAAATAACCGACTCCCGACTCCTGACCCCCAAACCTTATTTACAGCCCTGCCGGGGGGGGGTCAGAATTTTCGGGAAAATCTCGGGGGGGGTCATTGACCCCCCCCGACCCCCCTGGAAAAACCCCTGAACACGACGAGATCAACACATCAAACATCACGAGGAAGGCATATGTATGCCGCCCGTTTGCCCCACCAACGGGATCACACGCAGAAGAGCAAACAAGGCGGCTCAAATTAAACACGAGGGGTGCGACGGCACTCAGGAGGGGGGGGTGGAGCGTCGGATCCATCAGTGCAGACCACGGGTGTGACACGACGTGCCTGTGCCTCTTGCTGCCTCTGCACCACGCCACGGAACTCATCGGCCCCAGGAGACGGAAGGGAGACCTGCCCCAGGAGGGTGGGGTGGGTGCAGAGAGAGGGGGGCAGAGGGGCAAGGAGAAGACACACGCAGAGTGCACCGCACCACACAGCCACACCACACACCTCACACCCCATGCCCCAAGCCCGACACACAGAAGCTGAGCATCAGCAGTGTGGCGGGGCAGGGGCAGGGAGGGTGTGGGGAAACAAGGCTGTCCACAGCAGTCTGCCTCGCACAGCGAGCACGAGGAGAGGGTTTTGTGTCGGACATCCCTTGGTGGTGGCGGTGCGCGCTGCAGACAGGGGTACCTGGGAGGGAAGTGACGGCCTTTGATGAGTGGCGTCGTGGCCACACAGTTGTCAACAAAATGGTTCTTTTTTCGGTGGTTCGCACCTGCACTCTCGAAAGCGAAGGTGGAACCAGTCCAGATAATTTGCCCCACAAGCAGCAAGCCGAGAGGGAGTCACGTCAACAGCAATACGAACAAGGGTCAGGAAGGTCGTCTCAATCTCGGAATTCTACGAAAACCGCAGAAGAGATCAAACGGTGGAGAATGAAGGCGTGGAGCCGCAAAGACTGGATGTTCCATGTTTCGTCTGAAATCCCACGGGTTGATGTACACACACTAGCCACACCCCAAGGCTTGGTTGCAAGACACATCCGAAATAAGAGAGCACCCTGATTAGGACGCGGTGGTGGTTGCGAGGGGGGCCTTGCCAGGCTTGAAGCCGAGGGGCAGCGCGTCCTTGAAGGGGTAGTCGGGGTGGCCGGCCGTGTCCTCCCACAGCAGGAACTGCCACCCGATGTTGAGGGACGAGAAGGTCTTCAGGTCCTCCTCGTCCAGCTTGAAGTCCCACACCCCGTGGTTTGCCTCCACACGCGAGGGGGTGATGGACTTCGGCACAGCAGACACGTTGCGCTGGATGTGCCAGCGCAGCACCGCCTGGGCAGGGGTCTTGTTGTGCTTTGCGGCGATCTTGGCGATCGTCTCGTTCTCCAGCACCGCCTTCGGGTCGGTGTCGCGCTTGTAGCACGACGGGCGGTCCGCAGACCCGAGCGGGGAGAAGGCCTGCACAGCAACGCCGTTGTGCTGGCAGAAGTCCACGAAGTCCTTCTGCTGGAAGTAGGGGTGCACCTCGTTCTGCACAATCGTCAGCGGGTGCTTCTTGCACGCCTCGATGCACTCACGCACCTGCGCCTTGTTGAAGTTCGACACACCGATGGTGCGGATCAGCCCCTTGTCCTTCATCTCCTCCATCGCGTGCAGGGTCTCGACGTAGTGCGAGTCTGCGTCGTAGGTGTACTTCCCCTCCTCGTCCAGGGAGAACATCCACCACCCGCCCTCAGGGCGCTCCTCGGTGTACAGACCAGGGAACGCACCGGACTTGCGGATGCCGGGCTTGGCCCCTGTGGGGTGCGAGGGGCAGGCCTGCGGCCAGTGGATCACGAAGGCGTCGATGTAGTCCATCTGCAGGTCCTCCAGCGTCTTCTTGATGTCGATCCACGCGTTCTCGGGACGGTGGTTGGCGTTCCACAGCTTGCTCTGGATGAAGAGCTCCTCACGCTTCACCTCACCTGCGTCAATCAGCTCCTTGATGGCCTGCCCAATCTCGTGCTCGTTGTTGTAGTCGTTTGCGGTGTCGATCATACGGTAGCCAGAACGGATCGCCGCCTTCACCGCCTCACCGGTCTTCCCGTGCGGGCTCTTCCACGTCCCCAGCCCAATCTTGGGGTACTTCACACCATCCTTCAGCAGGATGTACTGGTCCTCAGGGAGCTGCAGGTTCGTCATTTCTTCTCTCGTGTCGTGTGTGCTACAAGGCCTGACAGGCGGGGCTGGTGTGTGGTGTGCGTGCAACACATGTGCATTGGAGAACCTGGGCCTCACCCTTGTCGCCCACAAATGGGCACACCAAGCAGCACCCTCTTCTCCAACAGGGGCACAGCGGGCTCGCGAAGCACACAACAGTCTGCCCTCGACACACCTACACGGAGAGCTGAGCCCCCCGCCCGTTGGCTCCAGGGTAGTGTCACCCAAGACGGAGTGGTGTGTGCTTGCGATGAGTTGTGGCAGGATGGTGTCATGTGCACAAGGGGTACCGCTCGGGGAGGGACCCACGTCGCATCAGCAGTGTGTAGGGTCTCTCGGGCCGAGGATGTGTCACAGCAGCGTGTCAGCAAGCAACACGTGTCTCTGTGGGAGGGGGTCGGGCTGCCTTCCGTCTCATCCTTATAGCAAGAACCCAGACTTCTGCCTGCACCAGGCGAAGATCAGTGTCAATCTGGGTGTTCTGTTTTGTGCAGACCGATGCAACCCCATGCATGGAACATGGGTTGAGGGGGGAATGATTCCCGGCGTTTCTTGCGAGGCGCGATGTATGTTTCCGTTGCCTGCATCCACCAGTGCTCCTGAGTTCAGACAGGGAGACCCCCGAAGGGCCCACGCACAGCAAGGGTGGCGGAGATACATGACAACTTCTCCAACTTCCACAGCACCCGGGAGCAAGTCGATTGAGAAGACCACAACAATGTCGCGAGCAGCTTCAGGGGCAGGGTGGGGAAAGGGATGACAGCAAAGAGAAGAAAGGCAAGGCACAGAGAGAGGTCAGTGCGTCACCCTTCACCCTTCACTCCTGACCCAGGGGCAGCGGGTGGTGGTGGCCACCCAAAGGGCCCTTTTATGTTCCACGTTGCAGGGCGACGTTAGTAAGTATTTCAGTTTGGAATCATGTCACGAGTCGCACGGGAACCTGTGTGTTCCTGACAGCGGTGCACTGTCTCGGTGCCACATCGACAAACAGAAGCACACAGGGCGCCGTACGGTGAATCCCTTTGCCAGACGAGGAGGGGAAGAACGTTTTGTTTTGGAACAACACGACGAGATCAACACATCAAACATCACGAGGAAGGCATATGTATGCCGCCCGTTTGCCCCACCAACGGGATCACACGCAGAAGAGCAAACAAGGCGGCTCAAATTAAACACGAGGGGTGCGACGGCACTCAGGACGGGGGGTGGAGCGTCGGATCCATCAGTGCAGACCACGGGTGTGACACGACGTGCCTGTGCCTCTTGCTGCCTCTGCAGCCAAGCACGGCACCACGCCATCCCAGGAGACGGAAGGGAGACCTGCCCCAGGAGGGTGGGGTGGGTGCAGAGAGAGGGGGGCAGAGGGGCAAGGAGAAGACACACGCAGAGTGCACTGCACCACACAGCCACACCCCACACCTCACACCCCATGCCCCAAGCCCGACACAGAGAAGCTGAGCATCAGCAGTGTGGCGGGGCAGGGGCAGGGAGGGTGTGGGGAAACAAGGCTGTCCACAGCAGTCTGCCTCGCACAGCGAGCACGAGGAGAGGGTTTGGTGTCGGACATCCCTTGGTGGTGGCGGTGCACAGTGCATGCAGGGATACATGGAGTGTCTCGGTGGGGGGCGAGAGAGATGTGGATGAATGTCGGCTTCGCCACACAGTTCAGTTCAGAGAGGCACGGCGGGAGGGCGCCACAGGAAGATGTCAGGATGTGAGGAAATGCAAGGAAGCACTTGGAGAGGGGCAAATGGTGGAGAATGAAGGCGTGGGCCTGCAAAAGGAGTTCCTTTACGTCCATAATCCGGATTTTCTACAGGCTCACACACATTCACCACACCCTCAAAGAGTGCCTCGTAGTGCAAGTGTCGGGGTATGGCTGTCGAGAGTGAAGGGAAAGCAATTCACTCAACACCCTTCCGCACTGTGTGCCCTTTATGTAGTGCAGGGGTGGGGGGGGGGGGTAGTGAAATCACGGTGGGATCTTGTAAATCTTGTCATGCAAGTATTTTACATGTATAATACTTGCATGACAAGTATTATACATGTAAAATACATGTAAATGCCTGAAATATACATGTAAAATACATGTATATCAAGTAAAAATACAAGTATAATAGTTGACATGCAAGTATTATACTTGTATTTTTACTTGATATACATGTATTTTACATGTATATTTCAGGCATATACATGTATTATACATGTATAATAGTTGACATGCAAGTATTATACATGTATAATACATGTATATACTTGTAGTTATACATGTAAAATTTACAAGATCCCACCGTGATCGAATTTGAAGAAAGCACAAAAATGATCACCCTTCACTCGTTATGCAGGTTGTGTCTGAAATCCGGTGTATTTTTCGGCAGGGCCTCTATGTAGTGCAGGGGTGGTGTGGGGGGTGCAGTGGTTCAAAGAGGCGTCGTCTCGCTAGGAGAGCACCCTGATTAGGACGCGGTGGTGGTTGCGAGGGGGGCCTTGCCAGGCTTGAAGCCGAGGGGCAGCGCGTCCTTGAAGGGGTAGTCGGGGTGGCCGGCCGTGTCCTCCCACAGCAGGAACTGCCACCCGATGTTGAGGGACGCGAAGGTCTTCAGGTCCTCCTCGTCCAGCTTGAAGTCCCACACCCCGTGGTTTGCCTCCACACGCGAGGGGGTGATGGACTTCGGCACAGCAGACACGTTGCGCTGGATGTGCCAGCGCAGCACCGCCTGGGCAGGGGTCTTGTTGTGCTTCGCGGCGATCTTGGCGATCGTGTCGTTCTCCAGCACCGCCTTCGGGTCGGTGTCGCGCTTGTAGCACGACGGGCGGTCCGCAGACCCGAGCGGGGAGAAGGCCTGCACAGCAACGCCGTTGTGCTGGCAGAAGTCCACGAAGTCCTTCTGCTGGAAGTAGGGGTGCACCTCGTTCTGCACAATCGTCAGCGGGTGCTTCTTGCACGCCTCGATGCACTCACGCACCTGCGCCTTGTTGAAGTTCGACACACCGATGGTGCGGATCAGCCCCTTGTCCTTCATCTCCTCCATCGCGTGCAGGGTCTCGACGTAGTGCGAGTCCGCGTCGTAGGTGTACTTCCCCTCCTCGTCCAGGGAGAACATCCAGCACCCGCCCTCAGGGCGCTCCTCGGTGTACAGACCAGGGAACGCACCGGACTTCCGGATGCCGGGCTTGGCCCCTGTGGGGTGCGAGGGGCAGGCCTGCGGCCAGTGGATCACGAAGGCGTCGATGTAGTCCATCTGCAGGTCCTCCAGCGTCTTCTTGATGTCGATCCACGCGTTCTCGGGGCGGTGGTTGGCGTTCCACAGCTTGCTCTGGATGAAGAGCTCCTCGCGCTTCACCTCACCTGCGTCGATCAGCTCCTTGATGGCCTGCCCAATCTCGTGCTCGTTGTTGTAGTCGTTTGCGGTGTCGATCATGCGGTAGCCAGAACGGATCGCCGCCTTCACCGCCTCACCGGTCTTCCCGTGCGGGCTCTTCCACGTCCCCAGCCCAATCTTGGGGTACTTCACACCATCCTTCAGCAGGATGTACTGGTCCTCAGGGAGCTGCAGGTTTGTCATTTCTTCTCTCGTGTCGTGTGTGCTACAAGGCCTGACAGGCGGGGTTGGTGTGTGTGCAACACTTATACAACCTGTGCATTCAGCATATTGGGGGCCTTCGCTGAGAAATGCAGAGAAGTGATGAATGGTGAACCGCCTCACAACACTGGCTGCAAAGTGACACAGTTTGACACACAGTGGCACAGAGCGAAGGCCCCGTTGCCAATGCAAGCAACATGTCTATCTGGGAGGGGGGCAGCCTGCCTTCCACGCCATCTTCACAAAAAGAGCCCAGACTTGTGTGCCCGACACAGGCAAATATCAGTGTAAATCTGCATGCCATATTTCCTCGCCCACGCCAGGCACCCAACCCCTGGAAAGGGGCGCCTGTCCAGCGTCTCAGAACTCCGGTGCCTCCATCTCACAAACGAACATCACACACGCACTCACTGCCCGACCCCCTCCCTCCCGACCCACTCAGTGTTGCTTGGAACTGATTCCCGATCACAGAACTGGTGTCTCCTATGACCTGTGACCGGCAGGTGTGTTGGAACGTCTCCATCATGTCTGGGAAGTTCAGATCCCGCACGTAAGTGAACGGGAGGGAGGGGGGGGAGGGTGACGGTGTACTTTTCTGAGCCTGCAATGCACGACAGGGATATGCCCTTCATGCGATCTTCAGCTTCTGGTGTAGTGTGAGATCCCCCCCCGACGCATTAGAGCAAGGGGGTGGAGGGGTCAGACTCGATACATCATCAGCACAAACAAGAGAGAATGTTGATGTGGTGTGTCTGCCGGGGCCTGCTTGGAGGCCTTAGCATTGCTGCCGTGCATCAGCTACCTCTGGAAGTGAGAGCCTCACGTCGATAAAAGAAAAGATTCCGTGTAGGGTTCCATGTGGCTCAAAAACGGGGTTTCGATCCCCCCCAAAGACTGTCGGTTGTGCGCAAAACAAAAGCAACTCCGCAGCCTGATGAGGATGTTGCATCTGTTGCCCAAACCGCTGCCGACTATCCTTTTTGACACCGACACATGATCCCCTGTTGTAGAAGAGTGGGATTGTATTGTCGAGAGCGAAGGGAGAATCAATCCCCCCCCAACACCCCCTCTGCCAACGCTGGCCAAATTTTTTTGTCGAAAAAAAATGAAGAGAGGGAGTGGGAGGGGGATGGGGGTCAGGCCTGTGCCTAAATATGGCCAAAAATCGTCAAAAACGAGAGTTTACACCCAACTTTTTTCCCACTTTTTTTCCTTCGGTGCTGGTCCCTTTTTTTAGCCCAGAACATGGTATTTCAGCGCGAAAACACATTCTTTTGCTGCATTTGCACACAACCAATTCACAGCTGGGCTGGGGGTCTCTTTTTTTTGCGTTTTGTTTTACAGGATCTCGCCTGATATGGGAGCCTCCCGCGAGGGTGCTGGAACCGATATGCCACAGCCCCGTACGCGCAAGGACTTGGCTCCAAGACCAGGTACAAGCCACAGGGGGGGTCTGGGGGGCGGAGCCCCCCAGCCGCCGGAGGCCACGGTAGCGAACGTCCGTTGGCCTGGCTCCATAGTCGCATACGCTCAAGTACAACACAACTGACAGATAGCACATGTCGCATGGGGGGACGATATATTGTCGCGCAAAGACACGCCACAGGGGGGTCTGGGGGGCGGAGCCCCCCAGCCGCCGGAGGCCACGGTAGTGAACATCTGTTGGTTTGAGCTCGAGAGCAAGCCTCTGGGCGATGCCATCCCGTGGGAGGTCGCCCGTGGCCTCGTCTTCGTCACTTCCGAGTTCCGGTTCTTGCACAGACTCCGATTATTCACGGAGGCTGTACAATAACTCGGAAGTGCCCAAACAGCCACCCGCGGCCACGAGCACCGTGGTCGCGAGCAGCTGCAGGACGGCACTCAGCACATCACCCGCGTCAGCGGGGGTGCGGAGCGTGCCCAAAAAAGACCAGGCATATCCCCCCCCAAAAAAATCCCTAAAAACCCCCAAAAAACCCCACCAAAAATATGGGAAGAAAAAAGTGGGAACTTTTTTTCCCTGAGGCCGACCCTTACATCTACATCCGACTTAGGCACAGGCCTGATGGGGGTGCGAAAGAAAGAAAGAAATACATAGTGAGCCCTTCACCCAACCCCCCCCCTCACCCCCCCCCCTCCACTCCCACGACAACATAACTGAGAACCTCTCCCCTCGCACTCCCAATATGCACTCCTTGTCCAGCAGGCGTTGCTTTCTTCAGGCAACCACGCCGGAAAGGGCCATCTGCTCGTGAAGCATTTTCGACGTGACAAACTGCGATGGGTTGATCAGCGACGTATTCCCGACACTGTGGTAGTTGTCCTCCTTGCGCAGCGGCGCATTCCCCCTCGAGGGCATCTGCAGCGTCCCGTTCTGAAGGTCGAAGAAGTGGCTCCTTGTGTACACCGCCTTCTCCCCCTCCTGCGAGCGATCTTTAAACGCAGTAGCGTTTGTCGTCGCAAAGTCCTCACTGAGGTGGACCTCGTCCCTCCTGCGCCGCACCGCCTGCACATACTCCTCGTCTTCCTCCGTCGCTTTGAACGACCCCAACGCGACAGGCTCCGTCGCATTCGGGTGCATCTGCCCTGCGCACTTCTCCACCTCCCACGACGCATGGTTTGTCTTATACGTAGTCGTCGGACACCCCCCAATCCACCCCGGCTTCTTCGCCACAGCCTTCCGTGAGCTGTCCAACGCCTCACGGTGGAACCTCTGCAGGGCATCAACATCGCTGATAGCCTGGGACCTCTGCAGGAACTCGTTGGCGTAGGTTGTCCCCCCTTTGGGTTGCTTCGCCTGGGAGTCGCCCTTCGCTTTAGGGCGTGGCTTTGTCAGGATGTAGTCCAGCGTGCTCCGATCCACAGCGGGCAGGAGGTTGACGTGCGTTGCGTGGGATGTCGAGGTCCAGGAGGGCGGATCGGGTGTGCTGAACGGTGCGTCCAGCTCGCGCCTCCTCTTGGCGATATCAAGCTGCTTCTCGCGGCCCTGACGGTAGGCATCGACGACGTCGTGCGACAGCATCTCCTGCTGCCTGCGAGTCTGCTCGCTGAGTGAATCGATGAACCCTTTCGACCCCGCCATGTTGACGACCTGCCCCGAGGTGCTGTGCATGCCCTCTTCCTCCATCAGCGTCTCCACCATACCAGGGCCTTGGTTGCGGCCAGCGGCGCGCCGTGTCACCTCGTATGCCCCTGCCTGGCCCTTCGAGGCTTTTCCAGCCTTCACGCGTGGAAAGGGGTCGATGGTGGCGACCTGTTGCTGCAGGAGGCGTGGCGCCTTCGATGGCTGCACCATCGTCTCCCTGCTGTCGGGTTTGGCCATTTCTTCGCTCCCAGAGGGTGGGTGGGGGGGGGGAGTGAAATAGGAGTAGAAGGGAGCACAAGAATGATCACCCTTCACTCGTTGTGCAGGTTGTGTCTGAAATCCAACAAGAGGGTGGGTGGGGGAGTGGGGTGGGGGGGCAGAACAAGGCAACAGGGGGGGGGGGGGGTGGAAGAGGGGGGGGGGTGGGTGGAAAGAGAAGAAAATGAAAAATGAAAACTTTCGTTTCCTGCATGGGTGGGTGTGTGGGTGTGTGGGTGTGTGCTTGCCCAGTGATGATCCCACTAAGAGCTCGACTCGAACGGATGTGAAGGGGGTGGTGGTGGTGGTGGGTGGGTGGGTGGGTGGGGGACTCTCCTGCCGTTCAGCTCCGGGCGTTATTGTATATATCTTTTGCTGCCGTTTCCTTTTTTTTCGCGTTTTTTTTCTGCCCGCTAGCCCGGGGCATATATATATATATATATAGCCGACCCCCACCCCCACCCCCACACCCCACCCCTCACCCCCCACCCACACCATTGCTTGCACACGCTCACGCGGCCCTAGCTCTCCCAATCATGTCACGTTGCATTCCAGCAGTCTCACGGCGTTCTGCTGGGAGATATTTGGCAATTTCGTTTCTTCCCTTCCCCCCCTCCCTCCCTCCCTTCCCGGCCTAGCACTGTGGCAGGACACAGCAACAAAAAGAGAGGTGGGGTGAGGGGGGGTGTGGGGTGGGGGGTGGGGGGTGGGGGGTGGGGGGTGGGGGGTGGGGGGTGGGGGGTGGGGGGTGGGGGGTGGGGGGTGGGGGGTGGGGGGTGGGGGGTGGGGGGTGGGGGGTGGGGGGTGGGGGGTGGGGGGTGGGGGGGGGATGAAGGAGTTGGTCTTGCCTGGACCCGTGCCGTGGGGGGGGGGGGGGGGGTCGAGATGTATATGGCCTCGTCCCAAAACCCCCCCCCCCCCCCCAAAGTGGCCTTTTTGGGGTTTTTTGCTGAAAACCTGAAAAATACAGGACATAACCGGTCCTGACCCCCAAACCTGGCCCAAAAGTGATATCTGGGGCTATCCGGGGGTTTCCTGGGGCAAATGAGGGTGCAGGGGGGTCTGATTCTGGTGGTGATTTCCTCTCCCACGGCCTTTCTTCGAGGGGGCTCCTCCCCCCCTGAAACCACCTCTTCCGGGCCTTGACTGAAGATTCAGAAACACTTGAGGCGAGGGTCCTCGACAGTGTTGGCAATCGCCAGAACTGTCCAGCAACATCAAGTCCTGTCATCAAGTTACCGAAAGCCGCAAAGCACGAACAGAAGAAACACTATCATTCTGCCCGTTGCTACAAGCACAGGGCGGCAGATCAGCGCTGGCATACTCTCAGACTCTCCGAGATAGTCAGATTGTTCAAGCTCAAACCCCACGACAAGGGTGTGCAAGTTTCCTGGCATAAAACAAAGAACTCTGAACAGCACACGCAACCCGCTTGAGAACGTGTGTCCGGATGAGAGGGCTTCAGTCAAGGCCCGGAAGAGGTGGTTTCAGGGGGGGAGGAGCCCCCTCGAAGAAAGGCCGTGGGAGAGGAAATCACCACCAGAATCAGACCCCCCTGCACCCTCACTTGCCCCAGGAAACCCCCGGATAGCCCCAGATATCACTTTTGGGCCAGGTTTGGGGGTCAGGACCGGTTATGTCCTGGATCTTTCAGGTTTTCAGCGAAAAATCCCAAAAAGGCCACTTTGGGGGGGGGGGTTATGGGACGAGCCCATATATAAAAAGGGGGGGGGGGGTGAAATCAACAGAACTGTAACAAACTGAGATATAAAAATAAATTTTACAAAAAAAAACAACATCAACAACAAAAGGCACGCTATGTCACCTGCCACCCTCCCCGCCTGGGTGAATTGTTGACCACCTGGAGGTGCTGTTCGCCGCCCCGGCAAAAAAAAGGGTATTTTCCGGAAAAGTTCGGTGATTTTCACCTGTAAACAGGGGGTAAAATGCACCAAAGCACACCGTTTTCTTCCAGCACCGCAGCAAAGACCCCCTCCTTCCTTCTGTTTAGGGTATTGAGAGACGATCCCAACAGCAGGACGGATATCCCTTCCCTTTTAGAACATAACAGTAAAGCGGCACACCCACCGCGCTTCGGAGATCAACTTCTTCGTGCAGGCTTAGACGGGGGGGGGGGGGGGAAGACGGGGGGAAGGGGGGGAGGTGGGGTTGGACACTGAACAAACGACGACGTCGCACGAAGCTCGATGCCCAAACAGTTGAAACCTGCACTCTCGAAAGGAGAGGGGGGGGGAGATGGCAGGGAAGAGAGGTATGGCGAGATAAGACGAGATGAGGTGGGTTTAGGAGACAGAGAGAGAGAGAGGGGGGGGGGAACAAAGGTAAGGTGGGGTAAGGTAAGGTAAGGCCAGGTCTAGATAGAGAGAGAAAGAGAGAGAGAGAGGCAAACAGGCCCCCCCTCCCCCCCCCCCCCTCTCTCCCGAGTAACAACCTCCCCTCTCCTCCTCCTTCCCCTCCTCCCCACTCCCCCCCCCCACTGCCTCCCCCTGCCCCCCCACCCCCCCCCCCCCCATCGCGTCACTCAAAATACGGTGGCCCCCATGGAAAAATAAACGGAAAATAGAAGGAGGTTTGGGGGGGAGAGAGGGTGCACGGGTGTGGGGGGGCGGGTGGGGTGGGGTGGGGTGGGGGGGTGGCAAGCCGTCTCTGCTTGGAAATGGACATGGTTTCCCCCCCCGATGGTTGTCCCCCACCACCACCCCACCCCCCCCACCCCATTTTTTTTTGGCTGGATGTCGCAACGCAGACAACCTTTATGGCAAAAAAGAATATCCGCCCCAAAATGTCTCCTGCCCCATCTCCCCTCCCCCCCACACACACACACAGCCCACACTCTCAACACATACCTACACACCCTCCGCCACCACCCTGCACCCCAAAGGCAAATAACGCCGCACACACACACAACACACACGCGCAAAAAAAACAAAACGACACACTCCCTCCCGAAACACCTAGCTCAGCCCGTCATCAACGCATGGCTGTGCTTCAGATCAGCCCCTGCTCCGTCAGGACCCGCTTCATCGTCACACCGAGGGTGGCGGGGGACTTGACAACCGTTGCGCCAGCGTCCTCAAGCGCGCTGATCTTGGCGTCGGCCGTGCCCTTCCCCCCGGAGATCACGGCACCGGCGTGGCCCATACGGCGGCCCGGGGGCGCGGTGATCCCGGCGATGAAGGAGACGACGGGCTTCTTGATCTTGTGCTGCTTCAGGAACTCCGCAGCGTCCTCCTCGGCGGACCCGCCGATCTCGCCGATCATGACGATACCCTTGGTGTTGTCGTCCTCCAGGAACTTCTCGAGGCAGTCGATGAAGTTGGTGCCGTTGAACGGGTCACCGCCGATACCCACGCACGTCGTCTGGCCGAGGCCTGCGTGCGTCGTCTGGTTCACGGCCTCGTAGGTGAGGGTACCGCTGCGCGACACGACACCGATGCAGCCCTTCTTGTGGATGTGGCCAGGCATGATCCCGATCTTGCACTCCTCAGGGGTGATGATGCCGGGGCAGTTGGGCCCGATCATGCGGGACTTGGTCTGCGACATCAGCATCTGCTTCACGCGCACCATGTCGTGCTGGGGGATGCCCTCCGTGATGGTCACGATGAGCGGGATCTCGGCGGCGATGGCGTCCTCAATGGACTTGGCGCAGAGCGGGGGGGGCACGTAGAGGACAGTCGCGTCGGCGCCGGTCGCCTTCGCGCACTCCTCAACCGTGGCGAAGACGGGGAGGCCCAGGTGCTCCTGGCCGGCCTTCCTGGGGTTGACACCACCCACCATGTTGGTGCCGTAGTCGATTGCCGCCTGGGTGTGGAAGGTGCCGGCCTTCCCAGTCATACCCTGGCACATGACCTTCGTGTTCTTGTCGATGAAGATCTTGGCCAGCCCGGCGGAGGTACGGCGGAACATCTTGAAAAACCGGGGAGAAGGGGGTGTGCGTGCAGCTTGCCTGCAGGGTGTGTGTTGTGTTGGGAATATTCGGAAAGCATGCCCCACTGACACCCAGGATGCCCTCAGCAAGGAGCACGCCTGTTTGCCTTGGAGACACACGGCCACAGGTTGTCCCCATGGGGGGGCCGAGGAAGAGTGGCCTGGTTAACAAGGGGGAAGGGGGGAGGGGCGAGTGGGGCGGGAGTGCGGGTGCGGGCGGAGGTATGGAAGGAAGAGTCGAAGGAAGTGCACCGCCACTTATTTAGTTTTGCACTCGTTTGCATTGTGCGTTACGGTACGCATTTCCTCCCTCACTCGCCTATGCGGCTCACACACTAGAGGAGGCATAGCAAACGGAAATCCCTAACAAAATTTTGTCTCCGAAATTATTTTGGCCAATTTTCTCCCGAAAAACCTAGAAACCAGACCCACCGCACATCGAGAATGTCATTTTTCGGTGATTTCTGGGGTCTGGGGGCCTTTTGCCACCCTCCCGTGCCTCATCATGTGTTGATCCCTCCTTTATTAATTGTCAGGTAGGTAACCCTGCACGGGTGTTGTCACCGTTGATCACTCTTTATTAACTGTTAGGCGGGTAAACCCTGCACGGGTGTTGTCACTGTTGATCGCTCTTTACTAATTGTTAGGCGGGTTAACCCTGCACGGGTGTTGAGCCCTCTTTGTTAATTGTCAAGTGGGTAACCCTGCACGGGTGTTGTCACTGGTGATCACTCTTTACTAATTGTTAGGCGGGTTAACCCTGCACGGGTCCTGGCCCGTGCCTGTGTGTGTTGGGGGGGGGGGGGGTAGTGAAATAGAAGTAGAAGGGAGCGGAGCACAAGAATGGTGTGTTGGGGGGTGGGGGAGCTCTTTCCAACATGTCCGCATCTGCATTAAAACCTATTGTCTCTTTGTGCCCCTCACCACTCAACCATAAAGGTTGCCCTGCCTTGGGAACAGGGAATGGGGTTTAACACGTGTGGCGGTCCTGTTGGATGGAGTGCACATGGAACAGTATGGTGTGGGAATGTATCGTGACTTGTGAAAGGGAGAGTGGGTGGGGGTGGGGGCGGGGGGGGGGGGGGCGGGGGGCTTCCTTCAGCGATTCCAGTGAGCTGCAATCCCAAGGCTGTCCTTTCAAACGCTTGCCAAGGCGTACGCCGTTTAGGTGTGGACTATTGAAATAAAAGGAAAACGAGGCTTTGGAAAAAGCCAAACTGATCGAATGGAAGATTGAAGGATGGGCAAAGTTTGTTGAAAGTAACATGGGGGGGGGGGGCAGTCAAGAAGTGGGGGCTTGATTGTCGAGAGTGAATGGAAAAGTGAAGTGGGGGGGGGGGGGGTTTGATCGTCGAGAGTGAATGGAAAAGCAAGCCTCCCAGCACCTTCTTGCAATGTTAGTCCTTTTTGTAGTCACTACCACTACACCAGGAGTGGGGGGGGGGGGGGGGGGCAACCCCTTGATTGGCCTGTGTCAGGTCCCAGCTCTTGTTGAAACAGAACGCAAACCCTTGCGATGTGTGGCTTCCAAGTTGGCCTGTGTCCCTTTGATCCACATGAAATGATCCCCAACCCCAGCCTGACCCAGGTTAGCCAGGGTCACACGTCTGTCTGGAGGAAAATCCTGGAGGGTGGTGTCAATGGAGGTGAAGTTGTAAGAAAGGGGGACATAACTGTTAAATCCTGAAGCAAAGTCATCATGATTACCAGGATAAATCATGTTCGTGACGACTGTGATCAAGACATTCTTCATTGTGGAAAGAACAGAAATTTCGTCATCCTCTGCATACCTTCTCGTTCTTAAACGGGTAAGCACGTATGGCTCACTACCGTCGTCAAGGGGTTGGCAGGGATGGTACGGGAGATTTCCCCACATTCTCACCGCCTCCACTTCCGGTTGCACCTCTCTGCATGAAAGAGAAGCCGCCATTGCAGTCACAAAATTGACGGCTTCTTCGCGAAGGGAAGCGCCCCCACGTGGGTTGCCTGTGAGACATTCATGAAAAGCATGAAACAGGCAATTCCCATCACCAGGCACATTGACTGTGCTCAGGGAAAACAAGAGAAGACGTTGCGTGAGGGTATCATGACGAGACGCGGGATTGTCGATGCCCTTGTCAGGTACGTGGGGCCTCCGTGGACCGGGACAGGGGAGTGCCATGGGGACCGCCTTCCTCCGCATATCCTCTTGCTCCATTTGTTCTTGTGCGTTTTCCACGTTTGGACCCATGTTCTGAATTCTATAAAAAACACTTGAAGCACGGGAAAAGTCACGCTCAGTGGGGAGGTGGAGGGAGTAAAAATTCGTTTGGGTATCCTGCCGGTACTGGTAAAGGAAGATAGTAGGGAGAGAAGCCGTACTTCCTGCTTCCCAGTTCTTTGCCTTCTCACACCATGTGCGAGGCCGTAACTCCCTGACCCTGGGTTTACCTTCCTTGTTCTGAGTAATAATTCTCAAGCGAATCTGGTGCACATTCACAAAAAAATGCAGGGCAAAAGAACCACCACGTTGGGTCACCTTTTCATCTTCCGCCGCTTTGCACATACTCTTGCGCCAGTGAACGAGAGACTGGTGCCTTTCATGTACGGGCAGGTTCTTCTCCCCCTTCTCTTCAAAAACAGAAGCAAGGGTATCCTTGTGTATTTTCATGAGGTACACCTCCAGGTCGTGTTTCATGTTTGTTGCGTCACCAAAGGCACTCTCACGCAGAGCGCGGACTGACTGGTACGCAGAAAAACGGTTGAAACGGAGGAGGGAAAGAAAAAAGCCGTCACCTTCCTGCACAGTATCTGTGACGGGGAGATGGTGGTATTTCGAAAAATACAGCAGGGTCTCTGGGATGAGGTGGCGTTGGGAAGTTGCTGGAATGTATGACTCGTCACTCAGTTGAGCCGTATCATACCTCCCATGTCCAAGGCGCCCCTTCTTGTCTCTTGGGGTCTCTGGCACCTGGGAGAGGTCAATGACTTCAGTCCCCCCAAACCGTTTTCTCTTCCGGACTGTGGGCCCGCTCCGAACAACAGAACGCGACTTCACTGCCACAGGGAATGTGCGCCTGGGTCGGGTGCCAAAAAATTGTGCCTTGGTGGTGGGGAGGACACCTTTCGGCACAAGTTTAAAAACTTCATATGCATGGCTTTCCCGATCCAGATCCCCTGCGGCAATGGCGCGCTTGGCAGTGTCCGTGTCGTGAACCACCCAATAAAGCGTTTCGCGCGGATAGGCGTGCAGTTGGGCTGGAGTCAACTTCTGCAATGTGGCAACGGTGTCTTTGAGGGGGAAGGCAACCATCCAATGCAGAGTTTGACGGTTAAAAAAAAAGAGGGCTGGGGAAGAAATAGACTGAGGATCATCAACAAAGGTATTTTTTTTACTTACCGGCAGAAGCCGATAGCCATTGTTCCGGAGTCCACTTGTGTGCTGTTCGATGGCCCGTTGCATCGTTGCCAGCGTGAACTTACCGGTCCAGTGAAAGCTCTCTGGATTGACCTCGTGTTGCAAAACCTGCATCTCCCGGAAGGTGAGAAACTGGATGCCACACTCACCCAAAAACCAGTTGAGGGAAGCCCAACCCCCCTCGTGCGTGGACTCCGACGCATGCAACACACCATCCTTCTGCCGCCCACAACCTGGAGAGGCGTGGAGGCCGAGAGGAAAACAATGCTCATTCAGGAGAGCGATCCTAGCCGCCCCAACATCATTTGCCTCAGGATCAGCCTCATCACCCACCTCCACCTCCTCTTCCTCCTCCTCCTCCTCCTCCACAGCATCCACAGCATCCACAGCCTCCTCACCATCCTCACAACCCTTGCCATCCTCACCCTGTCCCTTCTCCTCTTTCAACGCAGCAGGTGCAGTCTTCACTCTCCGGTAGAGCTCCGTGATTGTATCTACCACGGAGGGCGAGATGGTGTCGGGGAAGGTGCGGGCCTTCAAGCCAAGGGTCTCCTCCACGGCCTCGACATGGCCACTCAACTGCTCCGTCCAGTTGCGCAGGAGGAGGGCGGAGAGGTCGCGCTTCGTCTCCCCAGCCTCCACCTTCAGGCCCGCCTTGGCCAACAACGCGAACAGGGTGGGGGCGTCGAGGCGGCCCAGCCGCTCCCTCGGCTGCAGCTGCTGCCCCTTCTCCCGCAGAATGGGGAGGATTCGCCCCCACTGCGTCAGGGCAAAGCGCACACGGACGTCGTGCGACGCAGACGAGACAGCGTCGGACCCCCACGGCTTCAGCCCCGCCTTCCGCAAAAATCTGGACAGCGGTTTCGAACGAACCGGAAGGATGCCAACTGCCTCCTTCACGGACTTCAGCCGCTCCACCCAGACACGGGCATCCGCAGAGCCAGGGCCACACAGCTTCTCAGCAAAGCTGCGTGTCAGCGCCTCCTTCTGCCGCGCCACCTCCTTTCCCTTGCTCATCGCCGTGACAGGGATGGCGTGGAGGGCGCAGAGGCGGACGAGGTCAGGGTGGGCCACCCCGCTGACGGCCTTCAGCGCAGCCGCAGAAGCCCCCGTGGCGGTGTTCGCCGCGGCCTCGGTGTACATCCCGCCACGGGTCTTCTTCCGCGCCCGCTTCGCCTGGCGCAGCAAACGGCCGTACCTGTAAGGCGATGGAAAGGAATGGTTGTACGACGAATCACACTGAAAACAGGAAATGGTGATAATGAAGTAGTCTTCTTCGTGACTTGGAAAAGTCATGAAGAAGAGAGGAAGAGAGAATGACAATGAATGAGATAAAAAAAATCTATCGGTTCTGACTCTGCCAGCATATGTTGTTGCGATGTAAAAAAAAAGAACGAAGGGAGGGGAGAAAAAAGGAGGCTGAAGAGCCTGCATACCTTGCGTTGTTGCAGTTGCCATAACCCAACAGGAAGCGGTTCACCTTGCTCTGGGTAATCCCAGACAAGGCAGCAGAAGAGAGGTTGGGGGCCCTCTGCGCCAAGAACGATGCATTCCCAGCCACACACTCTGCGAGGTCTTGTGTGGAGGGTAGCGAAGGGAGGTCTTCGGGTGATGCCGACGCCATTGCAGCTTCATCGTAGCCGATGAACCTTGCCAATGTGCTCGCAAACCCCTGGATGCAGGGAACCCAGACCTCCGCAAATACATCGTGGTGATCCTTCACCACCTCCAACGCCTCAGCCCGCCCCACCTCCTCCTCACCGTGGCGGGGTTGTCCCCAATGCTTCCGCAGGGCAGGGAAGTCGTTGTCGGCGGAGTCGGCGCTCAGGTCGCGGGCGAGGAGGTGCAGCGGCCTCAGCACACCCCATCCCGCCTCGAAGTTGACCTCGAGGCGGCCCGTCTCCTCGTTCAACCGCCTGGGCTTGAGGTCGTTGAGGAACCTCAAGTACAGGCTGCCAATGAAATGGCAGGCTGCACAGTAGGCGGCGACGGTGGGGGTCCCCAGAAGAGTGAGGATCTCTGTCGCAGTCGGGGTGAACCGCTCCTCTCTCACCATCTCCAGGATGGAGGCGGAGAACTTGAGGAGGCGGGAGCACTGCTGAGGACGGGCATGCCACTTCGACCCCCGCTCACGGGCAAACCCCAGGCCCCGGGGGTAGCGCATGTCAAGTGCTTTCCCAAGCTCAGCATCCACGAAAATGACCCCGGCGGTTGACCGGCCGTTTGTCGGGTCGAGGACTGCAAGTACGCTGGCAACGTTGGCTGCCGGGTCGACCCGATGAGACATCATCAAGGCCTTCCCCGCCGTCTGCACTGCGTACTTCAGTGCGCCTCCAACCTTATGGTGCATGCACCGTAGGTGGACGATGGCGCCCCCCGCGTCCCTGGTCGCCTTCGCCTCCGTGCTAGCATGGTCGCTCAGGGTGGCGTTGCTAATACGGAGCTTGTGGGCGGAGACTATGCGGCGGACCGCCTGCAGGTTGGAGGTCTTCCCTGCAGCCTTCCCGTTCTTCAGGGGGAGGGCGGAGGCGCAGGCCCCGCGTACGCGATTCTCGTCTGCAGCGACGTGGGCGGTGACAACGTGCAGCGAGACACTACTCCGGCCCAAGGAGGAGGTGGCATCGTGGGCGAGGGAGAGGGTGGCCTTCTGCCGGTCTTTGCCTAGGCCCCCTCCGCCGGTCTGCGTCCTCGCGACATCCTCCAAGAAGACGGCGAAGGAAGCCGCTCCGCTCGGGATCTCGAATTCGCGGAGCGTCCAGCGAGAGGGGATCGGCATCTCCACCCCATCGCTCAGGAGCTTGATGATGTCGCGCAGCACCCTGCGCGACGACTCCTGACCGATGCCAGCCATCCGCAACTCCAACAGCGCCCGCAGCACCTTCATGGGGTAGGGCTCGGTGCAGGACTTCCGGCCCGTCACCCCACGAAGAACAATGTCCCCCTTGCGCCCGAGAACCTCGTGCGCAGCAGCCAACTCCTCCGTCAGCTGCGCAATGCGGTCCTTCGCCCTCAGCAAGGCCTTCTGCAAAGCCTTGACCTGCAAGACCCGCTCGGGGAGGGTCTTGGAGGGGCGCCCCACGGGGGCCGGCGGAGGCGTGCCCTGTCCGACGAAGTGGAGGCTGCACGGCCGTCCCGGCACTGCATTTCCGATGCAGTACTTCTTCTTCATCCCCCGGGTATCACTACCCTTCTCGTGAGGATGCAGAGCAGAAGACATGCAGTCGGCGTTCTCCTTCACCAGGGAGAAGAGGGCGGTGTCCGACACCTTCGCACCTGCGGGCAAGAGGGAGCGCAGGAGAGTCAGGTACTCGGCGCTGCTGATGCAGCACCACCCCTCACCAGCAGCCACAGCGTCACGCAACGCGTCCATCGCAGTCGCAACGGGGGAGTCGGTGTTGGCGTGGGAGGCGGAGTCAACGGGGCAGGCGGAGTCGGCGAGGTCGGCGAGGTCATCGAGGCTGGCGAGGTCGGCAGGGTCACTGCACACAGAAGAACCAATGTCGACATCGTCGGCGGGACTCGTCGGAGACGTCGGTGGGAGCGCGGCAGGCAGAGGTTTCGGCGGCACGGGAGTCGGTGACGGAGGCGCCTCAGGCTCATCAGGCTCGTCGTTGCCAGCAGCAGCAGGACCCCGCGTGACCGCCGAGATCACGCTCTGCGAGACGGGATCCGCATCCTCGGGGTGGGGGAGGAGCGCCGCCTGATCAGCGAGATCATCGGGCTCACCCAGAGGAGCGATCAGGACATCGTCGGGGAAGCAGCGGCCCGGGGACGAAGCAGTCAACTGCCGGATTGCCTCTTCGGAGGAGAGGGGATTGGGCCGACGGATATCTGCCAAGCAATACATCTTCTGCACGCCGTTTGAGGTCCGGCTCGTTACGGGTTTCGGCCATCCTGCGTTGCGGAGAAGCGCACCCGCGACCTTCCCCGTAGTCTCGTCTGGGATACCCTGCAGCTTGCACGCTTCCGCGAAGGTAACCAAGCCGGACATTATCAGAAGCTGTGGAACGTGCCAGTGCCTGCAGTGGGTTAGTGCTGTGTGAGCAACGTAGGTGCAGCAAAGTTAAAGTTAAGCAGTCTGCTGAGGGGTCCGCACACAACATCTGGGAGGCACGCAGAGTGACCGAGAGTGGAGGGGGCAAGGGGAGACACCGTTCTGTTTCGGTTACAATCGGTTACATGCCAAGAACGATCAGTTACAATCGGTTACATGCCAAGAACAATCAGTTACAATCGGTTACAATCGGTTACATGACGAGGGCAATCGGTTACAATCGGTTACATGCCAAGAACAATCAGTTACAATCGGTTACATGCCAAGAACGATCGGTTACAATCGGTTACATGACGAGGACAATCGGTTACAATCGGTTACATGCCGAGAACAATCGGTTACAATCGGTTACATGCCAAGAACGATCGGTTACAATCGGTTACATGACGAGAACAATCGGTTACAATCGGTTACATGCCGAGAACAATCGGTTACAATCGGTTACATGCCAAGAACGATCGGTTACAATCGGTTACATGCCGAGAACAATCGGTTACAATCGGTTACATGCCGAGAACAATCGGTTACAATCGGTTACAGGCCAAGAACAATCGGTTACAATCGGTTACATGCCGAGAACAATCGGTTACAGGCCAAGAACAATCGGTTACAATCGGTTACATGCCAAGAACGATCGGTTACAATCGGTTACATGACGAGGACAATCGGTTACAATCGGTTACATGCCGAGAACAATCGGTTACAATCGGTTACATGCCAAGAACGATCGGTTACAATCGGTTACATGCCAAGAACAATCAGTTACAATCGGTTACATGACGAGAACAATCGGTTACAATCGGTTACATGCCAAGAACGATCGGTTACAATCGGTTACATGCCAAGAACAATCAGTTACAATCGGTTACATGCCAAGAACGATCGGTTACAATCGGTTACATGCCGAGAACAATCGGTTACAATCGGTTACATGCCAAGAACGATCGGTTACAATCGGTTACATGACGAGGACAATCGGTTACAATCGGTGACATGCCGAGAACAATCGGTTACAATCGGTTACATGCCGAGAACAATCAGTTACAATCGGTTACATGCCAAGAACGATCGGTTACAATCGGTTACATGACGAGGACAATCGGTTACAATCGGTTACATGCCGAGAACAATCGGTTACAATCGGTTACATGCCAAGAACGATCGGTTACAATCGGTTACATGACGAGGGCAATCGGTTACAATCGGTTACATGCCGAGAACAATCGGTTACAATCGGTTACAGGCCAAGAACAATCGGTTACAATCGGTTACATGCCGAGAACAATCAGTTACAATCGGTTACATGCCAAGAACGATCGGTTACAATCGGTTACATGACGAGGACAATCGGTGACAATCGGTTACATGCCAAGAACAATCGGTTACAATCGGTTACAGGCCAAGAACAATCGGTTACAATCGGTTACATGCCGAGAACAATCGGTTACAGGCCAAGAACAATCGGTTACAATCGGTTACATGCCAAGAACGATCGGTTACAATCGGTTACATGACGAGGACAATCGGTTACAATCGGTTACATGCCGAGAACAATCGGTTACAATCGGTTACATGCCAAGAACGATCGGTTACAATCGGTTACATGCCAAGAACAATCAGTTACAATCGGTTACATGACGAGAACAATCGGTTACAATCGGTTACATGCCAAGAACGATCGGTTACAATCGGTTACATGCCAAGAACAATCAGTTACAATCGGTTACATGCCAAGAACGATCGGTTACAATCGGTTACATGCCGAGAACAATCGGTTACAATCGGTTACATGCCAAGAACGATCGGTTACAATCGGTTACATGACGAGGACAATCGGTTACAATCGGTGACATGCCGAGAACAATCGGTTACAATCGGTTACATGCCGAGAACAATCAGTTACAATCGGTTACATGCCAAGAACGATCGGTTACAATCGGTTACATGACGAGGACAATCGGTTACAATCGGTTACATGCCGAGAACAATCGGTTACAATCGGTTACATGCCAAGAACGATCGGTTACAATCGGTTACATGACGAGGGCAATCGGTTACAATCGGTTACATGCCGAGAACAATCGGTTACAATCGGTTACAGGCCAAGAACAATCGGTTACAATCGGTTACATGCCGAGAACAATCAGTTACAATCGGTTACATGCCAAGAACGATCGGTTACAATCGGTTACATGACGAGGACAATCGGTGACAATCGGTTACATGCCAAGAACAATCGGTTACAATCGGTTACAGGCCAAGAACAATCGGTTACAATCGGTTACATGCCGAGAACAATCAGTTACAATCGGTTACATGCCAAGAACGATCGGTTACAATCGGTTACATGACGAGGACAATCGGTTACAATCGGTTACATGCCAAGAACGATCGGTTACAATCGGTTACATGACGAGGACAATCGGTGACAATCGGTTACATGCCAAGAACAATCGGTTACAATCGGTTACAGGCCAAGAACGATCGGTTACAATCGGTTACATGACGAGGACAATCGGTTACAATCGGTTACATGCCAAGAACGATCGGTTACAATCGGTTACATGACGAGGACAATCGGTGACAATCGGTTACATGCCAAGAACAATCGGTTACAATCGGTTACAGGCCAAGAACGATCGGTTACAATCGGTTACATGACGAGGACAATCGGTTACAATCGGTTACATGCCAAGAACAATCGGTTACAATCGGTTACATGACGAGGACAATCGGTGACAATCGGTTACATGCCAAGAACGATCGGTTACAATCGGTTACATGACGAGGACAATCGGTTACAATCGGATACATGCCAAGAACAATCGGTTACAATCGGTTACATGCCGAGAACAATCGGTTACAGTCGGTGACCTACCGAGAACAATCTCGCATCCTGGAGCAACCTATTGGCAGACCGTCCACAACCGTCTACAGACGAAAAAGAGACGTACCGTCCCCATCGTGACCAACTGGGGGTGTTTTTTGGGTGTGGACGGTCCGCCCGCAGCCTAGCAACCTCCAGTAACCTCTTGGCAGACCGTCCACAGCCGTCCACAACCATCCACAGCCATCCACAGCCGTCCACAACCGTCCACAGGTGAAAAAGTGCCAGAACACCCCAATATTGACCACCTGGGGGTGATTTTTGGGTGTGGACGGTCTGCCTGAGGCCGTAGAATGCGAAAAAACCGATTTTGGTACTCTATTGGCCTGTGGTGGCCCGTAGAAATGGAGTGTTTGCGATTTTGAGCCATTTTCCTAAGGAAACTGGCCCAGTTGGCTGGAAAATGTGAATTTTTGAATTTAAAATGCAACATCGAGCATTTAGAGAGTGTGGACGGTTGTGGACGGTCGTCCCGGACCGATTTGGGACCACTTTTGGTATAGGGTCGAAAAGACAATGCGATTTTAAAAAAAATAATTTTTTAGACAGCCAGGTCAGCAGGCTATGCCTCCTCTACACACACCCACCGGCACCGCCGTTTGGTGCGCTGATTTATTCTGGTGTGCGATCACCCATCTCATCGAGCCATCACACTGCCCTTGATCCCCTTGATAGGAGGAAACGGTACAGCCAAAAGACACGCCCCACCGAGAGATGCAGATAACCCAGATAGCGGTGCATGCGGGAACGAAAGGATAGGGGGAATATTTTGTACATGCGCCAAAAAAATCCGGGCAAAACAAACAGAGGCAACTCCCCGCAAAGCCTGCTTTTTTTTGTGGGGCGCATGTCTTCTGCTGCCCAAAGAATGCGCACACCTATTCCCCACTATCCGTCTGACACATGTCAAGAGCCCTTGTGCTGTGTGGCATGAAAGGAGCATCGTCGGGTCAAGCAGGAGCGGCTGACACCCCGCACACCCCAGGGGAGCTTCGCAGCCGTCAATTTTTCAGCGAAGCTTGGCGATTTGCTCCTATAAATAGGGGGCCCTCGTTACCAGCCACAGCTCGTCAGTCAGTGAGGGGAAGTGGGGCTGTAGCTCACGTTATCCCACTCAGTCACATTGGGTAGCGAAGGCCCCATAGGAGGGGAATGCATTAAAACACGCTGTTTTCGGCACCATTGCGAAGAAAGCCCATCCACCCCCCGCCAGACCATGCATGTTGCTTTCTTAAAGATGAAGCAAAATCCGGCCCGCTGAGAGGCAATCGCAACGGCACATCCTGCTGTTATTTCTTTGAACCAGCATGCATGGCGATCTGACAAGGAAGGCGTGTTGATGAGCACCCCCACAGACAGCTTTTACTCGGCTGCTGCCTTAGAGTCAGCTTGGGTTAGCCCGAGGGGTTGGTACCTCCATGACAGGATCCTGTCGAGCAGGGTAGGATGCGCAGAGCGCAGCGCGTAAGTCAGCAGGTATGCGTCATACAGCACGCCGTCGATGGAATAATACGACTCCAAAAACTCCGCTGTCCGAAACCCATGCCTCTTGTAAAACTCGATAGCGCTGTGGTTCATCGCCAGCACGTGGAGGTGTACGCTGTCGCAACCATCATCACGCAGCCCGTTCAACGTCAGCACCAACAGTCTGCTGCCTATATTCCGCCGCCTCGCCTTGCCTGTCACCCCGATGGTGCTGAGATACCCCGTCCGTGTTGTGCGGCAGCACATCCAGTCATGCTCTTCAGATATTCGCGCCGTCGACACGCCTAAAATCTTCCCCTCAGGCGGGGCGCCCTCGCCCCTCTCCACGGCTAACGCAGTGAACCTCTCCGGGTCGGTAAGCAGTGAGCTGTAAAACCCATAGCCGTAGGCCACAGGGAACAGCTCCGCATGGATTGCCTTCACCTGGTTCATAAAGTGCCCCGACATGGGCTCATACGACACGCCATCCACCACGGAACCCAGGCACGGGCCTTCGGTTGTCGAGATGAGAGGTGGCGGCTGTGGCATCTCAGCCTCCAGACAACGGCGCCCAGATAGCGTATCCCGACCCGGCCCAGGCTGGCTAGAGGAGAACCGGTGCTGCCCCGAGGGTCCGAGCTCTGCGATGTATCTAAGGATGGACCTCGACTCGGCAGAGGCTGCTGGAAAGTTGGGCCGCACGCAGTCCCCCCCGTTCATCGGGATGTAGTGGTGCTGGCCCTGGTGGGGCTGCTGTTGTCGCGCATGTGTTGGCAGGTCTGGGGCGTAGACCCCGCAGTTGGGGCTGCGGTCTACCTGGTAGTGCATCCCGCGGCTGGTCGAGCGCTGCAACCCGCGTTCCCCGCTGTCGCAGGGATGGCCATGCACCATGCGGTGAGGCAGGCGGTGTGCTCTGTTGAGTTGTTGAGTGGTGTGTCAAACCCTTTGGCCAGAAAGAGGGGGGGGGGGCGAGGGGAGGGGGGGGACATATAGTGTGGTGAAGGGTGGGTGAAAAGTTGAAGAATAAGGAATGGCGGAGCTAAGCCGTTCGACCGTCCCCCCCACTCAATGTCCAGGCTGTGTCCGAGCGCGAGTGAGAGGGGGGGGTGGCTGGAAGTGAGGGGGGTAGTGAGGGGGGGGAGGGGCTTCGATAATATCTTCGGCGACAAACGCTCGGTTTGTTTCGGGACCGACGACCACCGGCCTGACCTGTGAGACGGCTAGGGCAGTGCCGTGCACGCCGCCGCCAGAAGGCGTTGCACTCCAATGGTACAGACGCAGATCATCCTAGAAACCACAGAAGAAAGCCGCTTTTTTTAGCTGTGCTTTGCAGGACCACCCCTGACACGGGCCTCCTTACCCCGCCCTTTCAGCAGAGTTCTTTCCTGGGGGGGGGGGGGTCGTGAAGTAGAAGAACGGAAAAACACATAGATGGGGCGCCTGAGACCCTTTCTATCAGAAGTTTATCAGAGGTTCAAAAACGCTGTTTCAGGGGCCCCAATAGAGTTGACCTATTCTTTGCACTCACTGTATTGTGCAGGCTGCGCCCGGGTCTTCCGTGGGGGTGGTGGGGGTGGGGTGGAAACGGAATTCGTTCAAAGCCATTGCTGGACACAACAAATGGCAGCAGCAGCAGCAGCAGCAGCAGGGCAGATGGAGAGATACAGACTCGCCATCGCCCCCCCTCTCCTCCAAACACACTCCCTCCTCTCGACACACACACGGCGCAATTTCTGTTTCGTGTAGAGCACACCGAGAGGTCTCAGGTGCTAACCTCCACACATCCACATGAATCTTTTTCTTTGGGAGCCTTCGCCCAGTACTGCAGAGCAGTGAGGTGCCTCTAAACAGAGGCGGCAAGCTGACACAGTTTGGTGGTGGCACAGAGCGAAGGCCCCTTTTGAAAAGCATCGGTGGCGCCTTGGTCTGGGGCATGCCATTCAATCCGCCCCTCAAGCCCATAGGTAAGCACACCTCTCTGAGACACACACACGCACGTTAATCTTTATAGTTTAGTGTCGGACGCACCGAGCGAGCTCTAGTGTTGCCTCCACACACACAAAGATCTGCGCATGGCCTGCCCACTATAAAGTTTAAAACATGGCCACCCACACTGCTCGCATGCATCCCGGCCCCACCTCCCGGCATATTCCTAAGCAACCCCGGGCAACTTTTTGTTGCAGTTCTCGCGGAAGTTGAGTTGTTATGCCTTAGCTTAGAGTGAAGGGCATGGCAAGGCAAAGACCTCGACAGAATCCTATAGCAATTGGTCTGCCCCCCATTTTTTTTGTTTTGCAGTCATCACTCACGATTCACACCCAACAAACAACACACGGCGGAGGGGGGGGTTTGATCGTCGAGAGGGAATGGAAAAGTAAATCTCCCAGCACCTTCTCGGCGGAGGGGGGGGGGTGTAGGGTAGGGTAGGGTAGGGTAGGGATAACACTATACTTTTCATGAAGGGGAAGGAGAGGATGGCCACGCGTGAGAGTGGGGGTGGGGGGGGGGGGGGGTGGGGGGGCGCACCTGGCTTGTAAAAATCGCATCAGCGACTGTCTGTCCCCCTCTCCCCCCCATCACTCCCCCCCCCCCTCCTTGAACTTCCATTGGCTGGGGTTTCGTTGCTCGGTGGGTGCGGGGGCTATCGGGCTGAAGCTAGGTACCGAGTGGGGCAAGCGTTTGGCCCAATGGAATGAGAGCTGGGGGGGGTTTGATCGTCGAGAGGGAATGGAAAAGTAAATCTCCCAGCACCTTCTCGCAATGTTAGTCCTTTTTGTAGTCACTACACCAGATATGTTGTACAAGGCAGATCAATGCACAACGGGAGGGTGTGTAGCAGTTGTCTGTCAGTGGCTTGGTGGGTGGACCGCAATACAGTATCACTAAAACACAACCAGGTGTCTGTCCGTAATACGTAGTCTCTCCTTGACACCATATACTTTGTGCCCTGTATCGTTGTTTTTTTGTACGAATAAATGGCGGAAGGGAAGGAGGGGAAGGGAAAGCAGAGCTGGGGGGGGGGGGGGGGGGGAAGGCTGCTAGGGTGGCGGGGGGTTGGGGGAGGACAGTGAAGTGAAGTAAAAAAATCAATAAAATAAGGCAAAACACAGATGCTGCCTTCCTTTCACTTGTTATGCCAGGTAGCGTGTTCCCGAGAGCTGGGAAGGGGTGCGAGAGGGAAAAGGGAGGTGTGTGCTGTGTGTGCAGAGAACAACTCGCAGCCTACAATACGTTCCAGCCCTATCTGGCGGAATGTTTGTCGGGTGAGGGTGGGCCACGGCTCGACCACTTTGGCTTGAAGAAGTCCTTCCTAAACCACCCACGATGAGCCCCCAGAGGTGACAGCTACACATGAACCACACCCCCCTCCCCCCTCCAGGGCTGTAAATAAGGTTTGGGGGTCAGGAGTCGGGAGTCGGGAGTCGGTTATTTACAGTCACCTAAGGTACCTGGGGTGGGGGGCTGGGGGGGACGGGCGGTCTCAAACCCTACTCAATCCTGCACGCATCCTGTAGTACGGCCACCTCTGCCGTGGAGAGTCCCATGGACCCTCCAGCAGTCGCCCACCATTCGGTCAGGGCGGACTGACTCGGAGCTTGCGGGGTCTTCCCGCGTGCGAGGTGGTCCGCGAAGAAGCACGCGACGCACAGCGCCATGTTGGCTGTCCCAGCCAACCCCCCACTTCGCCCGCAGCGCCCCACACGCTGCGAGCACCTCACTCACGGCAGCAGTATTTGGCTGCATAGCTCTCAGTATTTCCCGTGCATGCAGCGCATGCATCCACAAATTTTGTGGATGCATCCACACACAGCCTGGAGCTCCGAAGCCCTGCATGCAGGCCTGCCTGCAGTGGATGAATGCCTGTATGCCAAATCGAAAATCCATTTTTTGACATTTTCGGGCATCCCTGGATGCCGTGGATGCATGCATGGATGCATCCACACCATCCACGGCCCCACTGAGAGCTATGTTGGCTGTGAGTCAAACACTACTGCCTCTACCTGAGGCATGTTGTGTCGCAACAGTTGCGTCACATGTGTGACGCATCTGTGTGGAGTGTGTGTGGTTGTGCACGTGTGCGCTGCGGTATGATCAACCACCTGATGGGGGCGGAACACAACTCTTCTTGGGAGCTGCCAGGATCTGGCAAAAGGGGCGGGAAAGGGGCGCCGTATTCACAGCAGTGGTTTGGCAATGAACTCACCCCAGTTCAGAGACCGGTAATGAAGAAGATGACTGGGAGGCACACACCATGTCCCACCCAGCGGGACCCCCACACCCCCACCCACCCATCGGGACCCCCCCTCCTCGGGTGTTCCAAAAACCCTTTCTTTTGAATATTTGGAGTCTGTGCGGATCGCAGTGGGGTCATTTTGGCCATGGGGTGCCTAATACCGCACATTCCCTAAGGGAAGCAAGGCAACCCTCCCAATCCCAAAAAATCCGGCGCGAGTCGGGAGTCGGGAGTCGGCCTTATTTACACCCCTGCCCCCCTCCCCCTTGCAGCAACGTGGAGGGGCAGCAAAAACTATCTGCGCCCCCGCTGGATCGTAAAGTGACAGCAAAACGAGACAACAAACCAATTACTGCCGAAAGTTGTTTTGTTGGAACGCAGACCCCACTGTTTGTGTACACGATAAGCTAGCTGTTCTTCCAAAAAAAAACGTGGCAACAGACCAAAAAAAACAATCGACTGCCGACAATTGCTTGGTTGGAACACAGAACCCTTCTCCTCTCCCACTCTTTGCGCACACCGCGACCCCAGTCGGCGGAGTGGCAGTGGTGTGAAGCGGATGGATGCCCAAGATCCGGCTCAAAGGCACGGAAAGCACCCTCCCCGAGTTGCCTAGTTGGGCGATGCTAGACTATCAAACCCAATACACCTCCCCGTGTGGCACTTAGGACATCGCGAACGAGGCCCCACACGAGCAAGTTTGGTAACTGTCATCACCGGGGCGCTGGACCTGGAAGGCGTTCCCTTTCAGCTCGTATTTGAAGTCAATCTGTGTGTGTGTGGGATGCGGTGGTGAACACAAGGGGGTCAGGGGGGAAAAAAAGGTGGGGGGTTTTGGTGCCCCTCACTACCCCTTTTTCACTACACAAAGTAAGCAATCTGGGGGTCGTCGGGGGCACCAGTTTTGTGACCCCAGAGCGGCTGACCCGGAGCGAAGCCCTATTTCCCTAAGGTGAAAACCCCCCTACCGTGGCCCACTGACCCAGATTGACCCAGAGATTGACCCAGCTTGATCCGGAACGAAGGCCCCCCAATACGCTGACACCCCGGCATACTACTGACCCCCGAACAGTGTCATAGGTGTCGGTGTCGACGAGCAGCTTGGCACCGCCGGATTCGAAAAGCTTGTCCCCGTCCTGGCGGGCGTCGTCCCAATCGAAGTCGTACATCGCACCCTGGCAGCCACCCGACACGACCTTCAGACGGAGAAACGGCTTCTCCGAGTCAACCTCGTTCTGCCGGTGGATCCGCTCGACGCAGCCAGGCGTGAGGAAGAGCCCATCAGGCTCACCCCCTGCCTGTGACTTGACAGAATCGAGCACACTGCCCCATCGGGTCTGCACCGCAGCACGAGGCACGAGCTTCTTGGCGAAGACGCGCAGCATCCTCGCAGAAGAGTCCGGGAAGGGACAATAGGCGGGGAGGAGGGGGGGGGGGGGTGCGCCGGCAGGGCACGGGAGTGCGGCACAGAGAGGAAGAGACAGGGAGGGGTTACCCTCAGCCCTTCAGGATGCAGAGGGGTGTGTCCCAGATAGCGCGTTGTGGGTGGGGTGTCTGTGGGATGGAGGAAGGGTATTGCCAGGGAGGGAAAACTACAAAGGCTCAGGGAGAGGGGAGAGGGGGGGTTTGATCGTCGAGAGGGGATGAAAAAGTAAATCTCCCAGCACCTTCTCGCAATGTTAGTCCTTTTTGTAGTCACTACACCAGATATGTGGAGAGGGGAGAGGGGGGGGGGGTAGTGAAATAGAACACGGTGGGGTACGACACCCGATGTCGGACCCTGTGGGTAACCCATTTTTTAGGTACCCTGGGGTACCTAAATTAGGTACTCAGGGTACCTAAATGCGTTATCGGATTTTCGGCCGATTTGGGTACCGAAAAGGGTTACCCTCTGGTTGTCGTACCCCACCGTGAAGTAGAAGGGAGCACAAGAGAGGGGGGGGGTCACTTTAGGAGGAGGTATGGTAGTGCAAACGGTTGTTTGTTTGTACGATCTGGTTGCCCCGATGCGGCTGCTGCTGCTGCGGATAGTTCCCCCGATCCTGAGGACGGAGCTGCCGGGCAAGCTTCGCAGCATCAGAGTGGGCAGATACCATCCTCTCTCGCGTGAACTCCCCGAAGGGGATCGCGGAGAGGCGGCTCTCCAGTTCCGCCGCCCCGAGCGATCCCTGGTCCCTACTGCACGACCCCGCCACCAGCTCGTCCCTCAGGAGAAGGGCCTCCAGACGCACCACGACAGTGTGCAGCACCTGGGGGATCGCCGTTGCGACCGAGTAGAGAAGCTGACGCAACACCTCCACGGCGTGGTCGCACTGGCTGGGCAGGGCCTGTGCCGGAGCGTGAGGTGCACCCAGAGGCGCTCGCTGCCCCCCGAAGAAGACAACAGGGGGAACCAGGTGACGACCCTTGCGTAGTCGACACTGCGCGTCGCCTGCCCGTAGTACCCCGCAGGCATCACGGCCTGCCCCGGTGCACACCAGCTCCCGTGGTGTACTGAACACCGAGAGAGAGAACAGCCCTGTGGAGCTGGGGTGGGTGGGAGGAACCCCCACTGAGGAGCCCCCTGAACCCCAGCCCCCGGCGCTACTGAAGCGCTGTGTCGCATAGGGGGGGGCATGCCCCGGCGTAGCACTGGGAGGCCAACCTGACACTGAGTAGGGGAGGCGGACAAACAGAGAATCCCTAATAAAAGCGTGTCTCCGAAAAAGGGTGGTCCCATTGGGTGGCACAAAAGTGATTCTCTGTCACCTGCGGGCCGAATAGAATACAAAAATCACATTCTTGGGCGAAAAATGGGTCAACTCCGGGACAGGTCATCGGCCACACCTTGACACGAATCGACCTAAAACAAGCCGCCTCTGGGCGAGGGTGGGCGAGGGTGGGCGAATGCGGGCGAGGGCGGGCGACGGTGACCGACGGTGGGCGGGCGGGCGGTGGGCCAACCTGGGGCCCCGCGGTAGGTTCGCCGCTCGCTCGCCATATTCCCCTTCCACTGCACATGTCGGAATCCGTACGGAACGTGGTGGGGTCACTTTGGTGGAGCCAAACTTCACCCAGGAAGTACAGGTCTGGTTCAGGCACTTCTACAGGTGACTAGGAGGCATCTCGCCGCCCCACCCCACCCACCCAGCGTCACCCTCTTCACAGGTTTTCCAAAACCGCGCTCTTTGGAACGTTTGGGATCTGTCTGGATCGTGGTGGGGACACTTTGGGCACGGGGTGTCTGTCTCCACCACTGACTGGGGGTCACCAGATGGGCCCAAATCCGGCAGGTAGAGGAGGCCTACCTCCAGCCAGCCCTCACAAAAAAAGTGTGACGGAAATTAATTTGGTCAATTTGGCTCAAAAAAACAGCCTCCCGGACCCCGCACACACTCCGACAATGCCAAAAAACACATTTTAGGACATGTTCGGGTGCAGGCCACTTCACCTTGGGGCCAGACTGCCGCCAGAGAGTACTCCCAGGGCAGAACAACGCAGAAACAAACGACACTTGGTCAGAAACACACCAAGAACAGCGGGGTGTTGGTCACTTTTTGGCCACAGGCGACCTACAGCGGGTCGGAACAACCCCCTGTTGGTCAAAAATGCCCCGGAACAACCCCCTGACTCCTGACTACTAACAGGTCCGAACAGGTTCTAACAGGTCAAAACTTCACCGACTAACAGGTCCTAACAGGTTCTAACAGGTTCTAACAGGTCCTAACAGGTCCTAACAGGTCCTAACAGGTTCTAACAGGTTCTAACAGGTTCTAACAGGTTCTAACAGGTCCTAACAGGTCAAAACTTCACCGACTAACAGGTCCTAACAGGTTCTAACAGGTCCTAACAGGTCCTAACAGGTCCTAACAGGTTCTAACAGGTCCTAACAGGTCAAAACTTCACCGACTAACAGGTCCTAACAGGTTCTAACAGGTCCTAATAGGTCCTAACAGGTTCTAACAGGTTCTAACAGGTCAAAACTTCACCTACTAACAGGTTCTAACAGGTCCTAATAGGTCCTAACAGGTCCTAACAGGTCCTAACAGGTTCTAACAGGTTCTAACAGGTTCTAACAGGTTCTAACAGGTTCTAACAGGTTCTAACAGGTTCTAACAGGTTCTAACAGGTTCTAACAGGTTCTAACAGGTTCTAACAGGTTCTAACAGGTTCTAACAGGTTCTAACAGGTTCTAACAGGTTCTAACAGGTTCTAACAGGTTCTAACAGGTTCTAACAGGTTCTAACAGGTTCTAACAGGTTCTAACAGGTTCTAACAGGTTCTAACAGGTTCTAACAGGTTCTAACAGGTTCTAACAGGTTCTAACAGGTTCTAACAGGTTCTAACAGGTTCTAACAGGTTCTAACAGGTCCTAATAGTAGGGGGGGCATAACCCACTCTTTGTCAGCTGAAAAAAGTGTCACGAAAATTATTTTGGCCGTTTGGGCACGTTCAGGACAAGATGTTCGACCTCGGGTGACGTCACCAGGGACTTGGCGTGACTGTCGGACATGGTCAGAGGGCCGACCACCAGGAACGCCTCCGCGCGACATGGGAGCCGGCAGAGAATGACGTTATCGGGCGGAAACAGTCGGTGCACCAAGGGAAAGGTGCGCCAACCGGACAATACAATCTCTGTCAACACAGCAGAGACAGTCTTCTACAATCGCATCGACTCCGGACCGACTCGGCAACCTTGGGGAACCTCGTAAAGTACTCAGGCAACCTCGGGCAACCATCGGAAAAAGGTTCCTTGGCCATAAGGAACCTCAGTGGCACCTGTAACCACCTCAGAATGGCATGTAACCACGTGTAACCACCTGTAACCACCTCAGAAAATGGCATGTAACCACCTGCTTCTAGGTCCTAATCGGTGCGAACAGGTCAAAACCTCACCTACTAACAGGTCCTAACAGGTCCTAACAGATCCTAACAGGTCCTAACAGGTCCTAACAGGTCCTAACAGGTCCTAACAGGTCCTAACAGGTTCTAACAGGTTCGAACAGGTTCTAACAGGTTCTAACAGGTCCTAACAGGTCCTAACAGGTCCTAACAGGTCCTAACAGGTCAAAACTTCACCTACAAACAGGTCCTAACAGGTTCTAACAGGTTCTAACAGGTTCTAACAGGTCCTAACAGGTCAAAACTTCACCTACTAACAGGTCCTAACAGGTTCAAACAGGTTCTAACAGGTTCTAACAGGTCCTAACAGGTCCTAACAGGTCCTAACAGGTCCTAACAGGTCAAAACTTCACCTACTAACAGGTCCTTACAGGTTCTAACAGGTCCTAACAGATCCTAACAGGTCCTAACAGGTCAAAACTTCACCTACAAACAGGTCCTAACAGGTTCTAACAGGTTCTAACAGGTTCTAACAGGTCCTAACAGGTCCTAACAGGTCCTAACAGGTCAAAACTTCACCTACTAACAGGTCCTAACAGGTTCAAACAGGTTCTAACAGGTTCTAACAGGTCCTAACAGGTCCTAACAGGTCCTAACAGGTCAAAACTTCACCTACAAACAGGTCCTAACAGGTTCTAACAGGTCCTAACAGGTCCTAACAGGTCAAAACTTCACCTACTAACAGGTCCTAACAGGTTCAAACAGGTTCTAACAGGTTCTAACAGGTCCTAACAGGTCCTAACAGGTCAAAACTTCACCTACTAACAGGTCCTTACAGGTTCTAACAGGTCCTAACAGGTCCTAACAGGTCCTAACAGGTCAAAACTTCACCTACTAACAGGTTCTAACAGGTTCTAACAGGTCCTAACAGGTCAAAACTTCACCTACTAACAGGTTCTAACAGGTCCTAACAGATCCTAACAGGTCCTAACAGGTCCTAACAGATTCTAACAGGTTCTAACAGGTCCTAACAGGTCAAAACTTCACCTACTAACAGGTCCTAACAGGTTCTAACAGGTTCTAACAGGTTCTAACAGGTTCTAACAGGTTCTAACAGGTCCTAACAGATCCTAACAGGTCCTAACAGGTTCTAACAGGTTCTAACAGGTCCTAACAGATCCTAACAGGTCCTAACAGGTTCTAACAGGTCAAAACTTCACCTACTAACAGGTTCTAACAGGTACTAACAGGCTACCTGTGCAGCCTCCAGGCAACCCCAGGTTGGGCCGGAAGGAAGCGGGTCAGAAAACACCCGCTTCCCCACGAAAATGGGTGAAAAACCCCAGAAATAGGCCAGGAAAACCATATTTGGGGCCACTTATGACCCGCTTCCCCCCATAGTTGTCCAAAAAATGGATTTTTTTGGGTTCCTGATTTTTTAGTGGGCTTTCAGGGCTCCAGGGGGGCCCTGCCAGGGTTTTCATGAAAATCGGGTTCAAAAACGCCGAACTACTCGCGGTCCGGCTGGGAATCATGAAAATACGCATTTGAGAGCAAAATTCGAGCATTTAGTTGAGGAAGCGGGTGGAAGCAGGTCATAAATGTCCCCAAAAAGTCGATTTTTTGGGGTCCCAAATTCATTAGGGCGAACCTGTTGTCCGAATAATTTTTGTGACAGCTATTTTGGCCGTATGCCCCCTCTACTAATAGGTCCTAACAGATCCTAACAGGTCCTAACAGGTCAAAACTTCACCTACTAACAGGTTCTAACAGGTCCTAATAGGTCCTAATAGGTCCTAACAGGTCCTAACAGGTCCTAACAGGTCCTAACAGGTCCTAACAGGTCCTAACAGGTCCTAACAGGTCCTAACAGGTTCTAACAGGTTCTAACAGGTGCTAACAGGTCCTAACAGGTTCTAACAGGTTCTAACAGGTCCTAACAGGTCCTAACAGGTCAAAACTTCACCTACTAACAGGTTCTAACAGGTCCTAATAGGTCCTAACAGGTCCTAACAGGTTCTAACAGGTTCTAACAGGTCCTAATAGGTCCTAACAGGTCCTAACAGGTTCTAACAGGTCCTAACAGGTCAAAACTTCACCTACTAACAGGTTCTAACAGGTCCTAATAGGTCCTAACAGGTTCTCACAGGTCCTAACAGGTTCTAACAGGTTCTAACAGGTCCTAACAGGTCCTAACAGGTTCTAACAGGTTCTAACAGGTTCTAACAGGTCCTAACAGGTCCTAACAGGTTCTTACAGGTCCTAACAGGTCAAAACTTCACCTACTAACAGGTTCTAACAGGTCCTAATAGGTCCTAACAGGTTCTCACAGGTCCTAACAGGTCAAAACTTCACCTACTAACAGGTTCTAACAGGTTCTAACAGGTCCTAACAGGTCCTAACAGGTCAAAACTTCACCTACTAACAGGTTCTAACAGGTCCTAATAGTAGGGGGGGCATAACCCACTCTTTGTCAGCTGAAAAAAGTGTCACAAAAATTATTTTGGCCGTTTGGGCACGTTCAGGACAAAATGTTCGACCTCGGGTGACGTCACCAGGGACTTGGCGTGACTGTCGGACATGGTCGGAGGGCCGACCACCAAGGATGCCTCCGCGCGACATGTGCGCCGGCAGAGAATGACGTTATCGGGTGGAAACAGTCGGTGCACCGAGGGAAAGGTGCGCCAACCGGACAATATAATCTCTGTCAACACACAGCAAAGACAGTTGTCTACAATCGCATCGACTCCGGAGACTCCGCGGAGACTCCGGACCGACTCCGGAGACTCGCCGGAGACTCCGGAATGACTCCGGAGACTCGCCAGGGACTCCGGAACGGCTCCGGAGACTCGCCGGAGACTCCGGATCGACTCCGGAGACTCCGGAATGACTCCGGAGACTCGCCGGAGACTCCGGAACGGATCCGGAGACTCCGGAATGACTCCGGAGACTCGCCGGAGACTCCGGAACGGATCCGGAGACTCCGGAATGACTCCGGAGACTCGCCGGAGACTCCGGAATACTAACAGGTTCTAACAGGTCCTAATAGGTCCTAACAGGTCCTAACAGGTCCTAACAGGTCAAAACTTCACCTACTAACAGGTCCTAACAGGTTCTAACAGGTTCTAACAGGTTCTAACAGGTCCTAACAGGTCCTAACAGGTTCTAACAGGTCCTAACAGGTCCTAATAAGTCCTAACAGTAGAGGAGGCATAGCCTGCTGACCTGGCTGTCTAAAAAAATATTTTTTTTAAAATCGCATTGTCTTTTCGACCCTATACCAAAAGTGGTCCCAAATCGGTCCGGGACGACCGTCCACAACCGTCCACACTCTCTAAATGCTCGATGTTGCATTTTAAATTCAAAAATTCACATTTTCCAGCCAACTGGGCCAGTTTCCTTAGGAAAATGGCTCAAAATCGCAAACACTCCATTTCTACGGGCCACCACAGGCCAATAGAGTACCAAAATCGGTTTTTTCGCATTCTACGGCCTCAGGCAGACCGTCCACACCCAAAAATCACCCCCAGGTGGTCAATATTGGGGTGTTCTGGCACTTTTTCACCTGTGGACGGTTGTGGACGGCTGTGGATGGCTGTGGATGGTTGTGGACGGCTGTGGACGGTCTGCCAAGAGGTTACTGGAGGTTGCTAGGCTGCGGGCGGACCGTCCACACCCAAAAAACACCCCCAGTTGGTCACGATGGGGACGGTACGTCTCTTTTTCGTCTGTAGACGGTTGTGGACGGTCTGCCAATAGGTTGCTCCAGGATGCGAGATTGTTCTCGGTAGGTCACCGACTGTAACCGATTGTTCTCGGCATGTAACCGATTGTAACCGATTGTAACCGATTGTTCTTGGCATGTATCCGATTGTAACCGATTGTCCTCGTCATGTAACCGATTGTAACCGATCGTTCTTGGCATGTAACCGATTGTCACCGATTGTCCTCGTCATGTAACCGATTGTAACCGATTGTTCTTGGCATGTAACCGATTGTCACCGATTGTCCTCGTCATGTAACCGATTGTAACCGATCGTTCTTGGCATGTAACCGATTGTAACCGATTGTCCTCGTCATGTAACCGATTGTAACCGATCGTTCTTGGCCTGTAACCGATTGTAACCGATTGTTCTTGGCATGTAACCGATTGTCACCGATTGTCCTCGTCATGTAACCGATTGTAACCGATCGTTCTTGGCATGTAACCGATTGTAACCGATTGTCCTCGTCATGTAACCGATTGTAACCGATCGTTCTTGGCATGTAACCGATTGTAACTGATTGTTCTCGGCATGTAACCGATTGTAACCGATTGTTCTTGGCCTGTAACCGATTGTAACCGATTGTTCTTGGCATGTAACCGATTGTCACCGATTGTCCTCGTCATGTAACCGATTGTAACCGATCGTTCTTGGCATGTAACCGATTGTAACTGATTGTTCTCGGCATGTAACCGATTGTAACCGATTGTTCTTGGCCTGTAACCGATTGTAACCGATTGTTCTCGGCATGTAACCGATTGTAACCGATTGCCCTCGTCATGTAACCGATTGTATAGAGGAGGCATAGCAAACGGAAATCCCTAACAAAATTTTGTCTCCGAAATTATTTTGGCCAATTTTCTCCCGAAAAACCTAGAAACCAGACCCACCGCACATCGAGAATGTCATTTTTCGGTGATTTCTGGGGTCTGGGGGCCTTTTGCCACCCTCCCGTGCCTCATCATGTGTTGATCCCTCCTTTATTAATTGTCAGGTAGGTAACCCTGCACGGGTGTTGTCACCGTTGATCACTCTTTATTAACTGTTAGGCGGGTAAACCCTGCACGGGTGTTGTCACTGTTGATCGCTCTTTACTAATTGTTAGGCGGGTTAACCCTGCACGGGTGTTGAGCCCTCTTTGTTAATTGTCAAGTGGGTAACCCTGCACGGGTGTTGTCACTGGTGATCACTCTTTACTAATTGTTAGGCGGGTTAACCCTGCACGGGTCCTGGCCCGTGCCTGTGTGTGTTGGGGGGGGGGGGGGTAGTGAAATAGAAGTAGAAGGGAGCGGAGCACAAGAATGGTGTGTTGGGGGGTGGGGGAGCTCTTTCCAACATGTCCGCATCTGCATTAAAACCTATTGTCTCTTTGTGCCCCTCACCACTCAACCATAAAGGTTGCCCTGCCTTGGGAACAGGGAATGGGGTTTAACACGTGTGGCGGTCCTGTTGGATGGAGTGCACATGGAACAGTATGGTGTGGGAATGTATCGTGACTTGTGAAAGGGAGAGTGGGTGGGGGTGGGGGCGGGGGGGGGGGGGCGGGGGGCTTCCTTCAGCGATTCCAGTGAGCTGCAATCCCAAGGCTGTCCTTTCAAACGCTTGCCAAGGCGTACGCCGTTTAGGTGTGGACTATTGAAATAAAAGGAAAACGAGGCTTTGGAAAAAGCCAAACTGATCGAATGGAAGATTGAAGGATGGGCAAAGTTTGTTGAAAGTAACATGGGGGGGGGGGCAGTCAAGAAGTGGGGGCTTGATTGTCGAGAGTGAATGGAAAAGTGAAGTGGGGGGGGGGGGGTTTGATCGTCGAGAGTGAATGGAAAAGCAAGCCTCCCAGCACCTTCTTGCAATGTTAGTCCTTTTTGTAGTCACTACCACTACACCAGGAGTGGGGGGGGGGGGGCAACCCCTTGATTGGCCTGTGTCAGGTCCCAGCTCTTGTTGAAACAGAACGCAAACCCTTGCGATGTGTGGCTTCCAAGTTGGCCTGTGTCCCTTTGATCCACATGAAATGATCCCCAACCCCAGCCTGACCCAGGTTAGCCAGGGTCACACGTCTGTCTGGAGGAAAATCCTGGAGGGTGGTGTCAATGGAGGTGAAGTTGTAAGAAAGGGGGACATAACTGTTAAATCCTGAAGCAAAGTCATCATGATTACCAGGATAAATCATGTTCGTGACGACTGTGATCAAGACATTCTTCATTGTGGAAAGAACAGAAATTTCGTCATCCTCTGCATACCTTCTCGTTCTTAAACGGGTAAGCACGTATGGCTCACTACCGTCGTCAAGGGGTTGGCAGGGATGGTACGGGAGATTTCCCCACATTCTCACCGCCTCCACTTCCGGTTGCACCTCTCTGCATGAAAGAGAAGCCGCCATTGCAGTCACAAAATTGACGGCTTCTTCGCGAAGGGAAGCGCCCCCACGTGGGTTGCCTGTGAGACATTCATGAAAAGCATGAAACAGGCAATTCCCATCACCAGGCACATTGACTGTGCTCAGGGAAAACAAGAGAAGACGTTGCGTGAGGGTATCATGACGAGACGCGGGATTGTCGATGCCCTTGTCAGGTACGTGGGGCCTCCGTGGACCGGGACAGGGGAGTGCCATGGGGACCGCCTTCCTCCGCATATCCTCTTGCTCCATTTGTTCTTGTGCGTTTTCCACGTTTGGACCCATGTTCTGAATTCTATAAAAAACACTTGAAGCACGGGAAAAGTCACGCTCAGTGGGGAGGTGGAGGGAGTAAAAATTCGTTTGGGTATCCTGCCGGTACTGGTAAAGGAAGATAGTAGGGAGAGAAGCCGTACTTCCTGCTTCCCAGTTCTTTGCCTTCTCACACCATGTGCGAGGCCGTAACTCCCTGACCCTGGGTTTACCTTCCTTGTTCTGAGTAATAATTCTCAAGCGAATCTGGTGCACATTCACAAAAAAATGCAGGGCAAAAGAACCACCACGTTGGGTCACCTTTTCATCTTCCGCCGCTTTGCACATACTCTTGCGCCAGTGAACGAGAGACTGGTGCCTTTCATGTACGGGCAGGTTCTTCTCCCCCTTCTCTTCAAAAACAGAAGCAAGGGTATCCTTGTGTATTTTCATGAGGTACACCTCCAGGTCGTGTTTCATGTTTGTTGCGTCACCAAAGGCACTCTCACGCAGAGCGCGGACTGACTGGTACGCAGAAAAACGGTTGAAACGGAGGAGGGAAAGAAAAAAGCCGTCACCTTCCTGCACAGTATCTGTGACGGGGAGATGGTGGTATTTCGAAAAATACAGCAGGGTCTCTGGGATGAGGTGGCGTTGGGAAGTTGCTGGAATGTATGACTCGTCACTCAGTTGAGCCGTATCATACCTCCCATGTCCAAGGCGCCCCTTCTTGTCTCTTGGGGTCTCTGGCACCTGGGAGAGGTCAATGACTTCAGTCCCCCCAAACCGTTTTCTCTTCCGGACTGTGGGCCCGCTCCGAACAACAGAACGCGACTTCACTGCCACAGGGAATGTGCGCCTGGGTCGGGTGCCAAAAAATTGTGCCTTGGTGGTGGGGAGGACACCTTTCGGCACAAGTTTAAAAACTTCATATGCATGGCTTTCCCGATCCAGATCCCCTGCGGCAATGGCGCGCTTGGCAGTGTCCGTGTCGTGAACCACCCAATAAAGCGTTTCGCGCGGATAGGCGTGCAGTTGGGCTGGAGTCAACTTCTGCAATGTGGCAACGGTGTCTTTGAGGGGGAAGGCAACCATCCAATGCAGAGTTTGACGGTTAAAAAAAAAGAGGGCTGGGGAAGAAATAGACTGAGGATCATCAACAAAGGTATTTTTTTTACTTACCGGCAGAAGCCGATAGCCATTGTTCCGGAGTCCACTTGTGTGCTGTTCGATGGCCCGTTGCATCGTTGCCAGCGTGAACTTACCGGTCCAGTGAAAGCTCTCTGGATTGACCTCGTGTTGCAAAACCTGCATCTCCCGGAAGGTGAGAAACTGGATGCCACACTCACCCAAAAACCAGTTGAGGGAAGCCCAACCCCCCTCGTGCGTGGACTCCGACGCATGCAACACACCATCCTTCTGCCGCCCACAACCTGGAGAGGCGTGGAGGCCGAGAGGAAAACAATGCTCATTCAGGAGAGCGATCCTAGCCGCCCCAACATCATTTGCCTCAGGATCAGCCTCATCACCCACCTCCACCTCCTCTTCCTCCTCCTCCTCCTCCTCCACAGCATCCACAGCATCCACAGCCTCCTCACCATCCTCACAACCCTTGCCATCCTCACCCTGTCCCTTCTCCTCTTTCAACGCAGCAGGTGCAGTCTTCACTCTCCGGTAGAGCTCCGTGATTGTATCTACCACGGAGGGCGAGATGGTGTCGGGGAAGGTGCGGGCCTTCAAGCCAAGGGTCTCCTCCACGGCCTCGACATGGCCACTCAACTGCTCCGTCCAGTTGCGCAGGAGGAGGGCGGAGAGGTCGCGCTTCGTCTCCCCAGCCTCCACCTTCAGGCCCGCCTTGGCCAACAACGCGAACAGGGTGGGGGCGTCGAGGCGGCCCAGCCGCTCCCTCGGCTGCAGCTGCTGCCCCTTCTCCCGCAGAATGGGGAGGATTCGCCCCCACTGCGTCAGGGCAAAGCGCACACGGACGTCGTGCGACGCAGACGAGACAGCGTCGGACCCCCACGGCTTCAGCCCCGCCTTCCGCAAAAATCTGGACAGCGGTTTCGAACGAACCGGAAGGATGCCAACTGCCTCCTTCACGGACTTCAGCCGCTCCACCCAGACACGGGCATCCGCAGAGCCAGGGCCACACAGCTTCTCAGCAAAGCTGCGTGTCAGCGCCTCCTTCTGCCGCGCCACCTCCTTTCCCTTGCTCATCGCCGTGACAGGGATGGCGTGGAGGGCGCAGAGGCGGACGAGGTCAGGGTGGGCCACCCCGCTGACGGCCTTCAGCGCAGCCGCAGAAGCCCCCGTGGCGGTGTTCGCCGCGGCCTCGGTGTACATCCCGCCACGGGTCTTCTTCCGCGCCCGCTTCGCCTGGCGCAGCAAACGGCCGTACCTGTAAGGCGATGGAAAGGAATGGTTGTACGACGAATCACACTGAAAACAGGAAATGGTGATAATGAAGTAGTCTTCTTCGTGACTTGGAAAAGTCATGAAGAAGAGAGGAAGAGAGAATGACAATGAATGAGATAAAAAAAATCTATCGGTTCTGACTCTGCCAGCATATGTTGTTGCGATGTAAAAAAAAAGAACGAAGGGAGGGGAGAAAAAAGGAGGCTGAAGAGCCTGCATACCTTGCGTTGTTGCAGTTGCCATAACCCAACAGGAAGCGGTTCACCTTGCTCTGGGTAATCCCAGACAAGGCAGCAGAAGAGAGGTTGGGGGCCCTCTGCGCCAAGAACGATGCATTCCCAGCCACACACTCTGCGAGGTCTTGTGTGGAGGGTAGCGAAGGGAGGTCTTCGGGTGATGCCGACGCCATTGCAGCTTCATCGTAGCCGATGAACCTTGCCAATGTGCTCGCAAACCCCTGGATGCAGGGAACCCAGACCTCCGCAAATACATCGTGGTGATCCTTCACCACCTCCAACGCCTCAGCCCGCCCCACCTCCTCCTCACCGTGGCGGGGTTGTCCCCAATGCTTCCGCAGGGCAGGGAAGTCGTTGTCGGCGGAGTCGGCGCTCAGGTCGCGGGCGAGGAGGTGCAGCGGCCTCAGCACACCCCATCCCGCCTCGAAGTTGACCTCGAGGCGGCCCGTCTCCTCGTTCAACCGCCTGGGCTTGAGGTCGTTGAGGAACCTCAAGTACAGGCTGCCAATGAAATGGCAGGCTGCACAGTAGGCGGCGACGGTGGGGGTCCCCAGAAGAGTGAGGATCTCTGTCGCAGTCGGGGTGAACCGCTCCTCTCTCACCATCTCCAGGATGGAGGCGGAGAACTTGAGGAGGCGGGAGCACTGCTGAGGACGGGCATGCCACTTCGACCCCCGCTCACGGGCAAACCCCAGGCCCCGGGGGTAGCGCATGTCAAGTGCTTTCCCAAGCTCAGCATCCACGAAAATGACCCCGGCGGTTGACCGGCCGTTTGTCGGGTCGAGGACTGCAAGTACGCTGGCAACGTTGGCTGCCGGGTCGACCCGATGAGACATCATCAAGGCCTTCCCCGCCGTCTGCACTGCGTACTTCAGTGCGCCTCCAACCTTATGGTGCATGCACCGTAGGTGGACGATGGCGCCCCCCGCGTCCCTGGTCGCCTTCGCCTCCGTGCTAGCATGGTCGCTCAGGGTGGCGTTGCTAATACGGAGCTTGTGGGCGGAGACTATGCGGCGGACCGCCTGCAGGTTGGAGGTCTTCCCTGCAGCCTTCCCGTTCTTCAGGGGGAGGGCGGAGGCGCAGGCCCCGCGTACGCGATTCTCGTCTGCAGCGACGTGGGCGGTGACAACGTGCAGCGAGACACTACTCCGGCCCAAGGAGGAGGTGGCATCGTGGGCGAGGGAGAGGGTGGCCTTCTGCCGGTCTTTGCCTAGGCCCCCTCCGCCGGTCTGCGTCCTCGCGACATCCTCCAAGAAGACGGCGAAGGAAGCCGCTCCGCTCGGGATCTCGAATTCGCGGAGCGTCCAGCGAGAGGGGATCGGCATCTCCACCCCATCGCTCAGGAGCTTGATGATGTCGCGCAGCACCCTGCGCGACGACTCCTGACCGATGCCAGCCATCCGCAACTCCAACAGCGCCCGCAGCACCTTCATGGGGTAGGGCTCGGTGCAGGACTTCCGGCCCGTCACCCCACGAAGAACAATGTCCCCCTTGCGCCCGAGAACCTCGTGCGCAGCAGCCAACTCCTCCGTCAGCTGCGCAATGCGGTCCTTCGCCCTCAGCAAGGCCTTCTGCAAAGCCTTGACCTGCAAGACCCGCTCGGGGAGGGTCTTGGAGGGGCGCCCCACGGGGGCCGGCGGAGGCGTGCCCTGTCCGACGAAGTGGAGGCTGCACGGCCGTCCCGGCACTGCATTTCCGATGCAGTACTTCTTCTTCATCCCCCGGGTATCACTACCCTTCTCGTGAGGATGCAGAGCAGAAGACATGCAGTCGGCGTTCTCCTTCACCAGGGAGAAGAGGGCGGTGTCCGACACCTTCGCACCTGCGGGCAAGAGGGAGCGCAGGAGAGTCAGGTACTCGGCGCTGCTGATGCAGCACCACCCCTCACCAGCAGCCACAGCGTCACGCAACGCGTCCATCGCAGTCGCAACGGGGGAGTCGGTGTTGGCGTGGGAGGCGGAGTCAACGGGGCAGGCGGAGTCGGCGAGGTCGGCGAGGTCATCGAGGCTGGCGAGGTCGGCAGGGTCACTGCACACAGAAGAACCAATGTCGACATCGTCGGCGGGACTCGTCGGAGACGTCGGTGGGAGCGCGGCAGGCAGAGGTTTCGGCGGCACGGGAGTCGGTGACGGAGGCGCCTCAGGCTCATCAGGCTCGTCGTTGCCAGCAGCAGCAGGACCCCGCGTGACCGCCGAGATCACGCTCTGCGAGACGGGATCCGCATCCTCGGGGTGGGGGAGGAGCGCCGCCTGATCAGCGAGATCATCGGGCTCACCCAGAGGAGCGATCAGGACATCGTCGGGGAAGCAGCGGCCCGGGGACGAAGCAGTCAACTGCCGGATTGCCTCTTCGGAGGAGAGGGGATTGGGCCGACGGATATCTGCCAAGCAATACATCTTCTGCACGCCGTTTGAGGTCCGGCTCGTTACGGGTTTCGGCCATCCTGCGTTGCGGAGAAGCGCACCCGCGACCTTCCCCGTAGTCTCGTCTGGGATACCCTGCAGCTTGCACGCTTCCGCGAAGGTAACCAAGCCGGACATTATCAGAAGCTGTGGAACGTGCCAGTGCCTGCAGTGGGTTAGTGCTGTGTGAGCAACGTAGGTGCAGCAAAGTTAAAGTTAAGCAGTCTGCTGAGGGGTCCGCACACAACATCTGGGAGGCACGCAGAGTGACCGAGAGTGGAGGGGGCAAGGGGAGACACCGTTCTGTTTCGGTTACAATCGGTTACATGCCAAGAACAATCGGTTACAATCGGTTACATGCCAAGAACGATCGGTTACAATCGGTTACATGCCAAGAACAATCGGTTACAATCGGTTACATGACGAGGGCAATCGGTTACAATCGGTTACATGCCAAGAACAATCAGTTACAATCGGTTACATGCCAAGAACGATCGGTTACAATCGGTTACATGACGAGAACAATCGGTTACAATCGGTTACATGCCGAGAACAATCGGTTACAATCGGTTACATGCCAAGAACGATCGGTTACAATCGGTTACATGACGAGAACAATCGGTTACAATCGGTTACATGCCGAGAACAATCGGTTACAATCGGTTACATGCCAAGAACGATCGGTTACAATCGGTTACATGACGAGGACAATCGGTGACAATCGGTTACATGCCAAGAACAATCGGTTACAATCGGTTACATGCCGAGAACAATCAGTTACAATCGGTTACATGCCAAGAACGATCGGTTACAATCGGTTACATGACGAGGACAATCGGTTACAATCGGTTACATGCCAAGAACGATCGGTTACAATCGGTTACATGACGAGGACAATCGGTGACAATCGGTTACATGCCAAGAACAATCGGTTACAATCGGTTACAGGCCAAGAACGATCGGTTACAATCGGTTACATGACGAGGACAATCGGTTACAATCGGTTACATGCCAAGAACGATCGGTTACAATCGGTTACATGACGAGGACAATCGGTGACAATCGGTTACATGCCAAGAACAATCGGTTACAATCGGTTACAGGCCAAGAACGATCGGTTACAATCGGTTACATGACGAGGACAATCGGTTACAATCGGTTACATGCCAAGAACGATCGGTTACAATCGGTTACATGACGAGGACAATCGGTGACAATCGGTTACATGCCAAGAACAATCGGTTACAATCGGTTACATGACGAGGACAATCGGTGACAATCGGTTACATGCCAAGAACGATCGGTTACAATCGGTTACATGCCAAGAACGATCGGTTACAATCGGTTACATGCCAAGAACAATCAGTTACAATCGGTTACATGCCAAGAACGATCGGTTACAATCGGTTACATGCCGAGAACAATCGGTTACAATCGGTTACATGCCAAGAACGATCGGTTACAGTCGGTTACATGACGAGGACAATCGGTTACAATCGGTGACATGCCGAGAACAATCGGTTACAATCGGTTACATGACGAGGACAATCGGTGACAATCGGTTACATGCCAAGAACGATCGGTTACAATCGGTTACATGACGAGGACAATCGGTGACAATCGGTTACATGCCAAGAACGATCGGTTACAATCGGTTACATGACGAGGACAATCGGTGACAATCGGTTACATGCCAAGAACGATCGGTTACAATCGGTTACATGACGAGGACAATCGGTGACAATCGGTTACATGCCAAGAACGATCGGTTACAATCGGTTACATGACGAGGACAATCGGTGACAATCGGTTACATGCCAAGAACGATCGGTTACAATCGGTTACATGACGAGGACAATCGGTGACAATCGGTTACATGCCAAGAACGATCGGTTACAATCGGTTACATGACGAGGACAATCGGTGACAATCGGTTACATGCCAAGAACGATCGGTTACAATCGGTTACATGACGAGGACAATCGGTGACAATCGGTTACATGCCAAGAACGATCGGTTACAATCGGTTACATGACGAGGACAATCGGTTACAATCGGATACATGCCAAGAACAATCGGTTACAATCGGTTACAATCGGTTACATGCCGAGAACAATCGGTTACAGTCGGTGACCTACCGAGAACAATCTCGCATCCTGGAGCAACCTATTGGCAGACCGTCCACAACCGTCTACAGACGAAAAAGAGACGTACCGTCCCCATCGTGACCAACTGGGGGTGTTTTTTGGGTGTGGACGGTCCGCCCGCAGCCTAGCAACCTCCAGTAACCTCTTGGCAGACCGTCCACAGCCGTCCACAACCATCCACAGCCATCCACAGCCGTCCACAACCGTCCACAGGTGAAAAAGTGCCAGAACACCCCAATATTGACCACCTGGGGGTGATTTTTGGGTGTGGACGGTCTGCCTGAGGCTGTAGAATGCGAAAAAACCGATTTTGGTACTCTATTGGCCTGTGGTGGCCCGTAGAAATGGAGTGTTTGCGATTTTGAGCCATTTTCCTAAGGAAACTGGCCCAGTTGGCTGGAAAATGTGAATTTTTGAATTTAAAATGCAACATCGAGCATTTAGAGAGTGTGGACGGTTGTGGACGGTCGTCCCGGACCGATTTGGGACCACTTTTGGTATAGGGTCGAAAAGACAATGCGATTTTAAAAAAAATAATTTTTTAGACAGCCAGGTCAGCAGGCTATGCCTCCTCTAGATTGTAACCGATCGTTCTTGGCATGTAACCGATTGTAACCGATTGTTCTCGGCATGTAACCGATTGTAACCGATTGTTCTTGGCCTGTAACCGATTGTAACCGATTGTTCTCGGCATGTAACCGATTGTAACCGATTGTCCTCGTCATGTAACCGATTGTAACCGATCGTTCTTGGCATGTAACCGATTGTAACTGATTGTTCTCGGCATGTAACCGATTGTAACCGATTGTTCTCGGCATGTCACCGATTGTAACCGATTGTCCTCGTCATGTAACCGATTGTAACCGATCGTTCTTGGCATGTAACCGATTGTAACCGATCGTTCTTGGCATGTAACCGATTGTAACCGATTGCCCTCGTCATGTAACCGATTGTAACCGATTGTAACCGATTGTTCTTGGCATGTAACCGATTGTAACCGATCGTTCTTGGCATGTAACCGATTGTAACCGATTGTTCTTGGCATGTAACCGATTGTAACCGAAACAGAACGGTGTCTCCCCTTGCCCCCTCCACTCTCGGTCACTCTGCGTGCCTCCCAGATGTTGTGTGCGGACCCCTCAGCAGACTGCTTAACTTTAACTTTGCTGCACCTACGTTGCTCACACAGCACTAACCCACTGCAGGCACTGGCACGTTCCACAGCTTCTGATAATGTCCGGCTTGGTTACCTTCGCGGAAGCGTGCAAGCTGCAGGGTATCCCAGACGAGACTACGGGGAAGGTCGCGGGTGCGCTTCTCCGCAACGCAGGATGGCCGAAACCCGTAACGAGCCGGACCTCAAACGGCGTGCAGAAGATGTATTGCTTGGCAGATATCCGTCGGCCCAATCCCCTCTCCTCCGAAGAGGCAATCCGGCAGTTGACTGCTTCGTCCCCGGGCCGCTGCTTCCCCGACGATGTCCTGATCGCTCCTCTGGGTGAGCCCGATGATCTCGCTGATCAGGCGGCGCTCCTCCCCCACCCCGAGGATGCGGATCCCGTCTCGCAGAGCGTGATCTCGGCGGTCACGCGGGGTCCTGCTGCTGCTGGCAACGACGAGCCTGATGAGCCTGAGGCGCCTCCGTCACCGACTCCCGTGCCGCCGAAACCTCTGCCTGCCGCGCTCCCACCGACGTCTCCGACGAGTCCCGCCGACGATGTCGACATTGGTTCTTCTGTGTGCAGTGACCCTGCCGACCTCGCCAGCCTCGATGACCTCGCCGACTCCGCCTGCCCCGTTGACTCCGCCTCCCACGCCAACACCGACTCCCCCGTTGCGACTGCGATGGACGCGTTGCGTGACGCTGTGGCTGCTGGTGAGGGGTGGTGCTGCATCAGCAGCGCCGAGTACCTGACTCTCCTGCGCTCCCTCTTGCCCGCAGGTGCGAAGGTGTCGGACACCGCCCTCTTCTCCCTGGTGAAGGAGAACGCCGACTGCATGTCTTCTGCTCTGCATCCTCACGAGAAGGGTAGTGATACCCGGGGGATGAAGAAGAAGTACTGCATCGGAAATGCAGTGCCGGGACGGCCGTGCAGCCTCCACTTCGTCGGACAGGGCACGCCTCCGCCGGCCCCCGTGGGGCGCCCCTCCAAGACCCTCCCCGAGCGGGTCTTGCAGGTCAAGGCTTTGCAGAAGGCCTTGCTGAGGGCGAAGGACCGCATTGCGCAGCTGACGGAGGAGTTGGCTGCTGCGCACGAGGTTCTCGGGCGCAAGGGGGACATTGTTCTTCGTGGGGTGACGGGCCGGAAGTCCTGCACCGAGCCCTACCCCATGAAGGTGCTGCGGGCGCTGTTGGAGTTGCGGATGGCTGGCATCGGTCAGGAGTCGTCGCGCAGGGTGCTGCGCGACATCATCAAGCTCCTGAGCGATGGGGTGGAGATGCCGATCCCCTCTCGCTGGACGCTCCGCGAATTCGAGATCCCGAGCGGAGCGGCTTCCTTCGCCGTCTTCTTGGAGGATGTCGCGAGGACGCAGACCGGCGGAGGGGGCCTAGGCAAAGACCGGCAGAAGGCCACCCTCTCCCTCGCCCACGATGCCACCTCCTCCTTGGGCCGGAGTAGTGTCTCGCTGCACGTTGTCACCGCCCACGTCGCTGCAGACGAGAATCGCGTACGCGGGGCCTGCGCCTCCGCCCTCCCCCTGAAGAACGGGAAGGCTGCAGGGAAGACCTCCAACCTGCAGGCGGTCCGCCGCATAGTCTCCGCCCACAAGCTCCGTATTAGAGTTCCCCATCGGTTCCTGTGTGAGGGAGGCTAAGTGTACGCAGCAACACATTCCGGGCAAGCCTTGCCCTCTTGGCACTTAGCCTTCCTACAAGTGTGGTGGAGAGGGGAGTGGGGAGTGGGCAGCACGATCTTCTGTTACCATTACTGTTCGTAGCGCAGGGGTACGCTGAGCGCGCGGCTGAAGTCACCAAAGACGCAGGTCGCCGCAGGACGCAGCGGAAGAGCCGCGCGATCAGCGCCGAACGACACCCCGGGTGGGAGGGAAGGGAAAAAGAGAAAGGCTTTGCGCAGTCCGTGGGAGAAAGTAAGTTGGAGCTTGTCGTTACCTGAGGTGTGGGGGGTTGTGTGTAAAACCCAAGAATTATACGGACTGCAAGCCAACATTCCTGTGACCGAATAGAGAAGGGGAGAGATGGCATGGAACCGAGGGGAGAGGGGGGCAGGAACCTTGGGAACTCCGACTAGTGAGCAGGCCCACTGTGGCCAGAGTTCCCCATCGGTTCCTGTGTGAGGGAGGCTAAGTGTACGCAGCAACACATTCCGGGCAATAGAGGAGGCATAGCAAACGGAAATCCCTAACAAAATTTTGTCTCCGAAATTATTTTGGCCAATTTTCTCCCGAAAAACCTAGAAACCAGACCCACCGCACATCGAGAATGTCATTTTTCGGTGATTTCTGGGGTCTGGGGGCCTTTTGCCACCCTCCCGTGCCTCATCATGTGTTGATCCCTCCTTTATTAATTGTCAGGTAGGTAACCCTGCACGGGTGTTGTCACCGTTGATCACTCTTTATTAACTGTTAGGCGGGTAAACCCTGCACGGGTGTTGTCACTATTGATCGCTCTTTACTAATTGTTAGGCGGGTTAACCCTGCACGGGTGTTGAGCCCTCTTTGTTAATTGTCAAGTGGGTAACCCTGCACGGGTGTTGTCACTGGTGATCACTCTTTACTAATTGTTAGGCGGGTTAACCCTGCACGGGTCCTGGCCCGTGCCTGTGTGTGTTGGGGGGGGGGGGGGGGGGGTAGTGAAATAGAAGTAGAAGGGAGCGGAGCACAAGAATGGTGTGTTGGGGGGTGGGGGAGCTCTTTCCAACATGTCCGCATCTGCATTAAAACCTATTGTCTCTTTGTGCCCCTCACCACTCAACCATAAAGGTTGCCCTGCCTTGGGAACAGGGAATGGGGTTTAACACGTGTGGCGGTCCTGTTGGATGGAGTGCACATGGAACAGTATGGTGTGGGAATGTATCGTGACTTGTGAAAGGGAGAGTGGGTGGGGGTGGGGGCGGGGGGGGGGGGGGGGGCGGGGGGCTTCCTTCAGCGATTCCAGTGAGCTGCAATCCCAAGGCTGTCCTTTCAAACGCTCGCCAAGGCGTACGCCGTTTAGGTGTGGACTATTGAAATAAAAGGAAAACGAGGCTTTGGAAAAAGCCAAACTGATCGAATGGAAGATTGAAGGATGGGCAAAGTTTGTTGAAAGTAACATGGGGGGGGGGGGGGCAGTCAAGAAGTGGGGGCTTGATTGTCGAGAGTGAATGGAAAAGTGAAGTGGGGGGGGGGGGTTTGATCGTCGAGAGTGAATGGAAAAGCAAGCCTCCCAGCACCTTCTTGCAATGTTAGTCCTTTTTGTAGTCACTACCACTACACCAGGAGTGGGGGGGGGGGGGGGGGGGGCAACCCCTTGATTGGCCTGTGTCAGGTCCCAGCTCTTGTTGAAACAGAACGCAAACCCTTGCGATGTGTGGCTTCCAAGTTGGCCTGTGTCCCTTTGATCCACATGAAATGATCCCCAACCCCAGCCTGACCCAGGTTAGCCAGGGTCACACGTCTGTCTGGAGGAAAATCCTGGAGGGTGGTGTCAATGGAGGTGAAGTTGTAAGAAAGGGGGACATAACTGTTAAATCCTGAAGCAAAGTCATCATGATTACCAGGATAAATCATGTTCGTGACGACTGTGATCAAGACATTCTTCATTGTGGAAAGAACAGAAATTTCGTCATCCTCTGCATACCTTCTCGTTCTTAAACGGGTAAGCACGTATGGCTCACTACCGTCGTCAAGGGGTTGGCAGGGATGGTACGGGAGATTTCCCCACATTCTCACCGCCTCCACTTCCGGTTGCACCTCTCTGCATGAAAGAGAAGCCGCCATTGCAGTCACAAAATTGACGGCTTCTTCGCGAAGGGAAGCGCCCCCACGTGGGTTGCCTGTGAGACATTCATGAAAAGCATGAAACAGGCAATTCCCATCACCAGGCACATTGACTGTGCTCAGGGAAAACAAGAGAAGACGTTGCGTGAGGGTATCATGACGAGACGCGGGATTGTCGATGCCCTTGTCAGGTACGTGGGGCCTCCGTGGACCGGGACAGGGGAGTGCCATGGGGACCGCCTTCCTCCGCATATCCTCTTGCTCCATTTGTTCTTGTGCGTTTTCCACGTTTGGACCCATGTTCTGAATTCTATAAAAAACACTTGAAGCACGGGAAAAGTCACGCTCAGTGGGGAGGTGGAGGGAGTAAAAATTCGTTTGGGTATCCTGCCGGTACTGGTAAAGGAAGATAGTAGGGAGAGAAGCCGTACTTCCTGCTTCCCAGTTCTTTGCCTTCTCACACCATGTGCGAGGCCGTAACTCCCTGACCCTGGGTTTACCTTCCTTGTTCTGAGTAATAATTCTCAAGCGAATCTGGTGCACATTCACAAAAAAATGCAGGGCAAAAGAACCACCACGTTGGGTCACCTTTTCATCTTCCGCCGCTTTGCACATACTCTTGCGCCAGTGAACGAGAGACTGGTGCCTTTCATGTACGGGCAGGTTCTTCTCCCCCTTCTCTTCAAAAACAGAAGCAAGGGTATCCTTGTGTATTTTCATGAGGTACACCTCCAGGTCGTGTTTCATGTTTGTTGCGTCACCAAAGGCACTCTCACGCAGAGCGCGGACTGACTGGTACGCAGAAAAACGGTTGAAACGGAGGAGGGAAAGAAAAAAGCCGTCACCTTCCTGCACAGTATCTGTGACGGGGAGATGGTGGTATTTCGAAAAATACAGCAGGGTCTCTGGGATGAGGTGGCGTTGGGAAGTTGCTGGAATGTATGACTCATCACTCAGTTGAGCCGTATCATACCTCCCATGTCCAAGGCGCCCCTTCTTGTCTCTTGGGGTCTCTGGCACCTGGGAGAGGTCAATGACTTCAGTCCCCCCAAACCGTTTTCTCTTCCGGACTGTGGGCCCGCTCCGAACAACAGAATCGTGGGCGAGGGAGAGGGTGGCCTTCTGCCGGTCTTTGCCTAGGCCCCCTCCGCCGGTCTGCGTCCTCGCGACATCCTCCAAGAAGACGGCGAAGGAAGCCGCTCCGCTCGGGATCTCGAATTCGCGGAGCGTCCAGCGAGAGGGGATCGGCATCTCCACCCCATCGCTCAGGAGCTTGATGATGTCGCGCAGCACCCTGCGCGACGACTCCTGACCGATGCCAGCCATCCGCAACTCCAACAGCGCCCGCAGCACCTTCATGGGGTAGGGCTCGGTGCAGGACTTCCGGCCCGTCACCCCACGAAGAACAATGTCCCCCTTGCGCCCGAGAACCTCGTGCGCAGCAGCCAACTCCTCCGTCAGCTGCGCAATGCGGTCCTTCGCCCTCAGCAAGGCCTTCTGCAAAGCCTTGACCTGCAAGACCCGCTCGGGGAGGGTCTTGGAGGGGCGCCCCACGGGGGCCGGCGGAGGCGTGCCCTGTCCGACGAAGTGGAGGCTGCACGGCCGTCCCGGCACTGCATTTCCGATGCAGTACTTCTTCTTCATCCCCCGGGTATCACTACCCTTCTCGTGAGGATGCAGAGCAGAAGACATGCAGTCGGCGTTCTCCTTCACCAGGGAGAAGAGGGCGGTGTCCGACACCTTCGCACCTGCGGGCAAGAGGGAGCGCAGGAGAGTCAGGTACTCGGCGCTGCTGATGCAGCACCACCCCTCACCAGCAGCCACAGCGTCACGCAACGCGTCCATCGCAGTCGCAACGGGGGAGTCGGTGTTGGCGTGGGAGGCGGAGTCAACGGGGCAGGCGGAGTCGGCGAGGTCATCGAGGCTGGCGAGGTCGGCAGGGTCACTGCACACAGAAGAACCAATGTCGACATCGTCGGCGGGACTCGTCGGAGACGTCGGTGGGAGCGCGGCAGGCAGAGGTTTCGGCGGCACGGGAGTCGGTGACGGAGGCGCCTCAGGCTCATCAGGCTCGTCGTTGCCAGCAGCAGCAGGACCCCGCGTGACCGCCGAGATCACGCTCTGCGAGACGGGATCCGCATCCTCGGGGTGGGGGAGGAGCGCCGCCTGATCAGCGAGATCATCGGGCTCACCCAGAGGAGCGATCAGGACATCGTGGGGGAAGCAGCGGCCCGGGGACGAAGCAGTCAACTGCCGGATTGCCTCTTCGGAGGAGAGGGGATTGGGCCGACGGATATCTGCCAAGCAATACATCTTCTGCACGCCGTTTGAGGTCCGGCTCGTTACGGGTTTCGGCCACCCTGCGTTGCGGAGAAGCGCACCCGCGACCTTCCCCGTAGTCTCGTCTGGGATACCCTGCAGCTTGCACGCTTCCGCGAAGGTAACCAAGCCGGACATTATCAGAAGCTGTGGAACGTGCCAGTGCCTGCAGTGGGTTAGTGCTGTGTGAGCAACGTAGGTGCAGCAAAGTTAAAGTTAAGCAGTCTGCTGAGGGGTCCGCACACAACATCTGGGAGGCACGCAGAGTGACCGAGAGTGGAGGGGGCAAGGGGAGACACCGTTCTGTTTCGGTTACAATCGGTTACATGCCAAGAACAATCGGTTACAATCGGTTACATGCCAAGAACGATCGGTTACAATCGGTTACATGCCAAGAACAATCGGTTACAATCGGTTACAATCGGTTACAATCGGTTACATGACGAGGGCAATCGGTTACAATCGGTTACATGCCAAGAACAATCAGTTACAATCGGTTACATGCCAAGAACGATCGGTTACAATCGGTTACATGCCAAGAACAATCGGTTACAATCGGTTACAATCGGTTACAATCGGTTACAATCGGTTACAATCGGTTACAATCGGTTACATGACGAGGGCAATCGGTTACAATCGGTTACATGCCAAGAACAATCAGTTACAATCGGTTACATGCCAAGAACGATCGGTTACAATCGGTTACATGACGAGAACAATCGGTTACAATCGGTTACATGCCGAGAACAATCGGTTACAATCGGTTACATGCCAAGAACGATCGGTTACAATCGGTTACATGACGAGAACAATCGGTTACAATCGGTTACATGCCGAGAACAATCGGTTACAATCGGTTACATGCCAAGAACGATCGGTTACAATCGGTTACATGCCGAGAACAATCGGTTACAATCGGTTACATGCCGAGAACAATCGGTTACAATCGGTTACAGGCCAAGAACAATCGGTTACAATCGGTTACATGCCGAGAACAATCGGTTACAGGCCAAGAACAATCGGTTACAATCGGTTACATGCCAAGAACGATCGGTTACAATCGGTTACATGACGAGGACAATCGGTTACAATCGGTTACATGCCGAGAACAATCGGTTACAGGCCAAGAACAATCGGTTACAATCGGTTACATGCCAAGAACGATCGGTTACAATCGGTTACATGCCAAGAACAATCGGTTACAATCGGTTACATGACGAGGGCAATCGGTTACAATCGGTTACATGCCAAGAACAATCAGTTACAATCGGTTACATGCCAAGAACGATCGGTTACAATCGGTTACATGACGAGAACAATCGGTTACAATCGGTTACATGCCGAGAACGATCGGTTACAATCGGTTACATGACGAGAACAATCGGTTACAATCGGTTACATGCCGAGAACAATCGGTTACAATCGGTTACATGCCAAGAACGATCGGTTACAATCGGTTACATGCCGAGAACAATCGGTTACAATCGGTTACATGCCGAGAACAATCGGTTACAATCGGTTACAGGCCAAGAACAATCGGTTACAATCGGTTACATGCCGAGAACAATCGGTTACAGGCCAAGAACAATCGGTTACAATCGGTTACATGACGAGGACAATCGGTTACAATCGGTTACATGCCGAGAACAATCGGTTACAGGCCAAGAACAATCGGTTACAATCGGTTACATGCCAAGAACGATCGGTTACAATCGGTTACATGCCAAGAACAATCAGTTACAATCGGTTACATGACGAGAACAATCGGTTACAATCGGTTACATGCCAAGAACGATCGGTTACAATCGGTTACATGCCAAGAACAATCAGTTACAATCGGTTACATGCCAAGAACGATCGGTTACAATCGGTTACATGCCGAGAACAATCGGTTACAATCGGTTACATGCCAAGAACGATCGGTTACAATCGGTTACATGACGAGGACAATCGGTTACAATCGGTGACATGCCGAGAACAATCGGTTACAATCGGTTACATGCCGAGAACAATCAGTTACAATCGGTTACATGCCAAGAACGATCGGTTACAATCGGTTACATGACGAGGACAATCGGTTACAATCGGTTACATGCCGAGAACAATCGGTTACAATCGGTTACATGCCAAGAACGATCGGTTACAATCGGTTACATGACGAGGGCAATCGGTTACAATCGGTTACATGCCGAGAACAATCGGTTACAATCGGTTACAGGCCAAGAACAGTCGGTTACAATCGGTTACATGCCGAGAACAATCAGTTACAATCGGTTACATGCCAAGAACGATCGGTTACAATCGGTTACATGACGAGGACAATCGGTGACAATCGGTTACATGCCAAGAACAATCGGTTACAATCGGTTACAGGCCAAGAACAATCGGTTACAATCGGTTACATGCCGAGAACAATCGGTTACAATCGGTTACATGCCAAGAACGATCGGTTACAATCGGTTACATGCCAAGAACGATCGGTTACAATCGGTTACATGCCAAGAACAATCGGTTACAATCGGTTACATGACGAGGGCAATCGGTTACAATCGGTTACATGCCAAGAACAATCAGTTACAATCGGTTACATGCCAAGAACGATCGGTTACAATCGGTTACATGCCAAGAACGATCGGTTACAATCGGTTACATGCCAAGAACAATCGGTTACAATCGGTTACATGACGAGGGCAATCGGTTACAATCGGTTACATGCCAAGAACAATCAGTTACAATCGGTTACATGCCAAGAACGATCGGTTACAATCGGTTACATGACGAGAACAATCGGTTACAATCGGTTACATGCCGAGAACAATCGGTTACAATCGGTTACATGCCAAGAACGATCGGTTACAATCGGTTACATGACGAGAACAATCGGTTACAATCGGTTACATGCCGAGAACAATTAGTTACAATCGGTTACATGCCAAGAACGATCGGTTACAATCGGTTACATGACGAGGACAATCGGTTACAATCGGTTACATGCCGAGAACAATCGGTTACAATCGGTTACATGCCAAGAACGATCGGTTACAATCGGTTACATGACGAGGACAATCGGTTACAATCGGTTACATGCCGAGAACAATCGGTTACAATCGGTTACATGCCAAGAACGATCGGTTACAATCGGTTACATGACGAGGGCAATCGGTTACAATCGGTTACATGCCGAGAACAATCGGTTACAATCGGTTACAGGCCAAGAACAATCGGTTACAATCGGTTACATGCCGAGAACAATCAGTTACAATCGGTTACATGCCAAGAACGATCGGTTACAATCGGTTACATGACGAGGACAATCGGTGACAATCGGTTACATGCCAAGAACAATCGGTTACAATCGGTTACAGGCCAAGAACAATCGGTTACAATCGGTTACATGCCGAGAACAATCAGTTACAATCGGTTACATGCCAAGAACGATCGGTTACAATCGGTTACATGACGAGGACAATCGGTGACAATCGGTTACATGCCAAGAACAATCGGTTACAATCGGTTACAGGCCAAGAACGATCGGTTACAATCGGTTACATGACGAGGACAATCGGTTACAATCGGTTACATGCCAAGAACGATCGGTTACAATCGGTTACATGACGAGGACAATCGGTGACAATCGGTTACATGCCAAGAACAATCGGTTACAATCGGTTACATGACGAGGACAATCGGTGACAATCGGTTACATGCCAAGAACAATCGGTTACAATCGGTTACATGACGAGGACAATCGGTTACAATCGGTTACATGCCGAGAACAATCGGTTACAGGCCAAGAACAATCGGTTACAATCGGTTACATGCCAAGAACGATCGGTTACAATCGGTTACATGCCAAGAACAATCAGTTACAATCGGTTACATGCCAAGAACGATCGGTTACAATCGGTTACATGCCGAGAACAATCGGTTACAATCGGTTACATGCCAAGAACGATCGGTTACAATCGGTTACATGACGAGGACAATCGGTTACAATCGGTGACATGCCGAGAACAATCGGTTACAATCGGTTACATGCCGAGAACAATCAGTTACAATCGGTTACATGCCAAGAACGATCGGTTACAATCGGTTACATGACGAGGACAATCGGTTACAATCGGTTACATGCCGAGAACAATCGGTTACAATCGGTTACATGCCAAGAACGATCGGTTACAATCGGTTACATGACGAGGGCAATCGGTTACAATCGGTTACATGCCGAGAACAATCGGTTACAATCGGTTACAGGCCAAGAACAATCGGTTACAATCGGTTACATGCCGAGAACAATCAGTTACAATCGGTTACATGCCAAGAACGATCGGTTACAATCGGTTACATGACGAGGACAATCGGTGACAATCGGTTACATGCCAAGAACAATCGGTTACAATCGGTTACAGGCCAAGAACGATCGGTTACAATCGGTTACATGACGAGGACAATCGGTTACAATCGGTTACATGCCAAGAACGATCGGTTACAATCGGTTACATGACGAGGACAATCGGTGACAATCGGTTACATGCCAAGAACAATCGGTTACAATCGGTTACATGACGAGGACAATCGGTGACAATCGGTTACATGCCAAGAACAATCGGTTACAATCGGTTACATGACGAGGACAATCGGTTACAATCGGTTACATGCCGAGAACAATCGGTTACAGGCCAAGAACAATCGGTTACAATCGGTTACATGCCAAGAACGATCGGTTACAATCGGTTACATGCCAAGAACAATCAGTTACAATCGGTTACATGCCAAGAACGATCGGTTACAATCGGTTACATGCCGAGAACAATCGGTTACAATCGGTTACATGCCAAGAACGATCGGTTACAATCGGTTACATGACGAGGACAATCGGTTACAATCGGTGACATGCCGAGAACAATCGGTTACAATCGGTTACATGCCGAGAACAATCAGTTACAATCGGTTACATGCCAAGAACGATCGGTTACAATCGGTTACATGACGAGGACAATCGGTTACAATCGGTTACATGCCGAGAACAATCGGTTACAATCGGTTACATGCCAAGAACGATCGGTTACAATCGGTTACATGACGAGGGCAATCGGTTACAATCGGTTACATGCCGAGAACAATCGGTTACAATCGGTTACAGGCCAAGAACAATCGGTTACAATCGGTTACATGCCGAGAACAATCAGTTACAATCGGTTACATGCCAAGAACGATCGGTTACAATCGGTTACATGACGAGGACAATCGGTGACAATCGGTTACATGCCAAGAACAATCGGTTACAATCGGTTACAGGCCAAGAACAATCGGTTACAATCGGTTACATGCCGAGAACAATCAGTTACAATCGGTTACATGCCAAGAACGATCGGTTACAATCGGTTACATGACGAGGACAATCGGTGACAATCGGTTACATGCCAAGAACAATCGGTTACAATCGGTTACAGGCCAAGAACAATCGGTTACAATCGGTTACATGCCGAGAACAATCAGTTACAATCGGTTACATGCCAAGAACGATCGGTTACAATCGGTTACATGACGAGGACAATCGGTGACAATCGGTTACATGCCAAGAACAATCGGTTACAATCGGTTACAGGCCAAGAACAATCGGTTACAATCGGTTACATGACGAGGACAATCGGTTACAATCGGTTACATGCCAAGAACGATCGGTTACAATCGGTTACATGACGAGGACAATCGGTGACAATCGGTTACATGCCAAGAACAATCGGTTACAATCGGTTACAGGCCAAGAACGATCGGTTACAATCGGTTACATGACGAGGACAATCGGTTACAATCGGTTACATGCCAAGAACGATCGGTTACAATCGGTTACATGACGAGGACAATCGGTGACAATCGGTTACATGCCAAGAACAATCGGTTACAATCGGTTACATGACGAGGACAATCGGTGACAATCGGTTACATGCCAAGAACGATCGGTTACAATCGGTTACATGACGAGGACAATCGGTTACAATCGGATACATGCCAAGAACAATCGGTTACAATCGGTTACAATCGGTTACATGCCGAGAACAATCGGTTACAGTCGGTGACCTACCGAGAACAATCTCGCATCCTGGAGCAACCTATTGGCAGACCGTCCACAACCGTCTACAGACGAAAAAGAGACGTACCGTCCCCATCGTGACCAACTGGGGGTGTTTTTTGGGTGTGGACGGTCCGCCCGCAGCCTAGCAACCTCCAGTAACCTCTTGGCAGACCGTCCACAGCCGTCCACAACCATCCACAGCCATCCACAGCCGTCCACAACCGTCCACAGGTGAAAAAGTGCCAGAACACCCCAATATTGACCACCTGGGGGTGATTTTTGGGTGTGGACGGTCTGCCTGAGGCCGTAGAATGCGAAAAAACCGATTTTGGTACTCTATTGGCCTGTGGTGGCCCGTAGAAATGGAGTGTTTGCGATTTTGAGCCATTTTCCTAAGGAAACTGGCCCAGTTGGCTGGAAAATGTGAATTTTTGAATTTAAAATGCAACATCGAGCATTTAGAGAGTGTGGACGGTTGTGGACGGTCGTCCCGGACCGATTTGGGACCACTTTTGGTATAGGGTCGAAAAGACAATGCGATTTTAAAAAAAATAATTTTTTAGACAGCCAGGTCAGCAGGCTATGCCTCCTCTACGGGCAAGCCTTGCCCTCTTGGCACTTAGCCTTCCTACAAGTGTGGTGGAGAGGGGAGTGGGGAGTGGGCAGCACGATCTTCTGTTACCATTACTGTTCGTAGCGCAGGGGTACGCTGAGCGCGCGGCTGAAGTCACCAAAGACGCAGGTCGCCGCAGGACGCAGCGGAAGAGCCGCGCGATCAGCGCCGAACGACACCCCTTCGCTACCCCTGCGCTACCTCCGGCTCGGCTTGTCTGCGGGGTTATCCCGTGATTTGATGTAGGCCCATTGCACCGCTGTGAAATATGATGACGTCAGCCCCAGGATCCGCATCACCTCTCTGTTCAGTGCCCGAGCCGGAGAATACCCGCGCTGCAGCGCCCCGATCACCGCGGTGTTGTCAAGGTACCACTTCACGTTGGCACCCCAGGCGTTCTCCCCGACACACTCCTCCATGCCGTAGACCACAGCACGTGCCTCAAGCACCGCGATCCGCGTCGACCGCTGCTCCTCCGGCAGTTCGTCAGCCTCTTCCCAGGTCCAGCGTCGCCCAAACGATCGAAGAGCGCCGCCTGCTGACACCACAACACCGCACCCCGTCACCGAAGCATCCGACCAGATCTCTACCCCCCGGCCTCGGCTCATCTCGGTGAACTCCTTGTACATCCTCGGTTGGAGCGCAGCGTCGATCCAACGCACCGCCGCCTCAGTCGTTTGCGCGGAGAGCTGTACTTCTTCGTCCGGGTGTGCACCACGGTTCAATGCGTTGCTGTTGCGGCGCAGGGCGATGATGGCGTCGATAAACCTGCCCAGAGGCTGCACCACCAGGGGCGAGGCCCACACCAGACGACCACCCAAGGATTCCAAGTCGCACCGCCTAACCCTCGGCTTCGTCTCGCCCTGAGCCATCAGGTCCGCCCGCGCCGCCCTCAGCTTCCTCGCCACCTTGGGCCCAACGCCCACCTCTCGACGGCAGTGGAAGCCGAACCCGAGGAAGACGTACTCCGTGTCACCGTCGCTCGCCTCAGATATCGTCGCGCCGGCGCGTCTCGCTGCCACGTCAAACGCCGCCGTTGCCTCCCGAACACGCTCCCAGGTGCCCGCGTACCGCACGTTGTCGACATACACGTCAACGCACAGTTCCGGAGTGGATGTAGATGGGGAGGGAGAGAATACCGCCGTGGGGGGGGTTGAGAGATAGCAGTGGGAAAGTGCATACATGATCAGGTGCATCAACTCTGGGGACCACGACGCCCCCATTGGCAAACGGGTCAGGCAGTATGCCTCCCCCTTGTCATCACGGTATGTGAAGTATTTCTGAGACTCTTCGGGAATGGGGATCTGAAAAAAGGAAGCCGCTAGGTCTCTTTGGGAGGCGCACTCGCATTCCACCCTGGACAACACTGTTGGGGAGGTGGGGAAAACAACTTGGCAGCGGTATCCATAAGCTGCCGCGAGGGAGTTGTGGTCTTTGGTCCACATGATGGGCCTCAGTCGGCCCCCGTGTGGGCCATACCCCTGCTTTTCTTCGAAGACAACGAAAGGGGAAATAGCCAGAACAGGGTTTCTCTTGCCAAAATCAAAGTCCGGGGCTCTCCGCACCAGCCCTGCCTCTTCCAGCTGCACCGAAAAACGAGAAGAAAAGGCCTGGCTCTTGGGTTTCACAGTTGCCGGGGTCCAGCTCTGCTCTGAGACCTCCCGCGCCATGGCCTGGGGGTTGGCTGTCATGTCCAGCAGTGTGCTGATCCTTTCACGCACTGGCCCCTTGGCCATCCGAAGTACCTCAGGAATAGAAATAATAGGGACTTTTTTGCAATGCAACGGGGCTTTTAGTTGTTCTTGGGTTGGAAGGGAACCCCTGGACACCCGTTTTCCCATGCCGGAGTGGCTACTATGCTCGGGGGGGGCACCAAGTTCCGTTAAAGACGGGCACAACACTCTGGGGAGAGGGCCAGGGCCACCTCCTCGTTCACGTTCGCGAGGTATCTCATGGTGGTGGGGGGAAGAATGGGGTTCGCGGTTTTGTGCCTGGCAATCCTGGGGATGTCCTGGGGGGGGAGGATACCGTTGGCTGCCAGTGTGGCTAGAAATTGCAGGGCCCCCCGTCGGGGTGAATGAAGCGTCCACTCTTGGCAGTTGGGGCATTGGCGGAGAAGGCGCAGAAATTGGGAGTGGGGGACACCGAACAGAAGGGATTCCAAGGGGCATGTCTGTCTTTTCTCCACCACGAACGCAATCAGACGCTCCAAACCCGCCCCCGCTGCAACTGCGAACCTGCGATCCACAAATGGGGTCGTCTTGATTGCCTTTGACCTGTAAAAATCCACCACGAGTCGTGTTCCACATGCTGTGGGTTTCACATCCTTTACCGTGAGATCTGCCGCATCGCGGTAGCGGCAGGCTGTCTTCCACAGAAACAACAACAGGTTCGCCTCCACCTCGTGCCCCCTTGTGAACAGAACAAACACCGCCTGGGTCACTTCGGCCTTTTTTGCGGGGACAGCTTGCTTCGGGGGGGAAAAGGGGGTCGCACGAGCCAGTGCGTTGGCATAGCCCTGAAGGGGGAGCGGGGACCAATTCCCCTGCTGCAGACCGACTGCGTTTATTGCCGATGCATAATTTTTGACTGTGCTTGTTGTCAAGTGGGTCATTCCCGCCAGAAACAGAACTGCTGCATCTTCCGAGGGGGGTAGGGAGAGGTCTGCTGTCACACACCAACTTTCCAGTCTTTTCCATAGCCCACCCCTGGTGGAGATTGTGCGTTCCGCCAGGCTCTCTTTCATGACTTCTTCCAGCCGTTCCTTTGCTTCCCACAGAGTGTGGTCGTCCCTGGCCCGGGTCCTTGCCGGCGCAGCTTGCGTGTACACCTCCGACAGAGTGTTCTGGACGATGTTCTGGGGGGCGGGAGGGGGGGTAGGGGGTTGGGGGGGCCTTTCCTGTCCCAGTTTTTGGCAGAGTGCCGTGATTTGGCCGAGTGCCTGCATGATGTCCTGGCCGAGTGCCGGTGTTAATTCCAGTTGGTGTTGCCCCGGGGTTTCCCCCCCTTTCCCCCCTTTCCCTGAAATGTGTGGTGGGGGTAGGGGGAATACCGATTCGGGGGGGGAAAAGACTGGGGAGGGCCACCGTTGCCCCCCTTTCCCCCCTTCGTCGTGCGTGCACGCCCCGCCAGCTTGGCGATGGCCCGGTCAGCAGCGGATGCTTCCGTGTCGGCCGTCCGCATCTCCGCCTCCACCTGCGCCCGGGGGATCCTGTGTTGTTTCCACGCCTCATTCACCACCAGCTCGTGCAGCAGCTGGTTCCCCATCTGGGTCACGGTGGTGGACCAGAACCCCCGCTCAGCAGCCTCCTGCGCGAGGGCGACCCACGTGCTCAGGTGGGTCACCTTGTTCGATGTCCCGAACTGCAGCCTCAGGTCTCGGATCATCTCCCGCGCCGCTGCCACCCCTCCTGCCTTCAAAAACCCCTGCCACTGGGAGACGCAAGCCGGCCTCATGTTGGGCAGGCTGAGGGCCGACTGCAGGTTCCCGATTGTCGGGAGCTTGGGGGGGTCCTGGGCAGGGGGGCTGCTCCCCTCCGGTTGCGCCTGTGCCGCCCCGGCCTCACCTCCCGCTTTCCCCCCAGTCCCCGCCTGCTTGGCGCCTTCGCGGACCGCCTTGGCGAGGTCTAGTACCGACTCTCTCATGAGGTCGAGTTGTGCCTTGGTCTGCTTCCTCGCGTATTCATGCACCGATCTGAGGTTGGCGTAGTCAAACCCCACCACGGGGATGGTGCATTCTTGCAACCCCGTGGGCTCGACTTCATCGAGTTCCTCTAACGGCAGGGTGTAGAGGATGGTGTACGTGTTGTCCTCATTTTTTCGCAGCACCCCCGCGTGGCGAGAGTACTCTCCCCCAATTTCGTCGCCATCCTGTGGGGATGCTCTGACCTCGTACACAATCTCGGTCACTCCGCGCTGGTGGAGCCTGTCGAGCATCTGTGCAACCGCTTCCATTTTAAGAGCTTCTCCCACGGACTGCTTCTCTGAAGTGTAAAAAGAGAAAGGCTTTGCGCAGTCCGTGGGAGAAAGTAAGTTGGAGCTTGTCGTTACCTGAGGTGTGGGGGGTTGTGTGTAAAACCCAAGAATTATACGGACTGCAAGCCAACATTCCTGTGACCGAATAGAGAAGGGGAGAGATGGCATGGAACCGAGGGGAGAGGGGGGCAGGAACCTTGGGAACTCCGACTAGTGAGCAGGCCCACTGTGGCCAGCAACGCCACCCTGAGCGACCATGCTAGCACGGAGGCGAAGGCGACCAGGGACGCGGGGGGCGCCATCGTCCACCTACGGTGCATGCACCATAAGGTTGGAGGCGCACTGAAGTACGCAGTGCAGACGGCGGGGAAGGCCTTGATGATGTCTCATCGGGTCGACCCGGCAGCCAACGTTGCCAGCGTACTTGCAGTCCTCGACCCGACAAACGGCCGGTCAACCGCCGGGGTCATTTTCGTGGATGCTGAGCTTGGGAAAGCACTTGACATGCGCTACCCCCGGGGCCTGGGGTTTGCCCGTGAGCGGGGGTCGAAGTGGCATGCCCGTCCTCAGCAGTGCTCCCGCCTCCTCAAGTTCTCCGCCTCCATCCTGGAGATGGTGAGAGAGGAGCGGTTCACCCCGACTGCGACAGAGATCCTCACTCTTCTGGGGACCCCCACCGTCGCCGCCTACTGTGCAGCCTGCCATTTCATTGGCAGCCTGTACTTGAGGTTCCTCAACGACCTCAAGCCCAGGCGGTTGAACGAGGAGACGGGCCGCCTCGAGGTCAACTTCGAGGCGGGATGGGGTGTGCTGAGGCCGCTGCACCTCCTCGCCCGCGACCTGAGCGCCGACTCCGCCGACAACGACTTCCCTGCCCTGCGGAAGCATTGGGGACAACCCCGCCACGGTGAGGAGGAGGTGGGGCGGGCTGAGGCGTTGGAGGTGGTGAAGGATCACCACGATGTATTTGCGGAGGTCTGGGTTCCCTGCATCCAGGGGTTTGCGAGCACATTGGCAAGGTTCATCGGCTACGATGAAGCTGCAATGGCGTCGGCATCACCCGAAGACCTCCCTTCGCTACCCTCCACACAAGACCTCGCAGAGTGTGTGGCTGGGAATGCATCGTTCTTGGCGCAGAGGGCCCCCAACCTCTCTTCTGCTGCCTTGTCTGGGATTACCCAGAGCAAGGTGAACCGCTTCCTGTTGGGTTATGGCAACTGCAACAACGCAAGGTATGCAGGCTCTTCAGCCTCCTTTTTTCTCCCCTCCCTTCGTTCTTTTTTTTACATCGCAACAACATATGCTGGCAGAGTCAGAACCGATAGATTTTTTTTATCTCATTCATTGTCATTCTCTCTTCCTCTCTTCTTCATGACTTTTCCAAGTCACGAAGAAGACTACTTCATTATCACCATTTCCTGTTTTCAGTGTGATTCGTCGTACAACCATTCCTTTCCATCGCCTTACAGGTACGGCCGTTTGCTGCGCCAGGCGAAGCGGGCGCGGAAGAAGACCCGTGGCGGGATGTACACCGAGGCCGCGGCGAACACCGCCACGGGGGCTTCTGCGGCTGCGCTGAAGGCCGTCAGCGGGGTGGCCCACCCTGACCTCGTCCGCCTCTGCGCCCTCCACGCCATCCCTGTCACGGCGATGAGCAAGGGAAAGGAGGTGGCGCGGCAGAAGGAGGCGCTGACACGCAGCTTTGCTGAGAAGCTGTGTGGCCCTGGCTCTGCGGATGCCCGTGTCTGGGTGGAGCGGCTGAAGTCCGTGAAGGAGGCAGTTGGCATCCTTCCGGTTCGTTCGAAACCGCTGTCCAGATTTTTGCGGAAGGCGGGGCTGAAGCCGTGGGGGTCCGACGCTGTCTCGTCTGCGTCGCACGACGTCCGTGTGCGCTTTGCCCTGACGCAGTGGGGGCGAATCCTCCCCATTCTGCGGGAGAAGGGGCAGCAGCTGCAGCCGAGGGAGCGGCTGGGCCGCCTCGACGCCCCCACCCTGTTCGCGTTGTTGGCCAAGGCGGGCCTGAAGGTGGAGGCTGGGGAGACGAAGCGCGACCTCTCCGCCCTCCTCCTGCGCAACTGGACGGAGCAGTTGAGTGGCCATGTCGAGGCCGTGGAGGAGACCCTTGGCTTGAAGGCCCGCACCTTCCCCGACACCATCTCGCCCTCCGTGGTAGATACAATCACGGAGCTCTACCGGAGAGTGAAGACTGCACCTGCTGCGTTGAAAGAGGAGAAGGGACAGGGTGAGGATGGCAAGGGTTGTGAGGATGGTGAGGAGGCTGTGGATGCTGTGGATGCTGTGGAGGAGGAGGAGGAGGAGGAAGAGGAGGTGGAGGTGGGTGATGAGGCTGATCCTGAGGCAAATGATGTTGGGGCGGCTAGGATCGCTCTCCTGAATGAGCATTGTTTTCCTCTCGGCCTCCACGCCTCTCCAGGTTGTGGGCGGCAGAAGGATGGTGTGTTGCATGCGTCGGAGTCCACGCACGAGGGGGGTTGGGCTTCCCTCAACTGGTTTTTGGGTGAGTGTGGCATCCAGTTTCTCACCTTCCGGGAGATGCAGGTTTTGCAACACGAGGTCAATCCAGAGAGCTTTCACTGGACCGGTAAGTTCACGCTGGCAACGATGCAACGGGCCATCGAACAGCACACAAGTGGACTCCGGAACAATGGCTATCGGCTTCTGCCGGTAAGTAAAAAAAATACCTTTGTTGATGATCCTCAGTCTATTTCTTCCCCAGCCCTCTTTTTTTTTAACCGTCAAACTCTGCATTGGATGGTTGCCTTCCCCCTCAAAGACACCGTTGCCACATTGCAGAAGTTGACTCCAGCCCAACTGCACGCCTATCCGCGCGAAACGCTTTATTGGGTGGTTCACGACACGGACACTGCCAAGCGCGCCATTGCCGCAGGGGATCTGGATCGGGAAAGCCATGCATATGAAGTTTTTAAACTTGTGCCGAAAGGTGTCCTCCCCACCACCAAGGCACAATTTTTTGGCACCCGACCCAGGCGCACATTCCCTGTGGCAGTGAAGTCGCGTTCTGTTGTTCGGAGCGGGCCCACAGTCCGGAAGAGAAAACGGTTTGGGGGGACTGAAGTCATTGACCTCTCCCAGGTGCCAGAGACCCCAAGAGACAAGAAGGGGCGCCTTGGACATGGGAGGTATGATACGGCTCAACTGAGTGACGAGTCATACATTCCAGCAACTTCCCAACGCCACCTCATCCCAGAGACCCTGCTGTATTTTTCGAAATACCACCATCTCCCCGTCACAGATACTGTGCAGGAAGGTGACGGCTTTTTTCTTTCCCTCCTCCGTTTCAACCGTTTTTCTGCGTACCAGTCAGTCCGCGCTCTGCGTGAGAGTGCCTTTGGTGACGCAACAAACATGAAACACGACCTGGAGGTGTACCTCATGAAAATACACAAGGATACCCTTGCTTCTGTTTTTGAAGAGAAGGGGGAGAAGAACCTGCCCGTACATGAAAGGCACCAGTCTCTCGTTCACTGGCGCAAGAGTATGTGCAAAGCGGCGGAAGATGAAAAGGTGACCCAACGTGGTGGTTCTTTTGCCCTGCATTTTTTTGTGAATGTGCACCAGATTCGCTTGAGAATTATTACTCAGAACAAGGAAGGTAAACCCAGGGTCAGGGAGTTACGGCCTCGCACATGGTGTGAGAAGGCAAAGAACTGGGAAGCAGGAAGTACGGCTTCTCTCCCTACTATCTTCCTTTACCAGTACCGGCAGGATACCCAAACGAATTTTTACTCCCTCCACCTCCCCACTGAGCGTGACTTTTCCCGTGCTTCAAGTGTTTTTTATAGAATTCAGAACATGGGTCCAAACGTGGAAAACGCACAAGAACAAATGGAGCAAGAGGATATGCGGAGGAAGGCGGTCCCCATGGCACTCCCCTGTCCCGGTCCACGGAGGCCCCACGTACCTGACAAGGGCATCGACAATCCCGCGTCTCGTCATGATACCCTCACGCAACGTCTTCTCTTGTTTTCCCTGAGCACAGTCAATGTGCCTGGTGATGGGAATTGCCTGTTTCATGCTTTTCATGAATGTCTCACAGGCAACCCACGTGGGGGCGCTTCCCTTCGCGAAGAAGCCGTCAATTTTGTGACTGCAATGGCGGCTTCTCTTTCATGCAGAGAGGTGCAACCGGAAGTGGAGGCGGTGAGAATGTGGGGAAATCTCCCGTACCATCCCTGCCAACCCCTTGACGACGGTAGTGAGCCATACGTGCTTACCCGTTTAAGAACGAGAAGGTATGCAGAGGATGACGAAATTTCTGTTCTTTCCACAATGAAGAATGTCTTGATCACAGTCGTCACGAACATGATTTATCCTGGTAATCATGATGACTTTGCTTCAGGATTTAACAGTTATGTCCCCCTTTCTTACAACTTCACCTCCATTGACACCACCCTCCAGGATTTTCCTCCAGACAGACGTGTGACCCTGGCTAACCTGGGTCAGGCTGGGGTTGGGGATCATTTCATGTGGATCAAAGGGACACAGGCCAACTTGGAAGCCACACATCGCAAGGGTTTGCGTTCTGTTTCAACAAGAGCTGGGACCTGACACAGGCCAATCAAGGGGTTGCCCCCCCCCCCCCACTCCTGGTGTAGTGGTAGTGACTACAAAAAGGACTAACATTGCAAGAAGGTGCTGGGAGGCTTGCTTTTCCATTCACTCTCGACGATCAAACCCCCCCCCCCCCACTTCACTTTTCCATTCACTCTCGACAATCAAGCCCCCACTTCTTGACTGCCCCCCCCCCCATGTTACTTTCAACAAACTTTGCCCATCCTTCAATCTTCCATTCGATCAGTTTGGCTTTTTCCAAAGCCTCGTTTTCCTTTTATTTCAATAGTCCACACCTAAACGGCGTACGCCTTGGCAAGCGTTTGAAAGGACAGCCTTGGGATTGCAGCTCACTGGAATCGCTGAAGGAAGCCCCCCGCCCCCCCCCCCCCCCCCGCCCCCACCCCCACCCACTCTCCCTTTCACAAGTCACGATACATTCCCACACCATACTGTTCCATGTGCACTCCATCCAACAGGACCGCCACACGTGTTAAACCCCATTCCCTGTTCCCAAGGCAGGGCAACCTTTATGGTTGAGTGGTGAGGGGCACAAAGAGACAATAGGTTTTAATGCAGATGCGGACATGTTGGAAAGAGCTCCCCCACCCCCCAACACACCATTCTTGTGCTCCGCTCCCTTCTACTTCTATTTCACTACCCCCCCCCCCCCAACACACACAGGCACGGGCCAGGACCCGTGCAGGGTTAACCCGCCTAACAATTAGTAAAGAGTGATCACCAGTGACAACACCCGTGCAGGGTTACCCACTTGACAATTAACAAAGAGGGCTCAACACCCGTGCAGGGTTAACCCGCCTAACAATTAGTAAAGAGCGATCAACAGTGACAACACCCGTGCAGGGTTTACCCGCCTAACAGTTAATAAAGAGTGATCAACGGTGACAACACCCGTGCAGGGTTACCTACCTGACAATTAATAAAGGAGGGATCAACACATGATGAGGCACGGGAGGGTGGCAAAAGGCCCCCAGACCCCAGAAATCACCGAAAAATGACATTCTCGATGTGCGGTGGGTCTGGTTTCTAGGTTTTTCGGGAGAAAATTGGCCAAAATAATTTCGGAGACAAAATTTTGTTAGGGATTTCCGTTTGCTATGCCTCCTCTAATTAAATCAACGAATTGAGCCGTTTTAACCCCTTTCGTGCACTTTTTGGTCCCAGAAGGGGGTATATGGGGTGTTGGGGTCCCCCTACGACTTGTCCGTTTTTTTGATTTTTCTCCCGCCCATGGTACTGTACCTGGGTACCCAGGTACAGTACCTGGGTACAGTACCCAGGTACTGTACCAGGTACAGTACCAGGTACAGTACCAAAAACCAGGGTACTGTACCAGAAGGGCCGTGGGGCCGGCCCCTTTTTTGGGGGCCTGGTACAGTACCAAGTACCAGCATAGCTCTCAGTCAAATGAGTCAGTGACTGGGTGCCACTTTTGCTCCAGTCAGTCAAAAAATTTGAGTCAGTGGGGGTCTTCGCTGGCCGTTATTCTCCGTCAAACTCCGTCAGTTTTCAGCCAATTTAACAGGGAATTCACCAAAACGCACTGACGGTCACTCCGTAGCGAAGACCCCCAGTCAGTCAAATTTTTTTGACTGACTGACTCAGTTGGGTCATAGTCAGTCAGAGTCAGTCAGTCAATTTTTTTGACTGACTGACCGGGTCAGTCAATTTGACTGACCCAGTCAGTCAGTCAAATTGACTGACTGACTGACCCATATTTGACTGATTTTGGTCGCACTTTTTTCAAAAAATGGACAAGTCGTAGGGGGACCCCGCCACCCCATATACCCTTTTCTGGGACCAAAAAGTGCACGAAAGGGGTTAAAACGGCTTACTGGGGGGGGGGGGCAAATACAAGAGTATATGCAAATACAAGGGTATATGCTAATACAAGAGTACTCCAGAAATTGCGATTTTAAAAAGTTCACCGAGCAAATACAAGAGTATACTCTTGTATTTGCATACTAGACTTTTGGAGAACTTTTGTGGGGTTTTCATCATATTTTGTGCTTCCAATGACCTCCCCCAGGCCAGTGGGCCTCCTGTCTGGAGTCGTCACGGTCGGGTGGGAGTCGCCTCGGGGGTGGGAAAGGCCAAGAGGACGCTCGTATTGTCTATTCCGCGCCGCTGCCCCATGAGGGCCCACCCGGAGGCCACATTTCTAGTATGCAAATACAAGAGTATATACTCTTGTATTTGCATGGTAGACAACTTTTCAGCTAAAAAACAATTTTTGAGAACCCTGAATTACGTAAGCTGGCACGGTGAATAGAAGAGTATACCCTTGTATTTGCCCCCCCCCCAGTAATTCGTTGATTTGTTGCATTTCCCTGCAAAAAAACGGTTTTTGTGTGGGCGAGTAGTTGTAGAAAATCGCGAAAAATGTCAAAAAATCGAAATTTTCACAGAGGCCCAAAACCGTGTTTCTGGGTGAAAAATGGGCCCAGAAACCGATTTCTGGCCAGTTCTGGGTGGTTTTTCGGGGTTTCTGGCCATTTTTCAGCGAATTTTCTGGTCAGAACCCACCCAGAAGCCCTTGGAAAATGGCTGGTGGCAGTTTTCGGTCGAATTAAACAGAAGGACGAATTGCTCGCCAACTCTTTCGATACATGAAAATTTGGGCATTTTCCGTTACTCTCAACACATTCGCACACCATGAGAAAATTTCGAATTTTTGGTTCAAAAATCCGGTTTTTGGTTGGGCCAGGTGTCTGGCTCTCCGTCCAAAAAAACCAGAATCCTCAAAAGAATTCCCAAATACGGGAGTCGACGGGACGTCAAACTGGTATGGAATTTTCCCTGAATACTTCCGGCCAACACAACGGCAACACAACATCATAAACCACGCCTGAAAATTTCCGGCGCCTGCGGCGGGCTGTTCACCCCCACCCCCCCATTCCCTGCCGAGGATTTCTTCTGAGAATGGCGCTCCAAAAGTGCCGAAAATTGGCAATAATTGGCCGAAAAGTTGATTTTCGGTACTCCTTCTTATTTAGACCCCAAAAATTTCCGGCGCCTGCGGCGGGCTCCCCGCCCCCCCCCCCCCCGCACGCGCACACAAAGTGCGCGGCCCATGACGTTTCTTCCGAAAAAAGTCGATTCTCGGTACACCTTAACAAAAAAAGGCCCAAAAAAATTTTCGCCTCCGGCGGGGTTGGGGGGCAGAGCCCCCCAAACCCCCGGCGCCGGGGCGGCGCCTAGCTCGGCTTCGCCTCTCTTCGCGAAGTCTCGGTAATCCGACGACTTTGCGAAATCGAGGCTCATCCGAGATGAAAAATCACGAAAAATCGCATTGTCTTTTCCCGTACAAAGTCATGAAAAACCAAGTGTCACCCAATGGGAAATCTATTTTTTGACTTTTTTTGACCCTCCGACTCATTTTGACTCGGTCACCACTTTTTTGACTGACTTGGTGCCCCTGACGACCCCATATTGCGTAGTTTGTGCGTAGTGAAAAGGGGGGGGGGGTCTCATTTTTTGGTCCCCTTTTCCGGCCTCAGCCAGTTCTCTGTCTCTTTGCCGGGTTCCCAAACTCAAGGAGTTCTTGCTGTTCCGGGGTCAGTGCGGGTGCAGGCGCTTCAGGTGCTGCAGGTTCTTCAGGTTCTTCAGGTGCTGCAGCGCTGGCAGCCTTCGGTGCGGGTTTCGACGCCGGCTTTGCAGCTGTCTTTCGGGGTGCCCTTTGGCGCGGTGCCTGCTTCAGCTCGTCGGGATGATCCAGCTTCTTCTTCAGTGTCTTGCAGCTCGTTGCGTGGCGTAGAAATGCATCGGTACTGCTCAATTTTCCGACGTGGCTCGGAATCTTTTTCTTACAGCTGCAGGTAACGACACCATGCCCAACAACAATCCCCAGACCGTCGAGGGAGAGTGGGCGCCTGGATCCCGTGACACAGATCTCTAGTGCCGTTGTGATCCCCTCTGATAACGTCTCCTGGACGTTGTCAGCGGAGGTTGCCTGTGTGGCGGTGACCTCCGTATACCCCGCGGGGTCCCGTGCCAGCAGCGCCTTCTTCAGCTTTTCGTCGACCCCTCGGTCGACGCTCGCCTTAATGTCGAGGGCCACCTTCAGGGTGGCACCTTGCATCGCCCTGAAGGCTGTGAGCGTATCATCACTTGCAATCTCCAAGGTGTTCTCCCCGTGTTCGAACTGCACCGACCCAACCACGACTGCGTCCTTGCCACAGAGAAAGGAGTGCGCTCTCCAGATCGCTCGGACGCGCCTCTTGTAGTCCCGCTCACTCTCGGATTTTTTGCGACCCTGTTTGGGAGGAAGGCGTGTCTCAAACGCCTTCCACACGGTGTCGAACGTGTCGACACTCGTCACGAGCAACGGCTCGGCAAAGCTGCCGAACTCCTTCTCGCGATACCGCAGGCTGTACTTCACCGTTACGCACTGCATTGGGCCTTGTATAATATTCTCCTGGAGTGGGCGAAGTGTGTGATTGAAGGCACTGCATTGATCCAGCAACGAAATCAAAGCGGGGGGTGGGGGGGGGGGGGGTGAAGAGTAGCAGCAGCCCTTTCATTTTATCACGCATGATCCTTTTTATCCTGCTTCTTGAGAGCTGCCAGCAGCCAGTCCACGCGGTCATTTTGAACGTTTCGTTCAATCCCACGTTCGGCACAAATCTCCTGCAGCTCTTCTTTTGTGCGGGCTTTATCAAATTCACGAAGGATTTGCATCAACCGTGATTTCGAGGCATTCTGTACACCTCGCTTGCCACGCTTTTGAGCTTGATTAATCAGTTCCGAGTTTGTGAAGCTATCGGAATAATCAAAACGGAGGACAATGTCATTGAGGGCAGTCTCTCTTGCAATTCGCTTTTCCTTCCTTGATTCCTCTTTTTCGAATGCTGATTTCAAGGCTTCAAGTTTCCGCTTCCCAATCCGAAGCTTGCGCTCCTTCGTAGTCTCCGGAATACGGGAACGCACTATCGTAGTGAGTTTCGGCTCACCAACCTCAGCATGCAGAGTTTTCAAATCAGTATCAGAGAAATGCTCAGGAATACAGCAGTGAGCACGGACAAAGTCGTCACGAACGGATGAGTGTCCAGCCACTTCGATGACACGCTTAGACCTCCCGCACATCCCTTCCAAGAGGGCCGGGCCAAACGACACCGACGGCTGCACCGCGCGTGTCTCCTCGCTGGCTGCCCCGAACCTCACCGCTTCCACCAGCATGCTCGTCCCGATAATGACCAGGGCGGTGCGGAAGAACTCCACGCCGCTGTCGAAGGACACTACGGGCATGAGCCGGCTTTCGGTTGGGATGCCTTGCTTCCCAAAGTAGGCATCGAGGCCGTGCTGCACTAAGTCATCCGGCCGGACGCCGTCCAGGTCACTATCGCTGACTTCCCGGATGTCGAGGGAGGGACACTGCGGCGAGGTGTGGAAGCGCAGCCGCCCTACCGTCACCATCCTGCATGAAGTGGCGCTCTGGAAGACGGTCAGGTCCCCGTCAGAGCTGCACGCCTCCAGCGTCGCTTCACTCCTGGCCGCAGAGAAGAGGTCGAAGGCCCCCGAGCGCCAGTACATCTGCAGCCATCCCAACGATTTGGGGTCGGTGGTGAAACTCCCTGAGTCTGCGATGGTGGTCAGCAGAGGGTACAAGACCTTGCTGAAAAGCTTCCCGTAGAGGCACACTTTGTCGATGGCGCTGCGATCAGCAAGGCAGTTTTTCACTGCCACCTTCTTTGTCGACGATTCCGTCGTCGTCATCGAGAAGAAGGTGTGCAGGTGCTCAGCGACGGTGAGCTCCCCGCAGCGAGCCGACAGCGAGAAGCAGGCAGCTGCACCACTGAGGAAGCGGCCGTTTGTGGCCCGCTGCCACAGGAAGCTGCTGATGGTGATGCCTACCGTGCTGTGGAGGTAGGCGGCGAACTCTGGTGCTGCGGCACAGTAGTTGGCAGCATAGCACATCAGAGTCATGAAGGGCAAGTCAGGCTCAATGACTCGCCGGAAGGCCAGATGCAGGCGGTGGTGGGGCTCGAACACAACGACAACGCTCTGCAGCTCGGGTTTCAGACTGGCACCGCGGTCCAGAAAGAAAGCCGAGAACGACTCCTCGGACAACCCCACGTCATCCTTGCCGAGGACGGAGAACTGGCCTGAAGAGGCCAGGTCCGAAAACCGTTTAAAGGCGACGGCCAGGTCAACTCTGGTAGTGGGTCCATCAGATGACAGCGTCAGATATGTGGCGAGCACGTGGTAGCGGAGGATCCCGTTCACCCTGTACTGCACCGTAAAGTGCCCAAGCTTGGTAGTGTTTGACGGGTCCGCAAACACTGGTGTGAGGTCGTGAATTAACACAAGTTCGCCGTTCTCCCGGATGCCCTGCGTCTCCCGTAAAAACAACACATCCCGTAGCAGTAGCGACTGCTGCCACGACATCTCCACCGCATGGCGGGTCACCGTCTCGCCCTTGAACTTGGTGATGAGGGTGTGGATGTTAGAGACAGGGGTGTGGCACTGCATGGCGGTGTCGACCCAGTCGCGCACGTCCAGGCGGGATGCTGGCACTGTCTCTGCCTTCGCCGGAAGGAACAGCGCCGAGCCCGGGAGCGCGTTCTGCCACAGGCCTTCTGGGAGAGGCCGCATCTCCAATGAATTAACGTCACCACCCTTCAGCAGATGCACCTCGAGACAGTCACCCTCCGGTTGCAGCCCCACCTCCTCAAGCAGCGCCAGCAGCTTCTCGTGGGTGACACATCCTGCGATGGTCCCCGCGAGGCATCTCAACCCCTCAACAGAGGCAACGATGGTGAAGAGCTGTTCCTCTTCCCCAGACATTGTTGTTCCTAGGTGCAGTGTGGATGATGGAGTGTGTGTGTAGGTTTTTTTTCGGGGCATCCGGACCATCTCTGCAGCTGTTGTTTCGTAGAAGTGTGTAGGGGGTACTACGCGGCTCCTGGAGCTCACTTCCTTCCCAGGTGTTTCTGGGCATGGGGCAACCTTGCCCAGGTGTTTCCCCTGTTCTTTCGGACGGTACATAGTGAGTTCTGGCAATATTTTTTTTTCTCGGTCAGCGCAGTGCCTCCAGTCCTGTCTCAGTAGCCACACAGAAAGGGGGACCAAAAAAAACTGGGGGGGGACCAAAAAGCGAGACCCCCCCCCCCAGATTGCGTAGTTTGTGCGTAGTGAAAAGGGGGTAAATCAGGGGCACCATGACTGCGATTTACCATTTGACTCAGTCAAACTGAGAGCTATGGTACCAGGGGCCCAAAAAAAGGTACCAGGGGCCGGGCCCCTCTGAGAACCTTGCGCAAAGTCGCTCTGCCGGTCGCGGGGCGCCGCTTCGCGGCAGCCCCGCTCTCCGGCGAGCGACTTTGCGGCGCCAGCGGATCCCCCTGCAATCGACAACCATGAGAATGCATCTGAACAGTCACAGAACCGCGTAACAAAACGCTGACACCCGAAGGAAGGTCAGAAATACCCCCTGGGCGACGTTTTTTTTGAGGAAACTTCATATTTGCCAGAAATTTCTTGGAAAATTCATATGTTGACAGGAACTTTTGGGTTTAACCATATGTTGACAGGAACTTCTGATTTTAACCATATTTTGACAAAAAGTTGTGGATCTAACCATATGTTGACAAGAAGTTATGAATTTAACCATATTTTGACAGGAACTTCTGATTTTAACCATATGTTGACAAAAAGTTCTGGGCTAATCATATGTTGACAAAAACTTCTCGTTTTAACCATATGTTAACAACATCGGTTTTTCGGCTGGAGCCGCTTGACTGACATTCCGGGGTATCCAGATCGCTTTCCAGATCGGCACTTAGCTTCTCACAGAGTGTGCACTTCATCGCAGTTCCATGGGGCCTCATTCCCTTGGATTAAGATACCACAAGGCCAGAGAACCGCACACCGTTAACACCGGCTAACCACTGATCATGGGCCTGTACGTGATAAATGCATGATGAAAGCCCCATAGCAAAGATGGTTACCAACATCAAGCACTTCCGGCCCAGAAACTGAGCCAAAAGACCACTCCACCGAAGTGGTCACAGGTTTACCACGTGTACACGCAGCTACCGGGGTGCATCGGGCATGCGGCTTCTTCGAGGTGGATCGTTCTCTCCAGGTGGGTTCCGAACTCCGCGGTTCTTTGAATCACAGGCACAGCAGCGTGAGTACTAATCGGCCGGACCCAGGTCCACAACAACACCCACAGCAATGCCATCAAGTGATTCCAGCTTCAGCCGACAGGTTCACATCAAAATGTGGATGAGAGGTTGGGGCTGGGGGTCCCGGCCTTTGCGAAGCGCCCTCCTCTTCATCAGCCACAGGTGTGGGTGCCCTGGGGTCGGGAATCCACCAAAAAGGGTGTTCCAGCTGGAAACCCAATTTTGTTAACATATGGTGAAAACGAGAAGTTTTTGTCAACATATGGTTAATCCATAACTTCTTGTCAACATATGGTTAGATGCAGAAGTTTTTGTCAACATATGGTTAAGTCCATAAGTTCGTGTCAACATATGAATTTTCAGGAAACTTTTTGTCAACATATGATTGAAACAAAAAGTTTTTGTCAACATATGGTTAAACCCAAAACTTCCTGTCGACATATGAATTTTCCAATAAATTTCTGGCAAATATGAAGTTTCCTCTTTTTTTTTGCATACACGTTAAGGGGGTCTTCGCTACGGGGTGGTCGTCAGTGCATTTTGATGCATTTCCTGTTGAATTGGGCGAAAACTGACGAAGATTGACGAAGGATAACGACCAGCGAAGACCCCCTAAGTGTTCTAAGAAACCAGACATAACCAGAAGACCAACATCATGTTCGTGCTAGCACTTTTCCCTTTTGTCATCACACCCGTGCGCCAAAACAGGTTAGGCCTTATATTTGGCTGCGTTCAACGAAAAATATTTTCGTGGTTCAACACTCCCACCTACTCCCTTCTCTTTACTCCACCCTTCAACCCCCGACATATCCGATGCCTGGCGTGCAGAACTCGGAGCTGGTGCTGTCCGGAGTGGGGCGCGGCGCGGGCAACCCGGAGGCCTTGTCCGCCCCCCTCCCGGCGGGCGACTTCGGGATGGCGATGGGGCAGGCGCTGGCGGCAGTGACCACCGCCAACGCCCGCGAGGTGGCCACTCGCGAGGTCGCGGGGGCTGACATCCAGGCCACGCAGGTGGAGGCGCACGCGAGGGTGCACGCGGCGGGGGTGGAGGCGGGGGCGGCTACGAGGGCCGCCAACGCGGAGGCGGCGGCGGGGATGCACATCGCATCCGCGAATGCAGCGGCGCATGCGGCGAAGGTGGAATCCGCTGCGGCACAGCGGGTGACGGGGGCGGAGTCGGACGCGAAGGTGGCGTCGGTGGAGGCGGCGGCCTCAAACGCCGTCACGGAGGCGCAGGCGCGGGCCATGGTCGCCGAGGAGTCCGCCAGGCACGCGGAGGTGAGAGCCCGCCTCGAGGCGGAGCTGGCCCTCGAGAGGGAGAAGACGCGGAACGCCGCGTTGGTGATGGAGGAGCGGGCTAAGGCCCAGCGGGAGACGGCCCTCGCGGAGCACGCGAGGGTAAGGGCTGAGGCAGGTGCGAGCCGGGCTGCAGCCCCCCAGGACGAGGTGGCTTCCCTCCGGGAGGAGGTGCGGCAGATGCGGGAGGTGGCGGACCTCCAGGCGGAGCTGGCCCGCCTGCGGGGAAACGGGACGGGCTCCGGAGCCGGCGCCGGAGCACCGAGGGCCGGAAAGCCGGAGCAGCGGGACGGGGCCGGCAGCGTAGCCGGCAGCAGCGACAGCCGCAGGGGCGCCGGGGCTCTCAACCCCCTGGACGTGGACGAGTGGTGGCACGCGGACGAGGCCACGCTGGGGCTGGTGCACCTGCACCAGCTGCGCCGCTACGACGCCCTGCTGGGGGCCCGGGCGGGGGGTGCCCTGCGCCCGCAGGCCCACGAGGCGCAGGCCCGGATGAGGGATATCAACCTCATCATGACGAGCCTGCCGTCGCTGCAGGAGCCGGAGGACTACGACGACCTCCTGGTCCGGCTGATGCAGAACCAGTTCTGCAGGCTGGAAGCCCTCAACGAGGGCGTGTTGGGGGGCGGATGGGAGGCGGCCTCCGCGATGGAGGAGGAATTCTTCGGGAAGCCGGAGATTCCTCCGTACCTCCGGGCGGCAAAGGAGAAGGCACGGGCCCGCCAGCCACGCTCCCCCCAGGTCCACCACCCACAGCATCAGCATCAACATCAACAACAACAGCAACGCAGCTCGCAGCCACAGCCGCAGCAGGGCCACCCCACCAGCCAGCGGAGCAGGAGGGGGGGCCACAGGCAGTGAGCTCGCCCCTCACGGCGATGCTGGAGAGCATAGGGGTGCTCTCCACGGCGCGGGTGGGAAGGAGACGGGCACAGGAGGACCCGCTGACCGCCAGAGAGGCACAGCGGATCGCCAAGCGCGCGGTGAAGACGCTGGGGGAGGCGTTGGCACCGTCGACGTGGAGGGGGCTCGAGGGGCCCCACCGGCGACTCCTCCAGTTCCGGCACGAGTGGGAGCAGACCACGGGTGTGCTCTTGCCGTGGGACCTTTGCATCATTTACTGGGTGCAGAGGCTCATGTCCGAAGCGGACTCCCCACTCCGGCCCTCCTCCGCCCTACAGTACGTATCGAGGGCGGTCGCCGCGATGAGCCGCATGGGGGTTGTGGTGGACTCCCAGCTGCTCCAAGACTTCAAGCGAGGTCTGAAGCGCTTGGGGGCCCTCCGACCGCAGCACCAAGCGAAGCCAGCAGCATCCGCCCAGGTGGCCGCAGTGGTGGGCCGGGAGGACGTCGACCGCGACACGAAGCTCGCGATTGTGCTGGGGTGGTGCGGGGCGGCGCGGGTGTCGGACGTGGTGCGCCTGAAGTGCGGGGACATCGCTTTCCAGAGCGAGTTTGTCGCCGTGAACTGGGCGGAGACGAAGAGCGACCCGTTCCGCCTGGGCGTCACGACGGGCCTGTTCCTCTCGGAGTGCTGGACGGAGGTGCTGCGGGAGGCGATCTCGGGGCGGGCGGCGGGCGCGCTGGTGGTCGACACGACCTACCGGCGCATCGTGGCGGCGCTGAAGAAGGAGGACCCGGAGCTGAGTGGTCATTCCCTCCGTCGGGGGGCTCTGGCGGAGCTCCTGCAAGAGGGGCTGTGCCTGGAGTCGCTTCGGCAGCTGTCCCGCCACAGCTCCCTGGACGCCCTGGCCAGGTACCTCCCGGCGGGGAAGCTGAAGCTGGCGAGGCAGACGGCCTCCACATCAATGGTGCTCGACCGGGGGCTATCCCGGGGGTCGCTCTTTGCCCTGCCTTCCCTGGGAAGCTCCTGAGGACGGCGTGCGTGGCGTACGAGCCCCCAGGCACGCCTTCCCCGCCGGCGACCCCTCGGCCCAGGCCGCCTCCCACGCTACCGCCTCCACCTCCGCCTCCGCCTCCACCGCCGCCACGGCCGCCCCCTCCTCCTCCTCTTCCTCGGAGGGTCGGCGACGACTCCTACTCGCCGGACGTCAACGCGACGTACGCGAGGGAAGCGCGGGTGACGGTGGAGGGGCGGCATCTTGGCCCGCCCTCGGCGCGGGGTGGCCCCACGGGGCAAGGTGACCAACGCTACTAGTCGGCCGACAGGCCGACAGCTGTCGGGTCGGTCGGTCGGCCCGATTTTTGCCTGTCGGTCGGTCGGTCGGCCTCTCGGGCCACCTCACAAACCGACATTTTTCCGGCCCAAACCGCCCAGAAACCCACGGAATGGCGGTGCATCGGCTGCATCTCGCGATTTTTCACCGGCAGGTGGGTTTGGGTCGAATTCTGCCCACCCGAAAAAACCACCCCCAATTTTCTGAAAAATCTACATGTCTCGAAAATTTTTCCCCGTGGCAAAAAAAAAAAAAAGTGTCACCAAATCGGCAAAAAAAAATTCGGATTTTTTTTTTGCTGTCGGCCGACCGACCGACTGGCCGACCGACAGGCCGACAGCTGTCGGGTTGGTCACCTTGCACGGGGGAGCTGGCCCCCATATCGACGTCACGTCTGAACCTCGACGCCTTAGAGGCTCTGGATTCCGAGGGGATCCTGTCAGGGGTTATCGACGTGATTCGGGACCGGGGCGCTTTCCTGCGGGCCATGCGACCGGGCGTGGATCTGGGCGACAGGCCTCTTTCGCGCGGGACCTCGAGGCACATGCTGCGGCACTGGGATAACCTCTCGGAGTGGGGGGTGCTGGGGTTGGCAGACGCGCCGAAGGTGGTCCTCCCGGCGTTCACCGTGGAGAAAAAGAGCGGGCTGCGTTTGGTATGCGACGGGCGAAAGCTGAACCGGCTGATGCGGGACCCGCCACCGATGCTCCTCCCGTCGATCCACGAGGTGGTCCGGAGGTTCCTGGCGGCCGAATTCGTGGTGCAGGCTGACGGGAAGAGCTGGTTCTACCAGTTCCCCCTGGGGGACGGGGTCCGCGACTTCTTCGGGGTGAATCTGGCTGGGGAGCGGGGCCCGTTTCGGCGCACCTCGCTGCGGGTGATGTGCATGGGCTGGAGCTGGGCGCCGTGCATCGCGCAGAGGGCCTCACGCGTGCTTCTCCCCCTGGAGGATGGGCTGTCTTGGGTGGACAACTGGTTTGTGGTTGGAGATAGCCGGGAGGATGCAGCCGTGAGATACGCCCGATTCCTCGGCAAGGCCGAGTCGGTGGGCGCCGAGCTCAACGAGGGTGCGGAGTTCGGCACACCGCAGTCGCGGTTCATCGCCTTGGGGTTGGAATTTGATCTGGAGTCGTCGCCTAAGCGCTTCAGGTCGGACCCCGATTGGGTGTCGAAATTCCTTGCCTCGGCGGCCGTGGCGGCGGTTCGCGAGAACAGGGCTACTTCCCGGGAGTTCTACAAGGTTTTCGGCGGTATGATTTGGTTTCTGTTCTCGACGCAGAGGCGTCTCTGCTACTTCCGCGCCTCCCTCGCCTTCCTCAGGAGATCCGCGGCCAAGCTGGTTGCGGAACCGGAGCAGTGGGACCGCCCTCTCGACATCCCCCCCTCTGTTCTCGCTGATCTTTCTCTGATTTCGGCCGATCTGGGCCAGAATGTGTGGGTTGAGGCAGGGGCTTCGGGGCCCTCGGTCACGGCGTGGTCTGACGCTTCCGACACAGAATGGGCAGCCCTTCTGGAGTTAGACCCCGAGCCGATTGTCCAGGGCTGTTTTGATGAACCCCTCGCCCACCATATATATGTCAAAGAGCTCTTCGCAGCGCTCCAGGCGACACGCCTCGCAGCCGCTACGCGGCCGGGCTGTGCGTTGGGGTTGCAGGTGGACAACACGGCAGCGGTGGCAGCTATCAACAAGGGCCACAGCAAGAATTACCTCGCGAATGACTTGTTGTGTGCCTTGTTTGACACCGCGGACGGTGCGGGCATCTCCGTTTCCGCTCAGTGGGTGCCTACGCATGCACAGAGAGCAGACGAGTTTACCCGAGGCACTGTGGCATCGCCGTGCCCTGTCCCCCTGGCGCCCCTCCCTGCGAGATACGCGGCGGTTGCAGCCATATCGCGTTAAACATTTCAAGTGTGGTGTACCCTTTCAATCCCTTGTCTTTCTTTCCGCTACGCGGTCCCTGTGGGTTGGGCTGCGTTCAACGAAAAAAGACACTTCTTTCCGGAGTTTAGCTAGCACGATTCAGTTGGGCGATTCATTTGTCTGGTTTTTGCATACACGTTAAGGGGGTCTTCGCTGGCCGTTATTCTCCGTCAAACTCCGTCAGTTTTCAGCCAATTTAACAGGGAATTCACCAAAACGCACTGACGGTCACTCCGTAGCGAAGACCCCCTAAGTGTTCTAAGAAACCAGACATAACCAGAAGACCAACATCATGTTCGTGCTAGCACTTTTCCCTTTTGTCATCACACCCGTGCGCCAAAACAGGTTAGGCCTTATATTTGGCTGCGTTCAACGAAAAAAGACACTTCTTTCCGGAGTTTAGCTAGCACGATTCAGTTGGGCGATTCATTTGTCTGGTTTTTGGGTGTCAACGTTTTGTTACATAGCGCATCTCCCATAATGAGTATTTACGTCCCCTCAGGGGAAGCCCCAAATGACCCTCGAGGGAGGCGAAAAATGCCTCGAGGGCGCGAAGCGCCCGAGGGCATTTTTCGCTCCCGAGAGGGTCATGCGGGGCCCGGGGGGGGACGTAGTTCGCTTTCTCTCCCAAGGGGAGCCCTTTCCCACCCCTCCCGAGCCTTGCCCGAAGTCGCCGAAAAACAGCCAAAATCGCGTTTCAGACCCCCATATGACCTATCTGGGACCGATTTTGGGGTCTACAGGCACTTTTGAGCACAATGGATTTTTTGGCGCATCCACCCTGGGCTGGGGGTCCGCCCTCTAATGAGAGCCATACTGCCGACTTACAGAGGAATCCGCTATCACCGCAAAGTCGCTCTGCCGGTCGCGGGGCGCCGCTTCGCGGCAGCCCCGCTCTCCGGCGAGCGACTTTGCGGCGCCAGCGGATCCCCCTGCAATCGACAACCATGAGAATGCATCTGAACAGTCACAGAACCGCGTAACAAAACGCTGACACCCGAAGGAAGGTCAGAAATACCCCCTGGGCGACGTTTTTTTTTCACACATAACAAGAAGAAAGCTTGTCACAGTGAAAAAGATAGTTGGCAGCGCTTTGGGTGACAAACACAATCTACCTTGCCTTGTTGCTATGACTGTGCGCACACTCACACCAACCTTCATCAGGCAAAACACGTGGGAGGCCTTCGCTCTGTGCCACTGTGTGTCAAACTGTGTCACTTTGCAGCCAGTGTTGTGAGGCGGCTCACCATTCCTCACTTCTCTGCATTTCTGAGCGAAGGCCCCCGTGAGGTTTGTTCACCCGGGTTTGGCGCACAAACAAAACCACTAATCATGGCAGTTTAAACGGGAGACCATGTTTGACTTCGATGCCGGGAAGGCGGACTGGACGCTACTCCAGTTCACCTGTGGCAACAACCTCACGGACGAGGAACGTGTCAAAGAAACTAGTGACACGTGTGTCTGGCCGGGGTGCTCCACCGCCCACCGCAATGACCGGGTTTGGCGCACAAACAACGCCTTATCTTTTTTGGGTGTCAACGTTTTGTTACATAGCGCATCTCCCATAATGAGTATTTACGTCCCCTCAGGGGAAGCCCCAAATGACCCTCGAGGGAGGCGAAAAATGCCTCGAGGGCGCGAAGCGCCCGAGGGCATTTTTCGCTCCCGAGAGGGTCATGCTAGAGGGCGGACACTTGCCCTTGGGCGGTGATGCAAAATTTCTGCGATTTTCGTATTGTCCCATTTCGACCCACCAACCCCAGAAGTGGTCCCATAGTGGTGCACCTGACCTGTCCAGACCTGTCCCACGCCCGGGAAATGCTGTGTACACCAATGTCACAGGTGTCAAGGACCTGTGCCTCCTCTCCACCGACCATCTTGTCGTGGTCGTTTTTCGCGTTGCTACACTCGCTGGGCCGGCTTTTCATGTTTTGGGCACGCCTCCCCCCACTGCCCCCTCCCCTCCTCTGCCTTCAAATTCGATTTCACTACCCCCCCCTCTAGGCATAGCTTCCGATCAGAATCTGACCCCTGGAGCCCTCCGACCCCCGACCTCCGACCCCCCCTTAGCAAAACTACCCCCCCCCTCCCACAAAATCTCGGGGGTTTCCCGAGGAAACGCGGTTCCCCCCTCTCCTGCGTTGTTTGGGATCCGTGCGGATCGTAGTGGGGTCACTTTGTTGGTGTTGGTGCCACAGAACACCTCTGAAATGCGGATGTGGTTCCTTGAGAAAAGGGGGGTCGGAACCTCGGGGGTCGGAATCCGACCCCCGACCCCCCGACCCTCCATTTTTCGGGGGTCGGAGGGGGTCGGGGCTATATCCCGAACCCCCATTCTTGGGGGGGTCAGGATCCGGAAGATGGGGGGTCTGAAACTGTGTGTGGTCAAACTCGGGTCGGAATTTCCGCGTTTTTTTCTCGGGGGTCGTAGAATGGGGTCGGAAACTAGGGGTTGGAATATGGGGTGGTCGGCCCCCCTCCCGACCCCACACACGGGATTTTCAAAACCCCGTTCTTTGGACTATTTGGAGTTTGTGCGGATCGTAGTGGGGTCATTTCGTGGGTCTTGGGACCAAGCTTCAACGACGAAACATGGGTCTGGTTCAGGTACTGTCATGGGAGGACGTGACCGGGAACACCAGGCCACCCCTACCACCCACCCAGCGGGACCCTCCCGACCCCCTCCTCGGGTTTTTCAAAAACCCGTTCTTTTGAATATTTGGCGTTTGTGCGGATCGCAGTGGGGTCATTTTTGACATGGGGTGCCTATTAACACCCCTTATTGGTGGTCCCCATTCAGGCCACATTCCTTAGGAAATAGTAAGGCGACCCCCTCCGACCCCCCCTCCCGACCCCCGACCCCCGACCCCTGCGACCCCCGACCCCCGCTTATCGGAAGCTATGCCTCTAGGGGGGGGTCATATGCCTCTTTAAAAAGCGAGTAAAATGGGAAATTTCAACAATGCCGAAAATCGAACTTCTGTGTGCCGTTACACACCACAACACCCCCAGAGGGTCCCATATGCGCTGTATCTGCAAAATTCTGACATTTGTCCGTGATTTGTCACTTTTCTTGCGTGATGTGAAAAAAGTGCCCATGAGTGGTACCTGTGGGCACTTTTGCCACTACCACAACCAACACATTCCTGCAATGGATGTGTCCGCAGGGGGGTAGGCAGGTGTGAAATCAACGCAGATTACACATATTGGAGAGGAACTGTCAGAGAAGTCCGATTGTTGCGGTCGGTGTCGTCATCTGCTATAACTCTGTTGGCAGCCTGCCTGAAGGCTGCCACAACCCCGGCCGCTGGCTGCCACCACCACAAAATCAGGTACCATCTCGATACTTCCTCATGCGTGTATCAGAGCACATTCAAAAACTTCCCCGATGATGTTTCCCTGATGCCTGCGACCAACAATTTTGTCAAGGGGTCCACTCTCGTATGATCCGGGCTACAGTAGCCCACTGAAAACCTCTACCACAGCGATGGTACCGTGCCAACACAATCAGCAGGGTCTGATAACAATGCCCCCCTCGTCCTGAGACAGGAACAGATAGATGTGTGTTCCCAAGAGGATACAGGCAGCCGAAGATGCTGCGTGCAAGGCACATGGTTCTCGCAGCTGCAGCAATAAGGTCGAGCGATGAAAGACCCTCTCACGAGCCTCAAATCAGTGACCAGGAGGGAGTGCCCATTACAGCAGGTGAGGAGGGCTGGCGTTATTCAGGAGTTCGGAGAATCGCGCGACTGACCCCCCTTTCACCATCCACACCTCCCAGTCAGTCCCCTCCATCCCAGAGGCATGCAGCAAGCGTGTTCTCACCAGGAAAAATATGACGGTTCATGTCCTAGCCACCCCAGAATGGGGCCCAGGTACCACTCAGGGGCACATTTTTCCGGATCACATCTGAGCGACCCAGAGAGGGTCGTCCAGGCTGTGGGATGCCCTGGGGGGTGTTTCTGGGGCGGTATGGGTGACTTTTTAGCCTCGATACCATGCGGGGGGGTCCGATTGGGGCATCTTAAAATTTTCCATTTTACTCGCGCATATGACCCCCCCTAACCCCCCCCCCCCCCCTCCTCTGCCTGCACACACAACCTGCATTTCGAATGAAGGGTGATCATTCTCGTGCTCCCTTCTACTCCTATTTCACTCCCCCCCCCCCCCCTCTGCCTGTCACTCGGCGTTTCCACCTCCGCCCACCCCGGGACAGTGAGCCGCTCTGCCTGCTCTTCACCCCACCCACCCCCCCTTTGTAGCCAGGTGTGCAATGGATTGGGGGGCAGTTCCTGGCTCAGATGTTACACCGATGCACGGCGGTTACTTCGACGCCCCAGCATCGCAGTTCCCCACCCCTGATCCAATGTGGGGGGTGCAGGGGGGCAGCCCGTTTCCCTACGGCGCATCTCCGCAGCAGCAGGAGATGACCTTCAACATCAACATCAACATTGGCCCGAAGAAGCGGCAGGTCCGCCGGGCCCCATCTGCATCACCTGGCAGTGTTGCCCACCCTGCTGCCGCAGCCCCCGGCTCTGCCGGGAGCAGGCGCTGTGCAAGGCAGTCGCCCGGGCAGCCCCACCACACCCCTCCGCACCAGATCCCGACCCCCGCGTCGCAGCCGCTCGCCGCTGGGTTCCGCTCCCCTCACCACGCCACCCCCCCGGTCGCGCCGGCGATCGACGCATTTCCGGAACTCCAGCCCCACGCCACGCCGCTAGCGTGCCCCCCCGGCCACCCTCTCCCGTCCACCCCCTCCTACGCCGTGCGGACTCCCCACCCAGAGCGTGGGTGTGATGTGCTTCCCCTCACCTCCGCCCCGATATCCCCTGGCGCGGGGCCTGACCTGTTGGGGCACATGCCGCATCGGGACCTGCCGCAGGGTGGGCTTGAGGTGGGGTCTGGAGTGCAGATGAACCGCCCCGTGATATTCCCGCCGCCGAATGCGGTGACGACGGTGTATGTGCAGCAGGATTTGCAGAATGTCGACACCTCGTCACCCACGCGGTGGACGCGTGGCCCCCACCTGCAGGCAGAAGATGGTTCCACCCATGGCCCCGATGCGGCTGGCGGGGGCCCGGGAGACGGCGCGGCGGTGCCCGAGTCGCTGAGGTGTATCGCGTGTGGAACACAGCCTCCTGCGAATGCGAACTTCTGCTGCAACTGCGGGTGGAGGCTAACACCTCGGGCGCCATCTGTTTCTCCACAAGAGACACACATGACAGGGCAGGCGGTGCATGCTGCGCAGGAGCTGGACGCAGGAAGGGGGTGAAAGGCGCGAACAGGGGGGGTGGGTGTGGGTGTGGAGGTAGAGGCCAGCCAGAGGAGGAGTGAGCCTTGGGAGGGTATTTTTTTTTGTCTTTTTCATTGTACTGTAGCTGTACCCTCCCCTCTTTCCCCCCCCCCCCCTCTGATTCCTCCATTCATCTGCCCCCGCCCCCGAGCACGATATCCGCCATGTTTTTTTTTGCCGGAGGGTTGTGTGCGAGGTTCCTCTTCTCACACAGCGATGGGGGACTTCGCTCAGAAGTGCAGAAGAGTGAGCTGCCTCGCAATAAGGGGGGACAAAATTGACACAGTTTGGCACGGAGTGAAGGTCCTCCTCTCCCCCCCCCCAGTGTCTTATTTACCCCCAACAGATCTATGCCACCACCGCCACCGCCACCACCACCACCACCCACTTCCGGTCAGTGCCGGGGGGGGGGGGGGGGGGGGAGAGGTGTGGCCTTTGTCTTCCATCCACTTTTGACGATCACAACACACCCCCTCTGGTTACCGTGTGTGGCTTCATTGTATGGCCCCGCCATGACACACATCACATCCCCTGGATGCACTCAGCCTCTCAGCTTCTTGAGATGTCCCTCCACTACCCCCCCCCCCCCCAGCAGTGTTGAAATATACGTATAATACGTATGCGTATATATACGTATATATACGTATACGTGGCCCCCTCAGAATACCCTGGTTTTCGGCCTTTTTGTTGGTACTCCGTGGGAAGGCTTTAGTCATTTCCCAAGCACCTCTCACGCCCGTTCCCATCACCCTGCAGCCTTGACGTGCGCACAAGATGGCAAGGTGACCAACGGTACCGGTACCGTTGGTCACCTTGCCACAGGCTCAGCCTGTGTAGTCCCCTCCTCACTGCAATATATGCCTGAGGAGGGGAAGAAGCGGAAGTGGGCTGATGCGTGGGTCGTGGAGGACCTGGCGGGGGAAGGGTTGATGGCGTTATACATTCGTGTTTTTGTGGGCGGTGCAGCGAAGTGCAGTGCACATTTCCTTGGCGAGCGTGGTGTCAGGGTTTGCCCCGGCACCGCCAAGAAGGAGCAGGTGTACCATGCCTTCCTCAAAGAGCCCATTGGGCTCGGGTATCCGCCACCGCCCGAGCACCGCGTATACTACGTATATATACGTATTTTAGGGTATAATACGCGACGTATATATACGTATATATACTCGATACGTGGCGGGGGGTCAGGGTATATTACAACACTGCCCCCCAGGGGTGGTCTAAAGCCCCCAAAAAGCGTAAATTTTGCATTTTTTGCACAACACCCCAGAGGCCCCCAAAAACCGCGAAACCCACCCAGAACCGGTCGGGAACCCCAAAAAAATGGTGTGTAGGGGTGTTTGGAGGTGTTTGGTAGGCTTTTTTGACCATATTTTTGGGGTGGCCACCTTCCCGTACCTGGGGGTGGCCAGGAGAGAGACACATTATCCCCTGGGCACGGAAACATCACTGAAACACGACTTCTGAGCGCCAGGAGGGTACGGGGACACATAATGGCTGACCCGAGGCACTCAGTAAGCTCCTGTTTGAGCAGCCCCTCATGATTGGCGCCAAATGGTGGGTGGTTTCGTGGCCCCAGTGGTGCCGTGCCATTTGGTGGTATACAGGGAAGGAGGTGCACGGAAGTTTCTCACCGACTTGAGCCAGCCCTGCAGGTCGTTATACACCCCTCCCGATGATCCGGTGAGACACTGCCCTGCCATGCGCAGGTTTAATATGGTGACCACGGTTCATGTGCTGCATTGCTGCTGAAAAGAAAGAATAGCAGACGGGAGCGGCACGCGGTGTACTTCTGGGGTCGAGCAGCACATCGAGGGCTGTGCTCTCGGGGCTGTGCAAGTATCCGTCTTCAACAGCTAGGAAATCATCTAGCCATTCCTCGTACGTTCGACGCTGACTGCAGAATCCAGGCATACTTGCCTGACTTGTGCCTCACCTGACGTTCGCACCCGGGCTGAGGACCCCCCGAGACTGCGCACAGAGCTTAGCTTGTACTTAGATACCGGTGAAAGTGGTGGACACTGTGGCGGATGATAGGGCCTTGTGCAGTGATGCAATCGCATCAGTATCTCCTCACCGAGTATTGAAGCAGCAGCTTCTGTCGTGTGCTTCTACTTCTGTGGAGCACATCTATCTGCTACAGACAGGCCAGCTTGGTGTACTGCAGTAATTGCTGACGATTCGTGGTCAGCAGTTGTAATGCTTGCCGAGGCAAGCCCTTTTTCCTCCATCTGGCGCGGTGAGGATACCGCCTGTGCTCACAATTCAGGCACCAGACAAACCTGCGCTGTCCACCACCTGCCACTCCCTGATAGACCAGGCACGGCCTTGCCCAGGGCCAGCAGAAACGCCCTTCTGGGGTTGGGATGCAGCCGCTGTACTGTGAGCGATTTTGGAGCAGGCAACTGCCTCCCACCTTGCAAATGACCGTCTTCAGCCCCAGAAAAAGCACCACGAAGAACTGTACTTCCTGCTGGACCACCTGCCCATCCGGCGTTGTGCACGGCATCTGTGTGTGTTCAAGGCCCCAAAGGTGGCCAGGCCCAGGTACGGGAAGGTGGCCACCTTTTCACCTTTTGGTATAGTGCCAAAAAATCAAGCCCAACACATGCGAAACACCCCAAAAACACGTTTCCGGAGGGTTTTGGGTCGGTTTGTGGGGTTTTTATGCACTTTTGGGGTGTTCTGGGGGTACCTCAAAAATACGTTTTTAAACAGCTTTACACGGTGGGATCTTGTAAATTTTACATGTATAACTACAAGTATATACATGTATTATACATGTATAATACTTGCATGTCAACTATTATACATGTATAATACATATATATGCCTGAAATATACATGTAAAATACATGTATATCAAGTAAAAATACATGTATAATACTTGCATGTCAACTATTATACATGCATTTTTACTTGATATACATGTATTTTACATGTATATTTCATGCATTTACATGTATTTTACATGTATAATACTTGTCATGCAAGTATTATACATGTAAAATACTTGCATGACAAGTAAAATACTTGCATGCAAGTAAAATACATGTATTTTACTTGCATGCAAGTATTTTACTTGTCATGCAAGTATTTTACATGTATAATACTTGCATGACAAGTATTATACATGTAAAATACATGTAAATGCATGAAATATACATGTAAAATACATGTATATCAAGTAAAAATACATGTATAATAGTTGACATGCAACTATTATACATGTATTTTTGCTTGATATACATGTATTTTACATGTATATTTCAGGCATATACATGTATTATACATGTATAATAGTTGACATGCAAGTATTATACATGTATAATACATGTAAAAATCGGTATTTTTACATGTAAAATTTACAAGATCCCACCGTGTAGACCACCCCTACCCCCCCCCCCCCCCCCGCCTACTGTACTGTACCCACTGTTCTCCCCGCTCTGTATCTGGTCACGCGTGTCTCGTTTTTGCGACCCCCTTTTAGAGAGAGAGAAGGAGAGACGGATATCGGGGTTGCTGGCTTGTGTGTGTTTCATTCCTTCCCGTGGTGCCCCCTCCCACCACGCATCTAGTGGCTGTCGGGGGAGGCTTGTCTTGCCTTCGTGAGGGTCTCCCAACGGGCTTATGTGTGGCGGTAGCGGATGGTAGGATGGTGCACCCTCCCGCCCCCCCCCCCCCCCACCCCACTTGCTGCCCCCACCCATCCCGTCGTCATGAATGGATGTCAGCCCTCTGTGATTTGTCTTCTTCTACTTCACAACACCCCCGATCCCTCCCTCCCTCCCCCCCTCCCCACCCAGCCACCCACACACAACACCAATTAAAATCCATGCCACTTTGCTCCACTTTCTGCGAGACGCTCTCACCTGTCACCTGCCACCATGCACCTCCCCCACCCACCCCCCCGAGCATCCTTCCATCGTGCTTCTGCTTCACCACCCCTTCCTCCCTAAATATCTGACCCCCAGAAACCACACCCGTCTTCAACAGGAGGTGTGTGTGCACACCGGGGCGGGCTGCGGGTTGAGGCCAGCAGGATGGCTCGCCCCGGGCCCGGCCGGATCAAAGATGCCCTGGGCAAGCTTTTCATGAAGATCCACCCTGACCTGCTGTGGGCTGCGCCTGAGCGTAGGCGCGTCAACGAGGCATCGATGCAGGGCCTTAACGAGATCCTCGCGTGGGAAAAGGCGCTCCGGCAGGGCCAGCTCCAGCCACCCCCGCAGACGCGCCGCGTCGAATTCTACTCCCGAGATAGCGACAAGGAGAGCGACGCCGGGCCCCCCCGGGTGATCACCGCAGAGTTCCAGCTCCCAAAGGCATTCACCCTCGACCCACACAGCGTGCCTGATGCGAGCCGCGCTGTCAACGCCTTCCTTAGCCAGCTGCTCGTCAGAGGGGAGGTGCTCGGGCACAAGGAGCAGGAGGCGCTGTCCGACGCAGATGCCCACCTCAAGAAATGGAAGGAGATGTCCCAAGCCACCAAGCTGGAGCGAGAGGAGGGAGGCAAAGGGTCTGTCAAGGTAGCGGAGGTGACTCGGCCTCTGGAAGGGGATGGCGCGCCGCGTTGGGTTGGCGAGCGCGAGGAGGCGAAGCGCTTGAAAAAGTTTGAAGCGATGGGAGACTTTGGCGCGGCGTTTGACGGGATGGATATGGAGGTTCCTGAGGGTGCGCACGAGGACTCGGAGATGCCGGATCCCCGGTTTGACAGCGATACGGTGGATGTGCCGCCGGTGCAGCCTCTCAAGAGGGTTGTGAAGAAGAAGGACCGCGCGGTGTTAGGGCATCTTGCAGAGGACTTCACCACAATGATGAAGGAGTTTTGGAAGAAGGAGGACATCCCCGATGTGTCGGAGCTGATTGCGGCGGATTTGGTCCACTTCGACCAGTCCCTCTCGCCGATCGACTGCGCGAAAGCCGTCGAGAGCCTCGGGAACAACCTGCCCGACCTGCGTTACGACCTCTGGTATTTCGTGCCGATCTACATCACAGAGAGGTTTGGGATGAACATCGACCTCGACGGCTTCATGTCAATCCCCTACTGGTTCACAACGGAGGAATTCCTCAAGTTTGTCTCCGAAAACGAGGCTCTCATCAGGGAGGCCCAGGAGATGGCGTACCGAGGTGCGAAGTCATTCGAGGATGCAGTCAACACGGCCCGCACATCAGCTGGGCTGGCTGACCTTGTGGTTCGCTGCAACCTGGATGATGCAAAGAGTGCCGCTTCCCTCCTTGCAGAGTGCGCGCCGGTTATGAGGGATCATGGCTGGGCTGGGATGGTGGTGGAGCTGATAGACAAGGACTGGCCATATGGTGCGCGAGATACTGGTGTCCTGCAGATCCCAGCAGACTTCACATCAGAGGGGCTTCTTGAGTTCTGCGAATACCTACGCGACACGGACCAGCTGGAAATGGTATGTTTTGAGTGCCGTTTCTTGAATCCATGATTCGGTGTTTCGTATTCTTTGCACCTTTTCAGCTTTGCCGATCGCAAGAACACCCCCACTACACGCCTGCTGCGGGCGTGGTGTGTCCTGCATGATCTGCATAGCAAAGCTTTTCACCTTCTCCAGGGAGGCGAGACGCGCCAATCACACTTGGATGCACCGCTTAGCGAGGGCCCACTTCGCCCTTCCCCATGTGTTCTACAAATCCGATCGGGGAATACCCACCGTTTTTCCTCTCCCCCCTTTCTCATCTCCAGACACGGGGTTGGGGTTGAGGTTGTGGCCTGCCGGACCCTCCCTGCAGACGCCCAGGGGCTCGCTGCCCTCCCATGTTACCTCTCGTCTTTTCGATACCCCACACCCTCATGACAGGTGCGCGATGCTTACACTGCGACAATCACCTCGCTGTCTGAGATCGACAGGTTGATGAACGTCTGCTATGAGGTGATCGGGCCTGCGAGCATTGACGTCGAGCCTGAGGGCTACACGATGGAGCACAAGTTGCAGTTCATCAAGGAGCTCTACGCTGTGAGCGGTGAGCTTTCGCGCTATGACTGGTCAGACTACTCCTTCGAGATGGGTATGCCTGGGGGACACCATCACCGCACAGTGCATGACAGACACCGGTAGCTGCGCGCGACTCGGGATCAACAAGCCTGTGTCGGTCGACGCAACTCACAATGTAGCGACCAAACAGCTCTCACAACTGATTTATTTTGGAATCGTCAACGTATCAAACGAAGTATCAAGTCGTAGAGGAAGATCAGCAGAGTTGAAGCGACATTTTTGTGAGTTCGGTGGAGCCAGCTGGGGAAGCTTCCTATGCCTTTGGCTGGATTCCCTTCTTTTTTGATTTGCAGGCACACACAGTTTTAAAGCCCCAAGTGATTTCCTACGCCACACCACCACCACACAGGCCCGCTTGACCTCAACTGGGAATCCGGGGTGCTGTCACTGCCCCACAACTTCCACGGGCCGAACTTTGCACAGACTGTGCACATGCTGCATGAGGAGGATCAGAAGCACTACGGCGAGAAGGAACCGGAGAACTTGGATCACCTCGCGTTGGACTTGGAGGCCCGGCGCATCCGAGCCGAGCTCATTTCGACCGGTCTGCTGGAGCTCGACCCAGAGAAGCAGACCGAACAGCAGAAGACGCTGCTGCGCATGGTGGAGACCTACAGCGGTGAGGACGACATCCAGGCATACATCAAAGAGTCCTTCCCAAACTATCTCGAACAGCACGAGGCTCACACAGCGGTATCCACGGAACTCCTTGCACAGCTCCGCGGGAAGGAGTCGTCGTATACATCGCGCAAACTGCGGCATTACCATAAGAACAAGAAGCGGCCCCGTATCGGAAATAACCTCCATGACTGGGACTTCATCTAAAGAAGGCCCCAGAGGCAGCAGGGTGGAGAGGGAGGGGAGGAGGGAAGGAGGGGAGAGAGATTCGCGTTGATGCAAAGCTCGCGGGCTTTCTGCCAGCGGGATGTTGCGGATGCAGCTGTCTTGTGCCCGAGGCCTGAGGGTCCGGGTCCTCCTTCTGGTGCGGTGCAGGGAGGGGGGGGGGGAAGAGAGAGAGTGTGTGTGCAATCGGAGGATTGAAATGACCGAGTAGAAATCAATGCAATCGTCGCTGTCGGAACTAACCCCCCCCCCCCCACTCACTTTTGAACAACACAGGCCGTCGCTGGACCCCCCTCCCCCCCATGACGTGAGTTTTGTTTGTGCGCACCTGTGCGTGTATGGGTGTCCATACGTGCGCTGCCAACAGTCTTTTTTACCGTGACCTGAGCAGGTTATAGCAAAGTACACCAAAGTTGTCCCGACAGGTGACACCAATGTACATCCAAAGTCAGTCCTTCCCGTGCAGCAGCATCAGCCGGGTCCATCATGCTATGTCGATCGGTCATGCCATGCAGAGCCACCCCGCTCTGGTGTTTCCTTTGAGATATGCAAACCACATACAGGCGGTGGACTTTTCACCTGACACGACACACGAAATCGGGGTGTGTCCTGAACACACCACAAGTGGGTGGGTGGGATGGGGTCGAGTGCGAGTGTGGAGGAGCACGGGCAGGGATGGTGGGGCAGCACACGCGCTGTGAAGGAGGCACTGGAGGGCGGGACGTGGCGGCAGCTGCTGGAGAAGCACAAGGCGGAGGTGAAGGCGGCGGACCCGCACACCAGGCGGACGCTGCTGCACGAGGTGTTGCAGCCCGGGTGCAGGGGGGTTCCCGCTGCTGCCGAAGCAGTCAAATTTCTGGTGGGGTGCGGGGCAGCCAGCGTTCCGGACGGGGAGGGGCGCACACCGGTGTGGTACGCGCTGCAGCACCGTGACGGCGACACACGCAGTGCGCTGCTGGCGGCCCTCGCCGAGCACGTGGGGAAGATGCAGACGGAGGTGGTCAGCAGGCTGCGGCACTTCCTCACAGACGAGTGGGCCCCCTTAGGGGCACGTGCTGAAGCTGCTGCTGCTGATGCAGCCCACTCCCGCACTGCATCGGACGGACTGCAGGAGCAGCAGTCGCAGGCTCAGCCAGCGCTACAAGATGCCACCACAGACAAACCCACCGACAAGGACAAGACGAGCGAGCGGCTGGAGAACCACGTGGACGGGCGGAAGATCTGCTTCACGCGCAAGGACGCGGGGTGCGAGACACCGCTGCTGGAGTGGCTGGTGCAGCTGCTGGCGGTGCAGCCGGATCTCGGATACCGGGCAAAGCACGTGGACAGCATGCTGCTGGGGCTGCGGTTTGTTGTGCAGCGGGTGTTGCAGCGTGTGGAGAATGCGCCAGACGAGATCGAGGACTGGATGGCGGTGGACGACTGGTTCGAGCATCTGTGCGCAGGCTACCTCTTCACCTGCGACTGCGTGGACTACGAAGTCAACAGCGAGACGTGCGATATTGTGTGCAAGGCAGACGGTGCACCCATCGTGAAGGAGTACCACAATCACTTCAGCGACGCGGCTGTGCTGCAGAACCACGGGGCGAAGTACATGCGGCCAGCACTGTACTTCGGGATGAACCAGGCGATGCGGATGATTGGGCTGTCGAAGGAAGCGCGTGAGTCTGCGGCAGGCAGCGTGTTCGAGCTTGAGCCTGCACCCGCACAGCTGCACGCGATCGCGACGTTCCAGCCGCTGATTGCGAAGCTGACGCGGCTGATCCGGAGCCGGCGGGCGAGCCTGACCACGGTGTTCCGCGGGATCAACGTGAACGTGTCGGCGCAGTACAAGGTGGGGACGTCGGTGGTGTGGAACGCCTTCACGTCGACGACGGAGGAGCAGGGTGTGGCGAAGGACTTCATGTACGGGAAGGCGGGGACGTTCTTTGTGATTGTGGCGAAGCAGGGTGCGGCGGAGGTGGGGTTCGCAAGCGTGTTCCCGCAGGAGGCGGAGCTGCTGTACGACAGCAACATCGAGTTCCGGGTCCAGTGGAAGCTGTCCCCGACGCTGCTGCGCATGGTGGGGCAGCCCTTCGACGTGATTGTGATGCAGGAGGTGGCAAATCATCATGACGAGAAGAACCACAACAGCAACAACGACAACGGCGCCGACTACTCTGTGAGTGACCAGGTTGAGGCGGTGCGGAAGGTGCTGCAGCACACGGCGTCGCTCTTTGCGGAGTTCTTGGACGGCTACGTGGAGGGCAGGGTTGGGGACGACACACATGTGGCGGAGTCGAAGACGAGGATGCTGCTGCGCGAGGTGGACGAGTGGCTGGCGGCAGACGGGGATGCGGAGGAGGGGGCGGAGGGGACGGGGCGGCACCCGCTGTGCCTGGTCGGGGACGGAGGCACCGGGAAGACATCTGCGGCGGTTGCGGTTCTGTGCCACCTGCTGCAGGAGAAGAAGGATGACGCAGGTGGGGTGGCGCGACAGAGACAGAAGCCCGTGATCCCTGTCTTTGTGGCGCTGCCGTCGATTGGTGCGTCCACCTTCACAACACACGGCGGGATCGACGAGTTCATCAGGAAGTCATTTGGGCTGGAGGAGGCTGCATTGGAGCACCTGAGCAGTGTCTACGACGTTGTGGTGATCCTGGACTCGCTGGACGAGGTGGGGCTGACGCAGATGGATTTGAGCGTGGCGTACAAGGCCAGTGGCGGGCAAGGGGTGCTGCAGCTCCACCCGTGGTGTGCGAAGCAGTGCAGCGTGATCGTGACGACGCGTGGCGAGTACCTGAAGAGCGTGGATCACACGCCGTCACAGGTGTGTGGGGACAGGACGAGGTCGCTGTACATGCAGCCCTTCACACAGGCAGACGCGGTGACGTACATCAGCAAGGTGTGTGCGGCAGAGGTGGCGAAGGCAGAGCAGCAGCGGGTACTGCCAGCAGAGACTGTTCCTCCACACACAGTCACAGACGCTGAGGTGGCGGTGCTGTCGCAGCTGCGCAACCCGTTCCTGCTTCACATGGCGTGTTACGCTCAGCGCGAGCTGTCATCGTCCAGCACACAGGTGCATCAGTGCCTGAGTGATGTCGTGGTGTACGAGGCGTACCTGCAGAAACACGTGGAGGTGGAGTTGCGTCAGGGGCCGGTTGAGTCAGCGCGCGTGGAGGAGGTGCTGCAGGTGGGGGAACTGATTGCGTGCGCGATGCTGCAGGCACAGACGTGGCAGGGGGCGCTGGGCACAGAGCGGGCGCGCCTGTTGAAGGAGGACAACGTGGACCGTGCAAAGGCAGACGAGGCGTTCCGGGTCCTCCCGCTTCGTGTGGAGAGCTTCCACGACGACAGCAGCGCGTTTGCATTCCGTCACAAGACGCTTGGGGAGTTCCTTGTGGCGCGCCGCCTGGCACGCAAGGGTGCTGTGGCCGACACGCTTGGGTGCAAAGTGCGCAGGGCCTTCAGCCAGGATGCACCGAACGTGCTGCAGTACTTCGCGGACACAGTGCTCGCACGTGGAGGCGACGCGCTCGAGACAAAGGTGGCGGAGGAGCTGCTGCCGCTGGTCCTGGCGACCCGTGGTGCTGGCGGTGATGCGGTATCGCTGGCGGCTGCTTCCAATGCCATGGCACTCGCCGCACGCACGCGATATGTGTTCAGGTGCGATCTGTCGGGTGTGCTTGTGCAGGACAGCGATCTGCGCCACGCACGCCTGTGTGGGGCTGTGCTGACGGGGGGCCGCTTCCACAACTGCTGGCTGGAGTACGCACTGTTCTCGGACGTCCATCTCACAGACTCCAACTGGGAGGGCTCCTCCTTCGGTGCCCCTCTCCCGCCTCTGTTGGGCCACACCGAAGGCGTCCGCACCCTGGCTGTCACCCCAGACGGATCGAAGATTATCTCTGCATCTGAGGACAAGACCGTTCGTGTCTGGGATACATCAACAGGGAAGGAGCTGCTGAAGCTTGAAGGTCACACCTCTTCAGTGCATGCGGTGGGCGTCACCCCAGATGGATCGAAGGTCGTCTCAGGATCTGACGACAGGAGCGTTCGTGTCTGGGATCTATCAACAGGGAAGGAGCTGCAGAAGCTTGAAGGCCACACCGACTATGTCAGGTCTGTGGCTGTCACCCCAGACGGATCGAAGATCATTTCAGGATCTCGCGACACGAGCCTTCGTGTCTGGGATACATCAACAGGGGAGGAGCTGCAGAAGCTCGAAGGCCACAGCTATGCTGTCCTCTCCGTGTCGGTTACCCCAGACGGATCGAAGATCATCTCAGGATCTGGCGACAAGACCGTTCGTATCTGGGATCTCTCAACAGGGAAGGAGCTGCAGAAGCTTGAAGGTGTCACCTCCTCTGTGTCCGCCGTCGGTGTCACACTCGACGGGACGAAGGTCATATCGGGATCTCTGGACAACAGCGTTCGTGTTCATGATCTGTCAACAGGGAAGGAGCTGCAGAAGCTCGAAGGCCACACATCTACTGTATTCTCCGTGGCTGTGTCTCCTGACGGATCGAAGATCGTCTCTGCTTCAGGGGATGAGACTATTCGTGTTTGGGATCTATCAACAGGGAATCTTTTGCAGCGTCTTGCTGGGCACACCGATTCTGTGAGCAGCGTGGCCGTCACCCCTGACGGATCAACGATCATCTCCGGATCTGATGACACGAACATTCGTGTCTGGGCTTCATCAGATGGGAAAGAGATGCAGAAGGTCGAAGCCCACACGGGATATGTCAATGCCGTGACTGTCACCCCTGACGGGTCGAAGATTATCTCAGGATCTGCCGACAAAACTATTCGCGTCTGGGATATATCGACAGGCAAGGAGTTGCAAGAGCTTCAACGCCTCGACAAGTCTGTAAAGGCGGTGGCTGTCACGCCAGACGGATCGAAGGTCATTTCGGGATCTTGGAAAGTCCGTATCTGGGATGCATCAACAGGGGAGCAGTTGGTCGAGCTCGGGCACTCTTGCTGGGTGTCTGCCGTGGCCGTCACCCCAGACGGGTTGAAGGTCATCTCCTGTGGCTTGGACAATACCGCTCGTGTCTGGGATATATCAACAGGGGAGCAGTTGCGCCGTCTTGAGGGTGATATCGCGTGGGGTCTTGCTGTCACACCAGACGGATCAAAGATCATCCCAGGTTCCTCTGGACATGTTCCTGTCTGGGATGCATCAACAGGTAAGGCGTTGCTGAAGCTTGAAGGCCACACCGACTCTGTGCAGGCCGTGGCTGTCACCCCAGACGGATCGAAGATCATCACAGGTTCTGACGACAACAGCGTTCGTGTCTGGGAAACATCAACAGGGAAGGAGCTGCAGAAGCTTGAAGGCCACGCCTCTGACGTGCTCTCCGTGTCTGTCACCCCAGACGGTTCGAAGATCATCTCAGCATCTGATGACAAGAGCGTTCGTGTCTGGGATCTTTCAACAGGGGAGCAGCTGCAGAAGCTCGAAGGCCACACCTCCTGTGTTTCCACTGTGGCTGTCACACCAGACGGGTCACGGATCATCTCGGGATCTGACGACAACACTATTTGTGTCTGGGCTTCACCAACATCGGACGTGGACGACATGTCCCCCACCTGGCATCTTGAGACTGTGATCGGCTGTGGCCCCGTCGTGCCTGTGCCTGTTGCGTGCAGGGCAATCGACACTGTGACGCCACCCCATGTCTGCAGCTTGCTTGGTGGCACACCTACTGCTCAGTAGTGCATACACAGAGCACGGTCTGGGAGTTGTGTACTCCTTGTGCCCCCCCCCCCCCCCCCCCCGATTCTCCGTGGTCTATGGGCGGCACCGGGACGCACAGTTCCCTTCCAGTCCGGGAGTGTCATGTTGCTATTGGGTAATTGTCCGCTGCTGCTAGGCCTGCTTCAGGGGATAAGATAGGTCTGGTTTTCCGGTTTTCAAAACCAGGGTTTCCCGGTTTCCGGTTTTCTGGAAAAAAAAAAAGGCCGATCGGATTTTCGCCGGTTTTTGGGGAACCTTTGTGACAGTCAACCAGTGGGACCATTAGCCAAAAAAATATGGAAAGTGACCCCATCGTGATCCGCACGGAGCTCAAACAGTCAAAAGAAAGCAGAGAAGCGGAGAAAAGGAGCCCAGCGGGACCCGGTGGGTGGTGATGTCCTCGTCATGCAGGTCTTCTAGCTTGATCATTCCGACCGCACCGTACTCCTTCTGGGCGGCTTGCCGAGCGCATGCACTCAATCTCGTTGCGGTGCACACTGCCAAGGACCACCCTGTCATCCACGCAAGCTACGACCTTGTCTCGAGCACGTTTGCCTTGCTGGGGATGGCACATGCAAACTCCGATGTTTTCGGGAGTGCATGTCCGCTTTGGAGAGGATCGACGGATTCGGGTTCTGGCGGGACCGCGATTTGTGCAGTGTTGGAGACACCCGCTGGTGTTCGCATGAGCGCACGTTGTGCGCATCGTCTGACTGACTGCCTCAAGGGGGTGGTCATGCAACAAGCTCGACCATGAAGGTAGTTGCCCTTCGTGAGGCATACCAGCAGAGCAGCACCCTCAGGGGGGTTTGTCCTGATGCGGGAGGTGATGCGAAGCCGCGCTCCGTCAGTACGTGGACGCATTGAAAGCTCAGTTCCGTCCCTTCGGGGAGCTGCGTGGAGCAACACGCCACTGCTGTTCGGCAGAGCCTGGTCCAGCCGTGTTGGGTGTGATTCTGAGAGGGTTTGCGCGGGTCGCGCGCGCCGAAGGCGCGCGCGAAAAATTTCAAAACCAGAAAAACCGGAAAACGGCGCCAGAAAAAAAGTCTATCTTATACCCTGGCCTGCTTCCCTTTTGTTGATTTTTTTGTTCTGTTCTCTTTTCACATCGACTCGCGGCCTTCGCTCAGAACTGCAGAGAAGTGAGGAAAGGAACCGCCTCACAACACTGGCTGCAAAGTGACACAGTTTGACACACAGTGGCACAGGGCGAAGGCACCCACTGTTCTCTTTTCACATCTGCTGTTCTGTTTTTGTAGCCTCATGCAATGAAGGAGGAAATGGAACACGGAGAAAGCAGGTCCGATTTGAGTTTATGGCACGCGTAGTGCCGTAATTGCAGAGCCACATCTCACCTCATCACAGGTCGAGGTGTGTGCGTTTCACCACAACCTCTCCCCTCCCCATTCCCCCGTGTTCAGTGACATGTGTCGATAGTGTTTCATTTTCCCCGGAAGCCACCCACCGTAACACAACAAGGTGAAGGTTACGAGGCGAGGGAAGGGGCGAAGGTGGTGTGACAGCGAGGCCGCCTGAAGTACGTGGAGCGCTCTGGTGTGTTGTGCATTCTCGTCAGTTCTAACGTGATTCACGAGTGTGTGCCCCAGGCTTGGTCCTGCCAAGTGCCACCTTTCCAGGTGCCGCTTCTCAAAAGATAACCCTCATGACGGTCACCCTCGGTGGGTGTGTGTGTCACAGATCTGGCAGGAGCAGTCACAACTCGGGTTATGGGTCAGGTAGCCTAGTCAGGGTTTTGACCAGGTGGTGTGCCTGGTTTCACCCGGCACACCGGCCTGGTCAAAACCCTGCCGATGGATCTGCGCCCGCACCCCCTTCTTCCTACTACCAGACACAGCAGCCAGAGCAGCCAGTTGACACCCCATCACCCCACCCCACCCCCCTCCCCTCCAACGACGTTACTATACGCCATCACCTCCTGCATTGCCCACACATTGCAACACCACACCACAGGCCGAATATAGCACCGTATCTCAGACACAACCTGCACAACGAGTGAAGGGAGACTCAACATTGCCCCCCTCACTACATCCCCCACACACCCACCTCCCTATCCACCTCCAGGCTTACACAACCTCACCCCCTCCCCCCCACCCCCACTGCTATGGACCCCCCCACACCACCTGCCGACGACCCAGCCTTGCCCGGTGACACCGCCACCGCCGCTGCCGCAGCAGACCCGGAGCCGTCAGAACCGCCCCCATCCGTGCCTGAGGAGCTGTGGGTTGTTCTGGTCTGGGAAGCGGAGGCGAATACCGCAGCTGAGGAAGCCGAAGCCGCTGCCGCCGCCAACACCCCACCACCCCCCGCCGCCGGTGATGGCGGCGGTGCAGGGGATGGGGGTGTCCCGGCACCGCCGCTGCCCCCGCCAATCCGGCGCGCAGCGAGGGCACGGCAGGAGGTGCACCGCATGGCGCTGTGCGACGAACCGCATGAAGGCGAGCTGCAGTGGGCCAGCTCGAAGGGTGAGGCTCGCATCTCCAAGGCAGCCAGCGGCGTGTGGTCTGTGTGCTGCTCGCAGGGGAACCCCGCAGCTGCCAGCACCGAGCCTGTCGAATCCGCCGGCGACCCCGACGCGGCGGGATGGGAAGCGGTGCACCCTCTGCGCAAAGTCTCCGTATCGCGCACACCCCCACAGACAGCAAACCCCGAGCGTGCCGCAGGGCTGCGGCTCGACCTCTGCCTGCACAACAGGACAGGCGTGCCTGCTGCGGTTGCAGAGGCGAAGCGGCAGCGCCAGGCCCTCGCGGCGGAGCGTGTGCTTGCGAGGCGGAGGCACGCAGAGGCATCGCGTGACTTCGAGGCGATGCGGCAGCGGCTGGCGGCTGTGTCGGACGAGCCGCCCCCACTTGCCGGCGGCGGTGCGGCGTATCGCGTGGCGCATCAGAGGGTGGCACTCGGGGGGGGCCCCCCCGCACCCCCGGAGCACCTGGCGAGCTGCGTGCCGGACAGCGCATTGGAGGATGTCCACGTCCTGATGGGAGTCCCGGAGGGGAATGCGCGGCCCGCCGCGCTCTCCCTGCGCCACCGTGCGGCGCAGAGGTAGCGCCAGTTTGAGGAGGGTGTGCTGGGGGCTCGTGGGGTTCCCGAGGCGCTGCTGCAGCCGGTGCCCCGGCTGCAGCCTCACGAGAGGGGTGTGACGGCGAGCCTGGCGGCTTTCAAGAGGTTGGGTTCCCCGATCACGGCGGTGCCGCGGGCGGTGCCGGTTGTCACGCCGAGGAGGCCAGCGGGGTGTGTCCTGCAGCAGCAGCAGCAGCAGCATCAGCAGTACAGCCACCCATTCGGCTCCCCACTGCAGTCTGCCGTGTGTCAGACGGGGAGCCGTGATACCGCGACGACGTCCTCATCGGCCCGGTGGCTCAAAAGCCCCGACCCCCATGCGTCGGACGGCTTGCATCACAGCCTGCCCCTGTCTCCAAATGTGGACCCGACAATACGGAAGCTGTGAGGGTGAGGAGGTGGGGGGTGGGGGTGGGGTGGTGCAGATCGGCACACCTCCTCCGCCCCTTCCCCAAGGGGGGTGGGGAGGTGGGGAGAGTGATTTATGCGCACGCCCCCACTGTGCGTGTGGGAGGTGAGTGTCAGAAGCTAAAGTGGTTCTGCAGTGGTTTTATAGAGTTTGGCCTCAACCGGAGGGCCCCCTTGCCCAGGCGAGTTGTATTGAGCTGGCGTGTAGAAGGTTTGTACGAAGAGTTAGAGGAAGTGTTGAGACCAGGATGGTTCAGCACAGCAGAGCTGCGCTTCCCCCCCCCGGCAGGCCAAATGGAGTCAGGTGACTGTCCCGTTTGTTCCGCTTTTTTTTGGCATCACTTACTGTTCCTTCCGGTCACTTAGCTTCACCGGTGTGGTGTTGCAGGTCGGTGCTTCGATGCACTTTTTGGGATTACCCTCTCAACACACAATCGTCTCACACTCAACACAGACGTGAGGCTGTTGTGGCAACCTGTGATGCTGCCTTGACGTTCCACACATGCGTGTGTTGTTCTTTGGAAAGTGCCGGCCCAACTCACTCACCACACCCACACCTCATTGCTTCTGACACCCCTCCGCCAGGTTGGGGTCCCGAAGCGGGTTTCCCGTTGCGGTAAGATGGGATGCGAAGTCAACATCCCGATCCTGTCAGTGATCCTGACAGCGATGCTTCTGAGCACGTCGTCCTCCCTTGCTGGCGGGCTGATGATCTACTTCCAGGGGCTGGAGGCCCTCGAGAGGTCTCTGGATCAGACAAGCGAGAGTGAGGTGCGGAGCCTGAGGGAGGGTGTGCTGGCTGTCGACCAGCGCTTTGTGGGGGATCTGACGCTTGCGAAGCAGTTCTTCTTCTCGCAGCAGCAGATCAACACGACTGACTCGGAGGACTGGTCCCGCAGGATGAACTCGCTCTTCTTTACCCAGGTCAACGCCTCTGAGACGATGTACTATGTCGCCATCATGCTGCACACGTACGGCCCGAAGGATACCATTACAGACATGGCCTACGCAACTGTATGGGTTGACGTGCTGAAGGATGGCTCCCGCAAGTTCGTCCAGTCTGTTAGTGGGGACTTCATGAAGCCCTCTAACATGTTGAACGGCAAGATCTTGAGCACAGCGCATGCGATAGACCAGCAGACGGGCAATGTAAAAGAGTTCCTCTACCTGTGGGATATTGCGTTCTCAGGTTATGCGGCTGACCGAGTGACGTACACCCTGGACCCACGCAACGGTGTCGTTGATGTCGCCGATGGGTTCAGCGTCGAACACGATATCCCTGATGCCCATGCAGCGAGGCTGGCAGGTCCGCTGCTGTGGCACTCACCTTCACGCGATTTCCTCTACAGCTACCACAAGATCGATGCAATCTACGTCCCGCCCAACCCCCCACATCCCTGGCACAAGTACCGTGCGGTGCGGGTCACTGTGGGCTACCTCACGCAGGCCTTCGTGGAGGTCTTCACACAGCACTCGAAGGTGGAGGGGACCACCATCCTGCTTGTCAACAGGGAGATGGGGCGTGTGCTGGCCTCGACTGTGCCCGGGTTCACAGTGGTTCCTCCTGAGTGCCAGGACAAGGGGCTCACCGGCCAAGGGGCAGTGGCTAAGGGATGCTTCATGAACTTCACGTCGCACTTCAGTCCGACGCTCCGCGATGCGTTCGTGAAGTCAGGGCAACACCCCAGCGGGCACTTCGCACGTGAGGATCTCGGGGGTGATGAGCACTTCATCAGGCGGTCTGTTGTGTCGGACGACAAAGAGCTCATCTGGCTGCGCCCCGTCTCTGCCGTTGAGGGTGAAGTCAGGAAAGCCCTGAACCTGCTGATCGTGTTTGTGACCCTTGTGCTGGTGTTCGACACAATCACCTCTGTCGCAGAAGTGGTGTTCATCGCCATTCCGCTGCGGAAGCTCGCTGTGGCAATCGGATACATCGGGAACATGGACATCGATGATGCAAACCAGTCCATCAGCATGTACAGGCAGTGTACTGTGATGGTCAAAGAGATACGTAGCCTCATGGAGGGGATGACGGCCACCATCGGGCGGCTGGAGGAGTTCCGCACCTTCATGCCGGATATGATTCTCGAGAACCAATCGGAGTATCCAGAGAGTGTAGCTGTGTCGAGTAACAGCAGCTACCAGTCTCACCAGAGCAGCTTGTCGGGCAGTGCCAGGCAACCAGGGAAGGAGTCCACATTAGATCCTAGCCTCGGACTCTACATGTCGAACAAGCGCTCTATCGGCCTGCTGGCGGTCAATGTAGTCGATTGGTCCTCAACTGTCGATAATGATGCGTCGATGATCGAGACCCACAGTGACATTGTCACCCAGGTGATGGAGTCCGTGGTGAAGCGCAACGGCACGATCTACTCCTTCCAGGGGGACCGCTTTATAGCGGCGTGGAACGCCGTGAAGCGCTCGAGTGACATACCAACGCGGTCCTGCCAGACCGCCATCGACCTGCATGCATCTGTGATGCGCGTCAAGCTGTCCACGTCTGTCTGCCACGGGAAGGCGCGTGTGGGCAACCTCGGGAACGAAACCGTGCGGCGCTTCACCGTTGTGACCCCTCTGATCTCCTGGGCGATGCTGCTGGAGCAGTACAACAAGGACTACGGGCTGACCATCACAACAGACGAGCTGCTGACCAGGGCCGTCAAAGGCATCTTCCGTTTCAGGGTGGTCGACGGGTTGGAGAGGCCCAAGACGAAGGATGTCGTGGTGATTGCAGAGATCATAGATCAGCTGGACGTACGGATCGCTGAATGGATGTACCAGCTGGAGGCATCCGAGAACGAAGATCAGTTCGCGGCATGCAACGACTTTGCAGTTGGGGTCATCCACGAGGAGTGGGACTCCATCACTCTGCCGCGTAAACACGATTACCCGTACTTCGAGTTGTTCCTCAGGGCGTATCAGCACAGGGGGTTCACCCCCCTGTCCATCTTTGGTCAGAGACCCCCTGACAGTCGCAGCATGCTCCCGAGGACTGTCCCAACGATGCAGAAATGAATCTGCTCCTCCCGGCCCCCAAAACTCCACTCCCCCCCACACTTTCTCCGCACCGTGCACTAGTTTTGACAAACCACTAGATCAGCCGGCAACTGATAGCTCGACAACTGACCACTTGTCGAGTCGACAACTGCAAGTGGATTTTGCCTGCAATCCCAGTCAGTTGTCGCGTCGACAACTGACCACTTGTCGAGTTTGAGGTTGTCGACTCGACTCGTTGAGGTCACTCGTACATAGCAAACTAGTGAACTCCATCACTCAATGAAGGGAGATCATTATTGTGCTTCCTTCTACTTCTGTTTTCACCCCCCCATCATCATCAAGAATCACCCGATTTCCCAAATCGGGGCTTTTTTACCAACGTTCGCCAGCTGCTTGAGGGTGTGAAATAAGGGTTCTATCCAACAAGGATATCAAGGCGGCACTTTCAAAGTACTGCCAAGGACAGCGCCACGTGGGTGTGTGCTACTGATATATGCTACGTCATCATGTGAAACCCTCCCCAGCGTGTGCCAACACCCCTGTGTTTATCCCAGCGTGTGCCAACATCCCTCCGCTTTTTCACGCGGTTTCATGTTTTTTCACTCAAAGTCGTCAGCTGATTGAGGGTGATATTGAGGGTTCTATCCAACAAGGATATCAAGGCGGCACTTTCAAAGTCCTGCCAAGGACAGCGCCACGTGGGTGTGTGCTTCTGATCTATGGCCTCGTCTATAACCCCCCCCCCCCCTAGGGGCCCGGATGTACTTGAAAAAAATGTAATAAAATTTTTTCCGACCCCAAACAAGGGTGATTGGCACCTAAAATGGGTGTACCCACCTCAAAAATATGTCTGGGGACCCAATGAAACCGGTTTTTCACACTTAGTCGCCCATTTTCGGCCCGAATTTTTGAAAAAACGGTGAAAAAAAGGGGTTTTGCCCATTTTGGGCAAAACCCCGATTTTCATGAAAAAATGTCAAAATGGGGGCAACTGGACCCCATTTCGGGTGTTTTTCGGGTGAAAAACGTACCATAGGCATCCCTGGGGCACATTGTATACCGCCCAGGGCCTCTAGGACCAGTAGAAGCACGTGAAAATGCGTAATTTTACCCAAAAAAAGGACCCTGCAACCACCCTGCACACACCCTGCACAGACCCTGCAACCATGTTGCCGGCACCCTATCACCCTATAATCACCCAGAACCCACTGGGTAGGCCCGAAAAGGGGTGTATGGGCCTGTCGGAACAGGTTTTCGACACCGAATTGCCCAAATTTGGTCCGATTTTTTGAAAAAACTGTGTATAGTGGGGGTTTCGCCAATATGGGGTCAACATCCAAATTTTCATGAAAAAATGTCAAAATGGGGGCAACTGGACCCCATTTCGGGTGTTTTTCGGGTGAAAAACGTACCATAGGCATCCCTGGGGTACATTGCATACCATCCAGGGCCTCTAGGACCAGTAGAAGCACGTGAAAATGCGTAATTTTACCCAAAAAAAAGGACCCTGCACCGATGTTGTCGGACCCTGCACACACCCTGCAACCATGTTGCCGGCACCCTATCACCCTATAAACCACTGGGAATGCCCGAAAAGGGGTGTATGGGCCTGTCGGAACAGGTTTTCGACACCGAATTGCCCAAATTTGGTCCGATTTTTTGAAAAAACGGTGAAAAATGGGGGTTTCGCCAATATGGGGTCAACATCCAGATTTTCATGAAAAAATGAAAAACTGGGGCAGCTAGACCCCATTTCGGGTGTTTTTCGGGTGAAAAACGTACCCTAGGCATCCCTGGGGTACATTGTATACCACCCAGGGCCTCTAGGACCAGTAGAAGCGCGTTAAAATGCACATTTTACCCAAAAATGACCCTGCAACCACCCTGCACAGGACTTTCCCCAGAAAAACGGGAAAAATACCAAAAAATGGCCAAAAATGAGGGTTGGTGGGCCCAAAAGTGGGTAAAAACATCCGGAAATTCATATCTGGGGTGGGTTTGGGGGTGGTTTTGCACTGTTGACCTCCAGACCCGGATATTTAAAAAAAAATACAGTTTTTTATATGGACATCCGGGCCCCTAACCCCCCCCCCCCCAAACCGACTTTTTAGCCATTTTTCAGGTTTTTGCAAAAAAAAAAATCGGCCATTGTCCTCAACTGGGCCCCCAACAAACACCCGAAAACAGTTTTTCGATGCTTGGTGGGTGTTGGAGACACAGAGAGGACGTGAAAACTGCACATCGTTGGGGTATTTTTAGGTGAAATGAAGGCCGGAAAACGGTTTGCTCAGTACATCAGAAAAAAATATTCTCTTCCCAAGAAGTAGAGTGCAGAAGGGACACAATCGTGTGCAGCAGGGAAGTCGCTGTCAAGTCGGAGGGAGCCGTGTTTCTCGGCTCCATGCAGTTTCGGCAGGGCACTAGCCAAGTGTCCATCACAAACGACGATAGCCTTGGGGGATTTCACTTCCCGGAGGGCGTCTGTTTCAGAAAATCAACGACTGGACAGGGAGAAGGCAATTCCGGGCAATGCCGAGCAACTCCGGGCCCTGGAAGTGCAAGCAAGAGGTGCCACATCGGCTGCACCTCTGCAGGGGTGATTTTTTGCGCAGTTCCCAACCCTCTGAAAAGGGAGGAAAATTTCACAGAAATCTGAACTTTGGCTTCACAGGGCCCCGAGAACCCCCCACGAACACCCCCCATGTGTCCCCGATATCATATCCCAGGTGTTTCATGAGACAGATGCTCGAATTTTCAGAAAAAACCTGAAAAAATGGCTAAAAAGCCGGTTTTTTTTTGGGGGGGGGGTTTTTATAGACGGTCCCATATGTTACGGCGGCATCATGTGAAACCCTCCCCAGCATATCCTATATCCCTGATACGCTCACGAACATCATGACACGGAGGAAACAGAAGCCGAAACGACCTGCCGAGCACACGGGTGGTGCCATGTTGATCCACGCAGCGATCTCCCATGACGGGAAGGCTTGTCGCCAGTCACCTTGGGGATTAAAAAAAAGGGTTGCAGTGTCTCATCAGGCTAAACCCGTGCCTTCTTCACCCCCTATCTTCATAGCTTGAAGCTTGTCGTCAACAACATGTTCTGATATTGACAGGACCATGGTCTTTCGGAGGGGCTGATCCTGAATACAGAGGTTCTTTGTCATGAGTGCGGGAGGCAGACGATTCTCCCCTGAAACGACGCTCGTTTCACAGCAGGAGAGCAGAACCTCAGCCTCCCATGTCTCATGGCTCCCCGGTTGTAGCGCCGAGCCCTCAGCTGGAGAGGTATCGGTGGTCGCCAATGTTGTTCCCGGGTCGTCGCATAGTAGCCGGTAGTAGAGGAGAACGCTGCACCTCCGCCCCACCCCCCCCAGATCTTTTGTCGCGAGCTCTGCCATGTCTGCTCTGCCACTTTGCTTGCACCACACGCACGGGAAGGCACCATCGTGTTAAACCCCATTCCCTGTTCCCAAGACAGGGCAGTGATGAATGTCACTGAGTGGTGAGGGGCACGGATGCTTGCTGTAGTTGAGAAAGAGCACTGTCCTCCCGTTCCAACAGCGTGTTTAGTGACTGGACTAATGATAACTAAATTCACTATGGGGGTCTTCGCGATGGGGTGGCTGTCAGTGCGTTTTTGGTGCATTTCCTGTTGAACTGGCTGAAAACTAACGAAGATTGACGAAGGATAACGACCAGCGAAGACCCCCCTAAGGGTTGTCTCCTTACGAAGCTTTCTCTTGATCCACCTTGCACAGCATATCTGGTGTGGTGACTACAAAAAGGACGAACCTTCCCCGCTGCTGTCTGCCGTGTGTCAGACGGGGAGCCGTGATACCGCGACGACGTCCTCATCGGCCCGGTGGCTCAAAAGCCCCGACCCCCATGCGTCGGACGGCTTGCATCACAGCCTGCCCCTGTCTCCAAATGTGGACCCGACAATACGGAAGCTGTGAGGGTGAGGAGGTGGGGGGTGGGGGTGGGTGGTGCAGATCGGCACACCTCCTCCGCCCCTTCCCCAAGGGGGGTGGGGAGGTGGGGAGAGTGATTTATGCGCACGCCCCCACTGTGCGTGTGGGAGGTGAGTGTCAGAAGCTAAAGTGGTTCTGCAGTGGTTTTATAGAGTTTGGCCTCAACCGGAGGGCCCCCTTGCCCAGGCGAGTTGTATTGAGCTGGCGTGTAGAAGGTTTGGACGAAGAGTTAGAGGAAGTGTTGAGACCAGGATGGTTCAGCACAGCAGAGCTGCGCTTCCCCCCCCCCCCCCCCCCCCGGCAGGCCAAATGGAGTCAGGTGACTGTCCCGTTTGTTCCGCTTTTTTTGGCATCACTTACTGTTCCTTAGCTTCACCGGTGTGTGTTGCAGGTCGGTGCTTCGATGCACTTTTTGGGATTACCCTCTCAACACACAATCGCCTCACACTCAACACAGAGAGGTGAGGCTGTTGTCCTCCGAGCCCCCTTCCCCCTCCCCATCCTCCGTATGTGACGATGAAACAAACAGCTGGCTCGACGGGTCTCCGACAGGTCCGTCAGGTCCCGACCTTGATTATCCGACGCTCAAACGGCGCCTGGATGACCATGTAGATCTCGACTCTGATGAGAAGCCTATGTCTCCCGGCCCGTCTGACCAAGAGCCTGACGTCCCGACGCTCCAAGAGCACATGGATGCTACCGAAAACCTCGCTTCCCCCAAACCACCACCATACCCCTCTCCTCACGTGTGCCCCCTCCCGATCAGTGTGTGCGAATATCACTCAGGCCCGGCCCCTTCAATAGTAGATGTGGTCCTGCCGATTTCAGACCGTGTTGTGGACGATGAGCTTCAAGCTATTAAAAGAAACAGTAGTGCCCTTGACGCAGTGACATCTCTTGCGCCTGGAAAACGACTCCCCCTCCCCGAGGTTCTGCCTCGCCATCAGATCACGTGTCAACTGCTCCCTCGTCTTATCAAGGTAGCGGAAGACCTCATCACAAAACAACGCTTGACGATGGCGGACAGAACCCCACGGAGCTGCAAACCGTGTGTTCATCAAATTAAACGAGGGTGCGACGGCAACCCTGTCGCTGCCTGGCTCTCCACACGCCGAGTGCCAAAGAAAACTGTGTCGGCTAAGAGGCCCTGGAGACCGCGCCCTTCGCGCGGCCACCAGGCCCCAAAGCTCCGCCCTAAAAGCAAAAACATATACGTCTCTTCCTCTTCTTTCTTTCTGGAGGCCGCCGTCGTATCCCGGCTCACAACCGGGCTACAGGCGCAGAGTGCCTCGTTCGGACCTCCTTTTCCTTTACCGAGGAGGCGATCACGCCCTAGCGGCGTGACATAGGTTAATATACAGGACAGCGGGTACGGTTCCCTCGCCGAGGCGCGGTGCCGGCACGCTAATCCAACTTTAATACCGTATTCGGAAAAATACTGGAACGGAAAAATGCTGGAACGGATTTTTTCTAGAACGGAAAATAACTGGAACAAACCCGGATTTTCGAAACTTGGAACATTATTCCGTTCCAGTATTTTTCCGTTCCAGAATTAGAATATGGGGGAAATTGACGGGTACTTGTCAGTTTTTGGGGCACATGTCCGAAATCCCACCTCACCCCACCCCATGCCATGGTGGAGGATGGTGGGCCCAACATACCCTTGGGAAAGTACCCGACTCTCAGAAAACGGCCAAGTCCGCGCAGACCCCCCAAAACAATTCTGGAACGGAAAATAACTGGAACAGATGGGGTCTCGGCCGGAACTTGGAACATTATTCCGTTCCAGTATTTTTCCGAATACGGTAATAATAATAGGCTGTTGTGGAAACCTGTGATGCTGCCTTGACGTTCCACACATGCGTGTGTTGTTCTTTGGAAAGTGCCGGCCCAACTCACTCACCACACCCACACCTCATTGCTTCTGACACCCCTCCGCCAGGTTGGGGTCCCGAAGCGGGTTTCCCGTTGCGGTAAGATGGGATGCGAAGTCAACATCCCGATCCTGTCAGTGATCCTGACAGCAATGCTTCTGAGCACGTCGTCCTCCCTTGCTGGCGGGCTGATGATCTACTTCCAGGGGCTGGAGGCCCTCGAGAGGTCTCTGGATCAGACAAGCGAGAGTGAGGTGCGGAGCCTGAGGGAGGGTGTGCTGGCTGTCGAACAGCGCTTTGTGGGGGATCTGACGCTTGCGAAGCAGTTCTTCTTCTCGCAGCAGCAGATCAACACGACTGACTCGGAGGACTGGACCCGCAGGATGAGCTCGCTCTTCTTTACCCAGGTCAACGCCTCTGAGACGATGTACTATGTCGCCATCATGCTGCACACGTACGGCCCGAAGGATAACATTACAGACATGGCCTACGCAACTGTATGGGTTGACGTGCTGAAGGATGGCTCCCGCAAGTTCGTCCAGTCTGTTAGTGGGGACTTCATGAAGCCCTCTAATGTGGTGAACGGCAAGATCTTGACCACCGCGCACGCGATAGACCAGCAGACGGGCAATGTCAAAGAGTTCCTCTACCTGTGGGATATTGCGTTCGTAGGTTATGCGGCTGACCGAGTGACGTACACCCTGGACCCACGCAACGGTGTCATTGATGTCGCCGATGGGTTCAGCGCCGAACACGATATCCCTGATGCCCATGCAGCGAGGCTGGCAGGTCCGCAGCTGTGGCACTCACCTTCACGCGATTTCCTCTACAGCTACCACAAGATCGATGCAATCTACGTCCCGCCCAACCCCCCACATCCCTGGCACAAGTACCGTGCGGTGCGGGTCACTGTGGGCTACCTCACGCAGGCCTTCCTGGAGGTCTTCACACAGCACTCGAAGGTGGAGGGGACCACCATCCTGCTTGTCAACAGGGAGATGGGGCGTGTGCTGGCCTCGACTGTGCCCGGGTTCACAGTGGTTCCTCCTGAGTGCCAGGACAAGGGGCTCACCGGCCAAGGGGCAGTGGCTAAGGGATGCTTCATGAACTTCACGTCGCACTTCAGTCCGACGCTCCGCGATGCGTTCGTGAAGTCAGGGCAACACCCCAGCGGGCACTTCGCACGTGAGGATCTCGGGGGTGATGAGCACTTCATCAGGCGGTCTGTTGTGTCGGACGACAAAGAGCTCATCTGGCTGCGCCCCGTCTCTGCCGTTGAGGGTGAAGTCAGGAAAGCCCTGAACCTGCTGATCGTGTTTGTGACCCTTGTGCTAGTGTGCGACACGATCACCTCTGTCGCAGAAGTGGTGTTCATCGCCATTCCGCTGCGGAAGCTCGCTGTGGCAATCGGATACATCGGGAACATGGACATCGATGATGCAAACCAGTCCATCAGCATGTACAGGCAGTGTACTGTGATGGTCAAAGAGATACGGAGCCTCATGGAGGGGATGACGGCCACCATCGGGCGGCTGGAGGAGTTCCGCACCTTCATGCCGGATATGATTCTCGAGAACCAATCGGAGTATCCAGAGAGTGTAGCTGTGTCGAGTAACAGCAGCTACCAGTCTCACCAGAGCAGCTTGTCGGGCAGTGCCAGGCAACCAGAGAAGGAGTTCGCATCAGATTCTGGCCTCGGACTCTACATGTCGAACAAGCGCACCGTCGGCCTGCTGGCGGTCAATGTAGTCGATTGGTCCTCAACTGTCGATAATGATGCGTTGATGATCGAGACCCACAGTGACATTGTCACCCAGGTGATGGAGTCCGTGGTGAAGCGCAACGGCACGATCTACTCCTTCCAGGGGGACCGCTTTATAGCGGCGTGGAACGCCGTGAAGCGCTCGAGTGACATACCAACGCGGTCCTGCCAGACCGCCATCGACCTGCATGCATCTGTGATGCGCGTCAAGCTGTCCACGTCTGTCTGCCACGGGAAGGCGCGTGTGGGCAACCTCGGGAACGAAACCGTGCGGCGCTTCACCGTTGTGACCCCTCTGATCTCCTGGGCGATGCTGCTGGAGCAGTACAACAAGGACTACGGGCTGACCATCACAACAGACGAGCTGCTGACCAGGGCCGTCAAAGGCATCTTCCGTTTCAGGGTGGTCGACGGGTTGGAGAGGCCCAAGACGAAGGATGTCGTGGTGATTGCAGAGATCATAGAGCAGCTGGACGTACGGATTGCCGAATGGATGTACCAGCTGGAGGCATCCGAGAACGAAGATCAGTTCGCGGCATGCAACGACTTTGCAGTTGGGGTCATCCACGAGGAGTGGGACCCCATCACTCTGCCGCGTAAACACGATTACCCGTACTTCGAGTTGTTCCTCAGGGCGTATCAGCACAGGGAGTTCACCCCCCTGTCCATCTTTGGTCAGAGACCCCCTGACAGTCGCAGCATGCTCCCGAGGACTGTCCCAACGATGCAGAAATGAATCTGCTCCTGCACCCCCCCCCCTCCCGCACTTGATCATTCTTGTGCTTCCTTCTACTTCGATTTCACTACCCCCGCCACCCCCGACCTTCTCCTGATGAAGGGAGATTATTGTTGTGATTCCTTTTACAGTATACCAATAAACACCGGTGGGGTAAAAACCCACCTTAGCCCTCCAAAATCGTGAAATCCACCGGTGTTTATACCCCACCGATATTTTTACCCCACCGGAGTTCGTACCCCACCGATGTTTATACCCCGATGATACACTGGGACAATGCAATTTTCAGGGGTTCTGTACCGCTGCATCGCCTCGCCCTTTGATGCATGTGACAATGCGTCGGAGTCGGAACGGCAGTTGGACGCACGGCATCCTAGCAAGGCGAGCCCGGTACATCGGGCGTGCAATGCGGCATTAGAGGAGCGAGGGCAAATATACGACCCTTGTGAACGAGGGTGGCAGGCCTGCTGCTCTCAGCACCCCAGCCTCGGCAGCGATTCTCGACGACCTTCGGAAGTTGAGGTGCGGGTTTGTGAACCCCGTTGTTGTCCAGGCGACCGCTAGGCACTCTACAACCAGAAGATGGGTCTGCAGTAGTGCAACGTGGGTGCGTCTGCGAACCGGCAAATGGCGGCGGAGGCGCGTGCCGACCAAGGTGGTTGTTCGTTCCGAGGTGGTGAAGTGGGATTGGCTGGTTGAACCCTAAAGGAAGACCAAATGAAGCTGTACGTCTTCTCTGGAATCCCCCGTAGTGACGTGCAGGGTGGGGGTGAGTGGGGTCAAAAATTGCATTGTCTCATGATTTCAGGTGTAAAAACATCGGTGGGGTACAAACCCACCTTAGCTCCCCAAAACTGCAAAATCCACCGGTGTTTGTACCCCTCCGGTGTTTTTACCCCACCGATGTTCGTATCCCACCGGTATTTGTTGGTATCCACCCACAAGCCAGTCTTCCAATAAACACCGGTGGGGTAAAAACCCACCTTAGCCCTCCAAAATCGTGAAATCCACCGGTGTTTATACCCCACCGATGTTTTTACTCCACCGGAGTTCGTACCCCACCGATGTTTATACCCCTGTACCGCGGCATCGCCTCGCTCTTTGATGCATGTGACAATGCGTCGGAGTCGAAACGGCAGTTGGACGCACGGCATCCTAGCAAGGCGAGCGCCTGGTACATCGGGCGCGCGATGCGGCATAGAGGGCAAAGATACGACCCTTGTGAACAAGGGTGGCAGGACTGTTACTCTCAGCACCCCGGCATGTGGGCAGCGATTCTCGACGACCTTCGGAAGTTGAGGTGCGGGTTTGTGAACCCCGTTGTTGTCCGGGCGACCGCTAGGCACTCTACAACCAGAAGGTGAGTCTGCAGTGGTGTCGTGGGTGCGTCTGCGAACCGGCCAGTGGCGGCGGAGGCGCGTGTCGACCAAGGTGGTTGTTAGTTCCGAGATGGTGAAGTGGGATTGGGTGGTTGAACCCCAAAGGAACACCAAATGAAGCTGTAGGCAGTCTTCGCTGGAATCTCCCGTAGTGATGCGCGGTGTGGTGGGGTGGGGGTGAGTGGGGTCAAAAATTGCATTTGTCTCATGATTTCAGGTGTAAAAACACCGGTGGGGTACAAACCCACCTTAGCTCCCCAAAATCGCAAAATCCACCGGTGTTTTTACCCCACCAATGTTCGTACCCCACCGGTATTTGTTGGTATACTGTAGAGGGGCCCAAGCTGCGTAACCTTAAGCGTGGGCAAAATTTCGGCGATTTAAAAATCGCATTGTCTAAATCACTACCCCACCAAAAATCACTCTACGGAATCCGTCTGACCTAGCAGCACCTATCAGCACCTAAATGCTGCCCGTTTGTTAAATTTAAAATCCAAAAAACTCCCAAAACACGGGGCCCTTGAGACAATGCGAAAATCGCGAAAAATCCGAAAAAAAATTTTCCCGAAATTTCGCCCAAAACCCCGTTTTTCCGGCCCCAGGCACACCCACACCCAGAAAAAACTGGTTTTTGGGCAAAAATTTCGGGTTCAAAAATTTCACTTTTTCGCTGAAAAATGGCCTGGGGGGGCCTCAGACACGATACAGGGGGGTTTTCTGAGGGTTTTGGGACCCTCCAGACGCAAAACATCTGCGCTGTCTGGAGGGGTTACTGCATGTTAAACCCCATTCTCTGCTCCCAAGGCAGGGCAGCTGCTTATGAGAAGGTTGGTACCTGGCACGTCCTTGACGTGTGGTGCTCCTCTGATCAGCAGCTGAGTGGTGAGGGGCATGCCTCCATTTTCAAGTGTGTTGGAGTGCACGCCTCCTGAAGGTGTGGTGTTCTTGTGCAGGACGAAGAGCCGGCGGCTAGATACTCCTGGACTGACGTGTGCTGGTAGGTAGCTTCTGGTGTTTCTGAGGTGCTGCTAGCTGGGTATGGCCCCAAACAGGTAGCTTCTGGCGTTTCTGAGGTGCTGCTAGCTGGGTATGGCCCCAAACAGGTAGCTTCTGGCGTTTCTGAGGTGCTGCTAGCTGGGTATGGCCCCAAACAGGTAGCTTCTGGTGTTTCTGAGGTGCTGCTAGCTGGGTATGGCCCCTAACAGGTAGCTTCGGGTGTTTCTGAGGTGCTGGTAGGTGGGTATGGCCCCTGACAGGTAGCTTCTGGCGTTTCTGAGGTGCTGCTAGCTGGGTATGGCCCCAAACAGGTAGCTTCTGGTGTTTCTGAGGTGCTGCTAGCTGGGTATGGCCCCTAACAGGTAGCTTCGGGTGTTTCTGAGGTGCTGGTAGGTGGGTATGGCCCCTGACAGGTAGCTTCTGGCGTTTCTGAGGTGCTGCTAGCTGGGTATGGCCCCAAACAGGTAGCTTCTGGTGTTTCTGATGTGCTGGTAGCTGGGTATGGCCCCTGACAGGTAGCTTCTGGTGTTTCTGAGGTGCTGCTAGGTGGGTATGGCCCCAAACAGGTAGCTTCTGGCGTTTCTGAGGTGCTGCTAGGTGGGTATGGCCCCAAACAGGTAGCTTCTGGCGTTTCTGAGGTGCTGCTAGGTGGGTATGGCCCCTAACAGGTAGCTTCGGGTGTTTCTGAGGTGCTGCTAGGTGGGTATGGCCCCTAACAGGTAGCTTCGGGTGTTTCTGAGGTGCTGGTAGGTGGGTATGGCCCCTGACAGGTAGCTTCTGGCGTTTCTGAGGTGCTGCTAGCTGGGTATGGCCCCAAACAGGTAGCTTCTGGTGTTTCTGATGTGCTGGTAGCTGGGTATGGCCCCTGACAGGTAGCTTCTGGTGTTTCTGAGGTGCTGGTAGCTGGGTATGGCCCCTGACAGGTAGCTTCTGGTGTTTCTGAGGTGCTGGTAGCTGGGTATGGCCCCTGACAGGTAGCTTCTGGTGTTTCTGAGGTGCTGCTAGGTGGGTATGGCCCCAAACAGGTAGCTTCTGGCGTTTCTGAGGTGCTGCTAGGTGGGTATGGCCCCTAACAGGTAGCTTCGGGTGTTTCTGAGGTGCTGCTAGGTGGGTATGGCCCCTAACAGGTAGCTTCTGGCGTTTCTGAGGTGCTGCTAGCTGGGTATGGCCCCGAACAGGTAGCTTCTGGTGTTTCTGAGGTGCTGCTAGGTGGGTATGGCCCCTAACAGGTAGCTTCGGGTGTTTCTGAGGTGCTGCTAGGTGGGTATGGCCCCAAACAGGTAGCTTCGGGTGTTTCTGAGGTGCTGCTAGCTGGGTATGGCTCCGAACAGGTAGCTTCGGGTGTTTCTGAGGTGCTGCTAGGTGGCTATGGCCCCTAACAGGTAGCTTCTGGTGTTTCTGAGGTGCTGGTAGCTGGGTATGGCCCCTGACAGGTAGCTTCTGGTGTTTTTGAGGTGTTGGTATCCAGGTACGGCCCAGAATAGGTGGCTTCTGGTGTTTCCGAGGTGTGGGTAGCCAGGTATGGCCCTGATTAGGTGGCTTCTGGATATGTAGGGGTCATGCGGCTGTGTCCGATCCGAGGATTGTGTCGTAATGAGTATGGTCACGCGGCTATGTCTCACCTAGGAGAGTGTTGTCGTGGGTGTGTCGCAATGGGTATGTATGGGTCACGCGGCTATGTCTCAACCGAGGAGAGTGTCGGAATGGGTGTGTAGGTGTCACGCGGCTATGTCTCAACCTAGGAGAGTGTCGGAGTGGGTATGTAGGTGTCACGCGGCTGTGTCTCACCCTAGGAGAGTGTCAGAATGGGTATGTAGGTGTCACGCGGCTATGTCTCACCCTAGGAGAGTGTCGGAGTGGGTATGTCTGAGTCACGCGGATGTGTTGCACCCTGTGAGAGTGTCGCAATGGGTATGTATGAGTCACGCGGATGTGTTGCAACCTCTGAGAGTGTCGCAGTCGGTATGCATGAGTCACGCGGATGTGTCGCACCCTGTGAGAGTGTCACAATGGGTATGTATGAGTCACGCGGATGTGTCGCACCCTGTGAGAGTGTCGCTCTGGGTATGTTTGAGTCACGCGGATGTGTTGCACCCTGTGAGAGTGTCACAATGGGTATGTATGAGTCACGCGGATGTGTTGCACCCTGTGAGAGTGTCACAATGGGTATGTCTGAGTCACGCGGATGTGTTGCACCCTATGAGAGTGTCGCAATCGGTATGTATGGGGGTCTTCGCTACGGGGTGATCGTCAGTGCATTTTGGTGCATTTCCTGTTGACTTGGCTGAAAACTGAAGAAGTTTGTCGAAGTTTGTCGACCAGCAAAGACCCCCTATGAGTCACGCGGATGTGTCGCACCCTGTGAGAGTGTCCCAATGGGTCGGTCTGACTCACGTGGATGTGTCACACTCTCTCGCAATGCGTATCTTGCCATGTTCGAGAAGTCACGCGTACCTTCCTCTGCTTATCTTCTTGCGGTTGAGAGTGTTTTGCATCTTGTAGGACTGGTATCGATTGTCTTCTTGCTGTGTTGCCTGAGCTTTTGCCCGAGGTCGCTGCAGGGTTTGCCGAGTGTGGTCTTGGTGCAGGTTTCTGAGGGTTAGTCCGTTTAATGTTTTTCCGACGCAGAGACGCTCGGAGAGGGGCCTCCGCGAAGTGGTGCCTGCGAGCAGCAGAGCACCTTTGCGGCGACGGATGGGATGTGAATGAGCATAGCAAATCAATTGACCTTTGCGGCGACAACCGTCAGTGCCGGTCTGTGGGGGCGCGCCCCCCCGCGCCCCGCGCCCCCCCGCGCCCCCCCCCGCGCACCCCCCGCGCTCGGCTGCGGGCCGGTCACCTGGTGAAGCCGGGTTAACTGCTGCCTCCCCTGGCCGCTGCCGTTCGCTTTCAGTCGCCGTGTGATCGAGATGCTTTGCTGCTGGGTGGCGACGCGACGCGTGCGGTACTCGTGGACTTCTGGGGTCTTCTGCCGCCCCCCCCCACTGGGCGTGAGCGGGTTCTTGAGCAGATTGCTTTGTGCAGCGGCGGAGCACGCGGGGGCGGAGCTCCCGACAAGGGTCCTGCGTGTGCGTCGCCTCCTCCCGATGGAGTGCCAGTTGCGGGTGCGAGCCGGAGTCGCGGCGGTGTCGCGCGTCGGCAGCCCCATTCCCCCAACCCCTCCCGACCGTCCCGACGCCACCCTACCCAGTGACTCGCGAGCACTTCGCGATTTTTTGCAGCCACACACGTCCGAATGCTTTGACACTTCCCCGACAGGTGATCAGGTTTGGCGCCGTGTGGTGAGGACAGTGTTGGATTCTGCGTTCGCGAGGGCGGAACCATCTGACTTCGTACCTGAGGCTGCCAAAGGCCGACCTGCTGCGTGCCCCCCTGTGTCTAGGGTGCATGTGTGCTGGAACAGCCCCACCACTCCATTGTGGCAGGCAGGAGGGGTGCGAGAGGGGGAAAACTGACCAAAAACAGCACTTTAATTTTGCCCACTTTTTTGCTCTGCTAAAATCCTAAGACTAGGGCCACCCTAAATAGTATACTGTAATGCATGCCATCATAGCCTAATTGCCCACACAGTATAACAACACAACACAGGCCGGATAATACACTGCATCACAGCCACGATGTGTACAACGAGTGAAGGGAGATCATCCTTGTGATTCCTTGTGCTTCCTTTTACTTCTATTTCACCCCTCCCCCCCTCCGCACCAGTCAACCATACCAATCATGTTTGCAACCACCTTCTGTTCCAGAACCCCTGCCAAGAACAACCTGATTTCCCAAATCGGGCCTATTTTACAAGGAGTCGCCAGCTGATTGAGGGTGTGATCTGAGGGTTCTATCCAACATGGTTATCAAGGCGGCACTTTCAAAGTCCTGCCGAGGACAGCGCCACGTGGGTGTGTGCCTCTGATTTATGTTACGTCATCGTGTGAAACCCTCCCCAGCGTATCCAACATCCCTGATACGCTCACGAAAAGCATGATACGGAGAAAGCAGGGGCCGAAGCAACTTGCCGCGCGCACGGGTGGTGCAACGTTGATCCACGCAGCGATCTCCCATGACAGGAAGCCTTGTCGCCACGGCAGAGTCGCCGCAGACTGTGGGAGAGGTGTCGCCAGTCACCTTGAGGTTGCAGTGTGTCATCAAGCTAAACCCGTGCCTTCACCCCCTATACTAATAGCTTGAAGCTTGTCGTCAACAATATCGTTTCACAGCAGGAGAGGAGAACCTCAGCCTCCCATGTCTCCTGGGTCCCCGGTTGTAGCGCCGAGCCCTCAGCTGGAGAGGTATCGGTGGTCGCCAATGTTGTTCCCGGGTCGTCGCATAGTAGCGTAGTAGAGGAGAACGCTGCACCTCCGCCCCACCCCCCCCAGGTCTGCCATGTCTGCTCTGCCACTTAGCTTGCACCACACGCACGGGAAGGCACCATCGTGTTAAACCCCATTCCCTGTTCCCAATTTAACTGGAAATGCACCAAAGTGCACTGATGACCACCCCGTAGCGAAGACCCCACTAAGGGTCATCTCATTATATTTGAAGCTTTCTCTTGATCCACCTTGTCCAGCTTATCTGGTGTGACAACGACAGAAAAAAACCGAGATTGCAAGGAGGTGCTGGGCGACTTGCCTTCCCTTTCACTCTCGACGATCAAACCCCCCACCCCCTTCCCACTCTCCGACACATTGCCCGTTGGGCCACCCCACCCCACCCCCCCCCCCCTCGTTCAAATGAGCGGGGCTGGCGGCCCCGGCGGGGCCAGCAGCTTCACCGAGGCAGCCGTCCTAGGCGTCGTGGTAGGCGACACCAACACTGTAGGCGCCTTCTGGGAGCCGAGAAGCCGTGCCGCCGAGGTCCTGCCGAACAACCGGGGTGACCGGCTCACCCCGACTGCGGCAATACGCTACACGGCTGTCGGGTCGAGGCAGCCGCAGGTGTTTGTGGGTGACGACGCCCTCGCTAAAGAGAAGAAGCAGCAGGGCGGGCTGATCAAAGGGCTGAGGCGATACGTCGGCCTCTCTGCGAATGACCTCGACCTCGACGCACTCTCCGCCACCGCACCCCGTGTCGTTCCGGACAGGACAGGCACACGACTCATGGCTAAATCACGCGCCGGATCAGACGGCGACAGCGAAATCCCGGTGGAGCACCTCACCCTCCAAATGGTAAAATTCCTGAAGGACCGCTTGGAGGGAACCCAGCTGCCACCCGAGCTAGTCCCCCTCCGCCAGATCGTGGTGGCGGTGCCTGCTTACTACGCAGCTTCGCAGAGGGAAGCCGTGCGGCGCACTCTCCTCAGTCTCGAGAATGTCACATCCTGCTCCGTTGTCTCGGAGCCCCTCGCAGCTCTCGTGGGCTCCGGAGCCCTCCTAGAGACAACTCTCCACCGCTCCGGGAAGTGCTGTGTTGTGGCGGACATCGGGGGGACATCTGTCACACTCAGCCTGCTCCGGGAGTCCGCATCGCACACCGGGGCACCGATTCCCCTCCAGAGCGTCGGGTGTATCGGCGTGGTTGCGGATCTCGACATGGGATCTGCGTCGGTAAACTCCTCGATTCTGGAGGACATATCAGCGAAATACGCCGAGCGGGCCGCATCGCCACTTCCGGATCGCCTCGCGAGACAGCTCGCCCCAGAGATCGAGCGGCTGAAATGGGAGGGGAAGGGGACCCTTGATGTAGACCTGCCCGATGCAGACGACGCCAGCAGCGACGCATCCGCCGAGTTTGAATACACCCTCGACCCTGCCGCCCTCGCGGGATTCGCCCGGGCCTCCGTCGGGAAGTCAATCCGCAGCCTGACGGCTTCTCTCCTGAAGTCCACCGGGGTCAGACCCTCGGAGGTATCCCACGTCATACTCGCCGGAGGAGGGACACGGCTCCCTGGCGTGGAGGCGCATTTCCAAGGGGTGTTCCCCGATGCAGATGTGCTGGGGGGTGGGAAGCATGCCCCGGATCAAACGCCGGACCACGTCATCGCTCTGGGGTGTGCGAAGCTGGGTGCCTTCTTTGCGACGTGCCCTGCAGGGTGGGCTCCGTTTCGCGATGCGATGGATCTCGACCCGCATGCCGTCGCGTTTGCCCCGGCGGGGGGTGTCGAGGAGCCCGCCGCAGCCGCGCCGCCACCACCTCCGCCACCCGCTGCCCCCCTTGCCTCCGTCTCCAGCGGGAGAACCGCGGCGGCCATCGCCATCGCCGTGTCCGGAGGCTCCTGCGACATCCTGATCCACAAAGACACGACCCTCCCCGCAGCTGCCTGCCGCCACTTCGGCTGCGCCGTGCCCTACGCCCAGGTCAACCTCCTCGAGCTCCACGACCAGGATAACCCAGCGTCAGCCATCCCCCTGGGATCTGCCACCCTCCGGCTTCCCACCCGAGCCCTAGGTTTGGGCGGGTCGCCAGGTGGGAGAGGGAGTGGCGGCGGTGGCGGTGGCGGCGCTGCCGCCCCCCCAACCACCGCGGTCCGCGTGTCTGTGTCTGCCCTCGGGGCTGTTGAGGTGCAGGCTGTGTCGCCGCACCCCGAGAATGCATCTCTGACAGTCATCTCTTCGGCGGTGCTGGGCGCGCCGGTGGGGGGCGCAGCGGCAGGGAAACAGCAGCAGCCGCAGCAGGGGAAGCGAGGTGGTGGCGGCGGCAGTGCCGCACACACGCCGCACCTGTCAGCCTCGTCACAACCTGCACAGCCCCCTGCAGGGGGTGGTGGTGGTGGGGGTGCCGGGCAGCTGCAAGGTGGTGGCGGCGGCGGTGGTGGTGGTGCCGAAGTGGAGGCAGATGGTGTGCATGACGCGGAGGACATCCTCATTGAATTGTACGACAAGTATCAGGCGTTGGTCTGGTTTTTCGACGACATGCGGTCGTTCGACGGTGCCTACGAGCCGCCGAAGGCGGCGATGGCGGCGATCCAGGCGGCGATGGGTCAGGCCCTGCAGCTCACCCAGACGGGCGGCATCACCGCGCAGCAGGCGGCAGAGGGGAACAGGCGGCTGCACGACACCTGCAGCGTTGCCGTCGGGCAGCCGCCGGCACAGGCCCCCCTGATCAACCTGGCGCTGGGGCTGTGGGAGTTCGTCATCGCGCCTCAGGGGGACGACACAGCGCTGCTGTCGCAGGCGCTGGTGGATCTGAAGACACCCCCTGACCATGCTGTCAGCCAGTCGGGCGACACGCTGCTGCATTCGGTATGGGCGGGGAGGTTGCGTGTGGCAGTGGTGGGTGGGGGGGGGGGGTGGGGCAATGCAAGGGATCTGGTGTTGGGCTGTTGTTTCCCTGCGTGGCGCGGCTGCGTTGTTGGGCGCAGCGATAAGGGGTGTTCTGTGTTCGAAGAGCACTGAACAACTTGGACAACTGCCGTTGCACCCCCTTCTCTCTTGTGATTCGATTGGGCGTTCGCTCAAAAATTCCCCCCACTCTCACAGATCGCGATGTACGGCGCAGTGCAGTGCTGGAAGCTGGCTCTCAACCACCTCGGCAAACCCTTGGTGGCCCAGCTCCTCCAGAAGCGCAACACCGAAGGCCTCACACCTGTCGAGCTGGCAGCGCTGCAGAACCACGAGGCGCTGTCGCGCGAATTCACCGCAGTTCTGTCGCATCAGTGAGGGTGAGAGAGAATGTTTCTTCCCCCCACACCCCCCCCACCCCCCACCCCTTGAAAAATGAACCCTGTGCTGCAGTGAATGTCTTCACCGCTGCCAGGGTGGTACATGGTTATTAGAGGCATGCAGTGCGCCCACCTCTCAGGTGGGGGGTGGGGGGGTCCGTGCGTGAGGGCGGCCGCAGCCGCGGCAGAAGATTTGCTTGCCTGATGCCGAAGTGGAGGCGTGTGTGGCTTTTTGCCGTGTGTGTGTGTGTGTCTCCAGGGGGGGGTCCCCCTCCCTTCAACTTAGAGTAGATACAGAGCGTGGGGGTCCAGTGGGTCGGAGCGAAGTTAGAGCGAACGGTGCATCCCTCCCCCCCCCCCCCTAGGGGGGGTCAAATGCCACCCTTTTACGTGGACAAACACGATTTTTCAAAAAATCGGCGCAGAGGCCCCAAAGCCCCCGTAAACCCTCCAAACCCCCCCAGATCGGTCCGGAAACCCATCGAACCCCACTTTTCCACCATTCCGGGCACCTCAGGTGCCCGAATTGGGGTACCTAAATTTTGTGCCACCGTTTGGTACCGTACAGTGCCACTGTGTGGGAGGTTGGAAAAGAAAATGCCCCAACACACCACATCTGAGGGTTGCAATGCATGTTGCTTGCCAACCACCTCATCCGGTGGGTGTCAGGCGCTATGTAGGTGGCATTAGCCAGGTCTTCGATGTGTTCTGGCTTGTATATATACCTCCCTGCCACCATGCACCGGGAGGCTGCCTGTAGGTACGGAACAGTCCAGATGGTCGTGTGATTCCTGTGCAGCAGTGCTCCACAACCGGGATGTGTTGACAACGACTGTTGCAACACGAGCTGTACATTCCGGGAACACATGAAGTGCGCTGTCGTGGTACCCATTGTGCCAGAATTGGTAGTTGCTGCGGTCTACTTTGCCTGGCCCAAGAGCACTGGTACTGAACGGTGCAATATGCGTGGCGAGGTGAATACAACGGAAGGGCGCAAAGTCAATACAGCTCTCGGATGGCGGGTGGTGGTGCCACTAGTGTGTGACGTTCACTCGAGGATACAACGCATCACAATGAATCAGCAACCGTGGACCGAGTACAATACGCTCTCTGTGGCTGGTGTGGGGGACAAGGGCAGTGCCTGTGCCGCAGGCAGGGAGGTATATATACAAGCCAGAACACATCGAAGACCTGGCTAATGCCACCTACATAGCGCCTGACACCCACCGGATGACGTGGTTGGCAAGCAACATGCATTGCAACCCTCAGATGTGGTGTGTTGGGGCATTTTCTTTTCCAACCTCCCACACAGTGGCACTGTACGGTACCAAACGGTGGCACAAAATTTAGGTACCCCAATTCGGGCACCTGAGGTGCCCGGAATGGTGGAAAAGTGGGGTTCGATGGGTTTCCGGACCGATCTGGGGGGGTTTGGAGGGTTTACGGGGGCTTTGGGGCCTCTGCGCCGGTTTTTTGAAAAATCGTGTTTGTCACCCCCATTTGACCCCCCCTACCCCCCCCCCCCCCCCACACCCCCCTCACATCCTCTGCCCCACACAAGACACACTGCGGCAAAATCTACCTAACAAACCGCGGCACCCAGATCAATATCCAACAGGACACACACACACACACACACACACACACACACACACACACACACACACACACACACACACACACACACACACACACACACACACAGGGAACGTTACGGTGCGGGGTGACTCGCAGGTGGTGCTGCGACACCTAAAAGGGGAAGCGGTTTGCCGCGATAAATCCCTCCGCCCCCTCTTCCTCAGCACGGCACGGCTGGCTGCCGACCTCGGGCCCCGGATCACCCTTACGTATGAGCACGTGAAAAGGGAGCTCAACGTCGATGCGGACGCCCTCAGCAACGCCGCCATGGACGAGGCTGAGAGGCAGGGGGAGACCTCGCAGGAGCAGCTGCGGCAGGACTTCGCAGCCTTCCAGAAGAGCATCCTGGGCAAGGCTCACTCGTTGAGGCAGCTCTGCGAGGTGGTGCGCAAGACTTCCAAGCAACCATGGCACTGTGGCCACACTGCGAGCTCCACTGTCCTCACCGCGATCGGGGGAACCGTGGCAGGGGGCCTGTCCAGGAGAGCCCAGCTCAGCCCAGCCACCGAGTCGGTGATGCGCAGCCTCCAAGCGCACACGGCAGGCCCGGGCTTGAACCAGCGGGACACAGCCTTCCACTCCCGCGGCATGGCGTGGGCCGCAACCTTCGCACCGCAGCCCCACTACCCAGAGGGGTGGCAGCAAGCGGCCCAGCAATGGACTGCCAGCAGCCGGCAAGCCAACGCCCGGACAGGACGGTCATGGGAACGACGGGGCGCTGCTCCCCGGACTGCCCCCCCTGGAGCCAGACGGAACGCGAAGATGCTTACCTGCGCTCTGCACTGGAAACCCCGCTGCGTGGACTGCCGGCGCCGGCGCCTCTCGGAAGAGGACTGCTGCCGGGACCACCACGGGAAGAACGACGGCTTGCAAGTCACCATGGAATTTTGCAAGACGCATCGCATGGGCCGGTGCGGGGACTGCCACAGCAGTGCGAAATCACTCACACACTGTTGCGGCACGCACCACGCTGGCTATGCCTCACGCCCTCCTCGGAGTGGCACTGAGTTGGCCCCACACTCTAACCCGAGTGGGGCATCCGCTGTGACGTAGGGGTGGGCGGGGAGTGGGCACAGATCCGCGCAGGGTTACCCACTTAAAACCACTATCACTACACACACACACACACACACACACACACACACACACACACACACACACACACACACACACACACACACACACACACACACACACACACACACACACACACACACACACACACACACACACACACACACACACACACACACACACACACACACACACACACACACACACACACACACACACACACACACACACACACACACACACACACACACACACACACACACACACACACACACACACACACACACACACACACACACACACACACACACACACACACACACACACACACACACACACACACACACACACACACACACACACACACACACACACACACACACACACACACACACACACACACACACACACACACACACACACACACACACACACACACACACACACACACACACACACACACACACACACACACACACACACACACACACACACACACACACACACACACACACACACACACACACACACACACACACACACACACACACACACACACACACACACACACAAGCCCTCAAGACTCTTGGAGCGGCCTGACTATTTAGTGTCTTTGTCGCAGCAAGGGGGCGATATATACCGCTTTTTTATTGATTTCACGTGTCAGTGTTTGACTTTTTCGCAACTTCATTTCTTCCTTTTCTCCCTCTCCAACCCCACCCGTGACACCACCAGGGTTTAGCTAGCCCTGGTCCGATTATCCCCGGTTCTTCGCTGAAGAGACGCGGCCGGGGGGAGGGGTACGAAGAGTACGCGTCGAAACCGGTGTCACGCCGTGTTGGGGAATCCTTCGGGAGTGCGATACTGAAGGGGAGGTGCTACTGCCCGTGCAGGGCGACACCGCCTTAAAACTTTATAACCACACACAAACCCTCTATTCCCCCAGGCCTGATGAGCAAACCCCCCTGCCCCATGTTGTGATTTCCTTTCTACCTTGCACAAAACATCCCATTTGCCCCTTTTCTTCCTTCGAAAGTGTTGTGACTTCCCCCCTACCCCACCCCTCGGGAGTGCCACTCCTCTGGTGGTTAAAAGTGACCCGCCGTTGTGCCTTCGGCATCTGTTGCGTGTGCCGTCGTATTCTTCCTATGCACTAGTTATAGCTATCCGGGGGCGGTCTGCTGTCGCACCAGTGGGCTGCCCCACCTCTGCACCCTCGGTTTTTAAGATGTTCACCACAGCGGAGAATGATCCCCTTCTCTGTGGCGATCGAGCCAAGCTGGACGAGGTTCGCCTTCGGGCGAAGGTCATGTGGGCGGACAAAAGGTGCCTGCTCCTGAGACTCATCAGCAACCTGTTTCTTCCTTCAAGCCCTCAAGACTCTTGGAGCGGCCTGACTATTTAGTGTCTTTGTCGCAGCAAGGGGGCGATATATACCGCTTTTTTATTGATTTCACGTGTCAGTGTTTGACTTTTTCGCAACTTCATTTCTTCCTTTTCTCCCTCTCCAACCCCACCCGTGACACCACCAGGGTTTAGCTAGCCCTGGTCCGATTATCCCCGGTTCTTCGCTGAAGAGACGCGGCCGGGGGGAGGGGTACGAAGAGTACGCGTCGAAACCGGTGTCACGTCGTGTTGGGGAATCCTTCGGGAGTGCGATACTGAAGGGGAGGTGCTACTGCCCGTGCAGGGCGACACCGCCTTAAAACTTTATAACCACACACAAACCCTCAAAATCCCCCAGGCCTGATGAGCAAACCCCCCTGCCCCATGTTGTGATTTCCTTTCTACCTTGCACAAAACATCCCATTTGCCCCTTTTCTTCCTTCGAAAGTGTTGTGACTACCCCCCCTTCCCCACCCCTCGGGAGTGCCACTCCTCTGGTGGTTAAAAGTGACCCGCCGTTGTGCCTTCGGCATCTGTTGCGTGTGCCGTCGTATGCTTCCTATGCACTAGTTATAGCTATCCGGGGGCGGTCTGCTGTCGCACCAGTGGGCTGCCCCACCTCTGCACCCTCGGTTTTTAAGATGTTCACCACAGCGGAGAATGATCCCCTTCTCTGTGGCGATCGAGCCAAGCTGGACGAGGTTCGCCTTCGGGCGAAGGTCATGTGGGCGGACAAAAGGTGCCTGCTCCTGAGGCTCATCAGCAACCTGTTTCTACCTTCAAGCCCTCAAGACTCTTGAAGCGGCCTGACTATTTAGTGTCTTCGTCGCAGCAAGGGGGCGATATATACCGCCTTTTTTATTGATTTCACGTGTCAGTGTTTGACTTTTTCGCAACTTCATTTCTTCCTTTTCTCCCTCTCCAACCCCACCCGTGACACCACCAGGGTTTAGCTAGCCCTGGTCCGATTATCCCCGGTTCTTCGCTGAAGAGACGCGGCCGGGGGGAGGGGTACGAAGAGTACGCGTCGAAACCGGTGTCACGTCGTGTTGGGGAATCCTTCGGGAGTGCGATACTGAAGGGGAGGTGCTACTGCCCGTGCAGGGCGACACCGCCTTAAAACTTTGTAACCACACACACACACACACACACACACACACACACACACACACACACACACACACACACACACACACACACACACACACACACACACACACACACACACACACACACACACACACACACACACACACACACACACACACACACACACACACACACACACACACACACACACACACACACACACACACACCCCTCCCCCACACCATCCCCCCCCCCCCTCCCACTCAGGGAGGCCGTCTTTAGTAAATCCTTTCTTAACTTTTCTTCTGTTTCAGTTCCTCCCCCTCCTCCTCCCACACGATGCGCCACTGGTCCGAAGCCAGCAGCTGCAGCGACGACGACGACGACGCCACCGGCTACCGAATCCGCAGCGGCGGGTCCGAGCTGCGCCTCCACGGCAGCCTCAGCGAGGAGCACCTCAAGGCCCTCACCCGCCTCGCCTCCATATCCTCCTCCTCCTCCGCGCTCGACGCCACCGCCGCCGCCCCCACCGCCCACCCCACCCGCCACAAGAGCAAACGCCACCACAGCGCCAGGATCACCGACACCCGCCAGGGCGCCCCCACGCAACCCTCCCTGCGGGAGCGCATCTCCCCGCAGCGGAAGCAGCGCCATGGGAGGGAGGGGCGGTCTGCCGATGCGGCGCCCCCGCCAGCCCCACCGCAGCACGCCGATCGAAACAGCGGGACGTGGACCCCGCTGGACACCCTTTTGGGGCGGAGCTACACCACCGTTGTGACGGAGGGCCCAGAGGCGGCGCAGGCTCCGCCATCTCCCCAGCAGCAGCAGCAGCAGCAGCAGGTAGAGGAGGAAGGCGAACCGCGCGATGCGCCTCGAGGAGAGGGGGGGCGGGCAGCAGCACCTCAGCCAACCGACACCCCGCCGCAGAGAGTGGTCAGCATGGGGTCGATGGGGTCGTCTGTATCTCGCAGCAGGAGCCACAGCGCGCCGCGGGGTGTCTGCGGGGATTCAAACGCCAGCAGGCTGTTGGGGAGCCACGCCTCTGCCGCATCGCTCGCAAAGGTCGCCGCGGAGTGCTCTGCGGAATCCTGCGATTTGGACAAGCCGCAGCTTGTTGGGCTCCTCAAGAAGAGCGCCTCGCTTATGAAGGGCATGCATGCCGAGCTCCGGAAGCTCCGAGGGGAGAACGAGGCTCTGAAGCGGAAGGCGGGGCAGCGGAGCTGTGAGGAGACGCAGGCTGCCGTGGACATGGCTCTTCAGGAGAATGCGCAGCTCGCAGGGAAGGTTGCGGCGCTGCAGCAGGGGGCGGGGCAGATTCCAAAGCTCCGGAAGGAGATTGCCGAGCTGCGGGAGGAGAACTCGCTGGCGGTGGATGAGATCGCACGCCTCAGGCTCCGCGTGATGGATGCGGAGGAGAAGGCGACTTTCCACAAGCCGTCGTATAAACCTGTCGCGGCATCCCTCCAGCAGCGCGCCCGGAGGATTTTTGCACCCCCCCCTGACCCCGAGTCATGCGATGCCCGGATAGAGTCCGCCATTGCAATGTCACCCTACGCTGACACCCTGTCAAAGGTTGACGCCCAAACATACCGCCTCCCCAGCGATAAAAAACTCAAAGTCTCATGGCACCCCAGTGGCAACGTCTTGGTTCGTGTCGGGGGTGGGCAGATGGACCTATCAGCCTTTATGGAGCAATCCCTCACACGGTCCACCAGCGTGCGGAGCATGAGGCAGAGCAGCATGCATATCGACCCAACAGAGGCGGAGGCCGATGGAGGCACCGGCGGGAGTGGCCTGGGGTGGAAGGGCATCGGCTCGCTGTCAGAGAGCTTTGAACGAGGCGCAGAGCGTGGGGATTGGGGCAGCAGCCTCAGGCGGCAGGGCAGCCGGAGCCGGAGCAGGAGCAAGGGCAGGGGGCAGAGCCAGAGCCACAGCCAGCCGAGGCTGGGGAGGCAGGAGAGGAGGAGGGCTGGGGGTTTGCCAGGTTGATGGATGGATGGATGGGGGGGGGGGGGGGGGAGCGGGGGGAGGGTTGCACCGGCACTGCTTCGGCCGCTCTCTCTCGCCCCCCCCCCCCCCCTGCGGTTTTTGTATGGTGTCAAGGAGAGACTACGTATTACGTACAGACCAGTGTTTAAGATACTGTTATGAAAAACGGGGCTTAGCCCCGGTTTTTGAGATTTTGCCCCGAAAAACCGGGGGTGCCTCTTTTTTTTTTCCACCGGGATTTTTCTGAGATTCTGTCCGGGTACTATTCCAGGGTACTTTTTGGCCAGAGGAGGCCGGGGCCAAGAGCACAGTGCCCTGCCCCAGGGTTAGCCCGATGAACCTGTTGAGCACAAGGTGCACGTTGACTACATGCGGCGTGCGACTCTGGAGCAGAATCAGCTGTTCGCTACCGTGGCCTCCGGCGGCTGGGGGGCTCCGCCCCCCAGACCCCCCTGTGCCGTCTGCCTGTCTTATATCCAACACCCTTTGGGGTCAATTGGGGATGGAATACAGAGCACCCCGGGAGGATGCAGGCAGCTCACAGAATCGTACGGTTACAAGGAACAGATGCTCACTACCGTGGCCTCCGGCGGCTGGGGGGCTCCGCCCCCCAGACCCCCCATGTGGCCTGTGCCTGTCTAGAACCTAGTCTGCAAGGGCAACCTGCGGTGCTTTCAACACCACCGCGCTCTCCCGAAAGCCTTTCTCATCGACTGGCTCCTTCGCGTTGGCGCCAAGAAGGAGCGCGCTCCTCTCGGACCTGGCAGCGGCCCCCGCAGAGGAGCCACCCTGCCCATCCCAGTTGAGTGGCGTGGGGTGGGGTGGGGTTGTGGGAAGGGAAAGCCCTTCCAGTTGGGGAAATGGCTGAAATTTTACCCCCGATTACCCCCGGTTTTCGGCGCGCAGCCCGGAACCCTATCTTTTACCCTGGTACAGACACCTGGTCGTGTTTTAGTGATACTGTGTTGCGGTCCAACCGCCAAGCCCACTGACAGACAACCGCTACACACCCTCCCGTTGTGCATTGATCTGCCTTGCACAGCATATCTGGTGTAGTGACTACAAAAAGGACTAACATTGCAAGAAGGTGATGGGAGATTTACTTTCCCATTCACTCTCGACGATCAAACCCCCCCCCCCCCTGCGGTTTTTGCTCCGAGCATGATGCGGTGGGGGGGGGATACACTAATTTGTGGGGGTGTGGGGGTGGCGGTGGTGTCAGAGTGTGTTGGCTTCCTCTCTCTTGTCCTGTTGTGTTCTGCTTGTGAAAAAAGTGCGTTTCGCTATCCCAGGCGCCCTCTCTAGGAAGGCTGTTGGCAGCGCATGTGTTGGCGATCCTCAGTTTGTGTGGGGAAGGTAGCCTCAACGCACACACACACACACAGCTTTTCTGAGAGATGCAAAACAAAGTGCGCGCTCGGTGAAAAAAGGAATCCGGCATTTTTTTCATCTAACATTGTCGTTTCCAGTAACAAGCTTCTGTTGAACAGTGTGTATGGGTGTGTGTGTGTGCGCCTTTTCTGCCATGAAAGGTGACAGGGATTGTGCAGTTCTTTCTATTTTTTTAACTCAGGTTCACAACGAAGGCTCCCCACGCATGAGGTGTCGGGTAGCTCTTCTATCCCCTTCTCCCTTCCCCCTTTCCCCCTCCTCCCTCCCCTCCTATGTGACCCATGATCTAACCCTAACCTCACCGTGTATAAGACACTGGCGGGATCCTTCGCCCTGTGCCCCAGCTGTGAGTGGGCTGTGCGTTTGTGTGAGTCAAAGCTGCTTGTCACTTCACAACCAGTCGGATGTCTGGGAATGAAGATAATGCAACATTGCAGCGGACACACACACACACACACACCCCACACGCAGCTCACCTTTTCTCACTTTTCTGCACTTCTGAGCGGAAGGCTTCTCCCCCCCGGCCTGCTATGTGAGGGTGTAGGTAGGAATGCCTTTGCCTTCACTCTCGACTATTATACCCCCCACCCCCACCCCCCCGCTGTGTCATTTCTCAAAGTGCCGATTCCCAGGTGGGCTGTGAACAGCCGCGGTGGGGTCAGGGCAGTGGAGCCTGCAGGCGAGCAGGGTTTATTCAACAGTGATTGCCTCGACACACACCCCACCCCACACCCCGCCTCCCAAGGGCACACATTGCTGGAGGTCTGTTTGGAGATTTGGTTTTACCTTCAGGGGGTCTTCGCTGGTCGTTATCCTTCGTCAATCTTCGTCAGTTTTCAGCCAATTCAACAGGAAATGCACCAAAATGCACTGACGATCACCCCGTAGCGAAGACCCCCTCAGTCGAGCGTTTTTTTTGACGCATTTTTCCTCCGATCCGCAACACACCGCACCCCCACCAACACCCGACAGGGCAGGCCCAAAGGGGTGAATCGTGTCCCCCTCACCTACCGCTCTGCCAACGCCGCACGGAGCGAGCCTCTGCCACAGCACAATGGACACCCAGCAGCTGTACAATGTGCTGCAGGTCACCTTCACGGACCCCAACCTTGCAAACCGCAAGGCCGCGGAGGACCAGATCATGCAGGCTAGCGCCATGCCGGGCGCTCTGAAGGCGTTCTATGAGATTGCCACGGCAGACCATGTCGCGGCTCCCGTGAGGCAGGCGGCGTCCATCCGGTTCAAGCATCTGGTGAGGAAGGACGACTGGAATGCCGAGAACAGCCCTGTTGCTGCGGAGGAGAAGGCGCATGTGAAGGGGACGTTCCTCCACGCCCTCGCGACATCGCCTCTCGCCGTGCAGAAGCAGCTGTGCGACTCCCTCATGCACATCGTCGCATACGACTTCCCCGACAGGTGGGCGGAGCTTCCGGGGCAGATCAACGAATTCCTCAACAGCTCTGAGCCTCCGAAGAACCTCGCCGCACTCCGGGCGCTGCGCACCCTCTCCAAGCGCTATGAATCCGTCGCAAGCGGGAGCGCGCGGAGGCAGGATGTCGAGAAGCTCGGCCACGCCTTCTTCCCCGCCCTGCTCGCGATCTTCAAGCGGATCAACGGGATGGCCCCCGTGCAGAACGCCGAGGTTGCCTCCCTGCAGAAGTGGATTCTGAAGATCTTCTTCTCCTCAAACTACGCCAGCGTGATGGATTACCTCAAGACGAACGACCAGATCTGCAAGGAGTGGATGGAGTGCCTCCTCTTCACCCTGAAGATGCCTCTGGACGCATCGGGCGATGTGCAGACCGCCTGGAAGGCGAAGAAGTGGGTGGGGTACATCATCGCGATGATCCTCGAGAAGGAGCGCACCCGCAAGACACGCGACGCGAAGTTCTCCGAGAAGGTCCGCGGGGTGTACTGCAAGGGGTTCGTCACCACCGCGGTGCAGCTCCTCATCGAGCACAACCCGATGGTGTACGCCAACAGGCCTGCCGAGGTGTGGCCCGACAGGAAGGCCGTCTGCAGGCTGATTGACTACGTCACGGCTGCGCGTGGCATGAAGCAGCTCCACGCCGAGGCTGCCCCCCACCTCGACGAGCTGCTGCAGACGGGGCTCTTCCCCCTGATGATCTTCACGACGGAAGAGATGGAGCTGTGGGAGAGCAACCCGCAGGAGTACGTCCGGAAGACGAACTGCATCAACATCTCGGAGGACTTTGCGAACCCGTCGCTGTATGCTGTGACCTACCTTAAGGACATCTGTGAGAACAGCGGTGGGAAGTACCACGACGGCGGGGTGACGGTGCGTTACCTCGAGTTTGTCAACAGGGTTCTCCACGAGACGTCGAACTTCTCCGACATCGGGCAGATGCGCCGCAGATACGCCGCGCTGCGTGCGGTGGGGATGATCCGGAACGTGCTGCTCAACACTCCTCAGGTGAAGGCCACCCTCGAGCAGTTCCTCACGACGCACGCCCTGCCGATGTTCACCTCACAGTTTGGCTTCATGCGCGCACAGGCCATCTGGGTTGCCAGCAGGTTCGCCGGGAAGATCACCTGGTCCTCCCCTGAGAAGTTCGCCCAGGTCCTGTCGGCGAATGTCACGCTGATGGGTGACGCCGACCTGCCGGTGCGCGTGTCTGCGGGGACCGTCCTGCAGAAGATTGTCGGCAACAAGCAGGCGGTGTCGCTGGTGAAGCCGATGCTGGGCCAGGTGGTGCAGAAGTGCTTCACCCTGATGGACGAGATCGACTCGGAGCAGCTGATCCAGACCCTCGAGGTCATCATCCTGAACTACGGCGAGGAGCTGACGGGGCAGTGCATCGAAATCTGCAACAGCCTGATCCAGCACTTCATGCGCCTGTCGCAGGGCATCTTCAGCGACGAGGGCCCTGACATGGACGCCCTCGAGGAGAACCTGGAGTCGATTGCTGCGGCAGAGAAGTGCCTCACAGCGATGGGCTCCTTCGTCTACGCCTTGAAGGACCAGGGCGAGACGATTGTGCACCTGCAGCCCGTGTTCCTGCCCCTCCTCGACTTCCTGCTGACGGAGCGGTGCTTCGACCTGTTCGACACGACGATCCGCCTCATCACGACAGTCACGGCGTACAGCAAGGTGATCGCCCCCGAGTTCTGGGTGGTGTTCGACAGGCTGGAGGTCGCCTTCAGCACCTTTGCGGACCAGGAGATCCGCGAGTCTGTCGGCCCCTTCGACAACTTCATCTCGAAGGACTGCAAGGCGTTCCTCTCCGACTCCACACGCCTGACGAAGTTTGGGCAGTTCTGTCAGTTTGTCCTCGAGCACGAGCACTTCAGCTGGACCGACAAGACAGTGGTGCCGGAGCTCATCGAGGTGCTACTGCAGCACAGCAAGGCATACGGCAACCTGCTGGACCCTGTCCTGGAGAACTTCTACGACGTGGTCCTGAAGGCGCTCGGCTCCAACAGTGTGGAGGGCTACTGCAAGGTGCTCCTCTGCAACGTCCTGGCAAACGGGTTCTACTACAACGCACAGCTCACCCTGCAGTACCTTGAGAAGAGGAACGCCACGGCGGTTTTCTTCAGCAGCTTCCTCGACCTGCTGCCGAAGTACCAGCGCTCCCGGGACCTGAAGGTCGCCGTGCTGGGCGTGCTGAGTGTGCTGGAGGTTGCGGTGGCACAGGCGCTGCCCGCTTCCATCACACCTGAGATGCAGGGTCGCATGTCGCAGGCCGTGCTGCGCCTCACGGTGGACCGCCTCGACATGCTGATGGAGGAGGACGAGGAGGACGAGGAGATCTCTGACGATTCCGATGAGGGCACCTATGACGGTGCAGACGACGACGAGGGTGAGGACGAGGATGGCGCACACATGCTGCCTGCGGAGATCCGCGAACAGCTGGAACAGGTATCGCCGCGTTGCTCTTTATGTGAGGTTCGCCCTGTGCTATAAACAAAAGAAACGGAACAAGATCAGGTGCCAAAAAAGTGTGCCGCACTTATGTTGTGAGGGCGAGGGTCGCTTTTGTTCTGCATTTGAGAGTGCTAAGGCACATCCTTCTCCTTGTTTTGTGTTTTGCTTTATCCTTGCCTTCTCTATGCGATGCGTGTGGTTTGCCGCACTGCGGGTTTGAAATGCTGTGCCCGTAGGCCCTCACTCCCTTCAATCACACTCACTCTGCAGGAGCGCACAAAGATTGAGGAAGGCGACGGCTTTGAGTTCGACGAGTTCATCGCAAACGACAGCACCGAGGGCGTGTGGTCGGTCATCGACGAGGTATGTGCTGTGCCAGACCTATAGAGCAGCACGCGGTGTCGATTGCTGTTGATGTGTTGTGGGTTATGCAGTGCGTTGCCCACCCCTCCCCGCATCCAGCCAACGGGGGGAGGGGTCGGGGTGTCCCCGCTAGCTATCTGTGTCCGTGAGACACACCCGCTCGGCTGTGCCTTGCCTTTCGCTGTGCCAATGCCACGACTGCCACAAGTGCGCCACCGCATCATCCCCTTCTAACCTGACTATGTGGCCACACCGCACACCCTGTTGCAACAGATTAACGAGGCGGCGATGGCTGAGTCCTACCTGCACATGCTGAAGGACAAGAACCCTGGGATGTTCCAGGAAGTTGTGAAGTCCCTCGACGGGTACATCAACAGGGTGCACCAGGCTTCTGAGTACGGCGCGAAGAAGGCAGAGTATGTTGCCGTTGCATTGCCCGATATATTGGCGAGGGGGTGGCAGGGGTGCATTGTGGGGGGGGGGTGGAAGAACGCCAACTGCCGTTGGGAAGTGCCCTTCGTTCAGAAGTGCAGAGAAGTGAGAAAAGGCGAACCGCCTCACAACACACTGGCGGTAAAGTGGCACTGTTTCAATTTTTGTACAACAGTTTGGCACACAGTGGGACACAGAGCGAAGGCCCCAGTTGATCGCCTTCTTCTCCCTTGAGAGTCGTCCTGGCCCTGGGAGGGGGCGCGTGCCCTGGTTATTGGTTTGGTGCAGTCCACGCTGAACACCGCATGCTGCCCAACGCACTCCATACAACCACACCTTACCACAGGGAGGCAAAGAAGGCCAACGCGAACCGCATCAACGTCTGAGCATCTAAGCTTTACAGATAGAGGGTGGGGGGTGGCCTCCTGTTGCGTTGTAGCAGATGTTCTTCTTCCCCTCCCCGTCCCTTTGTCAGGTGCTGTGCAATAAACGACTTTGGTCGCTGCGTCAAAAAAAAAACAGAACAAAAAAAACAACGAAGAAGAAGAAGAAGAAGAAGAAGAAAAGAGACCTCCCAGAGCTCTGCGTCAAAAAAAGGCTGTGTGCCAGGGGGGTGTACCGCCCTATTCTCGAGGGGCGACGCATCACTCCTTTCTGTCCTTCAGAGCGAGGTCCTTCTCCTTCACCACCCTGCCCCCCCCCCCCTCCCCTCCCCAAAAAAAAACGAACACCGAATTACCGACTTCTCATGCAGTGCATCCAGGAGGGGTGGTTTTTAGCATTTTCAAACAAGCAGCATGTCAAAAAAAAAGTCAGTGCGAAGCTGTTTCTTTGTTCTTTCAGACAGGGAGGGGGTGCCCATCCGCACTCTCTTTTTTTTTGCCAAAGAATATTTCGCACGTTTTTGCCCAAACAAGCTTGCTTGTCACAGCGAAAGAGTCAGTGGGAGCGTACCCGCGCGCAGTGTGTTTTGAGTGAGCAACACAAAACCACTTTTATCACAGCAACGCCCTTCACAGGGGCCACAACACACTGCCGCTCGTGCGCACAAACAAAAAATACCGCTCGTGCGCTTGCCTGCGGCCAGGTCGGTCTTGTTGCCAGAGACCGTCCGCTGGTCGCCTCCGTCCGGACTGATTGGTTCCGACCCGACCGGCTAGTGTGTGTTGCCCGGCCGCCACCGACTTCCCCTCCGGTGTGGGTCACTGTCGACGGCTGCGGGTGACCTGCCTCGCCGAGGGCCTCGCCTGCCCCTCCCTTGGGGGTCGATCAAGGCCAGCTTCGGCTTGGCTGAGTGTGTCGGCGCACCTGTCCTGCTCTGAGTATGGGAGTGGGAATCAGTGCCCGCCGCCTCCTCCACTGGCGACCCTCCTCCATCATGGAAGGTCCTACCTGCCCCGATCATCCCCTATCCTGTGCCTTCCCTAAACACCAAGACCCCCGCCGCAAAAAATATCGAGGAGCGGCTGCTCGCCGCGTTGATATCCGTTCCCTCCGGGAGGAACGAAAAGGGCGGCCGCCGTCATGCCCCTGATACCTCTTCCGGCTGAGGCGGGCGTCAAGGTCGTCGTGCCGTTGGCCTGCAGCCAGAGAAGGGGTCGTTCCGGCGCGCCCCATCCCCACACTCAGCTCGCAACCCACTCCCCGCCGCACAAGCAGCGGAGGGGTGTCACTCGACAGGAGGATAACGAAGCCGTGGTGCTTCCCCCCCTCCTCCTGTGTACCAGGCCACTGACAGGCATCCACACCCTTCCTTTGTGCATTGATTCACCTCGGGCAGCTTGTCTGGTGTGGTGACTATAGAAAGGACAAACGTTACAAAAATGGGCTGGGAAACAGCTTGTGTTCTCACTCCCGACAAACAAACCCTCCCGGGCAGTTGTTGCCCTCCCCACAGCTGAGGCTGCTTCCCCTGCCCACGAGGACGCGGACTTTCCCCCCACCCCAGGCAGTCGCTGTCCTCCTCACAGCCGAGGTTTTTTCCCCAAGATCCCGAGCACGTAGCTTCACCTCCTCCACCCCGGGCAGTCGTTGTCCTCCTCACAGCTCAGGCTGTTCCCCCAAGACCACGAGAAAGTGGCACCCCCCTCCCGGGCAGTAGTTGCCTTTCTCACAGCTCAGGCTTCCTCCCCACGAGCTCGAGCACATGGCTTCACACCCCCCTCCCCGGGCAGTCGTTGTCCTCCTCACAGCTGAGGCAGTTCCCCCAAGACAACCACGAAGTGGCTCCATACCCCCTTCCGGGCAGTCGTTGTCCCCTCGAGACCACGAGAAAGTGGCTGCACACCCCCCTCCCGGGCAGTAGTTGCCCTCCTCACAGCTGAGGTTTCCTCCCCAAGAACACAATCGCGTGGCTTCATACCCCCCCCCCCCCCCCCCACCCCGTTGTCCTCCCTACAGCTGCGGTTCTACCCCCACGACCACGAGGATGTGGCTCCACACCCCCCTCCCGGGCAGTCGTTGTCCCACCAAGACCACGAGGATGTGGCTTCACACCCCCCTCCCGGGCAGTCGTTGTCCCATCAAGACCACGAGGATGTGGCTTCACACCCCCCTCCCGGGCAGTCGTTGTCCCATCAAGACCACGAGGATGTGGCTCCACACCCCCCTCCCGGGCAGTAGTTGCCCTCCTCACAGCCGAGGCTGCTTCCCCCAAGACCACCACGAAGTGGCTCCATACCCCCTTCTGGGCAGTCGTTGCCCCCTCAAGACCACGAAGAAGTGGCATCATATCCCCCTCCCGGGCAGTAGTTGCCCCCCTCACAGCTGAGGCTGCTTCCCCAAGATCACGAGGGAGTGGTTTTCTCACCCCCCTCCCGGGCAGTCGATGTCCTGTCAACAGATGAGTCTGGTTTTCCCGGAGCCACGTGAAGTTGGTTTTTACCCTCTTTCCCGGGAAGAGTTGCAACTGGTGTCAGCGACATCTACCTGGAAGCGCCACGACACAGTCCGCTCGTGCGCACAAACAAAACCCGGACTCTTTGAAACACGACAAAAAAATTGCCCACGAGGGTTGCCCTCTGCAAAATGAGAGAGGGGGGGATGAGAGATCACATCTTGTTCGACACACTCGCATGTCAACTCAAGTCAAGAGACATATTGTTCGACACACCAGCACGTCAAATTTGCAGGGATTCTCCTGTTGTGTGGGACGGGAAGAGAGGTCGTGGTTTCCCCTCTGGAAGAGTTAGACACAACTCACCTCAGAGCACGGCACCGCACACCACCCACACACACACAGCACACGCAGGCCCATGCCAGGGGGTGGGGTGTGCCACAGTTGGCGAGTCCACCATGGTTTAGGGGAGTATGCATCACTACCGCCGCCACCACCACCACCACCCCCGAGCACCAGCACTGACCTGCACTGACACCCTCTGCTGCAACCAGAACGGTGTGAAAGCGAGTTCTCTCTCCTTTTTCTCTCTCCCTTTCCCCCCCCCCCCTCCCTTCCCCCATCCAGTCCTCACCCTCAGCATGCTGATCCTCACCCTCGCCCCCACTCCGTCCCCACCCTTCCCTGTCACGGCGCAGGTAGGTCGGAAAAAAGTTGTGGCTTGTCAGGGGGTGGGGTGGGGGCGGCGATGCCTGGCCACCGCGTCGTGTGTGGATTCACCCCAGGCCAGGCATATTGGATCAGGGGGGGGGGGGGGTAGGGGGGGTCAAACCCTTAGTAAAAGGTGTCAATGTGACCCCATTTTTCAACTTCTGCGCTAAGGAGGGTGTCCGGTACTCCGGATTTTCCTGATTTTTCCCGATTTTCCGAAAGTTTTGCCACTGGTTGACACAAGGGCAAATTTCGAGCAAAATCCGAAAATCAGGAAAAATCGGGAAAAAACAGGAAATCCAGGGGGGGCCACCGGAGACCCTCCCCGAAAAAATCCGATTTTTTTGGGTCGAAAAAAAAATTGGGGGGTAGGGGGGGTCAAACCCTTAGTAAAAGGTGTCAATGTGACCCCATTTTTCAACTTCTGCGCTAAGGAGGGTGTCCGGTACTCCGGATTTTCCTGATTTTTCCCGATTTTCCGAAAGTTTTGCCACTGGTTGACACAAGGGCAAATTTCGAGCAAAATCCGAAAATCAGGAAAAATCGGGAAAAAACAGGAAATCCAGGGGGGGCCACCGGAGACCCTCCCCGAAAAAATCCGATTTTTTTGGGTCGAAAAAAATTTTTTTTTCCGACCCGAAAATCTGTATCTGCGGACTGCCACACTCTGAAAAACCGAAAAATTTCCGAAAAAAATCGAAAATTTTGGCCTTTCCTGGCCTGTGTGGTCCCAAAGGGCCCAGGTTGCCCGGTTTTTCTCCCAAAAACACCCCAAAAATTTTTCCGCCGTTTCACCCCCCCAGAATCTAGGAGGGTGTCCGGTACTCCGGATTTTCCTGATTTTTCCCGATTTTCCGAAAGTTTTGCCACTGGTTGACACAAGGGCAAATTTCGAGCAAAATCCGAAAATCAGGAAAAATCGGGAAAAAACAGGAAATCCAGGGGGGGCCACCGGAGACCCTCCCCGAAAAAATCCGATTTTTTTGGGTCGAAAAAAAAATTGGGGGGTAGGGGGGGTCAAACCCTTAGTAAAAGGTGTCAATGTGACCCCATTTTTCAACTTCTGCGCTAAGGAGGGTGTCCGGTACTCCGGATTTTCCTGATTTTTCCCGATTTTCCGAAAGTTTTGCCACTGGTTGACACAAGGGCAAATTTCGAGCAAAATCCGAAAATCAGGAAAAATCGGGAAAAAACAGGAAATCCAGGGGGGGCCACCGGAGACCCTCCCCGAAAAAATCCGATTTTTTTGGGTCGAAAAAAATTTTTTTTTCCGACCCGAAAATCTGTATCTGCGGACTGCCACACTCTGAAAAACCGAAAAATTTCCGAAAAAAATCGAAAATTTTGGCCTTTCCTGGCCTGTGTGGTCCCAAAGGGCCCAGGTTGCCCGGTTTTTCTCCCAAAAACACCCCAAAAATTTTTCCGCCGTTTCACCCCCCCAGAATCTAGGAGGGTGTCCGGTACTCCGGATTTTCCTGATTTTTCCCGATTTTCCGAAAGTTTTGCCACTGGTTGACACAAGGGCAAATTTCGAGCAAAATCCGAAAATCAGGAAAAATCGGGAAAAAACAGGAAATCCAGGGGGGGCCACCGGAGACCCTCCCCGAAAAAATCCGATTTTTTTGGGTCGAAAAAAAAATTTTTTTCCGACCCGAAAATCAGGCGTGTATCTATTTCACGGAATGAAAATAGGAATTTGGGGGAAAAATATTTTTTTGCACTATTTTTTTTGCACTTTTTTCCTTTGGATTTTATTGTGACCCTACTTGGTATTGGCAGAAAATTTTTATGTTCCCGGTCTTGGATGTGCTCAAACATTCAAAAGAACACATTTTCCGTGGCCAAAAAATTTTTTGCACCCGGAGGTGGGATGGGGGTGGTGGTCACTACTTTTTTGCACCATTTTCCTTTGGGTTTTCAGCAGAATTCTTCTATGTTCCCCGTCTTGGATGTGCTCAAACAGTCAAAAGAACACATTTTCCGGGTGCAAAAAAATGTTGCACCTGGGGGGTGGAGAGGGGGGTCGGAGGGCGGTGGTGTGAGAGGCTTGCTCTCGAGCTCAAACCAACAGATGTTCACTACCGTGGCCTCCGGCGGCTGGGGGGCTCCGCCCCCCAGACCCCCCTGTGGCGTGTCTTTGCGCGACAATTTATCGTCCTCCCATGCGACATGTGCTATCTGTCAGTTGTGTTGTACTTGAGCGTATGCGACTATGGAGCCAGGCCAACAGACGTTCGCTACCGTGGCCTCCGGCGGCTGGGGGGCTCCGCCCCCCACACCCCCCTGTGGCATGTGCCTGGTCTTGGAGCCAAGTCCTTGCGCGTACGGGGCTGCGGCATGTCGGTTCCAGCACCCTCGCGGAAGGCTGGGCCCGAGCACTGATCTCTAAGAGACGAACCACCTTGCGAATGCGATCGGGTTTGCGGGCTTGCGGCCATGACATCTCGAAAGGGTCGTCATGTTTCGGGTTCGACTTGGTGGGCATCCGTGGCATGCAAGAGATGGCATACCAGGAGCCACGCAGCACCAGGTCGACCTGGATCTGATCGAGCTCAGGGGGAAGGAAGCACAGTCACCAAAGTGATATCACCGCCGGCCTCAACCACCAAACTGCAACCGCAGAAGTTCCGCTATTCTCACAAGGGAAGGCGCCCTGGGATGTAGCAGTGATTTGTGTGCAGCGCCATCAAGTGACACTGACCGCCTTGAACAGAGAGGTAGTGTACAGATGGCGATCAGTGAGAGGGCGTGCTGTGTCCTCCCACTTCCCCATCTACCTCCATTCGTTCACCGTTGTTGATAGCGATTTTTTCGCCATTTTTTCGAATCGTATGCATCGGTCAGGCCGAGTGAATCAAAATAGCGCAAAAATCACACCAAAATCTGTGTCTGAGGCACAGAAATCGTGCAAAAAAGCACCCAAAAAAAGTGCAAAAAACCCAAAATAGGATTTCGAAAATTGGCCAAAATACCCCCAAAATAGAGCCACACCTGCCGAAAATCTGTATCTGCGGACTGCCACACTCTGAAAAACCGAAAAATTTCCGAAAAAAATCGAAAATTTTGGCCTTTCCTGGCCTGTGTGGTCCCAAAGGGCCCAGGTTGCCCGGTTTTTCTCCCAAAAACACCCCAAAAATTTTTCCGCCGTTTCACCCCCCCAGAATCTAGGAGGGTGTCCGGTACTCCGGATTTTCCTGATTTTTCCCGATTTTCCGAAAGTTTTGCCACTGGTTGACACAAGGGCAAATTTCGAGCAAAATCCGAAAATCAGGAAAAATCGGGAAAAAACAGGAAATCCAGGGGGGGCCACCGGAGACCCTCCCCGAAAAAATCCGATTTTTTTGGGTCGAAAAAAAAATTTTTTTCCGACCCGAAAATCTGTATCTGCGGACTGCCACACTCTGAAAAACCGAAAAATTTCCGAAAAAAATCGAAAATTTTGGCCTTTCCTGGCCTGTGTGGTCCCAAAGGGCCCAGGTTGCCCGGTTTTTCTCCCAAAAACACCCCAAAAATTTTTCCGCCGTTTCACCCCCCCAGAATCTAGGAGGGTGTCCGGTACTCCGGATTTTCCTGATTTTTCCCGATTTTCCGAAAGTTTTGCCACTGGTTGACACAAGGGCAAATTTCGAGCAAAATCCGAAAATCAGGAAAAATCGGGAAAAAACAGGAAATCCAGGGGGGGCCACCGGAGACCCTCCCCGAAAAAATCCGATTTTTTTGGGTCGAAAAAAAAATTTTTTTCCGACCCGAAAATCTGTATCTGCGGACTGCCACACTCTGAAAAACCGAAAAATTTCCGAAAAAAATCGAAAATTTTGGCCTTTCCTGGCCTGTGTGGTCCCAAAGGGCCCAGGTTGCCCGGTTTTTCTCCCAAAAACACCCCAAAAATTTTTCCGCCGTTTCACCCCCCCAGAATCTAGGAGGGTGTCCGGTACTCCGGATTTTCCTGATTTTTCCCGATTTTCCGAAAGTTTTGCCACTGGTTGACACAAGGGCAAATTTCGAGCAAAATCCGAAAATCAGGAAAAATCGGGAAAAAACAGGAAATCCAGGGGGGGCCACCGGAGACCCTCCCCGAAAAAATCCGATTTTTTTGGGTCGAAAAAAAAATTTTTTTCCGACCCGAAAATCTGTATCTGCGGACTGCCACACTCTGAAAAACCGAAAAATTTCCGAAAAAAATCGAAAATTTTGGCCTTTCCTGGCCTGTGTGGTCCCAAAGGGCCCAGGTTGCCCGGTTTTTCTCCCAAAAACACCCCAAAAATTTTTCCGCCGTTTCACCCCCCCAGAATCTAGGAGGGTGTCCGGTACTCCGGATTTTCCTGATTTTTCCCGATTTTCCGAAAGTTTTGCCACTGGTTGACACAAGGGCAAATTTCGAGCAAAATCCGAAAATCAGGAAAAATCGGGAAAAAACAGGAAATCCAGGGGGGGCCACCGGAGACCCTCCCCGAAAAAATCCGATTTTTTTGGGTCGAAAAAAAAATTTTTTTCCGACCCGAAAATCTGTATCTGCGGACTGCCACACTCTGAAAAACCGAAAAATTTCCGAAAAAAATCGAAAATTTTGGCCTTTCCTGGCCTGTGTGGTCCCAAAGGGCCCAGGTTGCCCGGTTTTTCTCCCAAAAACACCCCAAAAATTTTTCTGCCGCCCTTCGGGCGGCGGATTGGCCGCCTTCGGCAGCGTCGTCGTTTCACTCTGTACTAAGGACGTCGGTAAAGCCGAGCCCTTTGTACAACCGTTTCACTCTGACTTCTGTCTGTCTGTCCTGTGTACCATCAGTGTGTCCCCGTTCCAGTGATTCCGCTCCATCCCATTGAGTGTCTCTCAGTTCTGCTCGTTCTGACAGTGGAGGTGGTCTCCTGCGACTGCGTCGGTTTCTTGGCTGCCCCGTGTCTGCAGTTCCACTTGTGTCATGGACTCGTTGTGGTTACTGGTGCTCTGCAATATTTTCGCTGCTGCTCGTTAGTTCCGTCCCGTTTCATTCCCAGCTGCTCAGGGAGAGCTGCCCTGTGTTTGCCGCAAAGGGCGCTGCTGATCCTTGTTCCTCATCGCGTTGTGACTCCCATTCAGCCTGGCGGGGCAGTCTTCAGCGTTCAAACTACCTGATAGTTCCCGAAGTTCGCGGATTCCGCCGCTCATCTTGCACCATATGGGCACCAAGCCGGCAACGATAGCCTGTGGCGTTGAGGCGCCATCGGCTGTCTCCCGGAGCATTTCCAACCTCACATCCGTGAGGCCACCCAGGTTTGTGGGTTCCATAAAGAACTCAGGCGGGTGCCGCTCTCGTACCCCCGCATGCCTCACCCGCCGCGAACGAGGGAGGCCGCCACGCATGAGGAGCTTCTCTTCGCCACCTCCCGCTGCTCGTCAGTCAGGGAGCTACACCCCGTTTTTTCGGTTGAAGTTTTTTCTGATCAGAGTTGCACCCACCGTTTCTCTCCGTCCAGCCCGAGAATGTCGAACCCTGAAAAATCGACAACACCCCACATCCTGCACCTGAGACGCGGCTTCCTTATCTGAGGGGCCGCGTCCAAATACACGGACTTTGCTAAACTGGACCCAACTCCCCACACCCTTTTTTTTGCCATTTTTTCAAAAAATCCCCCAAAATTTTCCAAAATTTTCCAAAATTTCCTAAATTTAGGACACCCTCCTAAGTGCATTTTTCGGGCAAAAAATCATGTTCTCGACCCCAAACCGGTCGGGAAATGCCGCAAACTGTGGTTTTCAGCACCAGGGGGCCAAAGAGAGCATTTTTTTTGCGGTACTTTTTTTCTGGCCCACATGTGGTACCAAAGGGGGGTTCCACATGGTGTGTGTGCAACGGTGGTGGCAGACCTGCCACTACCGGCCATCGTGACACACCAATAGAGACCACACAGTCTCGGCGGACGACAAACACTAGAACTCGAATGACAGCTGCACTTGGCAAGCAACAACGGCCAGGCGCCACTCGGGTTCCGTTTGGGGGAGGCTATCTGGGACAAAGTACGGCTGGCTAGCTGAATCTTGTGCACGCGTCTTACACAACCGAGACGTGCTCAGGACTTCTCAAACGAAAAAATATGCACATTCCTGGTCTGGCTGCTCTCGAGGTGCTGCTGGGTGACGAGCTGCTACTCAGCTTGTGATGGCGACTGTTTCCTACTGCTGGTTCAAGGCTGTGTTGGTGCTGTTGAAGACGGACGCAGCTGATGAAGGGGGGCCGTCTGTAGTTGGCGCGAAAGCTGTTTCCAGTCATTCGAAAGTGGCGTGTTGCTCTCCCGGATCCGCTCAAAGTTTCCAGAACGGTTGCCTGAATTATGTGGAAACCTAAAAGTCGGGATTGAAATGGTACAGAATCACTAAGACAGCACCCGTACTACTCTCGTCAGGGAGGGGTCTGCAGTGTCGATGTTGACACGACTGCTGACGGAAAGATGCTGCCAAAGCCATATCTGATCGAGGTCTGTGATAGACACTGCACATGAGGCACATCACAGACCTGAAAACATGTAGTTCTAGTTTAGTTTTGGCCCTTTTTCAAGCGACAGCCCCAATCAAACCCCCCTTTGGTACCACATGTGGGCCAGAAAAAAGTACCGCAAAAAAAGTATTTTCTTTGGCCCCCTGGTGCTGAAAACCACAGTTTGCGGCATTTCCCGACCGGTTTGGGGTCGAGAACATGATTTTTTGCCCGAAAAATGCACTTAGCGCGGAAGTTGAAAAATGGGTCACATTGACAGCATTTGACCCCCCCTAGGGCTAAGTTGGCGTGATACGTGATACGTATCGCGTATCAGATACGTATCACGTATCACGATTCGCGTCTCGCGTATCACTGCATGGGGTCAGTGTTTTCGGTCCCCATACCCAGGAACCAGCAGATCGCCTTTCAGGAGGTCTGGGGGGCGGAGCCCCCCAGCCGCCGGAGGCCACGGTAGTGAACATATGTTCCCGGGCTGACATGTCATCCATGACATGTCAATCACCTGACCAATTTCGGTGGGTCATTGGGTCAATAGTTCGGAATAGCCCTGCTCCCTGGGCCCCAGTGGGGCCCAGGGGGCGGGGGCAGATCAGAAATAAGATTCTGGTAGGGCAGGCTGGGCAGGCTGGTCAGGCCTGCCCTACCAAGGTTTCGGACTGAAATTAAATAGGTGGGGCAGCTGCCCTACCTGCCTGACCAGGCACGAGATCACTGAACACCTTCTCCGGATATGTGTCTAGAAAGGGGCCTGCCGTATCAGCGCCGTTGCCGTATCGGATACGTGTCACGTATCGCCCCCGCCAAAAATGTGCTCTGAAACGCGTATCATGCCAACTTAGCCCTAGGGGGGGGGTGGGGAGGGGGGGGGAAGGGGCGTGTTTGTGTGTCACACTGGCGTGGGGTGGGGGGGGGGGGGGAGGTGAGGCGTCTTCCCAAAGCGCAATCCCGCCTTTGTTTTGTTTTGTTCTGACCACCACCACCACCCCTCCCTCCCTCCCTCCCTCCCTCCCTCCCTCCCCCGCCCCCGCCCCCGCCCCCTCCATGAGAGAGGCAAGGACAAGCATTGCGAGAAGGTGTTGGGAGACACTTGCTTTTCCATTCACTCTCGACAATCAAACCCCCCCCCCCCTCTCTCTCTCTCTCCCTCCACGAGAGGGCACACGAGAGCTCTCAATGAATATCCGCATCATCAGTCAGCACAGCAGGAGGAAGGGAAGGGCAAGCGTGGTATCATTTGCAAGAGCCGATCTGAAAGAGCGGACCGCAGGGGAGGGGCGGGAGGTGGGGTGGGGCGTTACGGGCTATCATATCTTCCGGATATTTTTTTTAGGTGGAATCGTCAACGCATCATTAAGGAAGAAGGAAGCACGGTTGCTACGCTTTTTGCGGATGTATTTATGGTTGCTTTTGGGGGTCTTCGCTACGGGGTGATCGTCAGTGCATTTTTGGTGCATTTCCTGTTGAATTTGGCTGAAAACTGACGAAAGATTGACGAAGGTATAACGACCAGCGAAGACCCCCCTTTGTTCCCCAAAAAAAATTCATTCCGGGTATGAAGAAGGGGGTGGACGTGTGGAGGGGGCGCGATCAAAAAAAAATGCAGAAGTCATGCAGAAGAGCCACATCTCAGAGGGGTGGCGGGAGGGGAGGAGGAGCCAGACCGACATGGTGCGTTGCGCGCCCCCCCACCCCCGGCCTCTCTCTCTTACCCCCTGTCCTCCCTGACCCTGGCCCCACACTGGGTATTTTCTCAAGTTCGGACAGAGGGATTATTCTGAGGAGCGTTTTGAGGCCGTGTCTTCTCCCCCCTCTCCCCCCCCCCCCCCTGTGTCAGTGGAAGTGTGGCAGGCAGTCTCTGAATGCGCTGTGTGCATCATACATCTGAAACAACACGAATGCCCCATCCTCCTGCTGGACCCCTCTCGCACCCCTCGTCGGATTCCCTTGGGTTAGGTGCCAGCTGTCTTGCCGAACCGTCTCTCGTGCCGCACTCACACTTTCCCCTGGCCCATCCCCCGCGTGCAACGCCTTTCTTCTGCGCCCCTCCTACCACAGCACCCCCTCGCCACGACAGCATACACAGCGCCACCTGACTAACCCGATGGGTTGCTCAGAGAGCAAGCCGCAAACGGCCCCCGCAGGCCCTCCCAAGGCGAGCGGCACGGCACATGCCTCAGCCCAGCCGCAGCAGCAGGCGGGGCAGAAGCACCAAGGGGACGCCCCCTCTGCTGCGCCCCCTGCCAGCCAGCATCGGAGACCCAGTGTTGCTGCTGGCGCCCCCCCACCGCCTGTCGCCGAAGAGTCGAACCAGAAGGGAGGGTACGCACCCCGCCCGCCGCAAGCTGCGCAGGGGTCGTCGCCTGAGGCCGCATCTGCAGTGCAGGCCAGGCCCACCGCGGGTGCAGGTGGGGCAGTTGACCTGCAACAGCTGCACATTACATGCCACAACGACTTGCGGAGACAGCACCGCGCCCCAGACCTGGTGTTTGATGCCGGTCTCGCCAGGAACGCCCAGATCCAAGCGGAGAAGTGCCTGAAGCAGTCCCGCATGGAGCACGGCACCTGTGACAACGAAGGGCAGAACATCTACATGATGGGCTTCTCGGGGTGCGACCCCTCTAGCGAGGAGGCGGTGCGTGACGCAGTCAAGCAGTGGTACGACGAGATCTCGCTCTACAAGCAGGCGGGGTGTGGTCTGTCGGGGATGAACAACGGGGCGGGGCACTTCACACAGGTGATCTGGAAGGGCTCCACGAAGGTGGGCCTTGGCCTGGCAAGGTCCAAGTCGGAGATCTACGTCGTCGCCAACTATGCGAAGGGGGGTAACATTGCAGACGACTACGACATCCGGTGCAACGTGTGGCTGGCGGGGGAGCCCGATGCTCCCGCCGCGCCCACCCGGGATCTGCAGGCGGTGGCTACGTCTGAGATGCCAGCCCTGCAGCAGGTGCACATTGATGTGCACAATGAATACCGCCGCAAGCACCGCGCAGGGGATTTGACATTCGATGCTGGGCTCGCCAGAAACGCCCAGAAGCAAGCTGAGATCTGCCTCAAAAAGGGGCGCATGGAGCACGGCACCTGCGACAACGAAGGGCAGAACATCTACATGATGGGGTTCTCGGGGTTCTCCCCTACGAGCGATGAAGTCGTACGCGACTCAGTCAAGCAGTGGTACGACGAGATCTCGCTGTTTAAAGACGCGGGGCGTGGTCTGGCAGGCATGAACAACGGGGCGGGGCACTTCACCCAGGTGATTTGGAAGGGCTCCACGAAGGTGGGGATGGGCATCGCACGGTCTGGCAGGGAGCTGTACGTTGTGGCGAACTACTCGCCGGCTGGAAACATGGCGGCTGATTACGAGATTGGCTGCAACGTGTGGCTCCCTGGCGACCCCGACAAGCCGGCACCCCCCAAGCGCGACCTGCAGGCAACGTCTGCCGGCGAGGTGCAGAGCCTCCAGAAGCTGTTCGTCGACACCCATAACGAATACCGGAGGAAGCACAACGCAGCCCCTCTGGTGTCCGACGCAACGCTGTCGCAGCACGCGCAGCGGCAAGCAGAGGTGTGCCTCAAGACCCAAACACTGGAGCACGGCACCTGCGACGGTGAGGGGCAGAACATCTACATGATGGGGTTTGTGGGGTGTTCCCCTCCGAACGAGGAGTCTGTGCGCGACGCGGTGAATCAGTGGTACGACGAGCGCCCGCTGTACACCCAGGGCGGGGGTGGGCTCAACGGCCTGAACAACGGGGCAGGGCACTTCACACAGGTTGTCTGGAAGGGCACCAAGAAGGTGGGTCTTGGGTTTGCCCGGTCGGGGCGTGAGCTTTATGTTGTTGGCAACTACTCCCCCGCTGGCAACCTCGTGTCGGCGATTCGCGAGAATGTGGATGCGTGACAGTGCCAGGGATGCCTGACTTCGTGCGAGACACAGGGTGTGTGCCGCTTGCAGATGATCTCTTGAGCTGATATCTGCTGGTCGGGAATCGCCCTTTGATGAACAGCCGGGCTTCTGGGTGGATATTTCTGCGTTTTTCGCAGCAAGATGGGGTCTGCAACCCTTTTGTTTCCCAGAAGCTTCCTTGCCACAGCGAAGAACTTTAGTGGGATGACGCGTGCGTTGTATTTTTAAAATCAAGTTTACTCTAGGACACACCGCCATGTCCGATGCAATATATTTCCGATTTCGTATGTACAAAACAAACGAGTTCATTCAATGAAATTCCCGCGTTAATCGACTGTTTCCGGAGGCAATGCGACCGGGGGTAGTGGTGACGCCTTCTTCCTGTGATCTCACGGGGTGAGGTTGGGTTTGCTGCCATCTGCCCCTTGTGGTGTCGGTGATTCAGTCGTGCATAACCTTCTGCTTGTTACTTCCCAACCCACCCCTCCTAGCTGCAGTCCTGCTGGCCAGTACCACGGGCCCCTATCTCGCCATGGATGCTGGTGCTTGTCATTCCATGGAAGTTGAAAAGTATCCCATCCCACCCAATGCAACCGAGCTTCATGTTGCGGCACCATCGCTACCCGCTGCCACAAGGTGTGCGACAAGGGGGCCGCGTCAGCAAATGCAAGGCACTACGATGGTCACCGCCACCACCACCACCATGTATCAGATTCCACAAAACACAACCGTCGACAATGCTGGTGTCTGTGGTGCTGTGCGCGGTGCTGAGCGTGGTGCCGGACAAGGGGCCACACACGATGGAGAAGTCGCACATCAAGATGGCCCTGCCCTCGGGGCCCGGCAGCCACCGTGTGGACGTGTACTACCCGTCGGACCTGGAGGGGGGGCCGTACCCCGTGGTGGGGTTTGCACACGGGATGCTGGCAGGCGGGGCGACCGGGCGTCCGGTGTACCACCACCTGATCGAGAAGATTGTGTCGCTGGGGATGGTGGTGGTGGCGCCCGAGAGCTGCCTGCTGGCGTACTGCTCCGGGTTCTACCGGGACCAGCTGGCCGCCATCAACGCGACGCACAACTCGTCGCTGCATGAGGCCTTCGCACATGTCGACACGACGCGTGCCGGGGTGATCGGGCACTCGATGGGCGGGGAGGCAACAGAACACAACGCCGGGCACGAGGGCTACGGGATCCGTGCGGCCGCGGCGGTGCACCCTGTGTCGAAGGCGGAGTGGGGGCGCGACGCGAAGGTCCCTGTCTTCTACACGACCGGGAGCCTGGATGTGCAGGCACCCGCAAAGACGGTGGAGGAGGCATACAACGCGACGACGCTGCACGGGTCGTGGTTTGCCAACCTTGAGGGGGCGACGCACTATGAGCCGACGGACTTCACGGCCGGGAGGCTCGACATCTTTGCGGCCCTGTTCCTGCACTGCCACCTTGCGGACAACGCGACGTCGTGTGCCCAGTTTCAGGACAACCTGTGTGGTGCGTACGACTTTGTGAAGTGTGTGTCGAAGTGAGTGTGAATGTTCATGTGTGTGTGTGTGTGTGTGTGCAGTGGTGGTCACACCAAAAGCAGCTGCTCGGTGGGAGTCTTCGGTCGGACATAAGACACAAAACATCAATATCAAAAACGCGTCTCGTGGGAGATGGGGGTAACTCAGCCACCGCTTTTCCGTTGCATTAGGCACCGTTCAGTGCAAAAGCTGACGTACGGAGGGGCGAAGGCAGGGAGCAAAACACCACTCGTTGGCCTGATGAAGGGTGGTGTTTGTTCCGTTCGCCCCCCTTCCAACCTTGCAAGAAAACTGTTGTTGCAAGTGGTAGAAAAACAAATACGCACAGGGAAGTCGTCTTCTCTAGTCCTCCCTTGACTCCCTAGTCGCACCGAAGGTGCTTAAACAAGTTTACTGAATGTGCTCTGCACACAACAAGACGATCTGCATGTGTGAGTGAATGAGTGAGTGTGTTTGTTTCTAGTGGAGGTAGCCTCAGGGCTCACTCCGTGTGACCTCACTAAACAATGTGATTACTTGACGAAGTCGGTGTTGTGTTGAAGTGCTGCAAATCCTATCGTAAACTGAGAACCGTGTGTGGTGTGGACTGTGATGTGTACTTTGGTGTGGTGTGGCGGCTGGGTCAGGAATCTGGAGCAGGCTGTGTTGTTCCCCTGTCCTGCCATGTCCTGTCCTGCCTCTGTTGCCTGCCATGCATCGTGCCGTCCTGTGCTGTTCTCTCTTGTCTGTCCCATCCCACACCCTTCTTCCCACCCCACACCACCCTGTGCTGTGTGCCACTCGTGTGTGCTCCGTCTGCAACCTCCACACGCCCCTGTCTGATGCCAAGTCCGTGTCGCCTCGGCGGCACGCCACATGCCACAGGCGGGGCACGTGTGTTGGTCGTTTTGACCTCCCTTGTTTGATAGTACCGCCGTTGTCGTGCAATGCATGTGTTGTGTTGCTGTGACGGGTGTGCTGCACACAGCACATCACACCCTTGTGCAGTCTGTGGTTGTGATTGTGCTACTGCTTGTGACTGTGACTACAGCTGTGACTGCTGCATGCGGGAATGTCGGACAGCGTGTTCTGTGCCCACCCTTACCTGGTGGGTATGCTAACACGCTCATCCATATTCCCGCACTGCATTGCGTGCTTGTGATCTTGTGCTCTGCTTGTGTTCTTCTTGTGTGTGTTGCGGCTGCCTTGCCACGAGTGCTACAAGGTACCGCATACTTGCTTCATACCATCTACCTTCAACCGGCATTTCCCTGCTGCCTACGGCCACATCCGGCCCACCTGCACGGTGTTCACGGAGCAAGCTTACGGCAGCAACGGTAGCCGCATCAGACGCGCATTCGTCGCTCCGACGCTCGGCACCCTGAAAGTAAAACGCGTTGGCAGCTGCTTCGCTGGTTGACCGAACCAGTCAGAACTGCTTGCCGTGCGCGCGACTTGTTGTGTGTCGCTCCGTTGTAGCGCAGGGTGTGAACAGAACCGCAGCAGTGATCCCGCCCCGTGCCCCTTTGACGCGTGTCCTCATCTGCATCCACACCGCACTGCAAAACCACACCACACTCACACTGGGTGCCACATGCATGCTGCAGCTGGGTGGTGCTGCATCACGCATGCTCTGGCAGCGGGTTGGGTCGGGTCGGTTTTGGCTTCTGCAGCGGAGGGTCGTCTCGCGACGACGCTCCCAGTCCGGCCACTGTCGCGTGTCTCCCCCAGTCGCCGCACGGTGACGGGGGTCGAGCAGCTGAGCGACTGGCGGTGGGGTTGGTGGGTGGGTGGGTGGCAGGGTTGGGGTGGTGTGGGTGCAGGCCAAGCTCAGGGTCGCCTCTGCGTGACGCTGTGCCGCCAGGTGGTTGGGTGGTGATGGTGGTGGCTGGCAGACGGTGCCGCCACACAGGGTCGCCTGCAAGCGACGCTGTTGCTGCTGGTGGGGTTCGGGATCTGGGACAGGGCTGGCTTCACCGCCGCCAAGCTTGCCAGACAGGGTCGCCTCCAACGCGACGCTGTGCTTCTAGAGCAACTGGGGGCCCGAACGCCGCGTTGGTGACTGACTGCTTCCAGAAATGTTCTCTTCATCGCATCGAACGAAATATCCTAGGCGAAGACTACCACATTAACTTTATGACAAGCCCTCTGCTTGTGTGCACCGTTCGCGATCCCATCACATCAGACGGGCCACACCCATTCTCCATTCCAATTTAAGCACCCTCTCTGTCACCGCGTTCCCCCCCTTGTGTTCAAAGTGTTGGGATGCACGTCTCGGTGCCCAACAAAGGGAGGACGTGGTTCTTGCTGTCGATGCAGCGCTGCCCCTGCTCCTGTGGGACAGTCTTATAGAGTAGGCACAGGCAGCCATCTCCTTAGCAGGTTTCACACTGCCGTACAATGGGGATGGGTTGGTATGAACGCGTCATCTCGATGGACGGGAGGCTGCAGGGCAAGGCACGCAGCGACAGGCGATTGATTTTCCTCATCGCCTCCACCATGGGTGTGGTGCAAAGTCTGGTGCTACTTCTGGTGCCACTCTGGCCGCTGCGTCTTGCGAGCGTCCTCGTGCATATCGGGTGCCATTTTGTGATGGTTGGCCTGTGTGTGTGCGGGGTGCACCTGACACGCAACATCGTGCGTGCATACATCCTGGGGGTTGGACTCGTCATGGTGTCGGTGGACGTGAATTACCGCAGTATCGGCAGCCAGCCTATCTGGCCAGCCTTTGTGCTGCTCACAGACTTGTCGCTGGTTGTTGGTCTCGGCAGTCGCTTCGCCACAGGACTGACAGCAGTTGCGGCCCTGTGGGTCGTCATCAGCGTGTTGGAGACTGTCCTGCGCTTCGGGCTGTTTGACCTGCCGGGTTCAGCACCCGACTCTCTCAGGTGGGAACGTTTTCTCGAGGCCGTCGAGTGCACAGACCCATCGTGTCCGGTCAGTGCGACAATGGGGATGTTTGAGCTGCAATCGTCACTTACGGTGCTGCTTGTCGACTTCGGCGTCACACGCGGGTTCGCAGAATTAGCCGAGAAGGAGAAGGCATCCATGGAACGTACCATCAAGACTGTGGAGGCAATTGCGCAACTTCTGGCGGGCTACGATGTTGACACCGTGGCGGAGATGCTGCAGGAGGCGGAGGCGGAGGGATGGCTGCCTGCAGCGATGCACGAGGCACTTCGCAGGCTGGAGAAGAACCTGCGTGCGTACCGGCCGTACCTCCCTGCCGTGCTGCTGGAGGAGCAGCAGCACTCGCCTGACGGTGCTGGGAGGCCCTCTGTGCCACCTGCCGCCGCACCTGGTGCGAAAAGCGAGCGTGCGGCAATCGTGTTCACCGACATCCGTGCGTCCACATTGATCTGGGAGGTGGCACCCGAGGCGATGAAGAAGGCGCTGGTGGTTCACAATTCGGTCATGCGCTGTGCACTGTCTGCGTTGGGCGGGTACGAAGTGAAGACAATCGGCGACGCCTTCATGGTTGCGTTCGAGGATGCACCTGCGGGTGTGTGCTTCGGGCTTGATGTGCATGAGAACCTGCTTGCGGCGGAGTGGCCTGCTGCGCTGCTGGAGATCGGAATCTGCAGCCCGACAGAGCTGTGGGGCGGGCTGACGGTGCGTGTCGGTGTGAACGAGGGTCCCGTGACGGTGGAGACGAATGCACTGACCGGGCGTGTGGACTACTTCGGACACACTGTGAACGTGGCTGCCCGCCTCGAGTCTGTGTGTGTGCCTGGTGCAGTGGCGGTGCCCGCCGACCTGTGGGCGACTGTGCGTGGCGTATCTGGGTGTGTCGGTGCATATGCAGGCGACACGGTGCCCACTACCCTGAAGGGTGTGAGCGAGTCTGTGCTCGTGTGCAGCGTGTGGCCTGTCTGCCTGCAGGGCCGAGAGGGCCACCCTCTGCAGGCACCTGCGCCGTGCCTTGTACAGTCGGTGCGACGAGGGTCTATATCTGCGTCACAGAAAAGCGACGCTGTGGTGATGATGCGCAGCACCTCACGACAAGATGCAACAGTCGCCGCAATCACACTCAGCAGCCTGTCTCTGGGGGAGATCGACAGCGCGCTTTCCAGTATATCGCCACTGCTGGAACAGAGCGACGGCGTGCTGCTGTCTGTTGTCGGCAACAACTTCTTCATTGGGTGGAACTTCGGGAAGATAGTGCGGGCACACGCGGAGAGCGCATTGCGGTTTGCACGGCGTGTGCTGCAGCACGGTGAAGGGCAGGCGGTGGCGACGCTTGGCATCGCGAGCGGGACTGTCGAGCACGGTGACGTGGGGACGGTGCGGCAGCGCTTCGTGACTGTATCAGGCGGTGCTCTGGAGGCGAGCCTTGCGCTGCGGCATCTGGCGCTGGCGATGCACATGCGGTGCCTGTACACGGCGGAGGCACCACTGGGTGCTGTGCGCGAGATGCTGCGTGCCACCACAGCACGTGTGCCACAACACGACGGCCCTGGCGGCGATGTCTACGTGGTGGAGGACAGCGCGTGTCTCCAGACGAGACAGAACGGCTACAAGGGCGACCTGTCTGACGATGCTCCCGATTTCATCGATAGATGTGGGACAAGTTCAAGCCCCCCAAGCATCACAGATACGTCCTACCTGTGACATCGGTGCGGCGTGTTTTCCCGCATTGTGAGTCCCGTAAAAGGGATAAAGTCGGACGAATCATTGCCATAAACGTCAAATTGTGGAACGACAAATTGTTAGGATGGCCCTCCATTTTGGAACATGTATCCTTCCAACAAAATTCCCTTTTTCGGCGTGACCCCCATTTACACGTCACAGTTTACACCATGAGAGGAGGCCTTGATGGAGGAGGGCCTTCCGGTCCCGCCTGCGTCGTGTCTCTCACTAACCCGTACAAACCACCCAACCTTCATTCCTTTTCAGGGTTGCTCGTACAGTGGTGTCTGTTTCTGGAGGATACGAGGAAACGGCAGAGTCACAGCCTCAAAAGCGTCGCAATCTGTGATTCCTTTCTTCCCATTGTTTGCGTCGACGCTTTGCTTCTGCAACCTGAAATGCCGCTGGCCTGCGTGTCGGGGGGGTGTCGCTCTTCGCTTTGAAGTCACAGCGACGCAGTGCGAAGGCCCCTTGCCGATCTGCCCCGATTCGCCCTCTCCCCTGTGTTGTCTTCAGTATGGTTTGTCCACATAATTCGGGACCTCAGACGGGAATCGAGGGCCGCATGGATTTCCGTCAAAGCCACCGCCACAATCTCCGCCTGTGCCCTCACCCCCTGTGTATCGTCACTATGTGTGTTGTGGTATGCGGGCACTTCGGTGCCCCCCAAGGAGACAGGCGTCCTTGCCCCCCTGTGTTCCAATATGCACAGCTGGGATGGGGTCTGTCCATACACATCACCTGTGTGTGCGTGTCTCTGCTACGCATGCACGGAGGGGATGTGGAGGGATCCATGGCTTCCGGGTGTGGTTCAAAGCTCTCTCCAGCACAGATGGTGCGATGCCGGACTCCCACAAAGCAGAGCGGCGTGCTTACCAAGGGCGGGTTTACTGGCCTGCCACGACGCTTTCCAATAAGATCTACGTGTGTGGGTCTCGCCGTTGCTAAGCGTCCAATTCAAGTACCCTCTCTGTCACCGCGTTCCCCCCCTTGTGTTCAAAGTGTTGGGATGCACGTCTCGGTGCCCAACAAAGGGAGGACATGGTTCTTGCTGTCGATGCAGCGCTGCCCCTGCTCCTGTGGGACAGTCTTATAGAGTAGGCACAGGCAGCCATCTCCTTAGCAGGTTTCACACTGCCGTGCAATGGGGATGGGTTGGTATGAACGCGTCATCTCGATGGACGGGAGGCTGCAGGGCAAGGCGCGCAGCGACAGGCGCTTGATTTTCCTCATCGCCTCCACCATGGGTGTGATGCAGAGTCTGATGATACTTCTGGCGACGCTCTGGCCGCTGCGTCTTGCGGTCATCATCCTGCATATCGGGTGCCATTTTGTGATGGTTGGCCTGTGTGTGTGCGGGGTGCACCTGACACACAACATCGTGCGTGCATACATCCTGGGGATTGGACTCGTCATTGTGTCGGTGGACGTGAATTACCGCGGAATCGGCAGCCAGCCTGTCTGGCCAGCCTTTGTGCTGCTCGCAGACTTGTCGCTGGTTGGTCGCTTCGCCACAGGACTGACAGCAGTTGCGGCCCTGTGGGTCATCATCAGCGTGTCGGAGACTGTCCTGCGCTTCGGGCTGTTTGACCTGCCGGGTTCAGCACCCGACTCTCTCAGGTGGGAACGTATTCTAGATATCGTCGAGTGCACAGACCCACCGTGCCCGGTCCATGCAGCAACGGGTGCGTTTGAGGTGCAATCGTCACTTACGGTGCTGCTTGTCGACTTCGCCGCCACACGCGGGTTCGCAGAATCAGCCGAGAAGGAGAAGGCATCCATGGAACGTACCATCAAGACTGTGGAGGCGATTGCACAACTTCTGGCGGGCTACGACGTCGACACCGTGGCGGAGATGCTGCAGGAGGCGGAGGCGGAGGGACGGCTGCCTGCAGCGATGCACGAGGCACTTCGCAGGTTGGAGAAGAACCTGCGTGCGTACCGGCCGTACCTCCCGAAGTCGTGCCTGCCTGCAGAGCAAGATGACGGCGGTGCAGAGGCGAGCACCTTCTGCGAGTCTCTGCGCACCGATTCTTCGATGAGTTCAGGTGTGATGCCAAGCCCGAAGAGCGAATGCACAGACGGGCGTGTTGTGACGAAGGAGCTTGGCTCCTTGAAGAGCCTCCGATCAACACTGCTTGTGGTGAACACATGCAACGCGCTCGCTTGCCTGGGTGAGGACACACGCACCTTCACGTCGTTTTTCGAGATGCTACTGGCCAAGACGATGTCGGCAGTGGAGTCGCGCCGTGGCCTGGTAGACGTGTTTGTCGGCGACCGCATCCTCGCCTCCTTCAACACGTCACGCCCATCCCTCATGCACGCCATTGGAGCTACAGGCGCAGCACAGGAGATCATGCATGCGGTGGACAGCTACAACGCCCAGCTGCCCACCCATGACACCGATGTAGACGGTGCTCTGCGTGTCAACATCGGGGTGGCGTCGGGACGTGTCCTGTGCGGGGACACGGGGTGCGCGGAGATGCGGCGGTTCAGCCTGCTTGGCGTGCTGCCTGTCCTGGCGTGTGGGATGGAACGTGCTGCGCGTGCCTTGGGACTGGACGTGGTGTGCAACACAGCACTGCGCAAGGAGGTAGAACACCAATACGTGCTGCTGCTTGTGCCGAGGCGGGTGCGTCTGGTGAAGCAGAATGCACGTGGGTGTGCGGACAGTCACACACCTGTGGAATTCGATAACAACATCATTGACGACAACGAAGACACGAGCTTCTGTGTGTATACACTGCTGGTGCAGGACACCAAGGGCGACTCTCAACACGGCGAGGACGGGGAGTGGATGTACCACATCGGGAAGGCTGCTGCAGAGTGGGACCCCTACAACGCTGCGATGCGTGCGTATCTGTCGGGCAGCGGTGCGCAGAAGGCGGCTGAAATGGCAGGCAAGCACCACAAGCAGGCACACAGCACCATCAGCCTGCTGGGGTCCACCACACCCCTTGCTGTCCATGTGTAACAGCGCCTGCACCTGCGGGAACGCTACTACCCTCATTGATTCTGCTCCGCCACCCTTAAAACAAAAGATCGGATCGACCCCCCCCCCCCTCCCTCCCTACGCCTACAACCTGCATAACGAGTGAAGGGTGATCATTCTTGTGCTCCCTTCAAATTTGATTTCACTACCCCCCCCCCACTCTTATTTACTTTTCCATTCACTCTCGACGATCAACCCCCCCCCCCCCCACTCTCCTACCTATCTCTACCTATCACCCCCCTCACTCTCCTTGCCCCGACGTCGGGCCAGCATCGCTCACCCGTGGGCCCAAGATCCCCCCCCGCTCCAACTGGCCCTCCGACTGTGGTTTTTTTTTGGAGTTGTGATATCAACGCAGGAAACTGTGCTGGCGCAGATCATGCAGGACACCAGACCCGCAGCAGGCGTGTGGGTGTGTGTGTGTGTGGATGTCACAGCCAGTGCTCGGTGTGTGTCTGCACCAATATACAAAGATTCACGTGTGTGTGGGGGTGTTCTTGCAACCGACGGATACCCGCTGGTTCTTTCCACCCTAACCCTTTCTGATTTGGTCAGACGTACAGTTCTCCGATCAAACCGACCACCAGCCCCCCCCCCCCTCCCGACGTCTGCACCTCAGCGGGGTAGCCGGGCCCCTCCCACCCCCCCCCCCTCTCCTCTACACCACTCTACGACTCTCCAGCACGCCACACTATCACACCGCTTTCATCCACACCCCCCCCCCCCACCCTGCAGGGGCAGGCCCTGCCGCCAGCACAGGCCACCACCACCCCCCACACCCCCCCCACCACAGTGGCTGGGCTGCTGCGGCGCAGCCTCTGCCGGGACACAGCTGCCCGGCATGTGTGCCTCTCCCCTACACACACCACCTGCGGCATAGCCGCCGCAGTGCAGCGTCGTGGCGCGGCACAACCTGCCACAGCCCAACCCGCCCTCCGCTTGTTGCAGGGGCGGCTGTCCACTGCGGCGCAGCGGGGCAACGCTAGCGATGCAGAGAGGCTAGCCCGACAGGCTCTGGCAGCAGGCCTCCCTGAGGATGCTGTGCACCGCCTTGTCATGCAGGCTTATAGCGTCGACCGCGACCCTGAGGGGGTCGAGCGGTACGCCCAGCGCATGCAGCTGCGCGGCACGCCTGTCCCACACGACGCACTCACCGAATCCCGTGCCCTGGCTCTGGCGGGTGTCGGCATAGCCCTGCCGGGTGAACCAACGGCGGATGCCCATCCCCACGCAAGCCTGGACATCAGGGCACGCATTGCAGCCACCGCGAAATCCCATGGGTATCACGCGGCGCTGAAGCTCCTGCTGGGCCTGCTTGCCTCCGGGGAACCGCAGAAGGTGGCTGAGGCTTCGCAGAGGCACAACCTCTATGTGCTGCTGAAGGCTGCCGCGGCAGAGCCGGGGAGGCGGGACGCATCTGAGCAGCTGCTGCACCTTTGGCGGACCGTGCCGGATATGGTGGCCTCCGCGCATGCCGCGGTGGCAGGCGTGCCGCAGGCCCGAGGAGGGAAGAGGTCACCCCGTCTGCTGGCGGCTGTGATGGGCTCTCTCCTCCGCAGAGGCGATGCGCGTGGGGCACTCATCGCATATGGCCTCCCGCAGAGCTCCGGTGTCCGGGCGTGCTTCCAGGTGGCTGAGGTGTACATCCGGGCGAAGCATAGGTGCCACATTAGTATGATGGAGGAAGCGTCTGAGGCACACCGCCTGCTAGGTGTGGGCCTGTCTGCTGCCAGGAGGGGCGTGCCCCGCTCCGTCGTGGACGACTGTGCGGATTGTCTGCGGGGGGTGCGGCGAGCGCATATGCAGGGGGTGAGCCCCGTGGGTTGGGGGGTGGATGCCCGTGACATACACGGGGCCTACCGCGCGTATGCCGAGGTGGTGTCGTGTGGGGAGGGGTTGAGCGGCGGCAGGTTTGAGGAGATCAAGCGGGACATCGGGGCGAGGGTCGTGCAGTGGCACGGCGTGGATGTCTCGCAGGCTCTCGCGGCTGTCGAGTTCAAAGGGGTGCGGTGCGGTTCCCAGTCGGAGGGTGGGTAGGGTGGGGGGGCGCAAACTCCATTGCCCCATTCACATGGCTCCCAACGAATCAAGGAAGGGTGTTCTCGCGATCGGCGACTGCCTCGGGCCCCTTTTTCTCGTCTTCGGATTGGTGGTGAAACGCGGCTTTTTCTACGGCACAGGAGCCCCCTTGTCCGTGCCAAAGAGAGGGGTCGGGTAGCGGAGGGGAGGGGGCAGCACCTACACAAGACAAAGCCTCGGCAGGAGATGCTGTGTAGGAGGGTTTGTTTTTGGTTTGCTCTGGGTTTGGTGGAGAAGCCATAGCAGGCCCAGTGTGTTTTGCCCACGCGTTCTTTGCGCGGAAGGTGTTGTTCAGTTCTTTTCTAACCAAGTTTGCGGCAGCAAATGCAAGGCACTACGATGGTCACCGCCACCGCCACCACCATGTATCAGATTCCACAAAACACAACCGTCGACAATGCTGGTGTCTGTGGTGCTGTGCGCGGTGCTGAGCGTGGTGCCGGACAAGGGGCCACACACGATGGAGAAGTCGCACATCAAGATGGCCCTGCCCTCAGGGCCCGGCAGCCACCGTGTGGACGTGTACTACCCGTCGGACCTGGAGGGGGGGCCGTACCCCGTGGTGGGGTTTGCACACGGGATGCTGGCAGGCGGGGCGACCGGGCGTCCGGTGTACCACCACCTGATCGAGAAGATTGTGTCGCTGGGGATGGTGGTGGTGGCGCCCGAGAGCTGCCTGCTGGCGTACTGCTTCGGGTTCTACCGGGACCAGCTGGCCGCCATCAACGCGACGCACAACTCGTCGCTGCATGAGGCCTTCGCGCATGTCGACACGACGCGTGCCGGGGTGATCGGGCACTCGATGGGCGGGGAGGCAACGGAGCGCAACGCCGGGCACGAGGGCTACGGGATCCGTGCGGCCGTGGCGGTGCACCCTGTGTCGAAGGCGGAGTGGGGGCGCGACGCGAAGGTCCCTGTCTTCTACACGACCGGGAACCTGGATGTGCAGGCACCCGCAAAGACGGTGGAGGAGGCATACAACGCGACGACGCTGCACGGGTCGTACTTTGCCAACCTTGAGGGAGCGACGCACTATGAGCCGACGGACTTCACGGCCGGGAGGCTCGACATCTTTGCGGCCCTGTTCCTGCACTGCCACCTTGCGGACAACGCGACGTCGTGTGCCCAGTTTCAGGACAACCTGTGTGGTGCGTACGACTTTGTGAAGTGTGTGTCGAAGTGAGTGTGAATGTTCATATGTGTGTGTGTGTGTATGCAGTGGTGGTCACACCAAAATCAGCTGCTCGGTGTGCTCTGCACACAACAAGACGATCTGCATGTGTGAGTGAATGAGTGAGTGTGTTTGTTTCTAGTGGAGGTAGCCTCAGGGCTCACTCCGTGTGACCTCACTAAACAATATGATTACTTGACGAAGTCGGTGTTGTGTTGAAGTGCTGCAAATCTTATCGTAAACTGAGAACCGTGTGTGGTGTGGACTGTGATGTGTACTTTGGTGTGGTGTGGCGGCTGGGTCAGGAATCTGGAGCAGGCTGTGTTGTTCCCCTGTCCTGCCATGTCCTGTCCTGCCTCTGTTGCCTGCCGTGCATCGTGCCGTCCTGTGCTGTTCTCTCTTGTCTGTCCCATCCCACACCCTTCTTCCCACCCACACCACCCTGTGCTGTGTGCCACTCGTGTGTGCTCCGTCTGCAACCTCCACACGCCCCTGTCTGATGCCAAGTCCGTGTCGCCTCGGCGGCACGCCACATGCCACAGGCGGGGCACGTGTGTTGGTCGTTTTGACCTCCCTTGTTTGATAGTACCGCCGTTGTCGTGCAATGCATGTGTTGTGTTGCTGTGAAGGGTGTGCTGTACACAACACATCACACCCTTGTGCAGTCTGTGGTTGTGATTCTGTCTGTGTGCTTATGCTACTGCTTGTGACTGTGACTACAGCTGTGACTGCTGCATGCGGGAATGTCGGACAGCGTGTTCTGTGCCCGCCCTTGCCTGGTGTATGTGCTAACACGCTCATCCATATTCCCGCACTGCATTGCGTGCTTGTGATCTTGTGCTCTGCTTGTGTTCTTCTTGTGTGTGTTGCGGCTGCCTTGCCACGAGTGCTACAAGGTACCGCATACTTGCTTCATACCATCTACCTTCAACCGGCATTTCCCTGCTGCCTACGGCCACATCCGGCCCACCTGCACGGTGTTCACGGAGCAAGCCTGCGGCAGTAACGGTAGCCGCATCAGACGCGCATTCGTCGCTGCGACGCTCGGCATCCTGAAAGTAAACCGCGCTGGCAGTTGCTTCGCTGGTTGACCGAACCAGTCAGAACTGCTTGCCGTGCGCGCGACTTGTTGTGTGTCGTTCTGTTGCAGCGCAGGGTGTGAACAGAACCGCAGCAGAGATCCCGCCCCGTGCCCCTTTGACGCGTGTCCTCATCTGCATCCACCGCACTGCACAACCACACCACACCACATTCACACTGGCATGCTGCAGCTGGGTGGTGCTGCACCACGCATGCTCTGGCAGCGGGTTGGGTCGGGTCGGTTCCGGGCTGTGCAGCGGAGGGTCGTCTCGCGACGACGCTCCCAGTCCGGCCACTGTCGCGTGTCTCCCCCAGTCGCCGCACGGTGACGGGGGTCGAGCAGCTGAGCGACTGGCGGTGGGGTTGGTGGGTGGGTGGGTGGCAGGGTTGGGGTGGTGTGGGTGCAGGCCAAGCTCAGGGTCGCCTCTGCGTGACGCTGTGCCGCCAGGTGGGTGGTGATGGTGGTGGCTGGCAGACGGTGCCGCCACACAGGGTCGCCTGCAAGCGACGCTGCTGCTGGTGGTGGTGGGTATGGGTAAGGGTGTTGGTATTGGCATGGGTGGGTGCCGTGACGACGCCGTGACGACAGCAGCACCCAGGGTCGCATGCATGTGACGCTGCAGGTGCTGTGGGGACAGGCTTGCCAGGGTCGCACAAGGTGACGCTGTGCTGCCAGGGGACTGGGTCGCTGTGCTGTGCTGCACTACGCCACAGCACATGCTTGGGGTTCGGGATCTGGGACAGGGCTGGCTTCACCGCCGCCAAGCTTGCCAGACAGGGTCGCCTCCAACGCGACGCTGTGCAGGCACAGGGCCCGCCAGCAGGCACAGCCTCCACCGCGAGGCTGCACTCCTGCACCCTTCGTCCTGCAGCAACTCGACACCATGCCCCTCACGAGGTGCATAGCGTCGAGCTCCTCGTCTGCAGGCCTGCCACAGCAGCTGTTGCATCTCTCCGGTGCAGCAACCCCTCTGTGCACCCCTCGGCTTTGGGCCAACCACCCTCTTGGTGCCCACACACGCCCACGCCCTGCCTCTCATTCCTCCTCTGCTGTGAACGCACACACTCTCGTCTTCTCTCGTTGTCCCCCTTTGCCACTCGTTGTCGTGGGTCGCTGTGCATCCCTCCGCGAGTGTGTGGTGCCAGACATCAGGTCGCGGCCCTCCCGCACATGCAACACCCTGAAGTCCTTTGGAATGTCCCGGCGGCTGGGCACCCAGCAGCGCTGCCCGGCGTGGCTTCATCTGCCACAAGCTGTGCGCGACCCACAGCAGGCTTGGTGTGATGCTGCCTTTGCTGCCGCTTTCCGGTGTGGTGGTTGTGGTGCATCGTCTTCGTCCTCATCCAAGTGTGTCTCTTCTGCACACGGTTCCGCTCCCCGAGGGCCAGCCTGACCCCAAAAATCTGACCCCCGCTAGGGCTAGTCTAGACTGCCACGAGAGCCAGTCTGACCCCCGATTTAACTGCCCCTCATAAATGTGTTGTCTGACGTGCGGGGGACCACCGCGCAGGGAATGGCGGGGGGGGTAGCCAAAGGCCGAGGGGGTGCTGGTTGCTGCAGGCTGCAGCTGGGTGGTGCTGCACCACGCATGCTCTGGCAGCGGGTTGGGTCGGGCCGGTTCCGGGCTGTGCAGCGGAGGGTCGTCTCGCGACGACGCTCCCAGTCCGGCCACTGTCGCGTGTCTCCCCCAGTCGCCGCACGGTGACGGGGGTCGAGCAGCTGAGCGACTGGCGGTGGGGTTGGTGGGTGGGTGGGTGGCAGGGTTGGGGTGGTGTGGGTGCAGGCCAAGCTCAGGGTCGCCTCTGCGTGACGCTGTGCCGCCAGGTGGGTGGTGATGGTGGTGGCTGGCAGACGGTGCCGCCACACAGGGTCGCCTGCAAGCGACGCTGCTGCTGGTGGTGGGTATGGGTGGGTGCCGTGACGACGCCGTGACGACAGCAGCACCCAGGGTCGCATTCATGTGACGCTGCAGGTGCTGTGGGGACAGGCTTGCCAGGGTCGCACAATGTGACGCTGTGCCGCCAGGGGACTGGGTCGCTGTGATGTGCTGCGGCACGCCACAGCACATGCTTGGGGTTCGGGATCTGGGACAGGGCCGGTTTCACCGCCGCCAAGCTTGCCAGACAGGGTCGCCTCCAACGCGACGCTGTGCTTCTGGAGCAACTCCTGCCCTCCTCCCCTGTGGTGGGTTTGGAATAATCATCACATCTTATCTGCCCCCAAAGACATCCATCAGATCATATATATCACGGGCTACTCCGGGTCACGCCTGCAGGGGCAGGGAACCTGGGCAGGGCCACATCACTTTACTACCCTGGGCATGTCTATCTGACTGTACCCAGCTTACCTACAACTCTATTCGGTTTTTTGCCACGGTAACTCGAATAGCGATATAACGGGGATGGAGTGTCGGGGTTGGGATAAGGGAATATGGTGTCGGAAGAAGTATAAAGTAGTAGCCCAGGCAGGGCCGGTCCTTCATCTCCTGTGCGTTGGGAACGGCGACACACAAGCCTTCCCCGCTGCCTTCAGCCCATCCCCGTCCTTCGATGGCGGGTGCGGCCCTCTTCACCAGCCGCCTGTTCTGTTTCCGCACCACCCTCCTCTTCAGCGTTGCTTCACACGTGACACGCCATCTGAGATGTACCTTGAGACGTGAGGCGTTCCCCCACGTCACGTAGCGGCAACAGCTACGGCCCACTCACACCGAGACCCGCTGCCGGTCCTATCAGTTCTGTAGATGCTGTTGTTCTCGTTGCTGCCGATGGTGTTGTTGGACATGTCTCGTTGTTGAAGCCGCTGGCGTTGCTGCTGCAGGTGCTGATGCCGCACCCCACACCTGCTGTGCACTGAGCCACCGTCCTCCGGCACCACTCTGTCGGGTCCACATCTGGCCAGGCAGGTCAGACTGCATCACTGCACCCACAGCTTCGCGTCGACAACCCGCTCGCCCGTCTGTGGGTCCGGGTCGCCCACCCTCCTTGCTGCCGCCTCGTCCCCTCCACCGCACCAGGCGTTGGCTCCCCGAGGTGCACATACGTCAGCCGGTTGGGCCGATCGTCGGTGTCGCCTCAGGTCCACACGCCGGCGACCCGCACCCACCGACGAGCACAGCTCACGCGAGGAGGGACATCTGTCAGCCTTCTGGAAGCCCACCCATGCTGCGCCACTTGCTGTGCCAGCCCACCCGGCTGACCGCCGTGACCCGCCCGTCCACAACACCCTGTCGCAGTGTGGCGCCCTGGCGTCTCCTGCCCCTGCAACAGTGCGACAGGCCCGCCCCTGCGTCGCCAGCTTCTGCACCGGCCCTGCCAGCGGTGGTGCCCCTCCGGGAGGCATCCTGCCCTGCCGCAAAGTGGGCCGCGACTGCTGCCCGCAAGGCTGCCGCTTCCATGCCTCCACGTCCCACACAGGTGCTCGCCTCGTTGCATCCGAGCCAGCACCCTTCGCTTATGTGCCTTGCGTGTCTTGCCGTGCGTCGGCAGGAGACACCTCCCCATTAAAGCGAAACGGTTGTGTCGAGACGTGTTGACCTGACATGGCAGGCTCCTGTTTCTATCGTTTCGTTGCCCCTGTCCCGCCGTGCCCAGCGGGAGCATTCCGCTTCCGACATGTAGGGGGTCTTCGCTACGGGGTGATCGTCAGTGCATTTTGGTGCATTTCCTGTTGAATTAGCTGAAAACTGACGAAGATTGACGAAGGATAATGACCAGCGAAGACCCCCGTAGTCCAACAGGAGGCAGTGGCGGCGCGCTGTGGCTCTGTCAAGCTGGTGGCTTCCTGGTGTCTATGCTGGGCTGGGGCGTCAGCTCCGCAGTTCCTCTCCTCACTGCCGCCTTCGCTGCCACCAGCGCGATGGGCCCCGTCTGTGGCTGGTCATCTGATGATCAGCCAGATCATGATCTGATCACGGTTGGTTCTCAACTCAGCCTGATGGCCCTGCCAGCTCCTTCCCCTCCGCCCCGACGTGGGCAGGCACGTCCTGCAGGATTGCAGATGCGCCTGAGCTGGTGAGTGCGGACAGTCCGCGCCAGACCTCCACGAGTGTCTCCTCCTCGGCACGGTGTGGCCGCTTCCAGTGCAGGGAGGAGTGTCTGCCCGTGAGGATGGCGGCGCGGGTCACCCGTGTCGCGAGCATCCGTGTCGCCTCCCGCAGTGCGACGAGCCCACGGTGCCACCAGGTAGTGCGATGTGGTGGAGGCGGGTCCGGGCTGCGCGAGTATATCGTGGTAGGTCCTTGATCACCATTTCCGTGCGGAGCCACGTGTGCCGGAGGTGCGCAACGCTTCCCGGATTGCCGTCGCCCCCAGGGACTCACCAACCCGTCGAATCCGCTCGTATGCTGTCGCCACGTCGGTGCGCATCTTTTCTTCGAGGGTTGGCAGACGTGCTTCCCACAGCAGCTCCGCTGCGGTGGTGAAGAAGCGCAGCCCGGCAGTGGGTCGTCTCCAGCTCGCCGAAGGCCTTTCGAGTGAGTGCTGCCCCCCTAGTGGGCGTCACAACCCCAGTCCCACCCTGCCAGCAGAGGAAGAGAACAGTGCTGGGCGGCGGCGGCAAGTGGTTTGACTTGCTCAAGGTGCGCAGTCATGTTGCACCTTCTCCGATCAGGACTCCCAGGCACTTTGTCCCGTCACCCGCTTCACCAGTGTGCCGTCTGAGTCGGTGAGGGGGTCGAGGGGTAGAGGGGGTAGAGGCCCCTTATCAGATACGTACACCCCCCGCCTCCCGCCGTGTCGTGAATGGGAGGAAGGAGGTCTTGCCCCGGATAGGCGGAACCCAGTCGGGCCGACACTTCTCGCGGGTCCCGCCACCTCGTCCCTACTGCGGTGTTGCCGATATCGCGCCCGAGGAGGACGGCCAGATCGTCGGCGTAGACAGCGGTGTGCCCGTCGCAGCCCTCACTGAGGGCCTCTGCCACCTCCGCCATGGCGCAGTTGAAGAGGAGGGTCAGCACCGTGCCCTGTGGCACCCCCTCGGTCATGTGGTACGCTGCACCGTGTGTACCACACACTGTTGAGTTCGTCGCCTTTCGGTTGTCCAGCAGCTTGGGAACCACCGGAGGCGAAGTTATCGCGTTGGCGTGTCCGTCTCCCTGAGGTGCCGGATGGCGTCCCGGTTCACCGCGCCGTCAGTCTTCTCCGTGCCCCCGGTGTGAACTGCACTGCAGCCTTCCGCCAGCGCATCCGATGCCACCTGTGTTAGCATTGCAGCGTTGTCCACCGCGGACGGGTGGGGCTCCGCTCTCCAGTGGAGTTGCGGGGGCGTGAAGCGGCTTGTCCGGGTGCATCACCCCCTGTCGCCGCTTGTGGTAGTGGACAGTATTCCGAGGCAGGCAGCCTTCTGCGTGTCGGTGGTGAGGGGCTTCTCCTTGTCGAGCAGTGCATACGGTTGGGCCTTGTCTGCCCTGCCATCCAGTTTGCGCAGGAGGTTTGAATGCTCAGTTGGTGCGCGAGGCGTCCGTTGCCCGGGCCCCCCACACCTCGCGCTTCGCTCTCCGGATCTGGTTGGCGACTTCCCTCCTGAGGCGGGTGGGGGCAGTCCCGTCAGCTGTTGTGAGCTTGCTGGTGGTGTGCGCTGTTGCCGCCCATCAATCACCCCCTCTCGCGGGTCGTCTTCTGCACCCTCTTGTCGCACCAACGACCTCTATTTCCGCCTACGGTGTCGAGGGTGTGGGCAATCCCCAGCGGCATGTGGGCTCAGCGCGTCAGCGGTGGTCGCATCCTTCCACCCGTGTGCTCCGTCAGAGCTCCATTCCATCTCAGCCTGAATGCCTCCCAGTCTGCCTCTTCGCAGTTCCACAGCGGCTTGGCGTTCGTTGTCCCTGTGTTGAGGCACTGTGGGGTGCTCGCAGGGGTCGTCAATTTCCATGGAAGTGATCGGAGCTCCCGGTGTCCAGCCCACCGGGGTCCAGAGACTCGCAATCACGATATCGGGTGGCATGTCGTGATCCTGTGCCCATTCATTGAGCTGGCTCCCTTCGCCGCGCTGTACGTCGGGTGGTGTTCATTCAGGTCACCTACAACCACGACAACCTCGCCACACGCCTGGTGTCGGCTTTTTTTGTAAACCCACTGCGCTGGGGCGGGAGATCCGAATGATTTGCAGGGTCGTAATGCCACCCCCGTGGGTTTCACTTTTCCCCTTGGCCCGCGACGCCTTCTGGGCACGGGTGTGTGATACATATCCGTGATATTGAAGCTGATCCCCCCCCGGATCTGTCTGGCAGCCTTCAGCCTGGAGGAGGACGACGTATCGTTTCTTCTCCAGGATGGTGCTGAGCTCCGCCCGTCTCGTTTGGCGAGGCCGTTGATGTTCCAACTCAGGCATTTCAGGGGCCTGTTTGGGCTCAATGCCCGCTTCGAGGAATGTCTGCGTGTGATTTCGGTCAGTCTGTGGAGGCGCGTGGGTCTTGTTCCGCGGCCGCGTGGGCTTCGTCGGTGTGGATGTCATCGCGTCTGTAGGGTCTACCGCCCTTCTGGACCAGCGTCGCCCTGACCAGATCGAGCATCCCGTCCAGCCGTGTCTGGATTGGCCTGATTCTGCTCACGGAGTGCCTCATCTCCTCTTGCGTGCTCGCTAGTTGTGCCCGAAGTTGAGCTACTATCGGGTCCCTGTGGGTGCGGGTGCGGCTTCCTGATGACTCTTCTTTCTTTTGGCCTGTGGCTGTACCGCCTGATGGTGACGATGCCCTTGGGGGTGAATATGGGGTCGGGTGCGTGGGTGCTGCGCCGTGCATCGCGACATGCCGACTCTGTGAGAGGGCGCAGGTGCTGTACCTTAGGGTCCACCCCATCTTTGCCAGCAACCGCCCGACGCTCTTCTGGAAGTAGTCCGTCGGCACCCCGTCGACCAGCCACTTCTCCTCCGTGAGGCTGCGCGCTAGGCCACAACCTAGCATATCACCTACGCCGCTGTGTCCTGTGATGTGGATGTGGGCACAGCAATCCCGTACCCCCTTTTGTTCAGCAGGATGACCCTGCCCGTTTCAGCTCGTGCGGTGTCCAGCTGTGCACCGGGCACAAGTGGCGTCACACGCTCCGTGTTGCTCCGCGTATTGCCCGTAAAAGGATCGAGCAAACATCCCGCCGTCGCCACTCGCCTTCGGCAGCTCTGCCAGTTCGGTGGCGTCGATCGTCACCCTGTACAGGCTGGACATCCCCCGAGTCGGCGGACCCAGTCGCAGGCCGCCCTCGTCGTCAGCTGCCACCCCACCGACTTGAGGCCCAAAGATGGAATAATCCCACAACCCTGGAATAGAATCCATTTACTGGCGTGATCATACAGGTTCTACGTAGGGAGTACGGTCTATATTTCATCGAGTTCAGACTGTTCTCGATGGTTTTCACGACTACACATGGTCCACCGAACGAGGGGAACACCTATTGCACAAGGCTCGACAACCAGGGTGGGTTCGCTTGGGTGGTGACTTTGTTGTCAGTTGTTGTGCACCTCCATCGTCAGACAACGCCGCGTTACAATGTGCAACCTGGGCTGATACTGCTGTGGGATCGTCATCGGATTGATTCAGTTGAGTACAGCAATATGGTGGGAAAAGAACGGGGTGTGACCATGCGTCTATTATCACGAAGGCTCTGGTAGTCTCTCGGACTAATAATTTGCCCATCGCCCCAATCGTGTTGACCGACGCCATCGGGGTATCTACCTGTGATGTCAATTCGTGGAAGAGGCGACGGCGCGATGAGTCCGGCACATGATATCGTGCGCGAATGTCACATGATCGCGTCACGGGGAAGTTGTCCCTCTGCCAGAATGATGTACCAGCCGCGTAGTTGCTCGTTGACCAATGCCATCCAACTCCATTGAACTGCTGGCGATCCAAGAGGCGGGGTTTGAAACAACTACCCAGGTAGTCGCCCTTGATGACGTGATATCATGGGATCAGAGACTGTGGTTTGTAGGGTTGAAGGGACTGCACCCAGAACCAAGGCTATCAGCCCCTCCGGAGGCCTCCGGTGCCTCCACCTACCTTCCGGCTCCGGAGGGTGTATATATTTTACTTGGTGCGGTCCAGGCGCCCAATTCCTTGATTCGCCACCCGCAATTGGGTGCTCCGTTCGCGATTTTATTGCGCAGGCTCCGACGTTGGAGGGAATCCCTCCGGATCCGGAGGCCCTCTCGATAGCCTTGCCAGAACGGACCAGCCAGCAGGTGCAACACTGATCGACCCTGTCCACGTATCGTCCAGGAGGTTCTTCCTGGTAGAGCCCGCTCTCCTCGGCTAGCTTCATCAACTCAACCCTCCGTTGTGCAGGAAGCTGCGGATCTCGCCTGTTGTGTGTATCAACGCTTCCTGAGCAGTTGTCTGGGGACGCAAGTGCCACTTCAATACCTTCACCACGGTGTGCTTCCAGTACAACATCCGGTAGGTACCTTCTGTGCGAGATCCCACCCCCTTCTCGTGTAGTAGCCTCGCGTCCCCTGCCCCCTCTTTGCCAGCAGTAAGATGGGGCGTTGTTTGTACGCACCGTCGTCCCACAGCAGGGCTTGCACCGCTGTTCCGATAGACCCCACAAGGTACACGCATACACCTCGAGGTTCTGTGGTTACTGCTCCTTTCTGGCAGGTTTCTGCCTCCGCGGCTGCTTTCAAGGTCCTGGGAACACTGGTGATGTCAGCCTCTCCGCCCGTCGCTCTGATGCTCCATCCCTGAAGACACGCGTTCCTGGTTCGCCGAGGGGGGCACGATCCGGCAGTACACCTCACCGAAGGCTGGCAGCTTCGTCCCCTTCAGAAGATTTCCAGCTACTGCCCAGTCTGCTCGGGAGGCTTCTTCACATTGACCTGCACGATCTTGCTGGCGTCCTTGCCCCCGGTCAGGTAATCGCCCAGCTCCTGCATCACACCCTCTTGCTCTTCCTGATCAAACACCTCCTCGATGGACCTCTGCGTCGGAAAGTAGTTCTGTCCGGATATATTCGCTAATGTACTGCTTGAGGAGCTTCTGCATGTCGCGTATGATCCTTCAGCGTGTCCCGTGTTTCGACGTCGGGATGCGGTGTCAATATCGTTGCGAGCACGATATAGTGGCTGCTCTTGTAGTCCCGTGCACGTTCCCACAATACAGCTTCGACTTTTAAGCTTTGCTGCATCGCCCGCAGGTACACTTATTTTTCAGACACTTCTCCAATGCAGAGATCGTTGACAGCACGTGCCTGATCCGCGTGTAGTCACCCTCTAGGTACAATATCGCTTCAGGCACCCCTGGACGATCTTCTGGACATCCAGGAACATTGACCAGAAGGCCACGGCATCGACTTTGGCAATCTCGAGATGCTGCAGAGTTGCATGTTCGTCCTGGTCGGATATTATGGGTTTCAATGTCATGTAGTTCTCGGTCACACTCCGCCACGCTGCTGATGTGGGCCGGCGTGTGTTGTTCGCTGCGACGAGGCTCCTCTGCGGGGCACTGACATTCTTCTGCTTCTGATACAGCAGCTTGCGCAGCGATTCGGTATTTCTTCAAAAGAATTCGCAGTCGTATGGCACCACACGCGGTATGCGTTGGAGAGGTTGGGTTGCGGCTTCTTGTTCTTCATCGAGCACCAGTAATGTCGCACAGCAAACGATTGAGTTTATGACAAACCCACACCACGCCAGCACCAGGACGTGCTTCCCGCCACCCTCCTCCTGTCCCGTGGCCCACCTCTTCGCCCCGCTCAGCATCGAGGATCCCGCAATCAGCGCCACGATGTGGAGCCCCCCGTGCTTTGTAAGAGTGGACTTCATTCCCTCCTTGTTCTCCTCGCCATGTCTCCCCTCTTTGAGCACAATGCTCTCAGGCTGCGGTTGTCACGCTCATCGAGAGCAGGTGCTGCTTGTCGTGGTGCGACTGCCACGCATCCGCATGGCACAACACACCAACACGCTGGCTGGCCTCGACGATCTGCTCCAGCGCAGGGCGAACGTGCTTGTGTGGGGCTTCGGCTATACCACATGCGTCGCCCAAAGCTTCCTGCTCTTCCTCCGACGTTCGCGGGACAACAGCCTGCTTCACGGCTTTCTTGGCTTTGGGGGCTTACAGTAGGTAGGAGGAGCTGCAACAAGGGTGATGGTGTGACAGACCAGGCGACAGCTTCGGCGCAGATATGGAAGCTGTGGTTCCACTGCAGGGGGCACCGGTGCTGTCACAGCTGCGTTGTCGGCATCTGCATCGAGATCCGCCACTTCTGGTAGAGAAGGCACCTCTTCGTCTTCGTCTTCGTCATCATCTTCTATTCTCGCCCGCTTCTTGCTCTGACCAGCCTGCTTGGCTTTCATCCCTTGGGACAGCAAGTGTGCGCTCGACAAAAAGTAGTCCGGAACTGTTCTCCCACAGTTACTGGACAGGGTGTCTATAATATAGCGAAAGGAGTACGATTTCTGTGGCTCCTGGATCGGGAGGGGATACTACAGACTTAGCGGCAAGTATGTCGGTGTTGAAATGGTATCGTTTTATGGGGCGCCTGAAACAGCGTTGTTAAAATCTAACTAATCTGATAGCCTTCTGATAGGCAGTCTTTCATCATAGAAGCGGTCTCAGGAGCACCAGCGCGCCTGAAGCAGTGTTTTTAAACTTCTGACGAGCTTCTGATAGAAGGGGTTGGTGTAGCTGATTTCGCCGCTTCTATACACCCCCATTGGTCATAACTGCCTTCAATGGTGTTATCAAAAACACTTCGCATAATGTCCGCACAAACTACGCAAAACTATGCATGAACTACGCAATCCGGCCGAGAAGTCAGTGTGACCACTGGAGTCACCTCCAACAAGGTCTGGCAACACGAGTGCCTTGACCTCGGATAATGGGAACCAAAGAACGTTTATGCACACCATCACAGCCTATATTGCGACACAGTACAACACCACAACACAGGCCGGGTGAAACACTGGGTCTCAGACACAACCGGCATAGTGCGAGGTGAGGGGGTATATCCTTGTGCTTCCTTCTACTTCTATTTCACTACCCCCCCACCTCCCTCCCAGCCGGGGGCCGGTTCGGTCGGTCGTCGGCTCGTAAGGGCGTGCGGTAGCCGACGCCCTTTTTCGCTCGCCTCCTCCCTCCCGCACTCAAGCTCTTTGAGGTGAGTGCGTGCAACACTGTCTCTACTTTGGAACTCTGTTTACCTGAGTCAGCCGCAGTCCTAGTACGTCCTCCCCTCACTTCCGTCTGTGATCTGCATCCCAGGTCCCCGAAGTGACGACAGTCTTCCGTCGTCGTGTGGCGGTCTCAGTGCCAGCTCTACTGACCGTCTATCGGCAACAAGCTCTTCCACATTTTTTCCCGGTCCTGTCACCGAGTCCAGGCCAATGGCTGCCCTCTGCTTCTGCACTGCATCTTTTCTTGCATCATAATTGTCCGCCTCGGGGCCTCCTGGGGAGGTGGACAATGACAAGGGTTATACTGGGCACTAAGCCTGCAGTGCGAATGGTTGGCCTGGCGGGAGTTGAAGGTGTTAGGTCACCGCCTGACACCCCTGCTGATGTCGGTGGGCACATAACACAGAAGATGGGCGCACGAGCAGGTCATCCCACTTGTCCCCGGCACCACCAGGAAGCCGTGTCAACAGAAAGTGGTCCTCTGAGGAAACTAAGCGAACCGTGCACAGCATGCACAGGCGCACCGCGTACCCATCCATAGCCCGTGGTCCTCAGAGCACAGTGGCTACCGGCTTCCTGTTTGATGCGCCAAGTGACCCCCCTAAAATCAAGAGAACAATCAAGGCATGGAGGTGGTTGCTTCCCCCTTGCAAAATAGATCCCATTCCCCGCAAGGTTCGTCTGTCGTAGATCCATCGGCAGAACCATCTCCGAACCCGGATATTCCTTGTCGACCCCCTCCCCCCGCCACATCAGACGAGTGTCAGACATCCTTCCCAGTAAGTGGGAGGTCCCGTGCCCGGTATGCCTCATCCCGTAGCAGTGCACACCATGCCGACAGGCTCGCGTCGGTGTATACCTCGAGGATCGTCAGGGGTAGACACGACCACTTGAACCAGCGGTTCATGGCCAACCACTCGATCTCACCCGGTGTCCTGGCAAGGGTTCGACGCCTCAGCCCAGAGAGCGCGGTCCAAGACAGTGATTCTCGTCCCGCGTCAGGTCTGACATCCACGCCAGAAGGAAACGGGTTTGCGGGACCACTGCTGGTCCCATGGGCAACGCGCACACAATCGCGGTAATATCGGAGTAGTCGGGAAACGGGCCCGCAGTCGACATACCGCCGTCAGTGTGTTCATCAGGGTGTCGTTGGTGATGAATCGCAGCTCCCCGCCTTGCTTACTCGCGCCTAAGGGTCGGGTGGGATATGACTCCATTCCGCTGATGCGGGACGGGCCGTAAACCCACTCTCGCGCCGTTGCTGCACTAGAGGCCCTAACGGCTTGTGGGACGGGCCTGGTGACGCCTGTGGTACCGCGGCACCAGTCCCTCGAGGACGTGGCGCGTCCACCACGCAAAACTCTCCGCCAGCCACGGGAATTCTTCGATCAGCAGATCACGGCCAACCCACAGTTGCAGGCGCAATCACCACGTCAAACCCGCCTTCAGCACCCGGGGCCCCGATGACTCGACCACACACAGCTGTAGTCGTAACGCAAGAAGGGCCCAAACAACTCGCGGAGGAACCGCTGACGTGGGCCCACCGATGCTGCGCCTGTGGAACATACGACCGGGTGCACTTCGGTCCCGGTGTCGCCCAGACCTTGCGCCAGCCTCCGCCCCATCGTCCCCATTCTGCCGTGTGCCACGTGGGTGAGGGTGCTGTGCCGAATGTGGTGGCTGGTGCAGTCCAGCTGCGAACCTGTTGTACTCCCCCCCACAGGGAAGATCGCGGGGTCCGTGTTGGGTGGAATGCCCTAGATCCACTGCAGAACCATCGGGTTGGCACCAGCACCGACTGACCCCAAGGGGCCCTCAGTCTTTCCACCCACTGGAACATCATCAGGTAGTCTGGCGTCCGCTGCAGGTGAGACGCCCGCACAGGCGCATGTCTACCGCTCGGCATGCTGTGCACCACTGCAGCGCCAGTGTCACTCGACACACACCCAATGACAGCTCGACGACACTGAGAGTGCGCTCTGTCGGCCACACCTTGAGTCGCTGTCCTCAGGCTTCTGGATCCCGTTACTCGCTGGGCCAGCGCCACGCGAAGGGAAGGTGATGGTCTGACGCTGCGCCATGTCCCAGCGGCGTGTCCCACTCCCATCGGTGAGCCCATTCCGGGTCACAAGGTATGGCCCCCTGCCATGTGCGGCAAGCCCATGCCGGGCAACGCCGTGTCCTCCTGCCCTCGGTGGCCCATCCGAGCGCCGCAGCGTGTCCCCCCACCTGCGGGCGAGCCCATTCCAGGCCGGGTCGCGGCAGTAGCGGCTGCGCCCCGCGAACCCATTATGGGCGCTGTGTTCCTCGCAGAGCCCGGCCTGGCTGTGCTGCACGCAAAGCCCCACTGAAAGCGCAGTGCGTAACGGCAGAAGCCGTCGTAGTCAGGTCCCTCGGGCGGTTTGGGTGCTGCACGCAAAACCCGCTGAAAGCGCAGTTCGTGCCTCGCTGCAGATGCCGCTGCAGCCGGACCCCTCTCGGGCAGCAGGTTGTGCTGAACATAGACCCACATATTCCTCTGGATGTCTGCCCGCCACGTCGCCACCCTCCGGGAGCCGAAGTCCCCCGCGGGAGGATGAGGAGGCCAGGGCGGCAGTCTCGCTCCTGAGTGGTTGTGCCCGTTCCGAGCGCTGTGGCCTGTCTCCCCGTTGACTGCGGCGATCCCATTCCAGGCATCGCGGCGTGTCCCACTCCCGTCGGTGAATCCATTCTGGGTCACAAGGTATGGCCCCCTGCCATGTGCGGCAAACAGCAGGACGGGTCTCCTGCCGCTGCACCACCCAGAGGCAAGGTTACGCATTTGAGGCGGGGGTGGGCAAACCAGGCCTGCGTCTTAGCAGCTTGAGGATCTCCTTCTGGCGGCCATCCGGTCTCCCGAGGTGGCCGTTGGAGCACCGGCCAGAGCCGACTCCTTGGCGTATCCGCCGTCTCTTTGGCCCGCTCCTCCTCCGTGAGGTTGTCACCCCGGTGAACTGGAGCTGCGTGCAGTCCACCTTCCCGCATCGATTCATGTCATGGTTAGTGGTTTTGTTTGTGCGCCAAACCCGGGTGAACAAAGCTCACGTGTTTTTTGCCAATGAAGTAAAGAAAGGTGAGGGAATCCAGAACCAACCCCGGCCTCAGGAGGGGGCAGCCGAAATCGCACAGAATCTGTACGCCCGGAAGGAGCAGATGTTCACTACCGTGGCCTCCGGCGGCTGGAGGGCACCGCCCCCCGGACCCTCCTGCGCCATGTGCTTCATGGCAGGCGTGGGGTGTTCCCGCGATCGACGAATACCCTTCGGCTCTTTTCTCTGCTTCTCTTCCAGATTTGCACGAATACGGCCAACTGAGGTCAGGTGACTGTCCCATTTTTTCCGCTTTTTTGGTGTCACTTAGTCACTCAGGTAGTGGTTGGTTTTCTCGTATTCTGAGCTGCTCAAGCCTCGTAATGGCAGAAAACTGATGATCATGGTCAATGACCGAAAACAAGCCGCCTTCTTGGCGTCGCCCTGCACTCGCACCACCCTCGACCACGCTCGCCCACCCTCGCCCAAGTTGGCTTGTTTTCTGGTGGGGTTCGTACTGTACTTGGGCATTACGCCCTCTTGTGTCCCACCACTTCCTCCTGGACCAGCCACAGCCAATCCAACCAATCGAAGTATACCCATCGAGCCACCAAACCGCGGCAGCACTGGGTCTGGAGGCAGACGTCGCAACGTTGACGCAACGCAATCCTGCAGGATAGCGGTTTACTGCAGGATTTGGGCCCATATGGTGACCCCCAGTCAGTGGTGGAGACAGGCACCCCATGGTCAAAATGACCCCACCACGATACGCGCAGATCCCAAACGTTCAAAAGAACGGGGTTTTGGAAAATCCGTGAGGGGGGTCCCACTGGGTGAGTGGGGTGGGTCGGCGAGCTGCCTCCTCGTCACTTTTTACCTGCAAAAGTGCCTGAACCAGACCCGTAATTCATGGGTGAAGTTTGGCACCTACACCACCAAACTGACCCCACTACGATCCACACGGATTCCGAGAAGGGCAATGTAAGGGGAAAATGATGAGCGAGCGGCGAGCCTACCGCGGGAACCCATTGGGACAACAGCCCACCACCCGCCCGCCCTCGCCCATGCCCGCCCACCCTCGCCCACCGTCGGTCACCGTCGCCCGCCCTCGTGCGCCCTCGCCCACGTCCGCACACGCTCGCCCACGCTCGCCTACTCTTGCCCAGCCTCGCCCAGAGGCGGCTTGTTTTAGGTCAGTCAATGGGAATTCCCAGGGTTGATCGTGAATGCATGGAGAGAGCTGAGAAGAGGGCAGAGCTGTGACTGAAATCAAGTCGCCTCTATCTTCTTGCCCACCCTCGATACTCCCATAGAACTCCCATCACAACGGGACATGGTAGTTGGGGTGGAATCAAACGGCGTGCAAGGGGGCCCTCGCTGTCAGGTGTGACTGAGTGAGAAGAAGTGAGCCACGGCCCACTTCCCCTCACTGACTGACGAGCTGGTATAGGAAGCATTGCTTGGAGTGTTGGTAATGGATGGGATGTGGATGAGCATTACAAAACAATTGACTGACGAGCTGTGACTGGAGGGTTTACAGTCCACGTGGGTGCACCCACACTGACTATGTGGCGACACCGCAGTCCCTGGAAGGGCAAGAGTGGGCTGTGTGGGCTCGATCGTAGTGGGTCACTTTCATCGTGTAGTAGTAGTATTCCGGTCGTCTGACCGGTCAGTACCGACCATTGCGTCGTCAGGTGGCCGGTGGGGCCCGAGACGTGGGGACCGCCTGCAAGCCGCCTCCAGGCGTGTGCACTCCCGATTTTTGGCGTCATTTACCGTCACTTAGTGTCACTTAACGTCACAGGAGCTGACCTCATTTGGCCTAGCGCGCGTTAACGTATCGAAAACGCTTCGCATAATGTGCGCACGAACGACGCAAAACTACGCACGAACTACGCGATTTGGGCATTTCGATAGCACCAAATAGTAGATTCTCGTTCTTGACTGATTTTTAGAAAGGGAACCCACCTACCCGTCGTGGTGCAGGTCTCGAACACGCACTCGGGGCGACGCTCTGCCGGCTCGTTGTCGGGATGGGCGGGGTCGGGGATCTTCAGGGTGTCCCAGTCCAAGGTGGCCATCCTGCCGATCGGGGCTCCTGCGATCGTTTGTTGCGTTGACGCTTCTACAAAGCCCTGAACTGTTCATGGATGGAGCCCGATCGTGACCACGAATTCATGTTCGTTTTCACGTCGTTTTTCGTGATCTGGAAAAAAAACGTCATGATTACGCAGGGAATAATATCCAAATGAAAAAAATTAGAACGGAAAAGGTGGGCCCTTTTTCAGCACTGCGGCGAGGCGCCCTCCCGGCACGTCGGACATGCTAGCATGTCGCCACGACGAGGCTTTGGCTGCGATATCAGCCTTGTGGGGGGTGTCGATTATACAGGGGATAAGATAGGTCTGGTTTTCCGGTTTTCAAAACCAGGGTTTCCCGGTTCCCGGTTTTCTGGAAAAAAAAAAAAGGTCGGTCTCATTTTTGGCGGTTTTTTTGTGACTTTGGGACAGTAAAACAGTCAGAAAAAACGCCATAAAAAACTAGAAAGTGACCCCATCGTGATCCGCACAGAGCTCAAATAGTCCAAAGAAGGCAGAGAAGCGGAGAAGAAAAAATGGACCTAGCGGGTGGCCCGGTGGGTGGTGATGCCCTCGTCATGCAGGTCTCTTCTGTTTTGAAGGTGCGCACATGGTGGACTCCAGCCACCATGTCTAAGAGGGAGTCTAAGACTGCAGTCTGTACTGGAGACGGGAGTCTATTGTCCAGCTAATGTACGCTAAGACTCCCGCTAGTTGAGACTCATGGGAGACACACGGTCACGTGACGGTGTACTCCAGCGGAGGTAGGGTAACTTCCGCTGGAGTTCACCGTGTCGTCTGCCTCTGTGCAGCGTCACTCAGTGCCATCGAATACATGGCGACAGCCCACCAAATCGAGACAGATCTGCTTGTCTGGAGGGCTGAGACGAGAACACGAACGACTTTCAAGCAGTCTTGAAGGTCGCCAAGCCTATTGGGGGCAACTAACAGATGAGATTTGTTTGTTGCCTGTCGTCACAGCTAGGTGCCCATCTCCTCGATAACGGAATGTGTGCAGAGATCTCGTGGACCCTTTGGCCATTCTGTCGTGCACCCACTTCACCCACAACGCACACCTGTCGCGAGTGGTCGCTCCCCCGTCCTCCTCCACCCTGAAGGTTGAACCCTCAAGGACCAGTGATCTCCTGCTGGCCGGGCTGCGATACAGCGAAGCCTTCCTACTTACAAGCGAATCCAGACAGTAGGGAACAGATGTTCACTACCGTGGCCGCCGGCGGCTGGGGCTCCGCCCCCCTGCGTAAGAAAATTGCACCAGACCGGTTTTTTGACCGAGAGTCCAAACTTTCAAAGCAGCTGCTGCGCCTGCCCCACCAAGCAGCCTCAGTACGACAGGACGCGCGCAGGCACCGGGCCCTCTCAGATTCTGGGAGGGTTTGCGCGGGTCGCGCGCGCCGAAGGCGCGCGCGAAAAATTTTCAAAACCAGAAAAACCGGAAAACGGCGCCAGAAAAAAAGTCTATCTTATACCCTGATTATATCCAATTTTGTCAAAAAAATTTAAAAAAATCGGGGAAAAAACGCTGAATTTCGATGAAAAAAGGCGAAAAAAAGAGTATGGGGAGTTGGGTCCAGTTTAGCAAAGTTGTGATATTTTTCGGGTGTTTTTTTGAATGGGACACCCGAAGAACCCGATGATATGTGAATGACATGTGATGAAAAAGCATCCGCTGGACAAACCCCAAGCTTGCTGCAGCAAGCATCCGCAACGGCCAGTGGGAGCAGGCCTGTCGCTAACTTTTCGATTTTGGAGATTTGGTGGGTTGACGCTCCTGTTTTGGGGGGGGGGATCAGGGGGGAAAACACTAGGGGTCAATTTTTCTCGCGCGCGCTTCGCGCGCGCTCGTGTTGTTGCCAAATTTTCCCACCGGTGGACCACTAGGTGGGCACGGTGTGAGGCGCTGGGTTCCTTCCGTGGTTCCTCTCCCGCTCGCGCCGTCGGGTGCCGGAGGAAACCAAAAAAATGGCTTTCGGGACCATGATTTCGACGCTGCCCCCTGATATGCCACGGCCGTCAAAGCGCAAGGACTTGGTTACGAGACGGGCACGCGAGATGGGGGGTCTGGGGGGCAGAGCCCCCCAGCCGCCGGAGGCCACGGTAGTGAGCATCTGTTCCTGCAAACCCATACTCTCTTCGACGTCGACCCAGTGAAAGTGGGTTGACGCTTGGTCGACGCTTGGTGAGCGTCGACCCAGTGTAATAAATGGGTTGACGCTTGGTCCAGGCTTGAATGGCAACCCAGTTCCACTGGGTCGACGCTCCAAGCCTCGACCAAGCGTCAACCCAGTCCACTGGGTCGACGCTGGGTCGACGCTTTTTTATGGGGGGGGAAACCCAAAATCACTGGGTCGACGGTCGACGCTTAGCGACATGCCTGCAGTGGGAGTAGGGGGGGGGGGGGGCGGGGGCCTCCTGTCAGTCCGGTCTGATCTGCGACACGGTACGGCACACCGGCAGAATGCCGCTGACGGAACAACAAACAGTCCACGAGAGACGACCGCACGAGAACTGATACGATATCCAAGTCGCTAAGTAAGTCACACCACATGGACGTGATCTGCTCCTTTCTTTGGTTAAAAAAGGGAAAGGCACGTGGGAAGGACACTGAAGGTCGGAGGCTCCACCGAAAGAATCTCGGAAGGATGATACCTCGGCCGCGCGTTGAAGAGCGCGGGATCTTCCACTTACTGGGAAGGATGTCTGACACTCGCCTGATATGGCGGGGGGGGGGGGGGTCGAAAAGGAAAGCCCGGGCCCGGAAAAGTTTCTGCCGATGGATCTTCGACAGACGAAACGAATGCGAAACAAATACCTGCTGGAATAGTGTAGCCACAGCTCATCAGAGCTGTCAACTGCACTGAGTTCTGCAAGCCCAAAATCACAGATAACGAAACGAAGCAAACCATAGATCATAACAAAACGAGGCAGGGCGTCATCTCTTCGACCCTGCCTGGCAATTACCTGCCCTTCTTCGCAGCCTTCCCGCCGGGCTTCTTCGCCCCACCCTTCTTCGGAGCGGCCTTTTGCTTGGGGGTAGCAGACCCCCCCCTGGGTTTCTTGTTTGGGGGGGCCGTCCCGCTAGCAGGCGAGCTCTCTGAAGGCCGCTTCTTCTGCGGCTGCGCAGGGGTCTTCTTCTCCTTCGTAGGGGGCGCCTCCTTCTGCGGCTGCGCAGGGGTCTTCTTCTCCTTCGTAGGGGGCGCCTGCTTCTGCGGCTGCGCAGAGGTCTTCTTCTCCTTCGCAGGGGGCGGGGCTTCGGAGGTGCGCTTTTTTTTCCGTGGTCTCTCGTCGTCAGAAGATGAAGAAGATGCAGACGAAGAGGCAGAAGAGGAAGTAGTAGTAGTAGTAGTCGTTGTTGTTGAAGAGGTATGCGGGGAAGAAGAGGAAGAAGGGGAGAAGTCAGACGAATCTTCCGTGTCCGACGAGTCGCCGCTCTCCAGATCGCCACACTCCGAGGACCGCAGACTGCCCGCGTCCACGTCATCCTCTTCCGCACCGTCCATGAAGAGCCGATCCTTATCGGCGGAGGGACTCCACACCTCCCTGCTCGCGGAGGACTTCCAGGTCCCAGGTTCCACCGACAGCTCGGCGTCAGTGAGGGCGCCCCATGCCTCCCTGGCTACGAGGGTCTGCCACGTGGCCTTCTTCTTCTTCTTAGCCCACAACTCCAGCAGGGCGTCGGCCGCAGCCTGCGAGGCCAGAGCATCAGCCTCGCTCCACGGGTACTTCGCCGTGGTCTGCTGGCGGGTGAGCGTGCTCGCCTTGAGCGTGTACCCGCACAGGGGCATCTCCGGGATACTCCAGCGAAGCCTGAAGTTGTGGAGGTGGGCACACACCTGGAAGCACGAGTTCAGCCATTCGAGGCCGCCCGTGACATTCTGCAGGTTCCAGATCTCCCGGAAGACCTTGAACGACTGCTTCAGCCGTGCGATGGCCCTCTCCACACGCGAACGGGCAGCAGCGTGTGCGCGGTTAAACTCCACGCACGCAGGAGTACGCAGGCGGGTGAAGAAGTCGAAGTCCGACGCCCTGTTCTCGTCGTTGGACTTCGCGACGCGGCGGTTCGGGATCACCACACATGCTGCGTCAGCATATGCCCCATCACCGAGGACGATGTCGTTCGGCCGGAGGGGGACCCGCTTGTAGCTGTCGGCCTTCGGGGCCTGCCTGGCGGATCCCCAGATATCCCCATCGGGTCGGTTCCAAGGCATGGGGCAACCTCGCAGATAGGTTCCCAGGCATGGGGCAACCTCGCAGATAGGTTCCAAGGCATGGGGCAACCTCGCAGATAGGTTCCAAGGCATGGGGCAACCTCGCAGATCGGTTCCAGGGCATGGGGCAACCTCGCAGATAGGTTCCCAGGCATGGGGCAACCTCGCAGATAGGTTCCAAGGCATGGGGCAACCTCTAACATAGGTTCCCAGGCATGGGGCAACCTCGCAGATAGGTTCCAAGGCATGGGGCAACCTCTAACATAGGTTCCCAGGCATGGGGCAACCTCGCAGATAGGTTCCAAGGCATGGGGCAACCTCTAACATAGGTTCCAAGGCATGGGGCAACCTCGCAGATAGGTTCCCAGGCATGGGGCAACCTCGCGGATAGGTTCCAAGGCATGGGGCAACCTCGCAGATAGGTTCCAAGGCATGGGGCAACCTCTAACATAGGTTCCCAGGCATGGGGCAACCTCGCAGATAGGTTCCAAGGCATGGGGCAACCTCTAACATAGGTTCCAAGGCATGGGGCAACCTCGCAGATAGGTTCCAAGGCATGGGGCAACCTCTAACATAGGTTCCCAGGCATGGGGCAACCTCGCAGAGAGGTTCCAAGGCATGGGGCAACCTCGCAGATAGGTTCCAAGGCATGGGGCAACCTCTAACATAGGTTCCCAGGCATGGGGCAACCTCGCAGATAGGTTCCAAGGCATGGGGCAACCTCGCAGATAGGTTCCAAGGCATGGGGCAACCTCTAACATAGGTTCCCAGGCATGGGGCAACCTCGCAGATAGGTTCCAAGGCATGGGGCAACCTCTAACATAGGTTCCAAGGCATGGGGCAACCTCGCAGATAGGTTCCCAGGCATGGGGCAACCTCGCAGATAGGTTCCCAGGCATGGGGCAACCTCGCAGATAGGTTCCAAGGCATGGGGCAACCTCTAACATAGGTTCCCAGGCATGGGGCAACCTCGCAGATAGGTTCCAAGGCATGGGGCAACCTCGCAGATAGGTTCCAAGGCATGGGGCAACCTCTAACATAGGTTCCCAGGCATGGGGCAACCTCGCAGATAGGTTCCAAGGCATGGGGCAACCTCTAACATAGGTTCCAAGGCATGGGGCAACCTCGCAGATAGGTTCCAAGGCATGGGGCAACCTCTAACATAGGTTCCCAGGCATGGGGCAACCTCGCAGAGAGGTTCCAAGGCATGGGGCAACCTCGCAGATAGGTTCCAAGACATGGGGCAACCTCGCAGATAGGTTCCAAGGCATGGGGCAACCTCGCAGATAGGTTCCCAGGCATGGGGCAACCTCGCAGATAGGTTCCAAGGCATGGGGCAACCTCTAACATAGGTTCCCAGGCATGGGGCAACCTCGCAGATAGGTTCCAAGGCATGGGGCAACCTCTCACATAGGTTCCCAGGCATGGGGCAACCTCGCAGATAGGTTCCAAGGCATGGGGCAACCTCTCACATAGGTTCCAAGGCATGGGGCAACCTCGCAGATAGGTTCCCAGGCATGGGGCAACCTCGCAGATAGGTTCCAAGTCATGGGGCAACCTCGCAGATAGGTTCCAAGGCATGGGGCAACCTCTAACATAGGTTCCCAGGCATGGGGCAACCTCGCAGATAGGTTCCAAGGCATGGGGCAACCTCGCAGATAGGTTCCAAGGCATGGGGCAACCTCGCAGATAGGTTCCCAGGCATGGGGCAACCTCGCAGATAGGTTCCAAGGCATGGGGCAACCTCGCAGATAGGTTCCAAGGCATGGGGCAACCTCTAACATAGGTTCCCAGGCATGGGGCAACCTCGCAGATAGGTTCCAAGGCATGGGGCAACCTCGCAGATAGGTTCCAAGGCATGGGGCAACCTCTAACATAGGTTCCCAGGCATGGGGCAACCTCGCAGATAGGTTCCAAGGCATGGGGCAACCTCGCAGATAGGTTCCAAGGCATGGGGCAACCTCGCAGATAGGTTCCCAGGCATGGGGCAACCTCGCAGATAGGTTCCAAGGCATGGGGCAACCTCGCAGATAGGTTCCAAGGCATGGGGCAACCTCTAACATAGGTTCCCAGGCATGGGGCAACCTCGCAGATAGGTTCCAAGGCATGGGGCAACCTCGCAGATAGGTTCCAAGGCATGGGGCAACCTCTAACATAGGTTCCCAGGCATGGGGCAACCTCGCAGATAGGTTCCAAGGCATGGGGCAACCTCGCAGAGAGGTTCCCAGGCATGGGGCAACCTCGCAGATAGGTTCCAAGGCATGGGGCAACCTCGCAGATAGGTTCCCAGGCATGGGGCAACCTCGCAGATAGGTTCCAAGGCATGGGGCAACCTCGCAGATAGGTTCCAAGGCATGGGGCAACCTCTAACATAGGTTCCCAGGCATGGGGCAACCTCGCAGATAGGTTCCAAGGCATGGGGCAACCTCGCAGATAGGTTACAAGGCATGGGGCAACCTCGCAGATAGGTTCCCAGGCATGGGGCAACCTCGCAGATAGGTTCCCAGGCATGGGGCAACCTCGCAGATAGGTTCCAAGGCATGGGGCAACCTCGCAGATAGGTTCCAAGGCATGGGGCAAGCTCTAACATAGGTTCCAAGGCATGGGGCAACCTCTCACATAGGTTCCAAGGCATGGGGCAACCTCGCAGATAGGTTCCAAGGCATGGGGCAACCTCTCACATAGGTTCCCAGGCATGGGGCAACCTCGCAGATAGGTTCCAAGGCATGGGGCAACCTCTCACATAGGTTCCCAGGCATGGGGCAACCTCGCAGATAGGTTCCAAGGCATGGGGCAACCTCTCACATAGGTTCCAAGGCATGGGGCAACCTCGCAGATAGGTTCCAAGGCATGGGGCAACCTCGCAGATAGGTTCCAAGGCATGGGGCAACCTCTAACATAGGTTCCAAGGCATGGGGCAACCTCTCACATAGGTTCCCAGGCATGGGGCAACCTCGCAGATAGGTTCCAAGGCATGGGGCAACCTCTCACATAGGTTCCAAGGCATGGGGCAACCTCGCAGATAGGTTCCAAGGCATGGGGCAACCTCTAACATAGGTTCCCAGGCATGGGGCAACCTCGCAGAGACGTTCCAAGGCATGGGGCAACCTCGCAGATAGGTTCCAAGGCATGGGGCAACCTCGCAGATAGGTTCCAAGGCATGGGGCAACCTCTAACATAGGTTCCAAGGCATGGGGCAACCTCTCACATAGGTTCCCACGCATGGGGCAACCTCGCAGATAGGTTCCAAGGCATGGGGCAACCTCTAACATAGGTTCCAAGGCATGGGGCAACCTCTCACATAGGTTCCCAGTCATGGGGCAACCTCGCAGATAGGTTCCAAGGCATGGGGCAACCTCTCACATAGGTTCCAAGGCATGGGGCAACCTCGCAGATAGGTTCCAAGGCATGGGGCAACCTCTAACATAGGTTCCCAGGCATGGGGCAACCTCGCAGATAGGCTCCAAGGCATGGGGCAACCTCGCAGATAGGTTCCAAGGCATGGGGCAACCTCTAACATAGGTTCCAAGGCATGGGGCAACCTGTCACATAGGTTCCCAGGCATGGGGCAACCTCGCAGATAGGTTCCAAGGCATGGGGCAACCTCGCAGATAGGTTCCAAGGCATGGGGCAACCTCGCAGATAGGTTCCAAGGCATGGGGCAACCTCTAACATAGGTTCCCAGGCATGGGGCAACCTCGCAGATAGGTTCCAAGGCATGGGGCAACCTCGCAGATAGGTTCCAAGGCATGGGGCAACCTCGCAGATAGGTTCCAAGGCATGGGGCAACCTCTAACATAGGTTCCCAGGCATGGGGCAACCTCGCAGATAGGTTCCAAGGCATGGGGCAACCTCGCAGATAGGTTCCAAGGCATGGGGCAACCTCTAACATAGGTTCCAAGGCATGCGGCAACCTCTCACATAGGTTCCCAGGCATGGGGCAACCTCGCAGATAGGTTCCAAGGCATGGGCCAACCTCGCAGATAGGTTCCAAGGCATGGGGCAACCTCGCAGATAGGTTCCAAGGCATGGGGCAACCTCTAACATAGGTTCCCAGGCATGGGGCAACCTCGCAGATAGGTTCCAAGGCATGGGACAACCTCTAACATAGGTTCCCAGGCATGGGGCAACCTCGCAGATAGGTTCCAAGGCATGGGGCAACCTCTAACATAGGTTCCAAGGCATGGGGCAACCTCTCACATAGGTTCCCAGGCATGGGGCAACCTCGCAGATAGGTTCCAAGGCATGGGGCAACCTCGCAGATAGGTTCCAAGGCATGGGGCAACCTCGCAGATAGGTTCCAAGGCATGGGGAACCCTCTAACATACGTTCCCAGGCATGGGGCAACCTCGCAGATAGGTTCCAAGGCATGGGGCAACCTCTAACATAGGTTCCCAGGCATGGGGCAACCTCGCAGATGGGTTCCAAGGCATGGGGCAACCTCGCAGATAGGTTCCCAGGCATGGGGCAACCTCGCAGATAGGTTCCAAGGCATGGGGCAACCTCTCACATAGGTTCCAAGGCATGGGGCAACCTCTCACATAGGTTCCCAGGCATGCGGCAACCTCGCAGATAGGTTCCAAGGCATGGCGCAACCTCTAACATAGGTTCCCAGGCATGGGGCAACCTCGCAGATAGGTTCCAAGGCATGGGACAAACTCTAACATAGGTTCCCAGGCATGGGGCAACCTCGCAGATAGGTTCCAAGGCATGGGGCAACCTCGCAGATAGGTTCCAAGGCATGGGGCAACCTCTAACATAGGTTCCAAGGCATGGGGCAACCTCTCACATAGGTTCCCAGGCATGGGGCAACCTCGCAGATAGGTTCCAAGGCATGGGGCAACCTCTCACATAGGTTCCCAGGCATGGGGCAACCTCGCAGATAGGTTCCAAGGCATGGGGCAACCTCGCAGATAGGTTCCAAGGCATGGGGCACCCTCTAACATAGGTTCCCAGGCATGGGGCAACCTCGCAGATAGGTTCCAAGGCATGGGGCAACCTCTAACATAGGTTCCCAGGCATGGGGCAACCTCGCAGATAGGTTCCAAGGCATGGGGCAACCTAGCAGATAGGTTCCCAGGCATGGGGCAACCTCGCAGATAGGTTCCAAGGCATGGGGCAACCTCTCACATAGGTTCCCAGGCATGGGGCAACCTCGCAGATAGGTTCCAAGGCATGGGGCAACCTCTCACATAGGTTCCAAGGCATGGGGCAACCTCGCAGATAGGTTCCAAGGCATGGGGCAACCTCTAACATAGGTTCCAAGGCATGGGGCAACCTCTCACATAGGTTCCCAGGCATGGGGCAACCTCGCAGATAGGTTCCAAGGCATGGGGCAACCTCGCAGATAGGTTCCAAGGCATGGGGCAACCTCTCACATAGGTTCCAAGGCATGGGGCAACCTCGCAGATAGGTTCCAAGGCATGGGGCAACCTCTAACATAGGTTCCCAGGCATGGGGCAACCTCGCAGATAGGTTCCAAGGCATGGGGCAACCTCGCAGATAGGTTCCAAGGCATGGGGCAACCTCTCACATAGGTTCCAAGGCATGGGGCAACCTCGCAGATAGGTTCCAAGGCATGGGGCAACCTCTAACATAGGTTCCCAGGCATGGGGCAACCTCGCAGATAGGTTCCAAGGCATGGGGCAACCTCGCACATAGGTTCCAAGGCATGGGGCAACCTCTCACATAGGTTCCAAGGCATGGGGCAACCTCTCACATAGGTTCCCAGGCATGGGGCAACCTCGCAGATAGGTTCCAAGGCATGGGGCAACCTCGCAGATAGGTTCCAAGGCATGGGGCAACCTCGCAGATAGGTTCCAAGGCATGGGGCAACCTCTAACATAGGTTCCAAGGCATGGGGCAACCTCTCACATAGGTTCCCAGGCATGGGGCAACCTCGCAGATAGGTTCCAAGGCATGGGGCAACCTCGCAGATAGGTTCCAAGGCATGGGGCAACCTCGCAGATAGGTTCCAAGGCATGGGGCAACCTCTAACATAGGTTCCAAGGCATGGGGCAACCTCTAACATAGGTTCCCAGGCATGGGGCAACCTCGCAGATAGGTTCCATGGCATGGGGCAACCTCGCAGATAGGTTCCAAGGTATGGGGCAACCTCTCACATAGGTTCCAAGGCATGGGGCAACCTCTAACATAGGTTCCCAGGCATGGGGCAACCTCGCAGATAGGTTCCATGGCATGGGGCAACCTCGCAGATAGGTTCCAAGGCATGGGGCAACCTCTCACATAGGTTCCAAGGCATGGGGCAACCTCTAACATAGGTTCCCAGGCATGGGGCAACCTCGCAGATAGGTTCCAAGGCATGGGACAACCTCTAACATAGGTTCCCAGGCATGGGGCAACCTCGCAGATAGGTTCCAAGGCATGGGGCAACCTCGCAGATAGGTTCCAAGGCATGGGGCAACCTCTAACATAGGTTCCAAGGCATGGGGAAACCTCTCACATAGGTTCCCAGACATGGGGCAACCTCGCAGATAGGTTCCAAGGCATGGGGCAACCTCGCAGATAGGTTCCAAGGCATGGGGCAACCTCTCACATAGGTTCCAAGGCATGGGGCAACCTCGCAGATAGGTTCCAAGGCATGGGGCAACCTCTAACATAGGTTCCAAGGCATGGGGCAACCTCTCACATAGGTTCCCAGGCATGGGGCAACCTCTAACATAGGTTCCCAGGCATGGGGCAACCTCGCAGATAGGTTCCAAGGCATGGGGCAACCTCTCACATAGGTTCCAAGGCATGGGGCAACCTCTCACATAGGTTCCCAGGCATGGGGCAACCTCGCAGATAGGTTCCAAGGCATGGGGCAACCTCTCACATAGGTTCCAAGGCATGGGGCAACCTCGCAGATAGGTTCCAAGGCATGGGGCAACCTCTAACATAGGTTCCAAGGCATGGGGCAACCTCTCACATAGGTTCCCAGGCATGGGGCAACCTCGCAGATAGGTTACAAGGCATGGGGCAACCTCGCAGATAGGTTCCAAGGCATGGGGCAACCTCGCAGATAGGTTCCAAGGCATGGGGCAACCTCTAACATAGGTTCCCAGGCATGGGGCAACCTCGCAGACAGGTTCCAAGGCATGGGGCAACCTCGCAGATAGGTTCCAAGGCATGGGGCAACCTCTAACATAGGTTCCAAGGCATGGGGCAACCTCTCACATAGGTTCCCAGGCATGGGGCAACCTCGCAGATAGGTTCCAAGGCATGGGGCAACCTCTAACATAGGTTCCCAGGCATGGGGCAACCTCGCAGATAGGTTCCAAGGCATGGGGCAACCTCTAACATAGGTTCCAAGGCATGGGGCAACCTCTCACATAGGTTCCCAGGCATGGGGCAACCTCGCAGATAGGTTCCAAGGCATGGGGCAACCTCTAACATAGGTTCCCAGGCATGGGGCAACCTCGCAGATAGGTTCCAAGGCATGGGGCAACCTCTAACATAGGTTCCCAGGCATGGGGCAACCTCGCAGATAGGTTCCAAGGCATGGGGCAACCTCGCAGATAGGTTCCAAGGCATGGGGCAACCTCTAACATAGGTTCCAAGGCATGGGGCAACCTCTCACATAGGTTCCCAGGCATGGGGCAACCTCGCAGATAGGTTCCAAGGCATGGGGCAACCTCTAACATAGGTTCCAAGGCATGGGGCAACCTCTCACATAGGTTCCAAGGCATGGGGCAACCTCGCAGATAGGTTCCAAGGCATGGGGCAACCTCTAACATAGGTTCCCAGGCATGGGGCAACCTCGCAGATAGGTTCCAAGGCATGGGGCAACCTCGCAGATAGGTTCCAAGGCATGGGGCAACCTCTAACATAGGTTCCAAGGCATGGGGCAACCTCTCACATAGGTTCCCAGGCATGGGGCAACCTCGCAGATAGGTTCCAAGGCATGGGGCAACCTCGCAGATAGGTTCCAAGGCATGGGGCAACCTCTCACATAGGTTCCAAGGCATGGGGCAACCTCGCAGATAGGTTCCAAGGCATGGGGCAACCTCTAACATAGGTTCCCAGGCATGGGGCAACCTCGCAGATAGGTTCCAAGGCATGGGACAACCTCTAACATAGGTTCCCAGGCATGGGGCAACCTCGCAGATAGGTTCCAAGGCATGGGGCAACCTCTAACATAGGTTCCAAGGCATGGGGCAACCTCTCACATAGGTTCCCAGGCATGGGGCAACCTCGCAGATAGGTTCCAAGGCATGGGGCAACCTCTCACATAGGTTCCAAGGCATGGGGCAACCTCGCAGATAGGTTCCAGGGCATGGGGCAACCTCTAACATAGGTTCCCAGGCATGGGGCAACCTCGCAGATAGGTTCCAAGGCATGGGGCAACCTCTAACATAGGTTCCCAGGCATGGGGCAACCTCGCAGATAGGTTCCAAGGCATGGGGCAACCTCTAACATAGGTTCCCAGGCATGGGGCAACCTCGCAGATAGGTTCCAAGGCATGGGGCAACCTCTAACATAGGTTCCCAGGCATGGGGCAACCTCGCAGATAGGTTCCAAGGCATGGGGCAACCTCTCACATAGGTTCCAAGGCATGGGGCAACCTCTAACATAGGTTCCCAGGCATGGGGCAACCTCGCAGATAGGTTCCAAGGCATGGGGCAACCTCTCACATAGGTTCCAAGGCATGGGGCAACCTCGCAGATAGGTTCCAAGGCATGGGGCAACCTCTAACATAGGTTCCCAGGCATGGGGCAACCTCGCAGATAGGTTCCAAGGCATGGGGCAACCTCTAACATAGGTTCCAAGGCATGGGGCAACCTCGCAGATAGGTTCCAAGGCATGGGGCAACCTCGCAGATAGGTTCCAAGGCATGGGGCAACCTCTCACATAGGTTCCAAGGCATGGGGCAACCTCTAACATAGGTTCCCAGGCATGGGGCAACCTCGCAGATAGGTTCCAAGGCATGGGGCAACCTCTAACATAGGTTCCCAGGCATGGGGCAACCTCTCACATAGGTTCCATGGCATGGGGCAACCTCGCAGATAGGTTCCAAGGCATGTGGCAACCTCTAACATAGGTTCCCAGGCATGGGGCAACCTCGCAGATAGGTTCCAAGGCATGGGGCAACCTCTCACATAGGTTCCCAGGCATGGGGCAACCTCGCAGATAGGTTCCAAGGCATGGGGCAACCTCTCACATAGGTTCCCAGGCATGGGGCAACCTCGCAGATAGGTTCCAAGGCATGGGGCAACCTCTCACATAGGTTCCAAGGCATGGGGCAACCTCTCACATAGGTTCCCAGGCATGGGGCAACCTCGCAGATAGGTTCCAAGGCATGGGGCAACCTCGCAGATAGGTTCCAAGGCATGGGGCAACCTCTCACATAGGTTCCAAGGCATGGGGCAACCTCGCAGATAGGTTCCAAGGCATGGGGCAACCTCTAACATAGGTTCCCAGGCATGGGGCAACCTCGCAGATAGGTTCCAAGGCATGGGGCAACCTCTCACATAGGTTCCCAGGCATGGGGCAACCTCGCAGATAGGTTCCAAGGCATGGGGCAACCTCTCACATAGGTTCCAAGGCATGGGGCAACCTCGCAGATAGGTTCCAGGGCATGGGGCAACCTCTAACATAGGTTCCCAGGCATGGGGCAACCTCGCAGATAGGTTCCAAGGCATGGGGCAACCTCTAACATAGGTTCCCAGGCATGGGGCAACCTCGCAGATAGGTTCCAAGGCATGGGGCAACCTCTCACATAGGTTCCAAGGCATGGGGCAACCTCGCAGATAGGTTCCAAGGCATGGGGCAACCTCTAACATAGGTTCCCAGGCATGGGGCAACCTCGCAGATAGGTTCCAAGGCATGGGGCAACCTCTAACATAGGTTCCCAGGCATGGGGCAACCTCGCAGATAGGTTCCAAGGCATGGGGCAACCTCTAACATAGGTTCCCAGGCATGGGGCAACCTCGCAGATAGGTTCCAAGGCATGGGGCAACCTCTAACATAGGTTCCAAGGCATGGGGCAACCTCTAACATAGGTTCCCAGGCATGGGGCAACCTCGCAGATAGGTTCCAAGGCATGGGGCAACCTCTCACATAGGTTCCAAGGCATGGGGCAACCTCTAACATAGGTTCCCAGGCATGGGGCAACCTCGCAGATAGGTTCCAAGGCATGGGGCAACCTCTAACATAGGTTCCCAGGCATGGGGCAACCTCGCAGATAGGTTCCAAGGCATGGGGCAACCTCTCACATAGGTTCCAAGGCATGGGGCAACCTCTAACATAGGTTCCCAGGCATGGGGCAACCTCGCAGATAGGTTCCAAGGCATGGGGCAACCTCTCACATAGGTTCCAAGGCATGGGGCAACCTCGCAGATAGGTTCCAAGGCATGGGGCAACCTCTCACATAGGTTCCAAGGCATGGGGCAACCTCTAACATAGGTTCCCAGGCATGGGGCAACCTCGCAGATAGGTTCCAAGGCATGGGGCAACCTCTAACATAGGTTCCAAGGCATGGGGCAACCTCGCAGATAGGTTCCAAGGCATGGGGCAACCTCGCAGATAGGTTCCAAGGCATGGGGCAACCTCTCACATAGGTTCCAAGGCATGGGGCAACCTCTAACATAGGTTCCCAGGCATGGGGCAACCTCGCAGATAGGTTCCAAGGCATGGGGCAACCTCTAACATAGGTTCCCAGGCATGGGGCAACCTGTCACATAGGTTCCATGGCATGGGGCAGCCTCGCAGATAGGTTCCAAGGCATGTGGCAACCTCTAACATAGGTTCCCAGGCATGGGGCAACCTCGCAGATAGGTTCCAAGGCATGGGGCAACCTCTAACATAGGTTCCAAGGCATGGGGCAACCTCGCAGATAGGTTCCAAGGCATGGGGCAACCTCGCAGATAGGTTCCAAGGCATGGGGCAACCTCTCACATAGGTTCCAAGGCATGGGGCAACCTCTAACATAGGTTCCCAGGCATGGGGCAACCTCGCAGATAGGTTCCAAGGCATGGGGCAACCTCTAACATAGGTTCCCAGGCATGGGGCAACCTGTCACATAGGTTCCATGGCATGGGGCAGCCTCGCAGATAGGTTCCAAGGCATGTGGCAACCTCTAACATAGGTTCCCAGGCATGGGGCAACCTCGCAGGTAGGTTCCAAGGCATGGGGCAACCTCTAACATAGGTTCCCAGGCATGGGGCAACCTCGCAGATAGGTTCCAAGGCATGGGGCAACCTCTCACATAGGTTCCAAGGCATGGGGCAACCTCGCAGATAGGTTCCAAGGCATGGGGCAACCTCTCACATAGGTTCCAAGGCATGGGGCAACCTCTAACATAGGTTCCCAGGCATGGGGCAACCTCGCAGATAGGTTCCAAGGCATGGGGCAACCTCTAACATAGGTTCCAAGGCATGGGGCAACCTCGCAGATAGGTTCCAAGGCATGGGGCAACCTCGCAGATAGGTTCCAAGGCATGGGGCAACCTCTCACATAGGTTCCAAGGCATGGGGCAACCTCTAACATAGGTTCCCAGGCATGGGGCAACCTCGCAGATAGGTTCCAAGGCATGGGGCAACCTCTAACATAGGTTCCCAGGCATGGGGCAACCTGTCACATAGGTTCCATGGCATGGGGCAACCTCGCAGATAGGTTCCAAGGCATGTGGCAACCTCTAACATAGGTTCCCAGGCATGGGGCAACCTCGCAGATAGGTTCCAAGGCATGGGGCAACCTCTCACATAGGTTCCCAGGCATGGGGCAACCTCGCAGATAGGTTCCAAGGCATGGGGCAACCTCTCACATAGGTTCCCAGGCATGGGGCAACCTCGCAGATAGGTTCCAAGGCATGGGGCAACCTCTCACATAGGTTCCAAGGCATGGGGCAACCTCTCACATAGGTTCCCAGGCATGGGGCAACCTCGCAGATAGGTTCCAAGGCATGGGGCAACCTCGCAGATAGGTTCCAAGGCATGGGGCAACCTCTCACATAGGTTCCCAGGCATGGGGCAACCTCTCACATAGGTTCCAAGGCATGGGGCAACCTCGCAGATAGGTTCCAAGGCATGGGGCAACCTCTAACATAGGTTCCCAGGCATGGGGCAACCTCGCAGATAGGTTCCAAGGCATGGGGCAACCTCTCACATAGGTTCCCAGGCATGGGGCAACCTCGCAGATAGGTTCCAAGGCATGGGGCAACCTCGCAGATAGGTTCCAAGGCATGGGGCAACCTCTAACATAGGTTCCCAGGCATGGGGCAACCTCGCAGATAGGTTCCAAGGCATGGGGCAACCTCGCAGATAGGTTCCAAGGCATGGGGCAACCTCTAACATAGGTTCCCAGGCATGGGGCAACCTCGCAGATAGGTTCCAAGGCATGGGGCAACCTCTCACATAGGTTCCCAGGCATGGGGCAACCTCTCACATAGGTTCCAAGGCATGGGGCAACCTCGCAGATAGGTTCCAAGGCATGGGGCAACCTCTAACATAGGTTCCCAGGCATGGGGCAACCTCGCAGATAGGTTCCAAGGCATGGGGCAACCTCTAACATAGGTTCCCAGGCATGGGGCAACCTCGCAGATAGGTTCCAAGGCATGGGGCAACCTCTCACATACGTTCCCAGGCATGGGGCAACCTCGCAGATAGGTTCCAAGGCATGGGGCAACCTCTCACATAGGTTCCCAGGCATTGGGCAACCTCGCAGATAGGTTCCAAGGCATGGGGCAACCTCTCACATACGTTCCCAGGCATGGGGCAACCTCGCAGATAGGTTCCAAGGCATGGGGCAACCTCTCACATAGGTTCCCAGGCATGGGGCAACCTCGCAGATAGGTTCCAAGGCATGGGGCAACCTCTCACATAGGTTCCCAGGCATGGGGCAACCTCGCAGATAGGTTCCAAGGCATGGGGCAACCTCTCACATAGGTTCCAAGGCATGGGGCAACCTCTCACATAGGTTCCCAGGCATGGGGCAACCTCGCAGATAGGTTCCAAGGCATGGGGCAACCTCGCAGATAGGTTCCAAGGCATGGGGCAACCTCTCACATAGGTTCCAAGGCATGGGGCAACCTCTCACATAGGTTCCAAGGCATGGGGCAACCTCGCAGATAGGTTCCAAGGCATGGGGCAACCTCTAACATAGGTTCCCAGGCATGGGGCAACCTCGCAGATAGGTTCCAAGGCATGGGGCAACCTCTCACATAGGTTCCAAGGCATGGGGCAACCTCTCACATAGGTTCCCAGGCATGGGGCAACCTCGCAGATAGGTTCCAAGGCATGGGGCAACCTCTCACATAGGTTCCAAGGCATGGGGCAACCTCTAACATAGGTTCCCAGGCATGGGGCAACCTCGCAGATAGGTTCCAAGGCATGGGGCAACCTCTCACATAGGTTCCCAGGCATGGGGCAACCTCGCAGATAGGTTCCAAGGCATGGGGCAACCTCTCACATAGGTTCCAAGGCATGGGGCAACCTCGCAGATAGGTTCCAAGGCATGGGGCAACCTCGCAGATAGGTTCCAAGGCATGGGGCAACCTCTCACATAGGTTCCAAGGCATGGGGCAACCTCTCACATAGGTTCCCAGGCATGGGGCAACCTCGCAGATAGGTTCCAAGGCATGGGGCAACCTCTCACATAGGTTCCCAGGCATGGGGCAACCTCGCAGATAGGTTCCAAGGCATGGGGCAACCTCTCACATAGGTTCCTAGGCATGGGGCAACCTCGCAGATAGGTTCCAAGGCATGGGGCAACCTCGCAGATAGGTTCCAAGGCATGGGGCAACCTCTCACATAGGTTCCAAGGCATGGGGCAACCTCTCACATAGGTTCCCAGGCATGGGGCAACCTCGCAGATAGGTTCCAAGGCATGGGGCAACCTCTAACATAGGTTCCCAGGCATGGGGCAACCTCGCAGATAGGTTCCAAGGCATGGGGCAACCTCGCAGATAGGTTCCAAGGCATGGGGCAACCTCTAACATAGGTTCCAAGGCATGGGGCAACCTGTCACATAGGTTCCCAGGCATGGGGCAACCTCGCAGATAGGTTCCAAGGCATGGGGCAACCTCGCAGATAGGTTCCAAGGCATGGGGCAACCTCTCACATAGGTTCCTAGGCATGGGGCAACCTCTCACATAGGTTCCTAGGCATGGGGCAACCTCGCAGATAGGTTCCAAGGCATGGGGCAACCTCGCAGATAGGTTCCAAGGCATGGGGCAACCTCGCAGATAGGTTCCAAGGCATGGGGCAACCTCTCACATAGGTTCCAAGGCATGGGGCAACCTCTCACATAGGTTCCCAGGCATGGGGCAACCTCGCAGATAGGTTCCAAGGCATGGGGCAACCTCTCACATAGGTTCCAAGGCATGGGGCAACCTCGCAGATAGGTTCCAAGGCATGGGGCAACCTCTAACATAGGTTCCCAGGCATGGGGCAACCTCGCAGATAGGTTCCAAGGCATGGGGCAACCTCGCAGATAGGTTCCAAGGCATGGGGCAACCTCTAACATAGGTTCCAAGGCATGGGGCAACCTGTCACATAGGTTCCCAGGCATGGGGCAACCTCGCAGATAGGTTCCAAGGCATGGGGCAACCTCGCAGATAGGTTCCAAGGCATGGGGCAACCTCTAACATAGGTTCCCAGGCATGGGGCAACCTCGCAGATAGGTTCCAAGGCATGGGGCAACCTCTAACATAGGTTCCAAGGCATGGGGCAACCTGTCACATAGGTTCCCAGGCATGGGGCAACCTCGCAGATAGGTTCCAAGGCATGGGGCAACCTCTAACATAGGTTCCCAGGCATGGGGCAACCTCTCACATAGGTTCCAAGGCATGGGGCAACCTCGCAGATAGGTTCGAAGGCATGGGGCAACCTCTAACATAGGTTCCCAGGCATGGGGCAACCTCTGTGCGTTCATCACTATTCGTTTTTTCGTGTGGACCTGTCTCTCATTTGAAGCCCGAGAATCGCGTTTCCGAGGCCTGTGCGTGGTCGCAGTGCCCTCTGATGTCCAAAAACTACCTATTTTGGCCCCGAAAAAAAAATGCGAGCATCTCCCCCTACAAACCCCGGCCTTACCACCACACAGGCCCGAAAAACCGGGAACCGGGGAAACCGGGAAAAACCGGGAATCTGGGGTGTCGATTCAGTTTCATTCCCGGTTTTGGATTCCCGGTTTTTCCGGCCTCCGGAGGGGATTTTTTCACGGATTTTCGCTAAGGGAAAAAAACCAGGGAACCGGGAATTTCCGGGAAAAGCCGGGAAATACCGGGAAAAGTCGACACCCCCCTGTAGATCCCTTGGCGAGAGCGAAAGGGGAAGGGGCTCTGGATACCAGACCCTCCACAAGACCCGCCCTCGAGATGCACAGTCGCAAAGAGGTGCAACTGTGCAAGAGCCACCTGTCACAGGGGGGTCTGGGGGGCAGAGCCCCCCAGCCGCCGGAGGCCACGGTAGTGAACATCTATTCCTCCACTCGATGTGACGATACGATGTCGCACAAGGACATGCCACAGGGGGGTCTGGGGGGCGGAGCCCCCCAGCCGCCGGAGGCCACGGTAGTCAACATCCCTTGCGAGCGGAAGGGCATGAGGAAGGGTAGCTTTTCTCTAGGTTTCGCCTCAGGAAACCTAGAAAATTAGTAGAGGGGCGAAAGTTCGAAAGAAAAGTTGCGCCCCCAAGGAATCGGGCACCCAAGTTCGGGATACCCCTGCCCAGGCATGTAGCTTGGGGGGTCCAGCTGGTCTCGGGACCAGCAGTTGCCTATGTTGCTGGTCTGGGGGGGGGGGGGGAAAAAGAGTATAAATCCGGGAAACCCCAGAATTTTTTTTGGTGGGGGGGTTTTCCCTCACACCAGGCCGAAGATGTACCCTGCAGCAGGCCCGAACCACGAGGATTTTGGCTCCCGAGGACTGCTTCCCGCGCAGGACTGGGTTCCGACCTGATGTCGGAGAGATCCACACCGTGTTCAGCCCGGAAGGAACAGATGTTCACTACCGTGGCCTCCGGCGGCTGGGGGGCTCCGCCCCCCAGACCCCCCTGTGGCTTGTGCTTGTCAATATGCGACTGTGGGGTTCTTCGCTACCGTCAAGTTTTCGTCAAAGTTCGGCGATTTCTTCCGGGACTTCCAGGACTTCCGAGACTTTTCTTATGCATACATAGGAAAATCACCAACACACCGTTTCGGCACCGTAGCGAAGACCCACTGTGGCGCTGTGTACTCCGTGCCTCCGGACGCGCTCCGGAGAACCCGGTGTTCGGTCAGGACAAGATTTTGGGCGAAGCGCCGGAAAATTCCCCAGACCAGCAGAACCAGCAAAAATCTGAAAATCCAATTTCAAGCTACGTGCCTGGCCCCTGCCTGCCCCAAAAAAAAAAACGGGGGAAAAAAGAAAAAATAATAACGGAAAAGGTGGGCCACTTTTTCCGTTACGGGGATATTTTTCCCTGGATTACGATCATGTCACGACGTTGCCACGGCGTGGGGAATTACACTCACCACTGGGGATCCATGGGGTCTTCGCTCAGAAATGCAGAGAAGTGAGGAAGGGTGAACCGCCTCACAAAACTGGCTGCAACGTGATACAGTTTGACACACACTGGCAGACGTGCAGACGGCTGCAGTATTGGACCTGTGCGTGCACAAATCAAACAGAGTGGAGTGACAGTGTGTGATACACCGTGCCTGTCTTGCGGTGTACATACTCGCAAATTAGGCACTCCTCCCGTGTGCCCCTGGTTCTCCAAGAGTCTTCGCCCACGTCCGCGCCATCTTGTACTTTGGCGTTGAAGGTTTCGGCGCCTTCAACGCCGCTTTAAAGACGGCTTAGCTGCCGCCTTCACTGCGGCTTTCGATGACGCCTTCATTCCCGCGCTGCGGCCTTTTTAGGCACAGCTCCGGCACACGTGGTGGGCAGGGCCTCCCAAGATTGGGTGTAACCCTGGGGATGGGGCCTGATGCCCCATCCCAGGCTGATCCCCGATCTTGGGTGATCTTGGTTGGTGTGCTATGGCGCGGTGTGTTGATCCCATCGTGATTCACCAACATGTCATGAATCTGCCCCGTTAACGGCTACCGGGTATTACCAGGTATTACCGGGTCGAAAAACGGGTATTACCGGGTCCGGTAATACCCGTTTGCCCGGTAATACCCGGTTATAGTCCGGTAGCGCTACCGGGGATTTTCCATGGGAATTTTCCTTTGTTTTTGGGTTGATTCCCTTCCCCTTAGCAGTGTGTTGTGGTCGACATTGGATTCTATGGCGCATGGGGTGATCGAAAGATGGGTTCCGCAGTTCATGTCTGGTTTGTGTGTCTCACTGCAGACTTTTCGAGTTTCGCAGCAATGCTGACTACTGCACGGTGCCCACACACCACCTGAGCCCTTCCAGAGCCGGCGGTGTCGTCAGATCAGGCAGTCGAGCCACTGTTCCCGTAGCTTCCATCATTTAAGGACCTTGGCTCAGAAATGCAGAAACGGTGCGTCACCAAACTGGTTGCAAAGTGGCACAGTTGGGCACACAGTGGCACAGAGCGAAGGGCTCCTCGTTTTCAATGATCGATCCTTCGTTCAGGGAAGCCATCTTCTCTTACCCCAGGCTCGAGTGCTTGGTCACGCCAGCTCCGTTATTCGGTCACATCGCTCTGCTGGCTGGGTGCTTGTCGCAACACTTACCTGCGAGCAGCCAACGAGCATTATGGTACCGAGAGATGCTTCTTGGCGTGGCCGGGCTTGTGGTTCCTGCCACAGCAGGTCACAGTACGGTGAGCGGACTTGCTATATTTGCTGGGGTGGCTTCAACACGGGCTCGCCACTGGACTGCCCCCGGGCCAAGGTGGATAATCGCACCTGCCTTCGGGACGCTGAGTATCCGCCCCGTGTATGATGAGCGGAAGCTAACCAGCCTGCAGTCGACCCACGTGGTGGCCTCACGACTCCCAGACAACGGCTGGTTTGGGCAGGTGGACGGGAAGAGCTGGTTCTGGAGTTGTGGTGTCGACACGTTTCCATTTTGAGAAATTCTCTGTGATACGCTCCACAGCAAGACGCACATTCCCATGTGAAGCCTCTCTGGCGACACCCTTGACAAGAGCACCTGGCACTCTGTACAGGACCTGCAGCTAAGATCCGGGCTGGTGCGGCAAGGTATTTGAGCGACCCCTTACGATATGATGCAATCCAGAGAAGTCCCAGCAAAACGTGGATTCAACCAGGCCCTCAATATATGCACGAGTTGCGCCTGCTTCTTGTCATCTTGCTTGGCTACTGGTCCCTCTGATAAATCATCAGCTTGGTTCGAGTCGGGACAAGTCATGATGCATGCTTCAAAGAACTTAGCCTCGTGGACGGCCTGTTGTGTGACGACACGCTCTGCCTCCGTGGAAGCGGACGAGGCCATGAAGTGCATTGAAGAGGGAGGGAGAGGAGGCAACACACGGAGGACACAGTCACAGACAGGGGGGTGTGTGTCCCTCATAGATCTTGGTTGAACGAACAGGTGTTGGAATCAGGGCCTGGGCTCATTATCTCGACCTTTGTTTGTGTAATCATCGGGGCACGCCACGCCAACACAGCCCCCCACCGCTATGCCGCAAAGCCTACCTCATAGATCTTGGTTGTACTGAACGTGGGTGTTCCCCAGCCGTTCCCACTCCCAGTGTTCCCAGGGCCGCCTCTGTGAGGGGTGGGCCAGGAGGGGCTGCAGAGGCTGGCCTTCAGAATAACGCAGGGGGGTCACCTAACACCTGACATTCCCCCCGCGCACCTTCCCTTGGACTGCCAGACGGAAGATCACCAGAACCCTGCAGTTGATTCACTGCGACACCCCACGAACCATCCCTGTACCAAGGAAATCCCCACGGAAAATCCCCGGTAATACAAAACGGGTATTACCGGACCCGGTAATACCCCCGATTTTATCCGGTAATACCCGTTTTTGACCCGGTAATACCCGGTAATGGAGGCCGATTACCGGGTTTCCGGTAATACCCGGTAATACCGGTTACCCGTTAACGGGGCAGATTCATATTATGTACAACGCTGCAGACGCGTCTGCAGCATATCGGCAGACGTAGACCCGCAGACTCGCAATTTCCCACTGCCGGTGCAAGCACTGTCTTTTGCTAGCCGCTCGCAGGAACAACTAGCCAGCCGTGAACTCCACCAAACTCGGGCCAAAATCAGCCACAAAATGGAGGTCACTTCCATTCTCCCAGCCCCAGAAGGTAGATGAGCCTGTGAGGTTGGTCAGGGACTGGTTTTCGTCTTGGGAAGGGTCCCGTTGGGAAGAATACCCGATTTGCTTGACCGCACGACGCCGTTGGTGAAGGAGAAGTCGTACGGTACGCTTCCTGTTCCTGGACGGATCGGGGTTCGATCCGTACTACAGGCCAAGCCCACTGCCCCCCTATAACAGGGAGGAAGATATCACTTGCACACCCGGACATTACTTGCACTGCATTCCTCTCCGGTTCCAGGCACATTATTGCACCGCGTGCAAGTCAGGGACCTGGAGTGCAAGTACAGAGTGGACTCCAACTACCCTAGCCCGCTAGCGGGAGTCTGGGTACGGGATCTGAGACGCGAATGCGTGTCCTAGTGGGAGTCGCCAGATGGCCGCCCGCAGTACGGCTCAAATTTCAGCGGCCGGACAGGATTTTTAGCAATTCTGGGTGAGGCCATCCCTTCCCAAAGTCGCATTCCACCGGCTGATATACCTACGTTCCGAATCCCGGCCCAGGGGTATCCAAGCTTCGGTCAGGCTTGGGTGGGATAGAAGACCACTGCAAGCCTGAAGCGGCTGAAGTACCTCGCTGTGCCCAGTTCCCCTGCTGCAGCCAGGTAGTGGACTGCCTCCTTGTCGCGGTGCAGCAACAGGTCATTGGTGGCGGTGGGGGTGCCGCTTGGGCTGTGGCGAAAGAGATGCTTCAGGGAGACCCTCGATGGGGTGTGGCCCGGTGCTGCAGGCAGGGTACACGTACTGGTCTGTGCCCGGGCTGCTGTGGTCATCGACAAGGCTGTGTGTGTGGTCTGTCCCAAGGTGGTGGATGGTGGTCTCCCTCAGGTGGATCATCTGTGGATAAGGCCTTCGCGTCTCTCCGATCCTGCATGGGCTCAGGTGTCTCCAGATGTTCATCACCCCTTGCCTTGCTAGGTCGGTGAGGACGGCGCCCGAGCTCCGCCTTGTAGCTGGCGCAGCGGAGTCGTGCAGGTCAGGCAGGCTCCTTGAGGCCTCCGAGGTGATGTGCGCGCGCCACCCCGTGGTTCCTTGTAGTCGCAGACAGGTCCGTGCGCACGGTGGGAGCGTTCGTATCGTCCGTTCCGTGCCAGGTCCTGGAGAATACCTTTGGTTGAGTATTGACTCTCTCGGGTTCAACCCCCATTCATATATCAGGTCCTTCGCTCCGTCATCACTCTGGTCGTCAGTCAGAGGGGAAGAACGGTGTCCCTCACTTTTTTCACTGCTCACAGGATCGAAGGCCAAGTCCAACATAAGTGGTAGCCTTGAAGAGAAGGCTCCTGATATCTCCAAGCATTGCACCGAAGACCACACCTGCCCACCAGGTTCTTCCCCGTCAGTCGAACAGTCTTTCTTGTTCATGTTCTGGGCAGGGTGCTCTGCCTCGTCACCCCGAAGCCTGCTTCAACTAGGCTAGCCCAACATCTTCCCTCAGTGTTCTCACAGGGGTGTCCTCAGTATCTGGGTCCCGACGGCAAGGCACGCGTACCAGCCTGCGTGACAGCAGCGCCCATTCCTACGAGGATGTGCTGCGCGTGCTGACGGCGCTGCCAGGTGTAGGACGGAAGGTGGCGCAGGCTGTACTGATGGTTGCATACCGCCGCAAGTATGACCCTGTTGCTGCGCGAGTCATGTTTTCCATGAAGTGGGGTGGCGACAGGGTGTAAGTCACGAGGGGAAGGGCATGTGGAACGGCCACTGCCCAGTCCCCAGCGCCCTCCACCCCATAGGACATTCGATTTTTTGCAGGGAACCACCACACAACACCGCACAACACCACCGAACGCCACCAAGCTCCACTAAACTCCACCAAACTCCTCCAAACTCGGGTCAAAATCAGGTGGGTCACTGTGACTCACAGAGGTAATAACTCGCACAGTTCTCAAGAAACCTAGGTACCTGTCAACGTGATCAAGAAACTTACGTATCTGTTACGATGTACATCACGACGTGATACGAAAACTAACAGAGATGTTACTTTTTCTTACTTGGAGGTGGAGAGAAAGCTGGAGGCGGCGCTTGGGGAGTGGCACGACGCACTGTGCCACAGCAGCTGCTGCGATGAACAAGTGCCTGGAGCGGAGGAAGGGGCGGGGCGTCGTCGTCGAGGAATGTGCATTGGCGTTGGGGGCGCGGAAAGAACTGGAGCAGGCGGCGAAAGCGTTCAAACGGGCAGCAGGGGTGGTCACAGCGAGCAAGGGGGTGGGCCGGTTCGGTGACGGGATCCGTGAGATTGACGTGGACCAGGGGTGAAGCGGCTTCTTTCAGGGGGCGTCGTGCGTAATGCCGCTGCTGGGGATGGTGCAGGCTGCGATGGAGGCGGAGTGCAAGGGGTACGTCATTTGCGGTGCATGTGGGATTGCGTTCAAGGCGGAGTGCAAGGAGCGGCATGTGGGGAAGTGCGAGAAGCTGGACGAGGCGGGGCGGGGTGGCGTGGGCGGTCAGCAGGTGGGAGGGAAGGCAGAGCCATACCTGCGTCTGTACTCGCTGGAGAGCCCGCTGTGCTACGGGGTGAACGCGGCGATGTGTGAGGTCGCCTTCTTGAAGAAGCGGGGGCTACGAGTCGATGAAGGGGTTTGCGTATTCCCTGTACCGCAATGCTGTCGCGGAACACCGTCCCCTCGTACTTCGGCTGCAAGGGAACACGGTGTTCCGCGCAATGGACTTCCGTGTGAAGGAGTCGCTGTACTCGGTGGGGGCGGTTGTGCCGATGCCGCACCCCACAAGCGCAAGCGAGGATCCGGATGTCGTGAAGGACTTCCTGGGGAAGGGCGAAGGCGGGGACGAGGTGCAGGGCACCATCCTTGTGCTGCGTGTGCGGACGGGGCGCAGCATCGCCCAGTTCAGCCGCTTCCCCGAGGAGAAGGAGGTGCTGATTGCGACAAACACGCAGTTCCGTGTGGTGGGGCGGCCGGTGACGTCGGTGTGCGTCTGCTGGAGATGGCGCTGGACACAAGCCTGCGCAACGTCGTGGTGGCGGAGCTGCAGGAAGTCGATTTCGATCACTAGCAGCAATAGGGTTTGCGGGCAAGCTCACTGACATCATGACAGATGTGGAAAGGGTGCGCAACGCCCCGCTCCTCGATACCATCAAGACGAAGCTCGAAAGGAAGAGGAATCATCAACCCCATCCGGTGACACATTCACGAGTGTTGGTGGGCTACCCACCCAGTACGGAGCTGCCTGTTGTGGACGGGAAGACACAGCAGGTGCGCGATCGTTGCGTGTTTGCAAGCGAGCGGTGTGGGACAAGGCAATACGAGCAAAGGGACCGCGGAAAGGGTGGACCGTGCCGCATGCGGCAGCCGCAAGGAACCGTTCTGATCTGCTGGAGGATGTCCTCCTGGCAAGCTGCCGCCTGACACGGTGGATGCGTTGGGGCGCACTGCTTGCAGCGTCGCTGCTGCATCCGGCTGTGTCGACGATTTGCACATCCTCATCAAGGTCGGAAAATCAGATGTGAACAAGGCAGGCAATGGCGGTGCGACGCCGTGTGCTACGGCCGCTCAGAACGGACATGCCGGCACTGTCGTACACTCATGGCTCATCACTGAAGGACGTGCTGATGTGAATCAGGCTGGCAACGGCGGTCGGACCTCCTGTTCCTTGTCAGCTCAGAATGGACGCACTGAGGCATAGCGCACCCTCATCACGGAAGGACATGCTGCTGTGAACAAGACAAAACTCAACAAGGTTACACGCCGTGCCGATGGGCAGCTCACAACGGACACGATGACGTGTTGCGCATCCTCATCACAGAAGTACATGCTGATGTGAATCAGGCCGACGACGGATTACGCCCTGTTTCATGGCAGCTCAGAATGGACACGCCAACGCGTTGCACATCCTCATCACTGAAGGACATGCTGATGTGAATAAGGCGAACAACAAAGGCACCACGCCACTTTCCATTGCACAACAATGCGGCCACACAGCTGCAGTTGCCATCTTGTCTGCAGCGATGGAGTGAGTGCCGTCGCACTCTTTGTGCGGAGTCCTCGCATAGCATCCGCCACAGGGACAGCCCCTGGCGGGTGTGTCGTATCTCGCGGGCCCTACTACACCCACCCCTTCGCTTCTCTCTCTCTTCGGATCCGCAATGTTCCCCCAGAGACACCCTGAGGCGTGCACAGCCTCCTCGATGGTGGCGGGGTCGAGCGTCACCTTCCCGTGACGCTGTCCAGCTGCATGGTGCAGCCCACCATCCATGCCTCCCCTTTGTGCAGGCGACGCCATGTCTCTTCGGGGAAGCCGATGACCGTGGTGCCCTGGGGGAACACCGTGCCACACCGTGCCCTCCCCCCCGAGGTGGAGCCCGTGGAGCTCAAATTCCCCCCACACCACAAGCCGCGCCCCAAACCTCGACAGGGCAACGGACTGCTTTGTCACGAATCACGACAGGCCCCTCCGGTTCGCAGACCGGAAGGCTACACCCGGTGAGCCCTGGGGTGGGATTCCCCCAGTCGACACCACCCCCCCCTGTGTTGATCCTCTCGACAACCTGAGTGTCTGCCAGGAGAACCACCTGCACTGGGGTGTCCGCACGGGCGTGCACAGTCTTTGCGTGGAGCAGGGCGGTTAGGACACAAAGGCCCAGGTGTGCCTCGGGGTCAGGACGGACTCGATGTGGAAGGGTGCGGCAGGGATGCTGGTGTTGTGTGGGGTGGGCCGTTGCGACGCATGCCATGGAGGTCTAGTTTACCACACCGACAAATGATGCGCGCAGCGTATGCCGGAGGTGCAGGGTAGGGAGTGGAGATCCTCACTCCCGACGACGGACTTCAGTCAGTTAAAAAAGGGTAAGTCCGAGAGGGGGCCGGCACCCCCGAAAAGCGGGGGTTCGATGTGGGTGATCCGTAGTGCACACACGGGCCGCAGTGCGGCACATCCATGTGCGCAAGACATGTTTGCGCGTCGTATTTCAGCTGGAAACAACCACCAGTATCTCAGACGAACGTGGGATCGGGCACTGTGCACCCTGGTGTGTTGTGCAGTGTAGTCTACCCCAAAAGGATTCCAGTGTGCGAGAGTGCGTGTGTCCGCAGATTTTTACCCTACCATCTGACACCTTTCCAGGTGACACCTTCCCGAAGACTCACGTGCGTGTTTACACTGCGAGGCTACCACCAAGACTGCTGTGCGGAGCAGCACGGGTTCGTCACACAGACAGGCTCATGCTGCCTATGGTGAGAGCGGCTTGTGTTGATGAGAGTTGCTGCATCTGAACTGTTTTCCTGAAGTGCCGCAGCTGATGCGAAGTCCTTCCCAGGGCACACCACCCTCCAAGGCGAGGCGATGTCACGGTGCGTGTGCAAGGGACGTGCGGACACAGCAGTGGTGTGGTGGTGTATGGGGAGTGCAGAGGGTGGAGGGCAGGAGCGGGTGGCTGATGCTTGTGTTGCGCCAGGAGGGATGGAGAGGGGTGCTGTGCTGTGTTTTGTTTTCGCATTTGTAAAGATGTTCACGTGTCTTGCACGTGCGTTCACATGCGGGGTAACAGTGGAGGCATCGTCGGAGTTCACCCTGCACAACAAACGTGCATCACAGGGTGGGCTTTGTGATTGCCGTGGCAGTGGGCATGTGAAGTTGACTTGCCCGACCCCCACCCCACCCCACCCCCCCTCACTGCTGTACTGCTGTAAATAGGGCCGAATCCCTCAGGCCTTTTTACCCCGCCATACACACCTCTTCCCCCAAAAAGTGCATGTGTACCCACCCACACACACCACTCGTGCCAGCTGTGTGGGGTGTTACAGCTGTAAGCATCGAACACACAACCACCCGGCAGGCTGGGCCTAGCGCTGAGTTCACACCGCCTGCCATGCGGGCCCACACAAGCCTGCGGGTGCAGGGTGCCCTGCTGCCCGCCCTCTGCGTGCTGTGCGCTGTGGCTGTGCCCTGTGGCGCGGAGAGGCTTTACTTCCTGACGGCGGATGGGCTGGCCTCCACCCTGACCAACGGTGATGCGCGTGAGGACTACAACACGTGGGGCGGGGCAAGTGCAAGCGCCGGCTGTGCCACATCAGCGCGCGGGCTTGCTGTCGATGAAATCGAAGGGTGGGCCGTCGTCACATGCGGCACGCAGCTCTTCAAGGCCAACATCTTGCTGGCTCCCGCAGAGCCCTGGGAAGCTGTGCCATTCGGCAGCTCGACAGACTTATACGGGGCTGCGATTAACACCGACACGCACACCGCCTACGCCGCCTCCTTCGAAGTCAGTCCCACTAGTGGGTGGAAGGTACGGGGGCACTACCTGCGTGGTTGCGGGAGTCTCACTTCACAGGAGAAGTGCACTGTGCCTGGGCCCTGCTTTTGGAGCAAGATCAGCAGTACCTGCAAGCCAAGCGAATCCTATGCATACATGTCTGTGAAGGCCTCGGAACCGATAGGTGGCGGTCTATATGCAGACGAGCAGAACGTCATTTGGCTGTCGTACGCGACACTCGACCACGGTGGTGGCGCGGGTGGTTATGTAGAGTCGAAGCAGAATGGCGAGTACGTCTCCTACCCGCATGTGCACGACATGTTCCCTTTCAAAAACTACGGCAAGCAGGAGATCGGGTACATGCAGATGTTCAACGGGCGACTGTACGTGCCCTCACAGGAGGCCTCCCCCGAGCAGACGCACCTCTACAGGTTTGACCCCAACGGGGGTGCGGACTTTGTCATCGAGTTGCCGCAGTTCCGTGGTGTACACATCGGTTCACAGCGTCCCATCAGACAGCCGTCATTTGCTGTTGTCGATGACCATCGTGTGCTGGTTGTAGGGAGGGACACCATCACGGCCACCGACCTGAGCAACCCAGGCCAGGCGGTGGAGGTCGTGCGGGACACGTCGGGGTCCGGGTTCGGTCCGATCTTCTACAGAGAACTCCCGAAGCAGGGGACTCCAGGGCCCACATCCGTCCCACCGACAGCAGTGCCTACTGTCGCACCTCCGACACCCGCACCGACGGCAGTGCCTACTGTCGCACCTTCGACACCCGCACCGACAGCAGTGCCTACTGGCGCACCTTCGACACCCGCACCGACATCAGTGCCCACTGGCGCACCTTCGACACCCGCACCGACAGCAGTGCCTACTGGCGCACCTTCGACACCCGCACCGACATCAGTGCCCACTGGCGCACCTCCGACACCCGCACCGACGGCAGTGCCTACTGGCGCACCTCCGACACCCGCACCGACGGCAGTGCCTACTGTCGCACCTTCGACACCCGCACCGACAGCAGTGCCTACTGGCGCACCTTCGACACCCGCACCGACATCAGTGCCCACTGGCGCACCTTCGACACCCGCACCGACAGCAGTGCCCACTGGCGCACCTCCGACACCCGCACCGACGGCAGTGCCTACTGTCGCACCTTCGACACCCGCACCGACAGCAGTGCCCACTGGCGCACCTCCGACACCCGCACCGACGGCAGTGCCTACTGGCGCACCTTCGACACCCGCACCGACAGCAGTGCCCACTGTCGCACCTCCGACGGCAGTGCCTACTGGCGCACCTCCGACACCCACACCACCAACACCCACACCCGAAACGGCCGTGCCGCAAAGCTGCAACGTCCCTGATACGTTCGCCAGTGCGTGCGGTGTGGGTGCGTCTCGGTGTGTGCTGCGCATCCTGCACGTGGGCAGCGTGCTGAGCGTGGCACACTCGCTCGACGGGGCGGAGATTGCAGCAGGCGCGGCAGACGGGGCGGTGCGTGTCTTCAGCGCTGCGACCGGGGCACAGCTGCGGTCGCTCGCGTGCGGTGGCTTTGCCGCACACGACGTGGCCTTCTCGCCAGACGGGACGCGTGTCGCGGTGGGCGGGGCCGGTGGGCGTGCTGTGGTGTGCAACGCCACGACCGGGGCGGTGCTGCTGGACCTGGAGCACGGGGACGCGGCGGCGGCACCTGTGCGGCGTGTGCGCTTCTCGCCGGACGGGCTTCTCCTCGTGGCTGGTGGGGTGGAGGAGGAGGTGACGCGCGTGCACGACGCTGTTGCGGGGATGCGTCCGGAGCTGGTGCTGCACAGGCACTCGCGTGAGGTTGCGTTTGCGCCTCCCGGTGCTGGCTCCGGGTCTGGTTCTGGTGGGTCAGCGGCACGTTTGGCGGCTGCAACGGTGCACGCCGAGGTGGGCGAGGCCGTGCGTGTCTTCGCCGTGGACAACGGGCAGCAGGAGGCGGCGGTGGTGTCTGTGGGGGCACGTGTGACGGCGCTGTCCTTCTCGCCAGGCGGGGACGAGCTTGCGCGCGGGATGGACGACGGGACGGTGCGTGTGGGGCTGTGGGCGGGCAACACTGCCAGCGAGCGGCTGCGGCTGCAGCACGAGTCCGGGTTCGTATTCGATGTGCAGCACTCGCCCGATGGGCGCCTCGTTGCCGCTGCCGGGGTGGGCCCGGTGCTGCTGTGGGGCACCAGCGGCGGGGCGGCGGTGGCAGCGCTAGTGGGGCACGTGGGAGGTGTGCGCCGCCTGAGCTTCTCCCCCAGCGGCAGACGTGTGGCCACGGCAGGCCACGATGGCCAGCTGCTTGTGTGGGACGTGACCGGGCTGTGAGCTCTGGTCCTTCCTGCCCTTCTGCGGTTGTGTTGCAGCGCATATCGGATCGCATCCAGAGCAGCATCGACACTGGTCTCATACCCATCGCATGTGTCGCGTATCTCGGGCCTGCCTCCCTTCAAATGGGATGGCCGTGCGGTGGTGTGGTTTGGTGGAGTGGTGCCGCGGTAATGCCCGAACCGGGCCTTCCTGTCGGTTGCTCCTTCATCACCACAGCACATCACAGCACAGGATACGCCACACCAGACCAGCACTCGGAGCGCAATCCGCTTATATCATATTTTCATTATTTCCCAACGGCTTCCCGTGCACACTGCCCCCCGTCAACCTGGGGCTGTGCCTGTTTTCCCATCTCGCCGAATTTATCATTTCCTCATGGCTTCCGGTCGTAATCTCTCACGTTTGTGATCACATCGTGATTCACGATTTCACATTCGTGACAACGTGCCCGTTCTCCCATCTGGCCGATGCTGTGATTTCCTTCTTCTTCTTTGTTACCCCAAGAAACCACCTTTCATCACTTCCCCTTCTGTTCTGGCTTGAGTATGTGTGAGAGTGCAAGGCAGACGAGGTGCTCATTACCACGCGAGACCCGATCCTGTCATTCTGAAGCTTTTCTCCCCATTGGGGGTAGTCAGGGGCATGCAGAAGTGTCATCCCAGTTGCCCTGCCCATCCTCTGCTGATGTGATCCACCTGTATCCATTGGCGACGATACATACACGATACACGATAAGCTTTTCTCCCTGTACGACTTCCGCACACAACAAAAGAAATTCTTTTATTTGCATGACGGAGGGCGTGTGGTGTACAGAGCACGTCAATCACAACTGGTATGACACTTTCCGCTCAGAAGTGCCCGTGAATAATGTCTGCAGAACGGTCGCTCTTTGCTTGTGTTTTGTTTTGTTGGTTCCGCGGAGCCAACTTGGGGAACTTTCTGTGCCTTAGCTGGTTCGTGCGGCCCCACTCACACCACTTCATCAGACCGGAGAGTGGTGGCACTGGTGTGCGCAAAGAGTGGGGCCTGCATTCCAACAAAACAACTTCCGGCAGCAATTGGTTTGTTTTCTCGTTTTTTCTGTCACTTTGCAAGTTTTGTGATGTGTCTCTCCGCGCGATAGTTTTGTGATGTGTCTCTCCGTTCTGCCGTGCAGTACGTCCTCGATTGAGTATAAACAAACACCACCCCCACGTGCTATTTTGTTGAGGCGCACACAACAGATCCAGGACTGCTGTTGATCTGCTTTATTGTCCTCTCCGGCCCACGTGGAAAGCACAAGATTTTTGTTGACCTGAAAGTGAACCGTACCTGCGTGTTGTGTGCACAGTGCTAGTTGTGTCTGCCTGGGAACTGATCACCCCGGGTTCCAAAGATCCTTGCTCCGTACCTGATGAGAGCTGGCGAGAGGAGGACGTAGTGTGGAAGGCTCGGAAATGAGATTTTTGGGCCTCAAATGGGGTACCGGTCCATACGAACTTCCGAAAAAAATCATGAAAATCGAAAGGTACCACGCACCAAATTCTGCCCAAAAATCGTCAGAAACGGACATGTCATATTCAGCAAGGGGGCAAACCACTCCCCATGTTTTGCTCAATGATTCCACGGCAAGCCAGAATTTCTGATCAATTGGTTTGTTTGAGCATGTTCCTGGCCCTTGTTCTTGGAAAGTAGATAACCCCTGGCTGGAGAGGACGGTTGTGCTCGACCGGACGGAGAGAGAACCTTCTCCATAACCACCTCCACTCCACATTCGCCCGCCTCTCGGAACGAATTTTCGATTTTTATTCGGGCACTTTTTCCCAAAGGAAATGTCCGCCCTGTCCGCTACTGTCCGTTACCGATTTCAAGGATCCTCCACACGGTGGACTCCAGCGGCCCTAGCGGGAGTCTGGGAGCGGGAGTCTGAGCGGGTGTCAAAGACTCCCGCTAGGGGGAGTCTGACTCCCCCTAGCGGGAGTCTTTTCACCTATTTTCATTCATTTTTCCCATGATATAGTTACAGTCTACTGGCGTGGGGGGTAAAATCATGGTGGAAGAGGGATGGGGAGGGGCTTGTTTTGCTTCTGTCAGTTTCCCCGGACTCTGGACTACCTACCTATCCTCCTGGTAGCGGCTGCACCTGCGGAGGTGAGCGGTTAGAATTTGAGGTGTCAAAGTGCGGCCATCGCCTGTCGTAGTTGTGTTACACCTTGGGCAAGACAAGCCATCCTGCAGGCCTCATCTTCTTCGTCAGAACTGTCATCCCCCTCCTGCTGTGCGCGTTGGTCAAGCGTGCTCAAAGTCGCCTCGGATGACACGAATGGTGTGAAAGTCGCCCCCAGCGGGATTGGCATTTTGCACAAGCAGAGCGATAATTTGCGGTGTCCTTCGGGGAACCGGGACAGGAAGTAGGGCGCGCTGATGGGTTCAACGAAGTCCTGTGTGTTGCAGTGCACAAACCCCTTCTGCAGCTGTGTCAACTGTGTGCAAAGAACATACACAGCCAATCTATGAGCGTGTCGGGTGTGCAGACACGGACACAGGATGACTTCTCTATACCCGAGGATCCCGTCCTGCGACAGGTGCGCAACCTTCCAAGGCATGCCCGATGCGCGCCGCTTCTCTTCTGCCATCGCAAGATCTCTCTCGTAAGTTGCGGAGCTGGCGATTGTAACGGCATCTTTCTTGCGATGTCCGTTCTCTGCTTCTTCAAATTCGTCGTTGTTCTGCAGAGGCACTGCATCTTCTGGAGCCCACCAATGATGGAGACTGTGTACGTAGGCATTGCGCGTTGATCCCTTTTCGGCATGCTCCATCAACCAGTGAAATATATGCCCTGAGATCCGAGCACGCAAGAAGGGAATCCGGGCTGACTCATCCTTGCATCCCCAGAAGTGCCAGGGGATGTCTGCATACCGGAAATGCATGAGGTCTGCAAGGGAGACAAAGAGGTAGCGGAACAAGCCCTTGTAGGTGTGTCCTGTGACAGGCAAGCACGACCTTCCGGAACTGAGCACCTGTCCCATTCTGCGACACATTCAGTGCAAGGTTTGTACAGGTCTTGTCGAATATTTTTTTGTTGTCTCATCCAGTACCCTGATCAGCCGCATGGCGAGCCCCTTGCAGTCATGGAGTGCTGGGGTGACGTAGCGGGCATTGGGAAGCACACCTGCCAAGAGGGAGGGGTAGCCAGCCTCTTTTATCTCAGAGAGAGTCAGGTGCGGGTATCGATGCACCTGTTGATACCAGCGTTCTTCTGGGATGTCGCACAGTGAGCATCGGTGCCCTCGCCCCCCGCATCGCCTCATTGTTGCCCACTGCTGATCTATACTCCCGCTAGCGGGAGTTGGACTCCCCCTAGTTGAGACTCTCGAAAAGGGTTAAACCCGGTAGTGGTACCCTACCCCCGCTGGAGTCCACCGTGCAAGGCCGGATCAGCCCACGGGTGGGTTTGAGGAAGAAATCTGGGGGGGCAAATTTTGCTGCGACTTCCGGTTTCACCCGGCCGAACTCCAGCATCTATCCAGACCCACGGTGCCAAGCCGTTCGCCCGTGTCGCGATCATTCGCGGCTTCAGGCTGCCCCCGACGACACGTTTGTATCCTGCACCTTGCCATACTTCGCCTCCACCTTGTATATGACGGAGAGCGCCCTCCTTCCGCATCGTTGCGACTTCCCTGACAGCGAACTTATCCATGTCAGGGAAGACATGGCGATGATTGCGTTGGCCACCTGGGTGCTGTGCTTGTGGAGCTCCTTGCTCAACACCGTTGCTAGGAGCCTTCTAATGGATCCCAGTGTCAGCACACTGCCCCCTTTTTTAACAGGGAAGGCCGTGCAAAAATCATGCACAATGTTTGTCGCCTCCGCAGCCTCGGGACTCTCTGCGCTCTTCTTCTTCTTAATCGACTTTGCCGCCGGCTTCGCTGCCGGCTTCGTTGTCGTCTTCCCCATTTTTGTGAATCAGGTCTGCGAGCTGGGATGGGTGGAAACGTCCGTTTCGTTTGGTGTGGCTGTACTTCAGTGACGAGTGCCACATTGCATAGGTATCATGGGAAAAATGAGTGAAAATAGGTGAAAAGACTCCCGCTAGCGGGAGTATAGACTCCCGCTAGCGGGAGTTGGACTCCCCCTAGTTGAGACTCCCGAAAAGGGTTACCCTACCCCCGCTGGAGTCCACCGTGCAAAGTTGGGGTAAAAAATATGGGCTCGCCCGCCTCCTACGAGTCAGTCGCCTCACAAAAGAGGACACGCTGACACAGTTTGCCACAGAGCGAAGGCCACGCCAGGTGCCAAGATGCGGCTTGCTCTGCCCCCTCCCCAGGGGCGTGTGCCGGTCTGTTGGTGGGCTGGCAGGAAGCAGGAGGCAGGCGTCGTTGTCGGTGATGTTGCTTTGGATTGCACCGCAGGAGGGCACCGGCACACCACAGCAACACCACACAGAGAGGATCCGGCTGACACACCATGAGGGCGGCAACAGTCGCTTTGGTGCTGCTTGCAGCATCGTCGGCAGATGGGCAGTGTTCGTGGCATTCGCTTCAGGTGGTCCTGGGAAGCACGACTTACGTCGGGAAGTATGTGATCTCGTTTGTGAGTTTGCGGCACACCACCACACAGCAACATCCTCACACCCGGCGGTGTGGTGGCTGCTGTCGTCGCACCTGGGACGCACACCTGTGTGGCAAGCTCGGTCACTCCGAATGGAGGTTCCTGCATGCTGATCAAAGCTGGGTACACCACAGCGACAGCAACATGCAGTGCGACAGGGACTGCCTGGCAGGTGAGCCCTGTGCAGATGCCTGGTCTGGCGTGTGCCATACTATCCATCGCCAATGGGGGGAACGTGGCTGGGACCACAGGTGACGTGAAGCCGGTGGCGTGCAACACGGGGTTCACCTGCAGCGTGTTCCCGTGTACAGTGACGTGCACAGACCCCACACAGGTGACAGCGGCAGCGTCGTGGGGCAACCCGACGCTGATGTGCGTTGGTATGTCCAGCGAGGGTTACGGACGCACGTGGGAGTCCTCGTGGAAACTGCCAGTGTCATTTGATCGTGGCGGGCCAGCAACCTGCCCTTCAAACTGACAGTACACACACCACACTCACGCAACTATCCCACACCACAGAGGACTGCACGCTCGCAACCGTTCCTGGGACATCGATCGGGACGGGTGCCGCATGTGTGCAGGGTGGGAGGATTGCTTCCGTGCCGACACAGCAGACGTGCACGTACAAGGCGCTTCCCGGATATACCTGTCCCGATACTGTGGCCACCTGCAACGCTGCTGCTGCCCTCATCCCTGCTGCCTTCACGTGTCCGGAGAACGTGTGCACCCCATACACAATTGATGCGGCAAGCATTGCAGCGACTGGCATCATCTCGGGTCCATCGTCAGGGACATCGCCCTTCCCGTGCACCAATCAGATTGTGCTGACGGCCGTGTCGCAGACGCAGTGCACACTGCAGTGTGATACGTCACAGGGGTACGCGGCGAAGGTCGGGGTTCTGCAGTGTGATGCTCTGGCGGCGACTGGGGTGGCACCAACTACGACTATGGCGTGCGAACCTATCACGTGCGGGCCGACACCCAACTTCGCTGACTTTGGTGTGGTGGACCCTGGCCTTGCAATCGCCACGTGCAACAACGTGCGCGGCGTGTGGCCTGACGTGCCTGCCGGGGTGGTTTGCCGGCACACAGGCCCCGTCACTGACGTGCACACAGAATGCGATGAACAACGGTGACTGGGCACTGGTGGGCTGCCAGGAGAACGTGTGCAAGCCGCCAAACACGGTTGCGTGGATGCTGGACAACCCTTCTGTCACTGTGGAGAGGGACATGTGCACGCGTGAGTCGGAGTGTGGTGCGCTCGCGTGTGCGGAGGGGTACTCGGGTACTGCCATCCTGCACTGCATCACTTTCGGCGGTGACTTTGCTGCTGGCGGGTGTTCACGTATGTCAACCTTCTGTTGTGTTGGGGAGTCTTCGGTCGGATACAAGAGACAGTACAGGACACAATCATCAAACTCAAAAGCAGAAGCGTGGGAGACACGAGTGGCAGCTCAGCACTCGCTTTTCCGTTGCGGCAAGGTGGCAAGTACCGTATTCATAAATGTGATGGAATGGAATAATGTTCACCCAAAGTTCCGCGCGACTACCGCGCCGGTCGTCTGCTTCGAGCTATTTCTGCCCTCCTCGTGCAACGAGGATTTCACAGGCCAACGAGCAGTGGGGACACCCCCCTCTCAGTTCAACTCCGAAGCAGGCAGACGCTGCCAGCATGGAGGAACGCCTGATCTAAACTGTGGACACTTTGAACGATTTGAACGATTTGAACGATTTTTGGCCGTGCTCGTAGCATTCCCCGTTGAGGGGGTCGCTATTTCGTGTTCTCCTGGCCGCACGGAGGCATTGCCTTACGTCGCCTCTTCCTCTTTTCCTTTGGTGGTGTGTTGGTCTGGCACAGAGGGCGGGACCGTGCTGATATGGTAGCAGAGGTAGGACTTTTCCTCGATAAATACCTGGGGCGAACATAGATTTGTGGCGGGACCCCCACGATGGAATGGCATTCGTCCAAATCCCAACACGACCACCACCACCCTGACCTCACAGCCAATGCGTGCATCCGCCCCACGGTACACACTGGGTACATCTTCACCAACCCGCTTTGTACGAACATCGATGCTTGTGGTGAAATCTTCTGCGACACTGGCTTCAGCGGGACACCTCGGGTGGTGTGCAAGACACCGGGTGGCTCCTTCACGATGACTGGGTGTCTCCGTATGTTCATGTGTGCGTTGGTGTGTGTGCCTTGTGTTCTGATGGTGTTTGGTGTGCGTTGCTTTTTTGCATTATTTTGCCATCCGTGATTCATTTGTTGTGTTGGGTTCCGGTGTGCATAATTCGCTGCAGCAGGGCACAGAGAGCAAGAGTTAAGGCACAGAACGTGTGTTTGTAAAGGAGCCCGATGGTTGCCTTGTCTCCCCTCTGCCCTGTGCCGGCGTGCCCTGTCACGTGCCACCACACCTGCTCCTTTTCCGCTCACCGCCACACATTCCGCCGACAGCACTGCCCACTGGCGCACCTTCGACACCCGCACCGACGGCAATGCCCACTGGTGCACCACCAACACCCACACCCGACACATCCGTGCCGCAAAGCTGCAACGTCCCTGATACGTTCGCCAGTGCGTGCGGTGTGGGTGCGTCTCGGTGTGTGCTGCGCATCCTGCACGTGGGCAGCGTGCTGAGCGTGGCACACTCGCTCGACGGGGCGGAGATTGCAGCAGGCGCGGCAGACGGGGCGGTGCGTGTCTTCAGCGCTGCGACCGGGGCACAGCTGCGGTCGCTCGCGTGCGGTGGCTTTGCCGCACACGACGTGGCCTTCTCGCCAGACGGGACGCGTGTCGCGGTGGGCGGGGCCGGTGGGCGTGCTGTGGTGTGCGACGCCACGACTGGGGCGGTGCTGCTGGACCTGGAGCACGGGGACGCAGCGGCGGCACCTGTGCGGCGTGTGCGCTTCTCGCCGGACGGGCTTCTCCTCGTGGCCGGTGGGGTGGAGGAGGAGGTGACGCGCGTGCACGACGCTGTTGCGGGGATGCGTCCGGAGCTGGTGCTGCACAGGCACTCGCGTGAGGTTGCGTTTGCGCCTCCCGGTGCTGGCTCCGGTGGGTCAGCGGCACGTTTGGCGGCTGCAACGGTGCACGCCGAGGTGGGCGAGGCTGTGCGTGTCTTCGCCGTGGACAACGGGCAGCAGGAGGCGGCGGTGGTGTCTGTGGGGGCACGTGTGACGGCGCTGTCCTTCTCGCCAGGCGGGGACGAGCTTGCGCGCGGGATGGACGACGGGACGGTGCGTGTGGGGCTGTGGGCGGGCAACACTGCCAGCGAGCGGCTGCGGCTGCAGCACGAGTCCGGGTTCGTGTTCGATGTGCAGCACTCGCCCGATGGGCGCCTCGTTGCCGCTGCCGGGGTGGGCCCGGTGCTGCTGTGGGGCACCAGCGGCGGGGCGGCGGTGGCAGCGCTTGTGGGGCACGTGGGAGGTGTGCGCCGCCTGAGCTTCTCCCCCAGTGGCAGACGTGTGGCCACGGCAGGCCACGATGGCCAGCTGCTTGTGTGGGACGTGACCGGGCTGTGAGCTCTGGTCCTTCCTGCCCTTCTGCGGTTGTGTTGCAGCGCATATCGGATCGCATCCAGAGCAGCATTCGACACTGGTCTAATACCCATCGCATGTGTCGCGTATCTTGGGCCTGCCTCCCTTCAGATGGGATGGCCGTGCGGTGGTGTGGTTTGGTGGAGTGGTGCCGCGGTAATGCCCAAAGCGGGCCTTCCTGTCGGACGCTCCCTCATCACTACACCGCACCACACCACAGCACAGCACAGCACAGGATACGTCTCCACCAGACCAGCACTCGGAACACAACCCGCTTGTATCGCATTTTTATTCCCCCAACGGCTTCCCGTGCACTACCCCCCGTCAACCTGGGGCTGTGCCCGGTTTCCCATCTCGCCGAATATGTTATTTCCTTTTCCTTCTTCTTCTTTGCCCTTCTGTTCTAGCTTGCTATGTAAGAGTTCAAGCAGACGAGGTGCTCACTACCACGTGAGACCCGATCCTGTCATAAGCGTTTCGTACTCGCTGCCTGATGGAAGGATGTGGTGTGCAGAGCACGGAATCAGAAGTGGGATAGCACGGCGGCTCTTTGCTTGTGTTTTGTTTGTGATGCGTTGACGCTTTCCACACACAAAACCTCAACTCCTGCGATGGGTGAGGCGATGTGGTGTGCGGGGGGGCCACACGGATCACACGTTGACTTGACTTGTGATGTTGTGCCATTTTCTGCTCCATCTCTTGATGAGCTGTGGTCACGATACCTCAATACGAATTCAAGCAACAAACATTTTGGCAGAGAGCTTACCTGTTCCTCCGACGCTTGGCGAGCCCGGGGTGGGATATGACGAGCACCCTGCGGGGTTTGCCGATTTGGTGGTCAACTCATCCCCCCCGAGAGCCGGGCAGGCGCGGCACACCATGTTCTGGTTCATTCTGTGCATTCGAGTCACGCACTCAACTAAAAGCATGTTCCCTGCACGGCGGACTTTGTCATTTCATGAATACTTGTTTTGTTAGTTCGATGTAGCCAACTGGGGAAACTTTCTGTGCCTTTAGCTGGATCGTGCGGCCCCACTGTCACCACTTCATAAGACCGGAGAGTGGTGTGCACAAAGAGTGGGGTCTGCGTTCCAACAAAACAAACTTTCGGCGGCGATTAATTTGTCGTGTCGTTTTGCTGTCACGTTACGATCCGGCGGGGGCACAGAGAGTTTTTCATAATTCTAGATTTACAGAAGTGGTACATAAGTAGTCAGCCAACAGCAGCTGCATCTTCTCCCCGAAGTTGGCCAACGCTCCACTGCCGACGGAGGAGGGACCGGTGTGCTGTCTGGGGGTCCTCCTGTTTAGGAGTCAAAATCGAAATCTGCATCACCTGCAGCAGGGGAGAAGAGCAGGCTGAAAATCCGTGCGCCCCCCCCCCCCCCTCCCCGAGTCTTGTTGCTGCTTTGAGGGACCTGTTGTTGTTTCTGCTGCCACTTCACGATCCAACGGGGTGAACAGGGCAACACCCTTTCCCCCCCTTCGCATTCGCAGGGGCCCCACATCACACAGCACAAACAAGTGAACATCTGTTCTTGTGTGTATCCCCCCATGCCAGGCCTGGGCGGGGAACGAGCCCTTTTTCCAGGTTTTTTGAGTCGGGGAACCAGGTTTTTTCTAAGAATTTTTACAAGGGATTTTTTGCTCGCCCCCCCCACAGTTTCCAGGCGCGTGCCCGTCAGGCGGGACTTTTTCTCTGATTTCTCTCCGCGTCATCATGTGACAGCTCTCGAGTGATGCCCAGAGATGCTTGCGGCAGAGAGTGCCCCTCATGCGCGTTACAGCTGAAAATGAATGAGGATCATCTGGCACTCGTTCTCATCGGGGGTTGTGCTCCGCAGGGACTCGGTACACCTTGGCACTCTCGCAGGGCTGGACATGCCAGCAGCTGGAGGACAGTTAAAAAGCTGCCACTCCCCGACGCCACCCACCTGCTGGCCCCTTCAGGTCTGAAAGCCCAAAAGCTCCCAGGGATTTTTGCAGTGGTGCGCACCATATTCAGCGCAGTAGGGTGATCTCTCCGATTTTCCAAAACTGCTGGTTTACTGGTTTGGGGAACGGTCGTCGGCAGACCGTTGAAATGCCCGTGTTAGCAAGGCACACTCACGTTTCAGGTAGCGTGTCGCGTGTCACGCATGTCGCGAACGCGGCAAGTGTACCTCCCAGGTGGGGAAGCCCGACCTCCTGTCCGATGTCAGTCAGGCTTCGAAGAAGCGCTTCATGGATGCGGCGCTGACCTCCTACGCTGCACTGTACCCGGGGAAGTGAGATAGATGGACGGGCACACGCTACATGGGGGGTCTGGGGGGCGGAGCCCCCCAGCCGCCGGAGGCCACGGTAGCGAGCATCTGTTCGTGTGGGCGTACAGATTCTGTGCGAGTTGGCTGCGTCCTCAGAGGCGACTGGAGTGGTTGGACCCCGACCTGACGGGATTCGAAGGGCTTGAGTACGAGACGTACGCCACAGGGGGGTCTGGGGGGCGGAGCCCCCCAGCCGCCGGAGGCCACGGTAGTGAACGTCTGGCTCTCCAGTTGGCCAGTAAGGCGAACGGTACGGGGGACAGACTTCCCTTCCATCCTTGTGCGCGCCCTGTCGACTGGGAACTTAGAAAAAGTTTTCTTCTCTGCGAAACAACCTTAGAAAAAAATTCCCCTAACAAAATTCTTAGAAAAAAACTTTTTTTCCCCTTACAAAAATTCTTAGAAAAAAAGTTCAGAATCCTGAAAGTGGGGAACAAGCCCCCAGTTAGGAACAGCCCTGCCCCATGCACGGGATTTTTTTTTGGAAGCCGTGCCAAAAAACCAGTCGGATTCGGTCCGGAAGTCACCGTCAGGCCGCCAAAAAGCCCCCCCAAAAAAAACAAGAAAGCGCCCTATCACTTCACAGCTACAACCGCTCTGATGATTTTTTTTGTTTGTGTTGCGTTGACGCTTCTACACACAGCTGAATGCGGTCCTGGCTGTGTGCGTTGTATTGCAGGTTTCGAATATGCACTCGGGGCGACGCTCTGCTGGCTCGTTGTCGGGGTGGGCGGGGTCGGGAACCTTCAGGGTGTCCCAATCCAGAGTGGCCATCCTGCCAATCGGCTCAGTGTCCCTTCTCTGATACGCAGCTCGGCGTTAGTGAGGCCCTTCTCTCGGTGATCCAAGATGGGCCTTCTGATCTGTAGTTTCTGTCCCTTCTCTGATACGCAGCTCGGCGTTAGTGAGGCCCTTCTCTCGGTGATCCCAGACGGGCCCTCTGAGCTGTAGTTTCTGTCCCTTCTCTGATACGCAGCTCGGCGTAGTTTCTGTCCCTCTCTGACCTCAAAATACACGCAGCTCGGCGTACTCCCTCAGCCCGAAGTTTCTGTCCCTCTCTGATCTCAAGATACACGCAGCTCGGCGTACTCTGTCCGCTTCTGTCACTCTTGCCCCCCTCTTGATTCTCTCGCCTGCTTGATAGTTTGTTGCGTTGACGCTTCTACACACAAAACCCTGAACTGATCACACCCTGAGCCTGACGAAGGGTGGGGTTAGTGTATAGAGCACGTTTGGTTACAGCTGTGGTGGGGCGCTTTCCGCTCACACGAGTGTGCTTAAAAAAAATCTGGCGACCAGATTTTTTTTTGTTTTTTCCCCCAGGAAGATATCTTCCTGAGATTTCCAGTCAGGTGTGGCTCTATTTTGGGGGTATTTTGGCCGATTTTCGAAATCCTATTTTGGTTTTTTTGCACTTTTTTTGGGTGCTTTTTTGCACGATTTCTGTGCCTCAGACACAGATTTTGGTGTGATTTTTGCGCTATTTTGATTCACTCGGCCTGACCGATGCATACGATTCGAAAAAATGGCGAAAAAATCGCTATCAACAACGGTGAACGAATGGAGGTAGATGGGGAAGTGGAAGGACACAGCACGCCCTCTCACTGATCGCCATCTGTACACTACCTCTCTGTTCAAGGCGGTCAGTGTCACTTGATGGCGCTGCACACAAATCACTGCTACATCCCAGGGCGCCTTCCCTTGTGAGAATAGCGGAACTTCTGCGGTTGCAGTTTGGTGGTTGAGGCCGGCGGTGATATCACTTTGGTGACTGTGCTTCCTTCCCCCTGAGCTCGATCAGATCCAGGTCGACCTGGTGCTGCGTGGCTCCTGGTGTGTTATCTCTTTGCTTCCTCGCACACATACACGTGGTTCCGCGAATCGCCACGGATGCCCACCAAGTCGAACCCGAAACATGATCACGGGCCCACGACGACCCTTTCGAGATGTCATGGCCGCAAGCCCGCAAACCCGATCGCATTCGCAAGGTGGTTCGTCTCTTAGAGATCAGTGCTCGGGCCCAGCCTCCCGCGAGGGTGCTGGAACCGACATGCCGCAGCCCCGTACGCGCAAGGGCTTGGCTCCAAGACCAGGCACATGCCACAGGGGGGTGTGGGGGGCGGAGCCCCCCAGCCGCCGGAGGCCACGGTAGCGAACGTCTGTTGGCCTGGCTCCATAGTCGCATACGCTCAAGTACAACACAACTGACAGATAGCACATGTCGCATGGGGGGACGATAAATTGTCGCGCAAAGACACGCCACAGGGGGGTCTGGGGGGCGGAGCCCCCCAGCCGCCGGAGGCCACGGTAGTGAACATCTGTTGGTTTGAGCTCGAGAGCAAGCCTCTCACACCACCGCCCTCCGACCCCCCTCTCCACGCCCCAGGTGCAACATTTTTTTGCACCCGGAAAATGTGTTCTTTTGACTGTTTGAGCACATCCAAGACCGGGAACATAAAAGAATTCTGCCAATGCCAAGTAGGGTCACAATAAAACCCAAAGGAAAATGGTGCAAAAAAGTAGTGACCACCACCCCCATCCCCACCTCCGGGTGCAAAAAATTTTTTGGCCACGGAAAATGTGTTCTTTTGAATGTTTGAGCACATCCAAGACCGGGAACATAAAAAAATTCTGCCAATACCAAGTAGGGTCACAATAAAATCCAAAGGAAAAAAGTGCAAAAAAATAGTGCAAAAAAATATTTTTTCCCCAAATTCCTATTTTCATTCCGTGAAATAGATACACGCCTGTTTCCAGTTTTTTTATTTTTTTTGAAGATTTTTCACCCCAAATCTTCCAAGCGAAAACACTGGGCACCACCACTAGGCACCCACTACCCTTGTGGCTGGCAGGGAGGGGGCTCCGACGCCCTGGGGGTGGGGTGGGGTGGGGTGGAGGTGGGGAAGGTGCCAGGGCGAAGCCTTTGCGTGCGGGTATGAAGGGGCACGTGGTACCCCAGGAGCAGCACAGCAACAATGCCTCTAACAAAGCTAAGAAGGCTGCGGAGACGGAGCCGATGCCTCCCACTATCGTGAAGGATGGGAAGGTGATTACGAGCATGGTGCAGCGGGTATGATGCCACCGTGCTGTGTTAGCATGTGTGCCGCATTTTTTTCCCTTTTGTGACGTGCAGGTGTATTCCGTTGCTTTGACTGTCGCGCACCAACCCTTCATCAGGCGAGTGGGTGTTTTGTAAGTGTGAGCGTCAATGCATCCAACGAAGTATCAAATAGTAGAGGAAGAGCGGCAGAGCTGAAGTGGCACGTTTGAGAGGATGTGATCTGTCATACTTCTGCGTTGCCTTGCCCCACACATCTGGCCAAGGATTTTTTTTTGATTTGTTGTGCGGCCCGGTGCGCTGCAAAACCACTTCACACAACGCCACAACACACAACCTGTTCTTCCTTCCGCTTCTATTTCACTACCCCCCCCCCCCCTCCCCCCAACCCCCTTGGACAACATATCTGGTGTAGTGACTACAAAAAGGACTAACATTGCAAGAAGGTGCTGGGAGACTTACTTTTTCATTCACTCTCGACGATCAAACCCCCCCCCCCCCCAACCCTCTCACAGCTCTACTCACCGGACGACCTCCTCCGCCGAACCAACGAGGAGAAGCAACGCCGGGAGCAGATCAAGGACGCAGAGTACCGAGTCGAGCGGGATGCACACCTCCGGGACTACTGGCACCGGCGCCACCTGGCCGAGACAACCCACACCACAACCGCCAGCCGCAGCCTGAAACGGGGCGGCGCCAGCCGCCGCCGCCACCCACACAACACCCAAGGCACGCCGCCACTGCCTGCCTCTGCACCTCTGCCGCCAACGGCACGCCGCCTGCCCCCGCTGGACACCGAGCAGGGCAACAGCCTGTCCTCCTCGCTGGCCTACTCCTCCGAGACGCCCCCCTCAGGCAGCATCGTGGTGCGACAGCAGCAGCCTGCAGCCTCCGGTGGGCAGCCTTCAACACAGCCCCCTGCGGGGGAAGGTGGCACCGCGGGGTGCGATGTCGCCACCACCACCACCTCCGCCGCCGCCGCGCCAGCCTGCAGCGGGGTTCTGAAGAGAGACCTGACTGCGCTCAGCATTCTCATCGACCCCCCGATACATTTCCAGAGCAGGGTTCACCAGCTGTCCCTCAGCAGCGACCACTACGACCTCAGATGGGTGAAGGTGTTTCAACGCGGGAGGCACACCACTGCCGAGATGGAGCGCGAGCTTGCGACGATGCTACTCCTGTCTTTAGAGCAGGTCCCGATGGAACCCGAGGGCATGCCCGCCTTCCGCAGCTTGCAGGCGAAGTGCCTCCGGAGGCAGACCAGATGGGTGCGAGCGCAGGGTGGCGAAACCGCCCTGCCTGGCAGCGCAATGAGATCCCCTCCCCTACCTGCAACCGGGGCGCCTGGCAAAGCCACAGGCAGCTCTGCGGATGCGGGTACCGCAAAGGTGGGAGGGCTCCCAAAGGAGAAGGCTGGCAGCAGCAGCAGCGGTAGCAGCAGCAGCAGCAGCAGCAGCAGCAGCAGCAGCAGCAGCAGCAGCAACAGTGGTGGCAGTTCCCCCTCAGTGTCAGCCTCATCGCCCTGTAGCCCTGTGCCTGGAGGTGTGGGTGTCGTGGCGGTGCAGGGGGGGTGTGAGATTGCGGATCAGCAGCGCGGGAGGGAGCCTGCGGGGAGCTCGGTGTGCATCACGTCGCCACGCAGCACGCTGTGCTGCCTGCAGAGCGGCGTGATCCCGAGCGATCTGTTCCCGAAGAGTATGGAGTTTTTCGAGAAGGAGGTTGGGCTGGAGGGGGCCCCGACGCACGTCGTGGCGAGGCGGTATGAGCACTTCGAGAAGGGGAGGCTGGCCCTGCTGCAGAGCCTGCGCCAGATGTACGCTGAGATGCGGCAGAGGCTGTCGATGCCGCAGTGCCTGCGGCTGCTGCGGAAGTTCAACCCGCAGAACAACTTCGACGTGGCGCTGCAGGGGGATCTCAGGGATGCGGCGGACTTTCCCACAGACACGCCGCGGCAGGGCGCTGCCATGCCGCTGGCGACAATCGACGCGCAGCCTGCCGGCACAGAAGGGGGGGCGGAGGCGGAGGGCGAGCAGGAGGGGAGTGGAGGCGGCGGCGACGCGTGTGCCGACGGCACCGGCCAAGTAGCCATACACACCGCAAGCAAAGAGGACCGCCTCCGGGAGAAGTGCCGACTCACCCTCGAGAAGGCGAAAGAGAAATTGCAGGTATGTTGGCTCAGGAGGAGCCTCCAACTCCTGTGATGGGGGAGGCTTGTGGCTGTGGTGTCGTGACATTTTCTGCTCGCAAAAAGCGTGCGTAAAACTATTCACGCGTGAGGGTGTGGCATTCGGCGCTTTTTTTCCCTGCGCTGTCTCATTGCAACCGCGTCACCTCAACGACAGGGCCACTTGGTTCGCACCATTCTGCTGAAGAGGGTCACGCAGAAGAAGGCCGACGACCGGTCCACAAAGGTATGCCTGACAGGCAGCCTCGGCAGGCAGGGCTGCAGATGGGCGAGCTTGCCTGGAGGGGAGAGGGGGCGGGGATTCACTGTGATGGCATGGGGTAGGCGTGCCGGCAGACCCGCAACCCCCTCCTGGCCTCCCCAAGGGTGGGGGGGGGGGTAAGGGCGATATGTATAACAAGAGAACAACACCGACCCAACCGTGCCGCGCTGCATCCTCTACTCTCTTTACGGTGCTACGTTGCTGCCCCCCCCACCACCCCCCCCACAGATGCAAGAGCGTCTCAAGAAGTACAGCGAAGAGCGCCTCAGCCTGCAAGAGAGCAGGCAGGACATTGCACGGCGCAAGGCGGAGGCCTGCAGGCTGGTGGTGGAGGAGAGCAAGTCCCTTGCACAGGCGCGGCACCACGAGCTGATCAAGAGACAGGAGGAGGCGTCGGTGCGGCGACTTGAGGTGGCACGGCTGCGGAGGTTTACACGGGAGATAAACCGCGAGGAGGCGTCACTGCGGGTGAAGAGCAAGCGCGAGGGCATCGTGCGTCAGCAAAATATCCACGAATGGTCGAAGCTGTGCCTGTTGGACAGGATACGGAGGCAGACAGACAAGTCGGCCTACACAGAGACGTCCCTGAATGAGCTCCTCTCAAACAACAAGTATCAGCGGGAGGTTATGCTGCGGGAGAACGAAGCAGTCATGAAGGCGCTTCAAGATCAGCTTTAGCGCGTCAGCCACCGTGTATCTCGAGATCTCAGCAGAGCGTGGGCCCTGTGTGGCGTGTGGAGTTGGGTGATCCCATGTGAGTGGCATGGACAGAGATGCTGGGTGCAGTGTTGCCTGTGTCTGCCCCCCCTTCTTTCCAGAGGGTTCTGGGCAGGGTGTTGTGTGAGTGTGGCAGTGAGGGCCATACCAAGAGAGCGGGGGGTGGGTTCAGTTTGCTCTGCATTCCTTCAAAAAAAATGTTCACGTGTGCATGTGGTGTGTGTCTGTTGCAGTAGCACGCAGTTATTTCCATACCCCGTGCTCTCCTCTGACACTTTCTGACACTCTGCCGATGCCAACGCCCGATGGGGCGTCCTGCCTGCACACCGTTGCCTCGACCGGTGCCTCTTAGAGCGGGTGGTTACAGCCTTTCCAGGCATGTGCCACACCCCCACCAGCAGCACGGGCAGATCTGTGCGGGGGAAAGCTGAGAAGACTGACGGGTGGTGAGGGGACGCCTTGGCTTGCACCCCGTTCTCCCACACCCCACCCCGCCCCAGGTAGTCATAGGTGTGCAGCTGTACATGCACAGAGGAGGACTCGCCTGCATGCTGCTCCCTGCTCCCTGCAAGTGTGACCCCCCCTTCTGGGTGTCAGCGTGCCAGCTAGCCTTGCTACACGATGTGTCATGTCAGTGCGAGCATCGCATAGCCTGGGGCCTCTGCCTTTGCCGACACTGCGGGGGTCTACTTCCGACAAGGCACCACCGGGTGTGATGTTGTGTGGTTTAGCGACAAATTGAGCAACTGGGACCTTCTCACCCGACACACCTTCCCAACCCACCGCACGCAGGTACACTGGGGAACCGGAATATGGATGTGTCGTGAAGCATGCCAGGACCGGGCACAGCTGTGTCGTCGGTGTTCCGGAAGGTGGGACTGTGCTCAGCCTGAAGACGGATGCGTTGGAGGAGATGTTTGCGGGTTCCGTCGACGCAGCCAGTGAGGCTGCAGCGGTGGCGGCACGCATCGAAGGGTGTGAGGAGGAGCTGGACGATGCACATCGTGTTGCCGACACGGGTCTGGAGGATGGGGGTACCGTGCAGCTGGTCCCGCGCTGGGCCCACGTCAAGGCACCCGCAGTCTACTCACCTGGGCATAGCGACGAGGTTTTCTGCATAACACTGTCGAGGTGTGGGACGCTGTGTGCAGTGGGTTACTTCCAAGGGCACGTCACTGTGTTTGACACCAGCACCGCTGAGGTGGTGGCGGACTTCGTGCACGGCAATTCTCTTCTTTGCACTGCGTTCTCAGTCTGTGGGACGTGGCTGATGACCTCCGCTCGTGACGGAACCATCTGCGTGTGGCTGACAGCAACGTGGGAGGAGGTGTGCAAGCTGAAAGACTACGGCTCCATCATCGGGAGTGCAGCGTGGACACGCTGCGGACTTCTAGTTTGCGGCGACGAGAAAGGCAAAGTGCATGTGTGGGACTTGAAGGGCACACCGAGCGCCACAGTGCTGGAGGGTCACAGTGAGGCTGTCCGCAGTATTGCTGTGTCGGGCACGAGGATCTTTAGCGGGTCACTTGACACGAGCATTCGTGTGTGGGACATCAGCACCCTCACACACATTCGCACCCTGGGTGATCACACGGAAATGTTGATCGATATCGCCCTGACGAAGGACGAGCAGCACCTGGTGTCGTGCTCTTATGACAGCATCCTCAAGGTGTGGTGCGCAGCCTCCCTCAGCTGCCTGCGTACTCTGCCGCTGGACGACAACCCGTTCGCTCTTTCCCTGTCGCAGCCAGGTGACGTCGTTGCAGTGCGGGGCCTTTCCTCCTTGACGCTGTACCGCCTCAGCACAGGTGAGCGTCTGGGCAAGGTGGGGGCACTGGGGAGCGGTGCTGCACTCAGCCCTTGCGGGAGGTGCTGCTTCATACCGCACCTCACTTCTGTCTCTGTGTGTGCCGTGGCTTCCGTTCGGCTGTGAATAGTCTTGGAACCCGATCCCTCCTTGGATGATTTTTTGGCAACCTGCCCCAGGTCACGGTAACAAAGACTGTTGGCATCGCATGTCTAGACACTCATACACACACAGGCGTACAATGTTGAAGAAGCGCCTGATTTATCGCACCAAAAGGATTCGTGGCAGCATGTATCCTCCATTTGTAGCCTTTCTTCCGGATTTGGCGCACAAACAGCAGCCCTATTCTTTTACACCTTTCCCCTTCTTGCCTTCGCAGCACTGCCCCTCCTGACCAACCCTTCTTGAGGCGGCTGTGCGGTGCATCTAGATATGAGAAGAGTCAAATCATGAGGCAATCGATTTGCTCAGCACAACAATGCTCACACTCCGTTGGCTATGTTGGATTTTGCACTTGTTGCATTTTGATCAACAGTCCTATACACATACAGGATATTTCATGTGTGGGGCATTAGCCCCTTCACACGTATCCTGTATGAGCACTCTGACGGGAGGTTGGGTACCGCTCTGACCAACAGCGAATGGACAATGAAAAGTGATGAAAAAGTGATGAAAAAGTGCCAACCCCCGAAATCGCGAATCCTGGAAAAACCCCTGGTCATCGATGCCAAAAAAAAACTGGTGGAAAAGTGGCTTGAGCTCCGTACAACACACCGCGATACAGCGAGCATACAGACAGCACCCCCCCCACCCTCCACCCCACAAACGGAAGAGGGGCCAACTCCGTAGTGTCCCATTTCTGCACTCACGCCCCCCCCCCCCCCCTCCCCACCAGGAGCACCGCCACCATCACCACCACCACCTCAGACCGAGGCGGGATCACCCGCTACACACACAGCGTGGTCAGTACCCTAGCAAGAGTGCGCTGCGCAACACCCCTTGGTTTCAAAACACTTCACTCAACGCACCCGCCTACCTTGGAGGTGGCTTTGGTGTTGGTTGGCGACAACCAAAGGAATCTTACGCAAGCGCACTGCGGGACGACTCTGGGAGATCTGCTCTAGCTCTCCAGCTGCTTCTCAGGCAGACACTCCTGCGGCAAGGGGGTGGGTGAGGAGGGGGGGGGGGGCAGTCCGCAGCTGCTCTGTGCTCTTATTCCGCCCCTCAGACGCGGCGAAGCTCTTCACCCCACCCCGCCCCTTTGTGGCGTACAATGACTGTGTCGAAGCGTGGGGCGCCTGCCGGCAACGATTCTATCCTTGTGGTATGTTGGTTTGGCAAGGGGTGGCCTTCCGAGGCGGTTATAGTGGGCAGGTGTGGTGGCGGGATAGCGGTGGGTGCACGGTGGACTCCCACACGTCAGGGTGCACCTTTTTGGGATATCGGAATATCGGGGGTCTGGCGAGGTCCGACCCCCGCTCGCGGGGGTCGTCTGGGCACCAAAAATAGCAGGGCAGACTCCCGCTAGCGGGGGACCCCCGATAGCGGGGTCCAGACCCCCGCTCCAGGGGGTGGGAGTCCACCGTGTGATATGGGGGGGGGGGGGGGCCCGGGGGGGGGGGGTAGGGGGGGGGTTATTCGCTGCTGACAAGGGAATGTGGTATCCACCGTCGACACCGAGGTGTCCATATCCGCAACACCCTGATGTCCACATGTCCACCACAGCCTGCGCGACCCTCCGCAGACAACTCGCCTTCGAAGCAGATTAGCTGGGACGAGGGCAACCTGGTATGCTGCTGCAGGTGGTGGCGCCACACCAAGTGAACCAGGCATTTCCCCAGGCGGAAATGCGATAAATGGAGTTCAGAGAAGCGAGCCGCATCAGAACACAGACTGACTGGGCACCGTGTTTGGCACACAGCGAAGGCATCTGATGGGGTTGGTGTGCCCCCAGGGGGGGTTTTTTCCCCGAAGACATTGCAAGATGTTACAGGAAATTTTTCAGGATCAGTTTTGAGGAGGCGTTCCGTGCTCTACACTCATCACACCACCGCACCTTCATCAGCCAGGAGATTTGTGTATTTCGTCACCAAGGGTTTTTTCGTTGAGGCTTCACACCAAGTTAGACGTCCTTCGCCGTCTTTTCTTGCAAAAGCCCAAGGTTGGGTGTGTGTGTTTAAAAAAAAAGGTGTGATCGAGATAGTGGAAGCGATCAACACACAACCGCTCTCTCTGAGATCTCAGAATGTTTACCTCACCCCTTTTCCCTTTTCTATCCTCCGACACAAATCAGAGACTCAAGAATTTCAGCCCGCCACGACATTGGGCTTCACTCAACACCACCGCACAACCCACCTCACAGGCCAGCCACGCGAGCGCACCCGGTGGCAGGAGGATCACGGTTGTCGACCTGCCCCCGCCACCGCGTGTCCCGTCCCCCATTGCCGAAGAAGACCTCAACCCCCCTGCCCTCCCGCCTTGCAGGCTGGTTGTGGGCGAGACTGCCGAGAGCCCGCCGTCCCGGAAACGGCGGACAATGTGAGCCAGAGCCCAATTTGGATTGGATACTCTAGCGGGGGCCTTCTCTGCGCTCCACACCGTGTGTCAAAAACTGTGCCGCTTTGCAGCCAGTGTTGTGAGGCGGCTCGCCGTTCCTCAATTGCATGCTTTTTTCTGATCGAAGGCCCCGGCCTGGGCTGACATCTGATTCCTCCCCCGCTATTATCACCGCACTCTGCTCTCGTCGAGATCACGCGCACAGTTCTGCCCCGCTCCCCCCCCCCCCCCGCTTATTCCTGAGGAAGAACTGGCAGGGGAAGGGGGCGTATAGTCTGTTCGAAACGAGACGGCATTAGAGGTAGGTGCATGTAGTGTTGCTGTACTGCTCATTCTGTAAAATACGTTGTCAAGAAGTGAAGCGGTAGGGATGGGGTCTTCACTCCGTGTGGGGGTCTTTTTTTTTGCTAGTTACGAGCGACGAAGCGAAGCGAAGTTGCGAAGTAACGAAGGAAGTCGTCCGACTGAAGCTTTCGGATTAGTACCTATGCCACTTCACAGGGCCTCAACACTGCCTTGAGACAGCATGTGTGCGCTCAACAAAAAGTAGTCCGGAACTGTTCTCCCACAGTTGCTGGACAGGGTGTCTATAATAAAGCGGAAGGAGTACGATTTTTTGGTGATTTCCCTCCCCCTTGAGGTCGGGTTCTGTCTGACGCCGCATTGCTAGCCAGGTGTTCCCGCTGGGTGTCGAAAGCACGCTTCTTTTCACCCAACGGGTAACTTGTCAGGCGGAAATGCAGTGCTAGGGGAGGTGCGGGGTGATTGCCGTCACACACGCACAGTCTCATGCGCCTGCCAAACAGACCACACTCCCGCAGGCAAACTTTCCGTGTTTCGTGCGATCTGCGAAAAAAAATATCGGTTATGGTGCCCCTGGAAATCTTCGAGGAACTACGTGAAAAAGGGGCCTCAACTGCGTAAAGGCCTTTCAGGAGCATGTCATCTTTCGTATTTCTTCACGAATGATCCTGCACGCAATCCCAGCTGCCATTTTCCGACAGTCAGCCTTCTTCTCTTCCGGAGGGGCCTCGGCTCTGACACCGCCCCACCAGCCCTTCTATTTCCTCTGTTTTTTAGTCTGGCACACTCAACCATCATTACGTGTAGAGTGCACTCAGCACTCGGGGAGTGCTTCTGGCGGCCCCAGCCCACTGCCTTATGTCTATCCCATCCCGTGTTTGGCACAATGCTCCACACCGTGTCATTCAAGCCAGCAGGGCTCTCTCGGCTGGATGGCTAGGCGCCAACGCATCAAAAAAAAAGAGGGAAATACAGGAATCACAGTTTCTTTTTTGCTGTGCATTCTCTACTTTGACAGTCATCTCTTATCTGTTCCGATGTTTCCACCCGCCCCCCCCCCGACCGACCTGCCCCCTTCAATTCAAATGAAATCAAGAAACCAGACAAATGAATCGCCCAACTGAATCGTGCTAGCTAAACTCCGGAAAGAAGTGTCTTTTTTCGTTGAACGCAGCCAAATATAAGGCCTAACCTGTTTTTGGCGCACGGGTGTGATGACAAAAGGGAAAAGTGCTAGCACGAACATGATGTTGGTCTTCTGGTTATGTCTGGTTTCTTAGAACACTTAACGTGTATGCAAAAACCAGACAAATGAATCGCCCAACTGAATCGTGCTAGCTAAACTCCGGAAAGAAGTGTCTTTTTTCGTTGAACGCAGCCCAACCCACAGGGACCGCGTAGCGGAAAGAAAGACAAGGGATTGAAAGGGTACACCACACTTGAATGTTAACGCGATAGGGCTGCAACCGCCGCGTATCTCGCAGGGAGGGGCGCCAGGGGGACAGGGCACGGCGATGCCACGGTGCCTCGGGTAAACTCGTCTGCTCTCTGTGCATGCGTAGGCACCCACTGAGCGGAAACGGAGATGCCCGCACCGTCTGCGGTGTCAAACAAAGCACACAGCAAGTCATTCGCGAGGTAATTCTTGCTGTGGCCCTTGTTGATTGCTGCCACCGCTGCCGTGTTGTCCACCTGCAACCCCAACGCACAGCCCGGCCGCGTAGCGGCTGCGAGGCGTGTCGCCTGGAGCGCTGCGAAGAGCTCTTTGACATATATATGGTGGGCGAGGGGTTCATCAAAACAGCCCTGGACAATCGGCTCGGGGTCTAACTCCAGAAGGGCTGCCCATTCTGTGTCGGAAGCGTCAGACCACGCCGTGACCGAGGGCCCCGAAGCCCCTGCCTCAACCCATACATTCTGGCCCAGATCGGCCGAAATCAGAGAAAGATCAGCGAGAACGGAGGGGGGGATGTCGAGAGGGCGGTCCCACTGCTCCGGTTCCGCAACCAGCTTGGCCGCGGATCTCCTGAGGAAGGCGAGGGAGGCGCGGAAGTAGCAGAGACGCCTCTGCGTCGAGAACAGAAACCAAATCATACCGCCGAAAACCTTGTAGAACTCCCGGGAAGTAGCCCTGTTCTCGCGAACCGCCGCCACGGCCGCCGAGGCAAGGAATTTCGACACCCAATCGGGGTCCGACCTGAAGCGCTTAGGCGACGACTCCAGATCAAATTCCAACCCCAAGGCGATGAACCGCGACTGCGGTGTGCCGAACTCCGCACCCTCGTTGAGCTCGGCGCCCACCGACTCGGCCTTGCCGAGGAATCGGGCGTACCTCTCGGCTGCATCCTCCCGGCTATCTCCAACCACAAACCAGTTGTCCACCCAAGACAGCCCATCCTCCAGGGGGAGAAGAACGCGTGAGGCCCTCTGCGCGATGCACGGCGCCCAGCTCCAGCCCATGCACATCACCCGCAGCGAGGTGCGCCGAAACGGGCCCCGCTCCCCAGCCAGATTCACCCCGAAGAAGTCGCGTACCCCGTCCCCCAGGGGGAACTGGTAGAACCAGCTCTTCCCGTCAGCCTGCACCACGAATTCGGCCGCCAGGAACCTCCGGACCACCTCGTGGATCGACGGGAGGAGCATCGGTGGCGGGTCCCGCATCAGCCGGTTCAGCTTTCGCCCGTCGCATACCAAACGCAGCAGCCCGCTCTTTTTCTCCACGGTGAACGCCGGGAGGACCACAGTCGGCGCGTCTGCCAGCCCCAGCACCCCCCACTCCGAGAGGTTATCCCAGTGCCGCAGCATGTGCCTCGAGGTCCCGCGCGAAAGAGGCCTGTCGCCCAGATCCACGCCCGGTCGCATGGCCCGCAGGAAAGCGCCCCGGTCCCGAATCACGTCGATAACCCCTGACAGGATCCCCTCGGAATCCAGAGCCTCTAAGGCGTCGAGGTTCAGACGTGACGTCGAAATGGGGGCCAGTTCCCCCGTGGGGCCACCCCGCGCCGAGGGCGGGCCAAGATGCCGCCCCTCCACCGACACCCGCGCTTCCCTCGCGTACGTCGCGTTGACGTCCGGCGAGTAGGAGTCGTCGCCGACCCGCCGAGGAAGAGGAGGAGGAGGGGGCGGCCGTGGCGGCGGTGGAGGCGGAGGCGGGGGTGGAGGCGGTGGCGTGGGAGGCGGCCTGGGCCGAGGGGTCGCCGGCGGGGAAGGCGTGCCTGGGGGCTCGTACGCCACGCACGCCGTCCTCAGGAGCTTCCCAGGGAAGGCAGGGCAAAGAGCGACCCCCGGGACAGCCCCCGGTCGAGCACCATTGATGTGGAGGCCGTCTGCCTCGCCAGCTTCAGCTTCCCCGCCGGGAGGTACCTGGCCAGGGCGTCCAGGGAGCTGTGGCGGGACAGCTGCCGAAGCGACTCCAGGCACAGCCCCTCTTGCAGGAGCTCCGCCAGAGCCCCCCGACGGAGTGAGTGACCACTCAGCTCCGGGTCCTCCTTCTTCAGCGCCGCCACGATGCGCCGGTAGGTTGTGTCGACCACCAGCGCGCCCGCCGCCCGCCCGGAGATCGCCTCCCGCAGCACCTCCGTCCAGCACTCCGAGAGGAACAGGCCCGTCGTGACGCCCAGGCGGAACGGGTCGCTCTTCGTCTCCGCCCAGTTCACGGCGACAAACTCGTGCTGGAAGGAGATGTCCCCGCACTTCAGGCGCACCACGTCCGACACCCGCGCCGCCCCGCACCACCCCAGCACAATCGCGAGCTTCGTGTCGCGGTCGACGTCCGCCCGGCCCACCACTGCGGCCACCTGGATGGACGTTGCTGGCTTCGCTTGGTGCTGCGGTCGGAGGGCCCCCAAGCGCTTCAGACCTCGCTTGAAGTCTTGGAGCAGCTGGGAGTCCACCACAACCCCCATGCGGCTCATCGCGGCGACCGCCCTCGATACGTACTGTAGGGCGGAGGAGGGCCGGAGTGGGGAGTCCGCTTCGGACATGAGCCTCTGCACCCAGTAAATGATGCAAAGGTCCCACGGCAAGAGCACACCCGTGGTCTGCTCCCACTCGTGCCGGAACTGGAGGAGTCGCCGGTGGGGCCCCTCGAGCCCCCTCCACGTCGACGGTGCCAACGCCTCCCCCAGCGTCTTCACCGCACGCTTGGCGATCCGCTGTGCCTCTCTGGCGGTCAGCGGGTCCTCCTGTGCCCGTCTCCTTCCCACCCGCGCCGTGGAGAGCACCCCTATGCTCTCCAGCATCGCCGTGAGGGGCGAGCTCACTGCCTGTTGCCCCCCCTCCTGCTCCGCTGGCTGGTGGGGTGGCCCTGCTGCGGCTGTGGCTGCGAGCCGCGTTGCTGTTGTTGTTGATGCTGATGCTGTGGGTGGTGGACCTGGGGGGTGCGTGGCTGGCGGGCCCGTGCCTTCTCCTTTGCCGCCCGGAGGTACGGAGGGATCTCCGGCTTCCCGAAGAATTCCTCCTCCATCGCGGAGGCCGCCTCCCATCCCCCCCCCAGCACGCCCTCGTTGAGGGCTTCCAGTCTGCAGAACTGGTTCTGCATCAACCGGACCAGGAGGTCGTCGTAGTCCTCCGGCTCCTGCAGCGACGGCAGGCTCGTCATGATGAGGTTGATATCCCTCATCCGAGCCTGCGCCTCGTGGGCCTGCGGGCGCAGGGCACCCCCCGCCCGGGCCCCCAGCAGGGCGTCGTAGCGGCGCAGCTGATGCAGGTGCACCAGCCCCAGCGTGGCCTCGTCCGCGTGCCACCACTCGTCCACGTCCAGGGGGTTGAGAGCCCCGGCGCCCCTGCGGCTGTCGCTGCTGCCGGCTACGCTGCCGGCCCCGTCCCGCTGCTCCGGCTTTCCGGCCCTCGGTGCTCCGGCGCCGGCTCCGGAGCCCGTCCCGTTTCCCCGCAGGCGGGCCAGCTCCGCCTGGAGGTCCGCCACCTCCTGCATCTGCCGCACCTCCTCCCGGAGGGAGGCCACCTCGTCCTGGGGGGCTGCAGCCCGGCTCGCACCTGCCTCAGCCCTTACCCTCGCGTGCTCCGCGAGGGCCGTCTCCCGCTGGGCCTTAGCCCGCTCCTCCATCACCAACGCGGCGTTGCGCGTCTTCTCCCGCTCGAGGGCCAGCTCGGCCTCGAGGCGGGCTCTCACCTCCGCGTGCCTGGCGGACTCCTCGGCGACCATGGCCCGCGCCTGCGCCTCCGTGACGGCGTTTGAGGCCGCCGCCTCCACCGACGCCACCTTCGCGTCCGACTCCGCCCCCGTCACCCGCTGTGCCGCAGCGGATTCCACCTTCGCCGCATGCGCCACTGCATTCGCGGATGCGATGTGCATCCCCGCCGCCGCCTCCGCGTTGGCGGCCCTCGTAGCCGCCCCCGCCTCCACCCCCGCCGCGTGCACCCTCGCGTGCGCCTCCACCTGCGTGGCCCGGATGTCGGCCCCCGCGACCTCGCGAGTGGCCACCTCGCGGGCGTTGGCGGTGGTCACTGCCGCCAGCGCCTGCCCCATCGCCATCCCGAAGTCGCCCGCCGGGAGGGGGGCGGACAAGGCATCCGGGTTGCCCGCGCCGCGCCCCACTCCGGACAGCACCAGCTCCGAGTTCTGCACGCCAGGCATCGGATATGTCGGGGGTTGAAGGGTGGAGTAAAGAGAAGGGAGTAGGTGGGAGTGTTGAACCACGAAAATTTTTTCGTTGAACGCAGCCAAATATATGGCCTAACCTGTTTTTGGCGCACGGGTGTGATGACAAAAGGGAAAAGTGCTAGCACGAACATGATGTTGGTCTTCTGGTTATGTCTGGTTTCTTAGAACACTTAACGTGTATGCAACAAAAAAATGAGGTGGGCCGTGCGCTTCTGAGTATACCACGCCACCACAGTTTTTTTTTCTAACCACAAAAACAGTAAACGTTGTCTATCCCCCCCCCTCCCCCCGCTCCCCCCACCTCCCACCCCTCCCTCGCCACAACCACCACCAACACCACCCTTTCTCGCCGTTGTGTGCCCACCCTACCCCACCACCCGCTCTCCCCCCCGATCCCGTGCCCTCTCCTATTAGCTCTCGGGGGGGGCATTGTTGGCCCACAGAGGGCGGAGGGGCGCGGTGGCGCAGTGCCGGAATTTTCTGGTGCCTCCAGTCTCAGATGTCGAAGCGTGTGAAGAAACGATGTAAAATCCGTGGTTCGGTGGTAGGGTCGGTGAGTCGGATGCAGTTCCGCTACTGACGTTGCACCGGGTGTGTCTGTCGTTTTGTATTGTATTCACATTCAGTCAGTCGGAGGTCGGCATCGGTGTTCGCTGGGTGCGACGTCCAAATTGATCATCCAAATCAAAAGGCTGAACGTGTGTACCTTGACTTGTGAGGGCGTGGGGCGGTGTACACCACAGGGAAGGGAGAAGAGAATGGCGATGGCAGGCGGGAAAACAATCGGAGGAAAGTGCCCCCCCCTGCAGAGTATTGCATCCTTTTTGACAGCGTAGCCTCGCTTTCTTGGAGAGAACGGTGTTGCGTTTCGAGGGAGAACGAATCCTCGAAGAAAAAAAACGTCACTCGTGCGCAGGGCTGTTCCTAACTGGGGGGCTTGTTCCCCACTTTCAGGATTCTGAACTTTTTTTCTAAGAATTTTTGTAAGGGGAAAAAAAGTTTTTTTCTAAGAATTTTGTTAGGGGAATTTTTTTCTAAGGTTGTTTCGCAGAGGAAAAAACTTTTTCTAGGGCGCGCACAAGGATGGAAGGGAAGTCTGTCCCACGTACCGTTCGCCTTGCTGGCCAACTGGAGAGCCAGACGTTCACTACCGTGGCCTCCGGCGGCTGGGGGGCTCCGCCCCCCAGACCCCCCTGTGGCGTACGTCTCGTACTCAAGTCCTTCGAATCCCATCAAGTCGGGGTCCAACCACTCCAGTCGCCTCTGAGGACGCAGCCAACTCGCACAGAATCTGTACGCCCACACGAACAGATGTTCGCTACCGTGGCCTCCGGCGGCTGGGGGGCTCCGCCCCCCAGACCCCCCATGTAGCGTGTGCCCGTCCATCTATCTCACTTCCCCGGGTACAGTGCAGCGTAGGAGGTCAGCGCCGCATCCATGAAGCGCTTCTTCGAAGCCTGGCTGACATCGGACAGGAGGTCGGGCTTCCCCACCTGGGAGGTACACTTGCCGCGTTCGCGACATGCGTGACACGCGACACGCTACCTGAAACGTGAGTGTGCCTTGCTAACACGGGCATTTCAACGGTCTGCCGACGACCGTTCCCCAAACCAGTAGACCAGCAGTTTTGGAAAATCGGAGAGATCACCCTACTGCGCTGAATATGGTGCGCACCACTGCAAAAATCCCCGGGAGCTTTTGGGCTTTCAGACCTGAAGGGGCCAGCAGGTGGGTGGCGTCGGGGAGTGGCAGCTTTGTAACTGTCCTCCAGCTGCTGGCATGTCCAGCCCTGCGAGAGTGCCAAGGTGTATTGAGTCCCTGCGGAGCACAACCCCCGATGAGAACGAGTGCCAGATGATCCTCATTCATTTTCAGCTGTAACGCGCATGAGGGGCACTCTCTGCCGCAAGCATCTGGGCATCACTCGAGAGCTGTCACATGATGACGCGGAGAGAAATCAGAGAAAAAGTTCCGCCTGACGGGCACGCGCCTGGAAACTGTGGGGGGGCGAGCAAAAAATCCCTTGTAAAAATTCTTAGAAAAAACCTGGTTCCCCGACCCAAAAAACCTGGAAAAAGGGCTCGTTCCCCGCCCAGGCCTGCTCGTGCGATGCCTGGGTGTACCGTGCACCGGGGGTTTCATGAGAGTTGGCTTGGTGTAGGGTGCTCACTCTGCATATCGCAGAAACCGTCAGAGCGGGGGGGCTGTGACGTCACGTGTGAGCGCAACTGCCTCACGGAGGCTTGAGGTCTTCTCGAGAAGCACAGCGGTTCCTTACGGCAACAGATTTATCCCACACGGCGATAGGGGCCCCCACGTGCCTCCGTCCGCTTGAGCTGCCTCTCTCAGGAACCCCCCGTGTAGCGCACGAACCGGGTGGGACCGGAAAGGGAGGAGCTGGCTGATTTCCAAGGCAATTCAGCCAGCAACCGTTGGAACAACCCGCACCCTGGCCCTTTTTTGCGTGACGGGCTGCATGCCTGGGGTGATTTGGGCGTGTTTGCACAACCAAACCCGTTGGGTGCACCGGCTCGTTTGTTGTGTGGTTACCGTCGCCGTTGATTGATGGGTGGAAGGTGGTGATTCTCAAGGCAGGCCTGGTGGAGCTGGCCCCCCCCCCTGCCCCTCCCCCGCCCCCGCCCTCCCTCCCCCACGTCGCACGTAGGACACCCTCCAGCACAGCACTGCACTGGTTTGGGTTGATGGGCAGGGTTATATAAATTTCCCACAGCTCCATCTCGGGGCTGTGTTGTTTTGAATCCTCTGGGCCTGGACACGGGGTCAAGCGAAGGCACGACAATGCCAGGTCGGGCGGAGCAGGCAGCAGGCAGGTTTCACCCACCTACTCACACTCGCGCAGGAGGAAAAGTGTCGCTTGTCAGGACCCTCTCTGGCTTCAACACACCACCACACCACCACCACCACCACCAGACACCCACCTCCAACCCCATGGACGCCCCGATCCCCAACCCGGCGCAGGTCGCGCCTTACCTGGGGTTTGGGCAGCTGGTGGCACTCCGGTCCGTCTGCCGCGCCTGGCGTGACGCGCTCACCGCAGAAGCGGAGCAACGGACACACACACTATACAGCTTTGCGGAGGAAGATGTCGTGCCCGAGGGCAAAGGGGAGTCGGCGTCTATCAAAGGGTGGAAGGTCTACATGTCGGGAGACAAGCTCTCCTTCGGCGCGCGGAACGCGAAGGTCGTGACGATGCGCGGCATGATCGAGCCCTTCATCCTGCCGAGATCGGACTACCTCCCGCTATTCTACGCTGCTGCAGACGGGGAGGACGCATCCCACCTCCACCACCACCCCCTCCAGCCCACCACGGAAGGCGCTGCAGCGACACCTTCTTCTCCCCCTCCACCCTCTGCGCAGCCCGACGAAGACGCAAGCAAGCGCGAGGGTGAGGAAGAAGATGGCGCAGAGCAGGAGGATGAGGCCTGCGAGTCTGGATCCGAGATTGCCGAGGAGTGTGAGGAGGAGGAGGAGGAAGAGGAAGGATCCTCCGAAGAGGCTAACTCCGACTCCCCTGGGCCTGCCGGGGGCACATCGCCGAAGCAGGGCCCCCGCGGGAGCCCTGCGCGGGGTGGGGTGCCGCCGGAGGCGATCCGCGTTGACATCCTGCTGCGGACCGACAGCATCACAGATGTGCTGTTCCAATCCCTGGTGGACCACCAGGGCTCCCCGGGGCTCGGGGGGGAGGGTTTCGGCCTCCGCCTGAAGACGCACGGCGTGGATCTGCTGAAGGTGACCCCCGGAGGCGACCCCTGCCCCTTCTGGGAGAAGAATTTCACACCTTCGGAATCCGCAGCCCTCGATGCCAACCGGGGCCGGAATATGTTTCTCTCCCTCCTGTTCGACTGCGCGGCGGGGCGCGTCAGCTTCTCCCTCCACGCAATCGACGGGAAGGGTTCCCTCCCCCCCCCAAACCGGAGCTTCGCCTGGAGCTCCCGGGGCCCCACCTCCCTCTCTGCAACCGGGCCAGCCTCCCTGCTCTTCCAGTGGAGTGTCGACCTCTCCCGCCACAGAACAGCGGAGCTCCCCCTCCTTCCCTGCCTTGTGATCTATGCCTACGGAAGCACGGTCATCGAGTCTGTTGAGGTGACAGCTGCGAAGGCATTGCGTGCCGGGGGTGGCGGGAGGCGGGAGAGGTTTGTGCTGCCCCCTATGGAGGAGGAGGAGGAGGAGGACGGCGGGGGTGATGGGGCGGGCAAGCCGAAGAAGGGAGGGAGACGTGGTGGGAAGAAGAAGGAGGCCAAGCAGGGGGAAGGCGGGGGTGGTGGGCAGCAGCAGCAGCAGCAGCAGCAGCGCAGCGCCGCAAAGGGAGGACGGGCTGGGAAGGGGAAGGGAGGAGGTGGTGGCGGTGGCGGAGGCAGCGGTGGCAAGGGCTACAGCGCGGAGGGGCGTGGCGGCGGCGGCGGCGGCGGCCGGGGCGGGAAAGGTGCAAAGGGTGGCGGAAAGGGAGGGAAAAAGCAGAAGAAGGCTGCTTAAACAAAGGGGGGGGAGGGGGGTGTGGTGGTTATGTGAGAGTTATGGGGGTAGACGCCTTTCGCTGCGTGTGTGTGTGTGTGTCGCAAAAAAAAAAGAGCAAAAAAAAAACGCCGTGCCACCTTACAGCCAGTGCTGTAGGGCATGGGTTGCACCCCCTTGCTCGCCCTTCTGCACTTCTGAGCGGAGGGCCCCCCGTGGCGTATCAAGTCAGTTCAGATGTCAAAATCAAGAGCTGCGCTAGCCAATCCACCATGGATGCAGCTGCTTGTCATCAAAATCCCAGGAGTGGCCAACGGTGGTCGACTACCTTAAGACGGTCCCCCCCCTCCCCCCCCACTTCACACCCGCAAAGCCAGTCGTGGTGGAACAGAGGCCAAGCGTAGGGTCTTGTATGCATTGTGTTGGCTCTGTGCCTTAAATGTGTCGTCTAACTCTGTAAAGGTGGCAGGGGTACTGTCCTCTTTCTTTCTGCTATAGCTGACAAGGGATGTTCTGTGGGCAGGGTGTGGGGAAAATATCGCAGCAGGTCACATGATGCTCAATGCACAATAGACTAGAGTCTCTGATCTCCGATGTGACCGATACCGTGCCTCAGCGGCACAAACGACTGACTGGCGCTGCTGCTGCTGCCGGAAGGGGGATCAGCCGCTGCCTCCGCGGTGCCTTGGCACAAGCCTGTGATGACATTACACATTAGGAATCTCTGTGTATTCCCGCAAGGGAAGGTGAGCATACCATAGTAGACTGAGGCACTCCACCCAAGCCGTGCAGGCTGCACGGGCAGGGCTGTGCAGTGGCGGGGTTGTACCCCCTTGGGCCCAGAGAGGTGTGCAGAGTCTGCAGCAGGTCACATGATGCTCAATGCACAATAGACTAGAGTCTCTGATCTCCGATGTGACCGATACCGTGCCTCAGCGGCACAAACGACTGACTGGCGCTGCTGCTGCTGTCGGAAGGGGGATCAGCCGCTGCCTCCGCAGTGCCTTGGCACAAGCCTGTGATGACATTACACATTAGGAATCTCTGTGTATTCCCCCAAGGGAAGGTGAGCATACCATAGTAGACTGAGGCACCCCACCCAAGCCGTGCAGGCTGCACGGGCAGGGCTGTGCAGTGGCGGGGTTGTACCCCCTTGGGCCCAGAGAGGTGTGCAGACCCTGCAGCAGGTCACATGATGCTCAATGCACAATAGACTAGAGTCTCTGATCTCCGATGTGACCGATACCGTGCCTCAGCGGCACAAACGACTGACTGGCGATGCTGCTGTTGGGAGGGAGGGGCGTGTTGGCGACATGATGACATCACAACCTTACCAGCTACTAGAACCGACTGCTTGTGTGCGGATAATCTTCTTTCGATGGGTCTTTCTGATGTGGCAACACCGGCACACCGACACCGCAAGCCTGTGATGACATTACACATTAGGAATCTCTGTGTATTCCCGCAAGGGAAGGTGAGCATACCATAAAGAATAGGTCGAGACCGAGGCACCCCCACCTGCCCCAAGCCGTGCAGGCTGCACGGGCAGGGCCACATTCAGTAAACTTGCTTCAGCACCTTCGGTGCTGCCACACCACACTGCACCACACCACCCACCCCACCTCCCCCCCCACCAAGCCAAGCCCTTCCTGCAGGATGGGGGCGCACGCTTGGCCCGATGCCACCCAAGCAGAAGGACGCAGTGCTGGACCCAGAGGTGGGTGCAGACTGCCTCTTCTACGATGCTGATGAACACGCCTGGGCTCCAGGGCAGGTGACGGCGTGGGATGGGAAGACAGCAACGTGCAAAGCTTCTGCTAACACAAATCCGTTGTTTACATGGGAGAACGCCGCAGTGGTCGGCAAGCTGAAAGCCGAAGATGTGTATATGCTCAACCGCGACGTGCTAGGGGAGGATGTGCAGGACCTGCTCAGCCTGACGGTGCTGCACGACAGCACGCTTCTCAACGTGTTGCGGAGGAGATATTTCAACGACTTCATCTACACCAACATCGGGGCCATCACCGTGGCCCTCAACCCCTTCAACTTCAAGATCCCTTGGTATACCGACGACAACATGCCGAAGTATCTTGCCGAGGGTGACCGCATCGAGGCGAACATCCCGCACTCCTGGGCATGCGCCCATAACACATATTTTGAGATGATAAACGCTGATCACGAGCCGTTTAACCAGTGCATTCTGGTGTCAGGGGAGTCGGGGGCTGGGAAGACGGAGGCTTCTAAGATTGTTATGAAGTACCTCGCCGCTATCTCCTGCAAGTCGGGCTCTGAGGAGCAGAAGCAGGCGGCGCGTGCTGTCGGGACAAATATCAACATCACCTCCGCCCCGCTGGAGTCCTTCGGAAACGCGCGGACATCGCGGAACGACAACTCCAGCCGCTTCGGGAAGTGGATGCGCGTGAAATTCAACGAGCAGGGCTTCCTCGTCGGCGCACACATCACAAAATACCTCCTCGAGAAAAGCCGGATTGTCACCGCACAGAAGGGTGAGCGCGTCTACCACTCCTTCTACCTGCTGTGCCGTGCGAATGAGCGGAATAAATGGGGTATCGGTGATGACAAAGACTACCACAACACCTCTGCAGGGGGGCAGTCCTCCAACAAGGAGTTCGACAGCGCCGAGGAGTTTACAGAAGTGTGGAAGAACCTGCTGGAGCTCGGGGTGGACGAGGTGACGATCGACTCCATCTGGAAGCTGGTGGCGGGGGTCCTCAACATCGAGAATGTGACGTTCGATGCTGACGGGGAGGGGTCGAAGATCACGGCTGCAGGGCAGGGCTGGGTGTCGAAGTGCTGCCAGCAGTGGATGGTGTCAGAAGACAGCCTCAAGCGCGAGCTGGTCGTCACAACAATGGTGACGCGAGACGGCGAGATCCCGGTCCCCCTCTCCCCGGTGAAGGCGATGGACGGGCGGTCCGCACTCACCAAGTCATTATATGACCACGAGTTCTCCTGGATTATCGAAAAGTGTAACGAAACGCTCAACATCGAAACGACGGGGCGATGGGTCGGCCTCCTCGATATTTTCGGATTTGAGGATTTCGAAGTCAACTCATTCGAGCAGCTCTGCATCAACCTGGCGAACGAATCCCTCCAGAACCACTACAACTCCTATATCTTCGAACGGGATATGGATGAATGCAGGTCGGAAGGCATCGACGTGACCCAAGTTGAATTCCCCGACAACGCGCCCTGTCTCAGGATGATTGTCGGCAAAGGCGGTATCTTCTCCCTCCTGGACGAAGAGTGCTCTCTGGGCAAGGGGACTTCTGACGCATTCCTTTCGAAAATCACCGACTATTGCTCCGGGGAGAAGTCTTATGAAAACTTCTTCACGAGGTCTCGGCTTGCAAAGAGTTCCTTCATCATCCACCACTACGCAGGGAGCGTGTCGTATGAAGTTGAGGAGTTTCTCGATAAAAATAGGGACACGCTGAAGCCGGCGTACAAGCTGATGATGCGCGCGTCGCAGTGTGAACACATCGCAGGGCTCCTTGAAGCGCCTCAGGAGGATGCGAAGAAAATCACCGTCGGCGGGTTCTTCAAAAACCAGGTGGGGGAGCTGATGGAGCTGATCAACAGCACAAACCCCCACTGGATCCGGTGTGTCAAGCCCCACCCGGCAAAGAAGCCCCTCACGTTCCACGGGGTGAAGACGATGCAGCAGCTGGCGTCGTCGGGTGTGCTCGGCACTGTCAAGATCCGCAAAGCGGGCTTTCCTGTTCGGATCCCATTTGACGTATTCACGGAGAAGTACAACATCATATCATCGCAGGGATCGGACCCGGCGTCTATCATCAAGGCATCGGGTATCGACCCGATGATGGCCCAGGTATGAAGCCGCCAAAATTGTGTGCTGCTAAAATTGGGGTGGTGGTCTGAAGGGGGCTGTGCAGCCGCCTTGCCTTGAATTGAATTGAATATTATGCAGTCGCCACGCTTCTCAATGCACACCTGTGTGTGCCACTGATCACCACCCATTGTTGCCGCTGTCTCCTCCTGCAGGTGGGGAAGACGAGAGTGTTCCTCAAGAGCGACGCATATGTGGAGCTGGAGAAGCTGAAGAAGGCTGCGCTCGTCAAGCACGGCGAGTGTGTTCAGGCGCATGCCCGTGCCTACCTTGCGATGCTGGCAATCAAGGTATGCATGCGACGGAGGGCTTGGGCATAGCGGGTGGCATCCCACCTGTTGTGGCCAACTTTTGGGTTCCGCACAAGCCACCCGCCAAACCCTGCTGCGAGCTTCCGCCGAACAGTCCGGTGTGGGGAAACCTGCTTCACTGCGTTTTTTGCCACCCATCCACCCACCCCGCCTTCCACCACAGCAAACGGTGTACGCCACCAACAAGGCGATGGTGGATGCAATGCGGCAGGAGATCCGCGCCTCGATGAAGGATGACATCGAGCGCCTGAAGCGCGAGGAGGCGGAGCGCCAAGCCGCGGAGCGTGAGATGATGGCCGCCATTGAGGGTGCGCTGAGCAGCATCGGGGCTGACTGCGACGCTGCGTCAGAAGCGCTCAGGCGGGAGGAGGACAGGCGCTGGAAGGAGATGATGGAAGACTTCGAGACCATGCAGGTGCTGATCGAGGAGGAGATTGCCGACCGGGTCGAGCGGGAGGATCGGGAACGAATAGAGCGCATCGAATCTGAGCAACGCCGCCAGGATGACGCGGCTGTTGCCATCCAGGCTGCCTTCAGAGGCTACCAGTGCCGGGACAGGCTGATCCGCGAGTTCACAGAGAGGGCACGCGCCGCCGCTGAGTTTGAACTCGATGCTCACATCTTCCACCAGCACATGCTGATGCTGCAGCTGGACGACACACGCCGACAGCTTGAGTCAGATGCACGGAGGGCAGAGCGTGCCCGCCGAGAGACAGAGGAGGTGTGTGGGGGTGGAATCGGTGGGGTGGGGGGGGTGGGGGGGTGGGATAATTAACTGGGGGTGGGTTTCAGGATTGTGCGGTTTCATCGCCACTGCCGGCACCACCACCACCACCACCACACCCTGCACAGCGTGAAGCCCTTTGGCGGGAGAAGGAAAAACGGCGAGCCGACCAGCTCCGCCTCGTGCTGGATCGGAAGTATGGCATGGTGATTTATCGGCTCTTTGAAAAGACTTTCCCTGCGCAGGGCACGGGGGGGTGGGGGTGGCTGGGGGTGGGTGTTGCCTAGATTGCGATCGTGCACCTTGCACCCCTCTTCTGTTTGACGAGGCGTGGCGGGGGCAGGCAGGAACGACGTGTGTGCGGCGATCCCCGACACAATACAACACACACCGGCACACAACCCAACACAGAGCCGAGGCAGACGTGCTGGAGCAGCGCATGGAGGAGGAGGTGACGGAGGAAGCCCTGCGTGAGGCGCACAGGCTGCGCAACGAGCGCCTGATGCGGGAGCACATGGAGGTGCGTGCCCGGCGGGAGGAGAACAAGATCCGGCGTGCGCATGTCGAGGCGCTGCAGCGCGAGGCTACCGCTGCGCGGCACCGGCGGCGGCGCGAGATGGAGGAGCAGTCGCAGCTGCGGCAGCACCGCATGGACATGACGGAGCGGGCCTTCCAGGAGATGACGGCAAAGCACTTGATGCGGACGCAGCAGCGCAACACCGCCTCCGCCGCCTTCGCCAGCGGGCGCAGCGCATACCGCCAGCGCGAGGAGATCGACCGCGAGATTATCGACACGCAGCTCTCTGCCGAGTCCCCCGTCGCCCTGATGAACAACCCGCCCGACCCTCGTCGAGACGCGTTGGATGCCATCAACTTCCCCACACCCAGCACGCCTGCGGCGGCACCGCTTTGAAGGCTGCTGCGTGGTGGTGGTGATCAGGTTGACTTTCGCATGTGCTAATGCTAACTCAGCGCCAGTTTTTTTATCGCATGCGGAGTGCCTTTTCCGCTCCGCCTCGGGAGGAGAGAGAGAGAGAGAGGGAGAGAGGGTGTGGCAGGTGTGGGGAGGGGGAGGAGGGGGGGCGCCGCTTTCGTTCCGTGTGTCAAAAAAAATACAACACAGCAACAAAAAAAAAACAATGAAAGAAGAGGAAAATACATTGGAGAATGATGAATGAACGAAACACGAACTGAGAAGAAAAAATAACAAACCACAGCCCACCCACCCCCTAGCGACAATAGTGTAGAGTTGCTGCCCACACTCTGCTCCCCCCCGCCCCTCTCTCTCTCTCTCTCTCTCTCTCTTCCTCAGATGTTCTTACCTAATACTCCCGCATGTTCCCCTCCCCCGTTCGGCGTTGTCCGCACTCGGGAGATTTCCTACCCACCTGTTGCGGACCTCCTTTGCGAGCAGGGAATCCGCCACAGGGCGTGTGAGAGCGGGGGGCGCTTTACCTTATCGGCTTGAATGGGTAGGTTGCTTACCTGCCTACCTCCTCCTACCAAGGTGCCACGCGTAGGGGGTCACTTCAGGCGGGCTCCCCTCTTTTTTTTTTGCAAGAACAGAAAGCTTTTCACCCAAAAAAGACTCGTGTCAGCGTTCGGCATCCTGCACACATGCACTAGCAGGCACTGTTCGTACAAACAAAGAACGCAACTCCAAGTCTTTTTGTCTCACTTTGCTGCGCTTCTTAGCGAAGAGAACGGCCCCTTCTTCTGCCGCTCGGGTGCAATCAGGGCAAAACCTCCGGCCTGATGCAGCCCTGCGGCGTCACTACCCTTTCACTGCGGATAGTGTGACTGCTGGGGAGGAGGGTGCGAGGTGAATGGGGGCATTCCCTCTCGTCAATCGCGAGAACACCCCCACCACACGCCTGCTGTGGGTGTGTGGCGTGCCCTGCATGATCCGCATAGCAATTTTTCCTGCGTTGTGTTAGCACAGCTCCAAACCCTCCCACATGCTCGCATCCCTCCGCTTCTAGAGACAGACCAGCCCTCCAAATACATTGCTGTGCTTGTGTGGATGGCTATCCCCACATCGAGTGACACATGGGAAACCCCCTCCCCCCTCCAGCTGTGTATTCATTGCGCCTCATGCCATTACCGTCCCCACCCGACCCCCCCCACCCCCCGACTACCCATTCCTGCACCTGACAGGGTGCAGATGTGTCGATAGAAAGTTAGAACTGTGAGGGTGTGTGTGTGTGTGTGGGGGGGGGGGGTGTGAGAGAGAAGATGCTGCGGCCCTTTCTTTCACGAGGGATATGCACGTCTTCCGGAGGTGGGGGGGGGGGGGAGGAGGGGGGTGGGGGGGGGGGGCGGAGGAGAGCTTGGGAGAGAGAGAGTGGTGATGTGGGTCTCGGCAGCGCAAACACACCCCCCCCCCCCTCCCCTCCCCCTCCCCACCCATTTCAGATGCAGGCTGGTCGCTAACCGTCATTCATCATTCCACTCATTCTGGGTTCCCCCCCCCTCCCCCTAGATATTTCATCATTCCACCATCGGGGCCTGCCGTAAGGCAGGCCCCGATGGTGGAATGATGGTGGGATGAAACGCCGCCCGGTGATCCACCTGACGGATAAAGTTGAAGGATTGCACTGGAAATTTTTATCTGACTTGGCCAAAATTCCAGGCACAGGGTTTAAAGGGAATTGTGAACCACTGCCAGATCCACGTCCGCACACCCCTTTTGCCACTCAGCATTGTGACCCTTCCTTGCCCGACGCCCTCCTACAACATGCAGGTGCCTCTCCTACACGCGTGCACAAGGGGTGTGTGCAGATCACAGCACGAGTCGGTGGGCGGGATGGGGGCGAGTGCGAGTGTGCAGGAGCACGGACGGGCGTGGTGGGGCAGTACACGCGCTGTGAAGGAGGCACTGGAGGGTGGGACGTGGCGGCAGCTGCTGGAGCAGCACAAGGCGGACGTGAAGGCGGCGGACCCACACACCGGGCGGACGCTGCTGCACGAGGTGTTGCAGTCCGGGTGCAGGGGGGTTCCCGCTGCTGCCGAAGCAGTCAAGTTTCTGGTGGAGTGCGGGGCAGCCAGCGTTCCAGACAGGGAGGGGCGCACACCGGTGTGGTATGCGCTGCAGCACCGTGATGGCGACACACGCAGCGCGCTGCTGGCGGCCCTCGGCGAGCACGTGGGGAAGATGCAGACGGAGGTGGTCAGCAGGCTGCGGCACTTCCTCACAGACGAGTGGCCGCCCTTGATGGCACGCGTTGCCGCTGCTGGTGCTGCCCGCGCTGCATCGGACGCACTGCAGGAGTCGCAGTCGCAGGCTCAGCCTTCACCACAGGAGGTCTGCACACACAAACCCACCGACAAGGACAAGACGAGCGAGCGGCTGCAGAATCACGTGGACGGGCGGAAGATCTGCTTCACGCGCAACGACGCGGCGTGCGAGACACCGCTGCTGGAGTGGCTGGTGCAGCTGCTGGCGGTGCAGCCGGATCTCGGGTACCGGGCAAAGCACGTGGACAGCGTGCTGCTGGGGCTGCGGTTTGTTGTGCAGCGGGTGCTGCAGCGTGTGGAGAAGTTGCCAGACGAGATCGAGGACTGGATGGCGGTACATGACTGGTTCGAGCATCTGTGCGCAGGCTACCTCTTCACCTGCGACTGCGTGGACTACCAGATGGCCGATGCGACGTGCGACCTTGTGCGCGACAAAGACGGCGCGCCTATTGTCAAGGAGTACCACAAAAGCTTCACCAGCACTGCTGTGCTGCAGAACCACGGGGCGACGTACATGCGGCCGGCACTGTACTTCGGGATGAACCAGGCGATGCGGACGATTGGGCTGTCGGAGGGGGTGCGTCAGTCTGGGGCACGCAGTGTGTTCGAGCTTGTTCAGGCACCGGCACAGCTGCATGTGATTGAAACATTCCAGCCGCTGATCACGAAGCTGACGCGGCTGATCCGGAGCCGGCGGCCGAACCTGACCACGGTGTTCCGCGGAATCGACCGGAACGTGTCGGCGCAGTACAAGGTGGGGACGTCTGTGGTGTGGAACGCCTTCACGTCGACGACGCAGGAGCAGGGTGTTGCGAAGAACTTCCTGTACGGGAAGGCGGGGACGTTCTTTGTGATTGTGGCGAAGCAGGGTGCGGCGGAGGTGGGGTTCGCAAGCGTGTTCCCGCAGGAGGCGGAGCTGCTGTACGACAGCAACATCGAGTTCCGGGTGCAGTGGAAGCTGTCCCCGACGCTGCTGCGCATGGTGGGGAAGCCCTTCGACGTGATTGTGATGCAGGAGGTGGCTGCGCATGACAACGGCAACAAAGACCCCAGCACTGACGCGCTGCCACAGCCGCCGTCGGAGTCGCAGCACCCACACACACAGGACCAACTCATCAGCGCAAGCAACGAGTATTCACTGTCGGACCAGGTTGAGGCGGTGCGGAAAGTGCTGCAGCACACGGCGTTGCTCTTCGCGGAGTTTCTGGACGGCTACGTGGAGGGGAGGGTCGGGGACGACACACGTGTGGCGGAGTCGGAGACGAGGATGCTGCTACATGAGGTGGACGAGTGGCTGGCGGCAGATGGGGTGGGGAAGGGGGCGAGGGAGACGCGGCGGCACCCACTGTGCCTGGTCGGGGACGGAGGCACCGGGAAGACATCTGCGGCGGTTGCGGTTCTGTGCCACCTGCTGCAGGAGAAGAAGGAGGATGCAGGCGGGGTGGCCCCACAGAGAAAGAAGCCCGTGTTCCCTGTCTTTGTGGCGCTGCCGGCGATTGGCGTGGATACCATCACAACACATGGTGGGATCGACGAGTTCATCCGGAAGTCGTTCGGGCTGGAGGAGGCTGCGTTGGAGCACCTGAGCAGTGCGTACGACGTTGTGGTGATCCTGGACTCGCTGGACGAGGTGGGGCTGACGCAGACGGATTTGAGCGTGGCGTACAAGGCCAGTGGCGGGCAAGGGGTGCTGCGGCTGCACCCGTGGTGTGCGAAGCAGTGCAGCGTGATCGTGACGACGCGTGGCGAGTACCTAAAGGGCGTGGGACACGAGCCGTGGCAAGTGTGTGGCGACGGGACGAGGTCGCTCTACATGCAGCCGTTTTCGCAGACAGACGCGGTGATGTACATCAGCAAGGTGCGTGCGGCACAGGTTGCGAAGGCGGAGCAGCAGCGGGTGGACGCGTGCTTCACTGCGGACGAGCAGCGGCAGCTGGCCGCCACGGTGCGCGACACATGCAGTGCAGCTGATCCAACGGTGCCGCACAGCGACCAAAGCCTGGTGGTGGCGATTGTGGAGCGGGCGTGGGTGCTGGCTGGTGGCGACACCGACAACGCCAGCATGGCCACACCGGCAAAGGCCGGAACTTGTGTCGAGGGTGCTTCTGCCCCCAATGATGCGTCCGCAGTGATTCCAGGAGATCACGGGTGCATCCAGGCAGCAGCTGATACTGTGATGCTAGCGCTGGAAGGCAGAGGCGGCACACAGGAGACTGCAGGAGAATCGGTGGCACTGCGTGACGTGCTCGTGGCGATGTCGCAGCAGCCAGGGTTCTTGGAGTGGCGGAAGGCGGGGCTGCAGCGTGCGGGCAGGAGCACAGCACTGCTGGAGCAGCTGGCGGCAGAGCCAGTTCCTCCCCACACAGTCGGAGACGCTGAGGTGGCGGTGTGGTCGCAGCTGCGCAACCCGTTCCTGCTTCACATGGCGTGTTACGCACAGCTCGATCTGTCGTCATCAAGCAGCACACAGGGGCAGCAGTGCCTGAGTGATGTGGCGGTGTACGAGGCCTGCAGAAGCACGTCGAGGTGGGATTGCGTCAGGCGGCGGCTGCATCAGCACGCGTGGAGGAGGTGCTGCAGGTGGGGGAACTGATTGCGTGCGCAATGCTGGAGGCACAGACGTGGCAGGGAGTGCTGGGCTCAGAGCGGGCGCGCCTGTTGACGGAAGACAACGTGTGCAGTACGGAGGCGGACGAGGCGTTCCGACTGCTGCCGTTCCGTGTGTAGAGCTTCGAGGATGAAAACAGCGCGTTTACATTCTGCCACAAGACGCTTGGCGAGTTCCTTGTGGCGCGGCGCCTGGCACGCGAGCGTGTGGCCGACACGCTCGGGTCGAAAGTGCGCAGGGCCTTCAGCAAAGATGCGCCGAACGTGCTACAGTACTTTGCGGACACAGTGCTCGCACGTGGAGTCGAGGCGCGCGACACGAAGGTATCAGACGAGCTGCTGCCGCTGGTCCTGTCGAGCCGTGGTGCCGGTGCCTGTGACTCCATGGGCCCTGCCGCCACGGCGACGGTGTGGCATCCCAACGGGACGGCCGTGACGACGCCTGACCGTGCGTACGTCGCCTGTGCCGCCTTCCGGCCTACGACGTGGCGTTCTCTCCGGACGGGAAGCGCATCGCGGTGGGTGGCGGTGCCGGGCAGGTCGCGGTGTGCGACGCGGCGTCAGACGCCCTGCTCCTGTCCCTGCCGGCACAGTCGATCCTCCCCGTGCAGCGCGTCTCCTTCTCCCCCGACGGGAAGTGGCTCATCAGCGCTGGGAGCGACGAGCAGCTGCGGCGGTTTGGCAGCGACGGGGCGGCGGTGCTTGTCGCACCGGGGCACTCCCGCGACGCCGCCTTCTCGCCGGACGGGGCCACGGTGGCCAACGTCGGGACCAGCGTGAACTCGCGTCGAGATGTGGGGTGTCGAGAGCGGGCTGCTCCAGGCCCAGCTCCCGCAGGTTCTGGGGGACGTGAAGTCCCTCGCCTTCTCCCCCGACGGCACCGAGCTGCTCTGCGCCTACACCGACGGGCGCGTCTCGGTGTGGCGTGTGGAGACAAACGGCGCCCCCAAGGACCCCCAGCCGAAGTTCACCGTGCGCATCCCCACCCCGCCGCTCTTCGACGCCGTCTTCTCCCCGGACGGCACCCGCATCGCAGCCACCGGCCTCCAGTCGTCTGTGTTGCTCAGCGCCGTGACAGGCGACGTGGTCGACGTCTTCATGGGGCACAGCCTCGCTGCCTCCCGTGTCGCCTTCTCCCCCGACTCCTCCAGCCTCGTCACCGTCGGTGGGGAGGGCTCGCTCTTTGTCTGGAGCCTCTGAGTGCCTGTGACTGTCTCTGAATGTCAGCGGAGGTGTGGGTGTGGTGTGGGGGAGTCTTGCTCGGTCAGAGGATACAAAGGAGATAGGGGGAGGGGGAGGTCAGTTCATCCAGGTCTGCTTGTAGTATCAGTTCGCGTGCGGAGGGGCTGGAGCGGGGAACAAAGAGACACAAATCCTGCTGTGAGTTGTGCGGTGTTTCCCCTCAGCCCCCCTTCCAACCTTGCGTATTGCAAGTGGTAGTAAAAAGAAAAACACGACAGGTCAGAGCGCCCGTCCTTCCTCGACCTCACGACTCCCCCCTACGCACCTACGGTGCTCAAACAAGTTTGTGGTGTGGTGTGGTGTGGATTCACCTATCCCTGCGGTGGGGTGAGAGGTGGGGCGGGGCTGCAGCCTCGCGCTTTGCCAGCATCTTTTCCCCCCGCTGCAAGAAGAGCCACCAAAACGCCCTCTCCTCCTCCTCCTCACACTCTATTGCCCTCCAATTCCCCACCCATCGCTTCCCTCCCACCCCACCCTCTGTTGATTTTGATGTCTTTTTTTTCTGACATTATTTTATCGCTTTTTGGGGGTCGTCGCTATTCGGCATGGTATTCTTTTGGCAGAAACCAATTGGCGTTTTCTCACGATAAAAAGAGGAGAAATGTGCCGAAAATCCGACCGACTCCCTCCAGGAAACTGCCACTTGCTTGCATTGCACGCATTTTTTGTCACACCAGGCACACGAGGTGTCTCTGGTCCAAAGGAACACAGTGCAGGCCTTCGCTCTGTGTCAAACTGTGCCAATTTGTCTCCTGTTCTGTGAGGCGTCTCACAAAACAGGAGACATTCTTCTGCACTTCTGATTGAAGCCCCCACTAGCACCTCTCCGGCACCGCTTAGCGATGACCCCTTGATCTACGACAACAGCGTTCGTGTCTGGGATGCATCAACAGGGAAGGATCTGAGCTGCAGAAGCTTGAAGGCCACACCACCTCTGTGGGCAGCGGAGCTATAACACCAGATGTACCCCCCTGTATGGCCGTTTGTGATGGCAACGTGAGCCGCATCTGTGCCGCGTCCTGGCGCCTGGCGGCTGTGATCGGCTTTGGGCCTGTTGTGCCTGTGCCCTTTCAAAGCACAGGGCTCGACACTGGCGCCTCCCGCTGCATGCAGTGTGCTTGGTGGGGCTGTGGGTGGTGTGTAGTGCACACACGGACCGTAGTGTGGCACCTGCATGTGTGCAAGACAAGTTTCCGGTTGTACTTCAGCTGGAAGCAGCTCCCAGTATCCCATCAGTCGAAGCCTTGGGCGACCAGGTTGGTCTGGTGTGTTGTGCAGTATAAGCTGTTCCAAAAGAGTTCTTACGAGTCACGAGCGACGAAGGAAATCGTACGACTGAAGCTTTTGGATTAGCACCTTTATGCCACTTCACAGGGCCTCAACACCACGTTGAGGCAGCGAGCAAGTGTGCGCTCAGAAAAAAAGTAGTCCGGAACTGTTCTCCCACAGCTGGACAGGGTGAGTATTAACGTGTGTGTGTCTACAGGTTTGACCCTACCATATGCCACCTTTCCAGGTGACACCTTCCATTTTATTCACGTGCGTGTTTATACTGCGAGGCTACCATCAAGACTGCTGCGCGGAGCAGCACAGACAGGGTCCTGCTGCCTGTGGGAAGAGTGGCTTGTGTTGATGGTTGCTGCATCTGAACTGGTCTTCTGCAGTGCCCCAGCTGTATGCAAAGTCCTTCCCAGGTGGTGGAGAGGAAGGGCGGCTGCACTGAAGCGACACTCTTCAACTTTTCGCCTTCTCCACCTCCCCGACTTCGGAACCCCCGACAAGCGGGAGTCCGGCCGAGCGGGGGCACCACCCCACTCGGCGGTGCCTCTGATACAACGGAAAATCAGTGGCTGAGTACGTGGCCGCCCCCATCTCCCGCGATGAACGCCATTTCCCCCCCTGATATGTGTGCCATCTTTTTTTTCTCATGCCCCAACAACGGGCTCTCCCCCCACACCACCACTCCCCCCCCCCCCCCCCCTACCTCAATAACAGCGCACACCCCCACACACGCGCGCACGCGCTTCTGGTTTCTTTGGCCTAAACACACGCACCCCACCCCCCCCCCCCCCCCCCCACCCCCACCCCCTAACCCCACTACACTTGCTCTTCAGCTTCTGCTCCGCCACCCCCTCTTCTACTTCTTCTTCTCAACCTCCCCCACCCCCTCTCCCTCCTCCTCCATCTCGACCCCCAGGCGTGGGTTGAGGCACCAGCCGGGTATCCTTCCACCCCACCCCCCCACCCCCGGGTCGGCACGATGAGTGTCCGGTGCGATGACAACATCATCCTTCTGACGGATTCATACAAGATCAGCCATTTCAAGCAGTACCCCCAAGGGACCACCAAGGTGTACAGCTACTTCGAGAGCAGGGGGGGGAAGTACCCCGCGACGGTGTTCTTTGGGCTGCAGTATATGATGATGAAGCACCTGGAGGGGGTGCGTGTCACCAAGGAGGGGATTGACGAGGCCGAGGAGGTGACTGCCAGCCACTTCCCCCCGGGGACTGTGTTCAACCGGGCGGGTTGGGAGTACATCATCGAGAAGCACGGGGGCCGCCTGCCGATCGTCATCAAGGCTGTGCCGGAGGGCACCGTTGTGGACGTGAAGAACGTCCTCATGACTATTGAGAACACCGACCCCGAATGCTACTGGCTGACAAACTATGTGGAGACCCTCCTGGTGCAGACCTGGTACCCCATGACTGTCGCGACCCACTCGCGTGCCTGCAAGAAGGCAATTCTCGACGCCCTCCGCAAGAGCGGCGATCCTGCCGGGATCTCCTTCAAGCTCCACGACTTCGGCTTCCGTGGTGTCTCGAGCTGCGAGACGGCGGGGATTGGCGGATGCGCGCATCTCGTCAACTTCCTGGGGACGGACACTGTGGCGGGCATCCTGGTGGCGAAGCGTGCCTACGAGGTATGTGTGGGAGGTGCACCACAGATGGGTAGAAGGAGGGGAAAAGGAAGAGGGGGCAGGGGGGGGGGGGGGGAGGCAGCACCGCCACCGTCAGACGCCCTCTGCTCTGAAGGTAAGTCGTGCAAAACCATACTGCGCGCCTTACCTTATTGCCCTTTTCAGGGTTGTGTGGAAGAGGGGGGTGGGGGGTGGGTGTGGGGGTGGGGGTGCGTATCTTTCGCTTTCGCTCTGTGCGACCTGTGTGTCAGGACCGTGCCTTTGTATAGGCAAGCGTTTTGTTGTAGGGACTCTTGTTGAGGGCACCCCCTACCCCCGAACCCAAACAGGCGGGGGCCCCGCACACACCACACCACACCACGCAATACAACACAGGCTAAGATCAGCGCCGCAGAGGGGGCGTGCCCAGGGTACTCGATCCCTGCTTCGGAGCACTCTACGATGACGGCGTGGGGGCGCAACAAGGAGGGCGATGCGTTTGAGAACATGCTGGATGTGTACCAGAATGGGCTGGTGGCGTGCGTCAGCGACAGCTACAACGTCTTCGACGCGTGCGAACGGCTGTGGGGCGAGCGCCTGAAGGACAAGATCATGAAGCGTGACGGCACGCTCGTCATCCGCCCCGACTCAGGTGACCCGGTGGAGACGTCGCTCCGCCTTCTGGAGATTCTGGCGGATAAGTTTGGTGCTGTGACTAACGAGAAGGGGTATAAGGTGCTGGATTCACACGTCCGCCTCATCTGGGGGGATGGGATCGACTACGAGTCGCTGCAGGCCATCACTGAGAAGCTGATGGCGGCGGGGTGGAGCATTGACAACATCGCGTTCGGCAGCGGCGGTGGGCTGTTGCAGAAGCTGCACAGGGACACCCAGAAGTGCGCGTTCAAGTGCTCACACGCGACTGTCAATGGGGAGAGCATCGATGTCTTCAAGGACCCCATCACCGACCCGGGCAAGGTATGTCGTGTCGGAAGGGGGAGGGTTGATGTGGTTTCGAGATATGTGATGGCTTTTCGCACTAAAAAGACTCGTGTCAGCGTTCGGTATCCTGCACACATGCACTCGCAGGCACCGTTCGTACAGAGAAAGAACGCGACTCCAAGGGGGTCTTCGCTACGGGGTGATCGTCAGTGCATTTTGGTGCATTTCCTGTTGAATTGGCTGAAAACTGACGAAGATTGTCGAAGTTTGTCGGCCAGCGGAGACCCCCCAAGTCTTTTCTGTTCAGATAAAGTTAAAAAGGGGAGGGCTCTCCACTTACGCTCACTCAATTGCAAGCAGCGCCAACACACGGCCCACCTCTGCTGTGCACCACCACCACCACCCTGCCACCACCACCCATCCCTCCTCCAACAGGTCTCCAAGAAGGGCCGCCTCGCCCTGCACAAGGATGAGAGTGGCAAGTGGTACACGCGCCAGCACGCGGACGAGCCGAGCCCGGATGCGCAGGACCACCTGGTGGAGGTGTTCAGAGACGGCAAGATTCTTCGGAAGTACAACTTCGACGACGTGAAGCAGCGGGCAGCAGAGGGGCTCTGAGCGGGCATAGGTGTTGGGCCCTGTTGCTCTTCGCCCCCATGCGGTGATGCGGCACATATCCACACATTGCCAACGCGTCGATAGGCAGCGTGCAAAACCCCACACAGTGGGAACCCCTCTGCCCAGCTTGCAGCTACAAGCGAAGCGGCGGGCGCCCGGATCCCACATTTTTAAGGTTTTGGCGCACCGCTGCACCCCACACCATCCCCCCACTCCAATGCTGACGGCAGGCCTTGCAGTGTGTGCCATGCTGTGCACTGTTTTGTAGCGGAGGGGGGCGGGCGAAGCCCCTTTCCGTTCGGCCCGCCTCTTCCAAAATAAAACGGTGTGTGCATGGTTTCACAGAATTCTGACAG